>CM030364.1:17979587-18579587 GCA_017893485.1 Hemerocallis citrina | reverse complement strand
CATGTCCCATGTTTTCTTTCGCAGATCAGGAGCACACAAACTACGAACAACAGGGAATGCACCCACCCCAGAATAATCTTTTTTCAAACACGTATGACCCAGGGTGGCAAAACCATCAAGACAATCAATTCGCACCAGGGCATACACAGCAGTTCCAAGGTGGGAATGGGTATGATGAGCCAGCACAAGAACAGACAAAGTTGGATTTCGAATCCACCATTCTTCAATTACTCCAACAGCAACAGCAAACCAGTGATCAACAAAGACAGGCCATTCAACAATTAGAATATCAAATTGGTCAAATTGCTCAGGAGATAAGTGAAAGAAAGGCAGGAGAATTCCCATCGCAAACCATACCTAACCCTAGAGGACAAGAACAGCTCCAATCAAGGACAACACTAGAAGAAGAGACTGAGTTTACAATGTTTGATGCACCACAATTTCCACACGATGATCATGAATGTTATCAAGTTGACGTGGTTCCGGAAATTTGTGACCAAACATTTCAAGAAAATAGCGTTGATCCATTACAAGCAACAATTGCGCACCCTCCACCACTATCTCAAGTTGAAATGGAATACGATGACTGGAAGATTGCAGAGACAGTACTTCACCATGAAACTCCAGGGTCCTATCCAGGTAAGCTTGTATCTGTATTTGAAGAGTTGGTATCTGATAACACTTGTGTTCTACAGGTTAAGTCGACTTATGAAGAGGACAAGTCGACTGATGCAACATACAAGTCGACTGAAGATCATGACAAGTCGACTGCTCCTAGGACACCTGATGAGGAGCTAAAGCCACTACATGAACACCTGAGGCCACTACTTGATTATTTGGGGAACAACCAGACAGTACCTGTGACAGTTGCTGCGAATTTCAAAATGAACAAAGAAGCAAGGCTGCAGGGAGTCTTGCAAAATCACAATGGTGCTTTAAGATGGACCATTGCTGATAAACTCATGTCAAGATGGTACGGTCCATAAAATATTGCACAGGTTTCCCCCACATGGAGCATTGACGACAAATCAAACGTGCTAGGTGAATGGACAAGGGGGGGAAACCTTATAATAAGATGAGTTGTGAGAAGCAAACCATTCCATACATTGCACAACTCATCGAGTCTAGCTGAAGACAAGAAACACAGCGCTTAGTGGGAGGCAACCCAATGTTTCAGGGGAGTATTTACACTTTCCTTTATTTGCTTTCAGTTATTCATTTTTATTTTTCTTTTAGTTATTTTTATTTTCAGTATCTCCTTACTAGGTGGCGACATATGCCTATTTTACATTTTCTTTCGAACATTGAGGACAATGTTCCATCTAAGTGTGGGGGTGTTAGTTAGTTATATTTGGAATCTTTTGAATTTTTTTTAGGATAAACAATTTCTTATAAAATAAGAGTAAGGATACGCATTTACTTTAGGATTGTTGAGTTTCATAATTCCTAACAAATTGTGTGCGTCATGCGATTATACATAATAAACAAATGTGATGTTTTTTCTGATGATTATTCCCTTTAGATCTAGTCCTAAATCGAGTTTAAGTAAATAGAGTGATACAATATATGTATATATATTTGAATAAAGTCAGTCTACTCCAATGTTTTGAGGGCTTAGTAACTAGGGGTATTCATCACCAATGTTTACCTTTACGTCAAACGGCAACTTTAAATATGAGTATGCAAAGCACTTTAAAGTTTGTGACTTGTTGAGTAACCGGGTGGATACATCACAAATGTTTCGCATTCGCGTCAAAAGACAAGTGACAACTTTAAAGAAGAGACTAAAAAAAAAAAAAAAAAAAAAAAACTCTAGTTTGCTACTGGATTTGTAGTAGAGAAAAGGGATAATCACAGACTGAGTAGATGCATACTATAACTACAATAATCGCATGACAAATATGACTAAGTTTGGGGATTATGACTGAACAATTGCACTAGAGAAAGTGGGTATGTTTAATTTTACTTTATCTGAAATTGTTTGTAGTTTTATATTTTTCATTTTGATGTCCACATAATAAGAAATCTTGATGGTTGAGTTTATTGTTATTATTATTCTCCCTATTCATAATTCTAGTTTGCTTGAGGACAAGCAAAAGCTAAGTGTGGGGGTATTTGATGAACACATTATTATTCACTTTTTAGAGCAATAATCTTAATATAATTAGACATTTAAAAGCTCTCTATATGGTATTTAACTCCTAATTTCTCTTTTCCATAGGAAACAGCTTATAACAGCAAAACGAAGCAGATTCAGGACTTTAAGGACAATACACAGAGAACTGCAGAGGATAAGTCGACTGGTTCCTCAACCAGGCGACTGGACAGGAGAAGCTGATTTTCCACAACTCTCGTCACAGTCGACTGTTCCCAAAACATCAGTCGACTGGGCGGATGAATCATGAAAATACTAAAGTCTCGACACAGTCGACTTACTCCCAAGGACAGTCGACTGATAGGCGGCGGAGTACACAAATCAGATATTCGAAGATTCACCTGCATCTAATTTCACATCTATTTGAATCCAGATTTATGCAAATCAAATCTAGAGACTGGGGGTTTCCAAGTGGACGTGGTAAACAGATAAGGAAGGAAAGGAGAAAAGAGAAAGATATTAATCATCAAATCAAATAAAGAAGGATCTTCCTGAAAAAGGGGAAACCCTAATTCTCAGCCGTGTTCTATAAATATCAGAATACCATCTCCAGAACGGCTCTCCTCCGCTCTCTCGACTCCACAACTCCATCCAAGAATCCAACATCTCGTGGACGCAACTTAATCAGAAAGTTCCCAACCATCAAGTCATCAACCAGTGCTTCACTCCATCATCATCGAAGAAGGAGAGAGAAGATTCAGCAAACAGAAGGCAGTCGACTGTGTGACAGACAGTCGACCATATTGCCGGAATCCATTAGTTTATTTCTTCTTCTCTCTTTATTCTTTTATGTTGATCATGTATTTGAACTTGTTAAGCAATAAAAGTATTATTATGTGGAACTAATTTCATAGTTGGGTAGATCGAAACCGTAGTTATGTAGTGCTATGTTCTTCTGAGATCTTTTAATTACTTATTGATTGAATCTGGTTGAATTGACATAGATTAATGATCATCAAACTTGGATCTTGAAGTCTGAGAGCAGTCGACTGAGGTGAGAGCCAGTCGACTGACATACAGCACGTGAGAATATCAAGTTTATGTTATCATTTATCTAAATCTGTTATATGAAGCATATTGAGACGACCGAATCTCGTGCCCATAATTTGTGACAAAGGAATCTTTAGGGGTTCTTGGTTCAATCAACTTAGAGGATCTAGATCTGATACCAATTTCTAGAACTTTAAGTGTTTGTTCGTTTCCACTGATCTTATGTTTTCTTTAAGAACAACTTAGTAAATACTAGGCTGACTACTTGATGAAAGAAACGAATTAGAGTAGATACCATGCCTAATTCTTGGCTTAGGGAAACAATACTTTAAGGAGTAGATACCATGCCCTTGAAGTGAACAACATGAGTAATTAGAAGTAATTTCAGAAGGTGACTTAGCATTACTAACTATTGGTGGAGATCAACAACCCAACTATTCAAGAGATATTTGTGATTCAAACTCATCTTTCTTAGTTTAATCTTTTTAATTCTTTTAGATTTCTACAACAACCCTTCATCATTTATTATTAGTTTTATTGATTAGTAAGTTGAAGTCTACAATCTCTGTGGGATCGACCCTTGCTATTACTACGATTCGATTCGTGCACTTGCGAGGTTTTTATAATTTGTGTCTAGTTTATCTATTAATTTAGGTAGCTAGAAACCAACAACAAGTTTTTGGCGCCGCTGCCGGGGATTGTTTAGTATTTTGACTTACAAATCAGTAAGATCTTTTTCTTTTTTTTATTCTATTTTATTTCTTCTTTTTCTTTTTCTTGAACTTTCCTTCAGGTTAAACTTTGCATAGAACCAGATCAGTCGACTGTCTCACAGACAAGTCGACTGTACAGAAGCTATTATACAGGTGCAGACCAGTCGACTGTCCCAAGGATCAGTCGACTGTCCAGAGGATTTTTCCAAAGAGCAACAATGGGTGAAATTTTTTTTAACAGAGTACCAATGCAAGACAAATTCATTCCTAAGAATATTGAGAACCCTTCTTGCATAGCTTTTCAACCCAACGTCACAGGGAATATGCATCTATCACCTCAATTACTCAGCATGGTGCCCCACTTCTTTGGCAGAACAGACGAAGATCCGCATCTACATCTACAAGACTTATTTGATCTTTGCAGGACACAAAGCATCCAAGGGCTCAACTCTGAACAAATCAGGTTAATCTTGTTTCCGTTTTCTTTAAAACTTAATGCTAAGTTGTGGTATAATTCTTTGGAACCAGGATCAATTAATTCATGGGAGCAATTGGCGACAAAATTCTTGAAAGAATTCTTTCCAGCCCAGAAAACCAGACAACTAAAAAGGGAGATTCTACTTTTCCAACAAAAAGATGGCGATTTGTTTTTCGAGGCATGGAAGGACTTTAAAAACAAGCTTTTCAAGTGTCCTATGCACAACATACCTAAGGATGATCAGGTACAATCATTTTATGAGGGTTTAAATTACACTAACAAAGCAATTGTTGATTCAGCATGCAATGGAATGTTGATGAGGAAGAGTGCTGAGGAGGCCATAGAGTTATTTGAAGAACTCAGCGAGAACTCACAACAATTCTCAACAAGGAGGAACATCTCAAGAAAACAGGGAGTACACAAAATTTCTCATAATAATAACATGCAATTCGAGATGGAAACCATGAACAAAAAGATTGATATGCTTGGGAATTCAACGTTGGGTGGCGTAAAAAACCAACCAAAAGAAATTTGTGCAAATTGTTTTCAATCTAATCATACAACTAATTCATGTCCCATGTTTTCTTTCGCAGATCAGGAGCACACAAACTACGAACAACAGGGAATGCACCCACCCCAGAATAATCTTTTTTCAAACACGTATGACCCAGGGTGGCAAAACCATCAAGACAATCAATTCGCACCAGGGCATACACAGCAGTTCCAAGGTGGGAATGGGTATGATGAGCCAGCACAAGAACAGACAAAGTTGGATTTCGAATCCACCATTCTTCAATTACTCCAACAGCAACAGCAAACCAGTGATCAACAAAGACAGGCCATTCAACAATTAGAATATCAAATTGGTCAAATTGCTCAGGAGATAAGTGAAAGAAAGGCAGGAGAATTCCCATCGCAAACCATACCTAACCCTAGAGGACAAGAACAGCTCCAATCAAGGACAACACTAGAAGAAGAGACTGAGTTTACAATGTTTGATGCACCACAATTTCCACACGATGATCATGAATGTTATCAAGTTGACGTGGTTCCGGAAATTTGTGACCAAACATTTCAAGAAAATAGCGTTGATCCATTACAAGCAACAATTGCGCACCCTCCACCACTATCTCAAGTTGAAATGGAATACGATGACTGGAAGATTGCAGAGACAGTACTTCACCATGAAACTCCAGGGTCCTATCCAGGTAAGCTTGTATCTGTATTTGAAGAGTTGGTATCTGATAACACTTGTGTTCTACAGGTTAAGTCGACTTATGAAGAGGACAAGTCGACTGATGCAACATACAAGTCGACTGAAGATCATGACAAGTCGACTGCTCCTAGGACACCTGATGAGGAGCTAAAGCCACTACATGAACACCTGAGGCCACTACTTGATTATTTGGGGAACAACCAGACAGTACCTGTGACAGTTGCTGCGAATTTCAAAATGAACAAAGAAGCAAGGCTGCAGGGAGTCTTGCAAAATCACAATGGTGCTTTAAGATGGACCATTGCTGATAAACTCATGTCAAGATGGTACGGTCCATAAAATATTGCACAGGTTTCCCCCACATGGAGCATTGACGACAAATCAAACGTGCTAGGTGAATGGACAAGGGGGGGAAACCTTATAATAAGATGAGTTGTGAGAAGCAAACCATTCCATACATTGCACAACTCATCGAGTCTAGCTGAAGACAAGAAACACAGCGCTTAGTGGGAGGCAACCCAATGTTTCAGGGGAGTATTTACACTTTCCTTTATTTGCTTTCAGTTATTCATTTTTATTTTTCTTTTAGTTATTTTTATTTTCAGTATCTCCTTACTAGGTGGCGACATATGCCTATTTTACATTTTCTTTCGAACATTGAGGACAATGTTCCATCTAAGTGTGGGGGTGTTAGTTAGTTATATTTGGAATCTTTTGAATTTTTTTAGGATAAACAATTTCTTATAAAATAAGAGTAAGGATACGCATTTACTTTAGGATTGTTGAGTTTCATAATTCCTAACAAATTGTGTGCGTCATGCGATTATACATAATAAACAAATGTGATGTTTTTTCTGATGATTATTCCCTTTAGATCTAGTCCTAAATCGAGTTTAAGTAAATAGAGTGATACAATATATGTATATATATTTGAATAAAGTCAGTCTACTCCAATGTTTTGAGGGCTTAGTAACTAGGGGTATTCATCACCAATGTTTACCTTTACGTCAAACGGCAACTTTAAATATGAGTATGCAAAGCACTTTAAAGTTTGTGACTTGTTGAGTAACCGGGTGGATACATCACAAATGTTTCGCATTCGCGTCAAAAGACAAGTGACAACTTTAAAGAAGAGACTAAAAAAAAAAAAAAAAAAAAAAAAACTCTAGTTTGCTACTGGATTTGTAGTAGAGAAAAGGGATAATCACAGACTGAGTAGATGCATACTATAACTACAATAATCGCATGACAAATATGACTAAGTTTGGGGATTATGACTGAACAATTGCACTAGAGAAAGTGGGTATGTTTAATTTTACTTTATCTGAAATTGTTTGTAGTTTTATATTTTTCATTTTGATGTCCACATAATAAGAAATCTTGATGGTTGAGTTTATTGTTATTATTATTCTCCCTATTCATAATTCTAGTTTGCTTGAGGACAAGCAAAAGCTAAGTGTGGGGGTATTTGATGAACACATTATTATTCACTTTTTAGAGCAATAATCTTAATATAATTAGACATTTAAAAGCTCTCTATATGGTATTTAACTCCTAATTTCTCTTTTCCATAGGAAACAGCTTATAACAGCAAAACGAAGCAGATTCAGGACTTTAAGGACAATACACAGAGAACTGCAGAGGATAAGTCGACTGGTTCCTCAACCAGGCGACTGGACAGGAGAAGCTGATTTTCCACAACTCTCGTCACAGTCGACTGTTCCCAAAACATCAGTCGACTGGGCGGATGAATCATGAAAATACTAAAGTCTCGACACAGTCGACTTACTCCCAAGGACAGTCGACTGATAGGCGGCGGAGTACACAAATCAGATATTCGAAGATTCACCTGCATCTAATTTCACATCTATTTGAATCCAGATTTATGCAAATCAAATCTAGAGACTGGGGGTTTCCAAGTGGACGTGGTAAACAGATAAGGAAGGAAAGGAGAAAAGAGAAAGATATTAATCATCAAATCAAATAAAGAAGGATCTTCCTGAAAAAGGGGAAACCCTAATTCTCAGCCGTGTTCTATAAATATCAGAATACCATCTCCAGAACGGCTCTCCTCCGCTCTCTCGACTCCACAACTCCATCCAAGAATCCAACATCTCGTGGACGCAACTTAATCAGAAAGTTCCCAACCATCAAGTCATCAACCAGTGCTTCACTCCATCATCATCGAAGAAGGAGAGAGAAGATTCAGCAAACAGAAGGCAGTCGACTGTGTGACAGACAGTCGACCATATTGCCGGAATCCATTAGTTTATTTCTTCTTCTCTCTTTATTCTTTTATGTTGATCATGTATTTGAACTTGTTAAGCAATAAAAGTATTATTATGTGGAACTAATTTCATAGTTGGGTAGATCGAAACCGTAGTTATGTAGTGCTATGTTCTTCTGAGATCTTTTAATTACTTATTGATTGAATCTGGTTGAATTGACATAGATTAATGATCATCAAACTTGGATCTTGAAGTCTGAGAGCAGTCGACTGAGGTGAGAGCCAGTCGACTGACATACAGCACGTGAGAATATCAAGTTTATGTTATCATTTATCTAAATCTGTTATATGAAGCATATTGAGACGACCGAATCTCGTGCCCATAATTTGTGACAAAGGAATCTTTAGGGGTTCTTGGTTCAATCAACTTAGAGGATCTAGATCTGATACCAATTTCTAGAACTTTAAGTGTTTGTTCGTTTCCACTGATCTTATGTTTTCTTTAAGAACAACTTAGTAAATACTAGGCTGACTACTTGATGAAAGAAACGAATTAGAGTAGATACCATGCCTAATTCTTGGCTTAGGGAAACAATACTTTAAGGAGTAGATACCATGCCCTTGAAGTGAACAACATGAGTAATTAGAAGTAATTTCAGAAGGTGACTTAGCATTACTAACTATTGGTGGAGATCAACAACCCAACTATTCAAGAGATATTTGTGATTCAAACTCATCTTTCTTAGTTTAATCTTTTTAATTCTTTTAGATTTCTACAACAACCCTTCATCATTTATTATTAGTTTTATTGATTAGTAAGTTGAAGTCTACAATCTCTGTGGGATCGACCCTTGCTATTACTACGATTCGATTCGTGCACTTGCGAGGTTTTTATAATTTGTGTCTAGTTTATCTATTAATTTAGGTAGCTAGAAACCAACAACAAAATCTCTAATTTAAGTGGAGATAATTATAATGTAGAGTTGTAAATTTAAAGTTATTTTAATTTTTTTTTAAAAACTAAAGTGGGTGATTGATATACATTGCAAGTTAAATATTGACTAGTAACATGCACATGCAATGCACGTTCTAATAATTTTTTAATTTATTTTTTAAAGTAAATAATAAGACCTAATCTGGTCTCAAACGAGAGACCTTCCCTTACTCATACATACTCTTTACAAATTATCCGTAGTGGTACAAACTTTTATTTTATATGAGTGATACTTACGTAAATAATTATGTTGTAAATAAATTTGAACTTTGAGGGTATTATGGTAACTAACAATATTTGAGTAAATGAATGGTTAATATAATTCCCACTTAAAAATGAATGGTTGAGATTAGATTGTTGAATGTCTACAAATGACAACCCAAACTCTCGGATTATAATATTAGAGCTTAGAGATATTTTTGTGCAAACTCGTATGCATAAATGTATAATGCACGTGCTTATAAACACGTGCATGTCATCTCTAATATTATAATGAGAGAGTTGGGGTTGTCATTTGTCAACATACAAACCTGTGCGTTGCACGTGCAACTCTCACCTCCCATTAATTACAACAAAAACGAACAAAAAAATTCCACCTATTTAAAACGTACAATGCACGTGCAAAACAATTTTACAATATTTTTTTAACACTAAACATACACATATGTTGCACGTACAACTCAAATTCTACTTATAAACACGTGCATTGCACGTACAAATTGTAGTTTTTTCCTTCAAAATAATTTTTCCAATTACGTGCAACGCACGTCTAACTCCAAAACTATTTCTTAACATGTAAATCGCACGTAAAAATTCTCCAACTATTATCGAAACATGCATCGCACGTGAAAAATACTAGTCTAGTTTAATATCAACTTCTATCTTCAAACACAGCCAGCCGGCCTTGGCCGCCGCTTAAACCATCCATAAAACACCACAAAATCATCTCTTATTAATTACCATTTCACCTCGGCCGGCCCGCGCTATCCGCACTAAAAATAACTCAAAGAAACAACAACAGTGGCATTTCAGTAATTTCTCGTCTACCGTTACTCATCTTCTTCCCCTTTTTCGCTGGTCGTCAAAATTAAAGCACTCCTTCTTCACCTTTCACATTCTGCCATCCTTCTTCTAGATCGCCGTCGGAAATGCTGCAGAATCACCGGAATTCCTCTTCCCAAAATGCCCCTGCTCCTGTCGACCGGGTCCTCTTTAAGAATCTTGTCGAGATCGTCCCCCTCGTCGAATCCCTCATGGTATCCGCTCAATTTCTTTAAATAATTTTCAAAAAAAAAGGAGGAGAATTTTTGTTAATTTTGGAGGGGTTTTTTTGGTTGTGAGAATGTAGGATAGGAGGGCAAATTCGTCTTTTACCAGGAGGGCGTCGATGGTCTACACTCCCACTCCTGCTCAATTCAACAAGGTCAGACTTTTTTTTGGGAAAATTTTAGGTTTTTTTTTTTGAATTATTTGTTAAATTGCTATAGTTATCTACTTATTAAACTTGCTTAAGTTACTGTTCATGTTATTCTTGGGATTCGGAAAGTTATTGAAATTAGATAGAGGAGAAAGGATTGTAGGAATGCATCTCATTTACTTGGAGATAGTCACGACCTTTCAGTTAGTATTCCTGTGGTTATCAATTACGCTGAAGATTAGTACTATTCAAAGAAAAAGGAATCAAATAAATAGAAAAGGAATGAAAATATGTTATAAAAAAAAGGGAAATTTGCTTAATTTAACTTACTTAATAATTTGATTACGTTATTGTCCAATTTTGATTAGTATAATATACTATTCAAATCAGGTTTTGGTATAAAGTCTAAACATTTTTTTCCGTAAAGCCAGGGCCGGCCCTACCCTAGAGGCGGGTAAGGCAGCCGCCTTGGGCCCCCGGAGATTTCGCAATTTTAGGGGCCCCAAATTTGAACTTCCCTTGTATATATAGGTACGAATTTTTCGCGTAAAAAAAAAATGTTTTAGGGGCCCCCATGTTGGAAGTTCGCCTAGGGTCCCCGGGAACTCAGGGCCGGCCCTGCGTAAAGCCCCTGTTCTATAGGGACATTTGGCATAAAAAGATGCAAAAGATTCGTGTTATATGCATGAATGTTTTTTTTAAACGGAAAACTAATGCCTTAGCCACCTGAGAAGTTGCATTGCATTTAAATCATCGCCCCTTTTTGGGATCTAGATTTGTTGGTCTATCTTTGTTTGCACATACATGTAGAAATTTGTTTTAATATATATTATTCAAAGACTCCACAATTAGATTTATATATTTGCAAGAGAAGAAAAATGTCTCTATTAGATCTCAAACTGAGAATTCTAGACATGAAAACTAAACATTCATAAAATACACGCGTAACAATTTTTATGAGTGAACTATGTATCAATCAATCTATCTATTTGTTTGGAGAAAAATGAAAACAAAAAGAACTATCTATGTATCTATCATCATAACTTTTAGTTAACCACTTCTTCTTTTCTTTTTGATAAGAGATAAGCACTTGATACACCACTTTCTTTGATAAGTATATAATTTCGTTAAAATTTAACTTTGACTTACTTGATTAGTCTTTTGGGATCAAACTTTGAGCCTCTGTTTGTGATGTTTTCCATCCATTTCTTCCTCCACTTTGACCTCACCACTGAAAGATTGAATTGGTGCCTCAGGAAGCATATACACTTTGGTAATGATAAATTGGGATTCATTGACTCTCATACTAACAAAAAATTGCATCCAGTTTCTATTTATAGTGTAAATATTCGCGTTGAATTCTAATTTGATTTAGTTTCGTTACAACTTTAGTACCGTACTTCTTCTCTGACACGCTGGCGTTATAATTTTAGTAGCTTCTGATTCCTTCTAATATGACTTGGTCGTGGTGGCATTACAATTTTAGTAGCCTTGGATTCCTTCTATTCTGACATAGTGGCATTACAATTTCAGTAGCATTAGTTTTCTTCTACTCTGACGCAGTGGCGTTACAATTTTAGTAGCATCCGATTCTTCTACTCTGATGTAGTGGTGTTACACTTTTAGCAGTCCTATACTTCTACTATCCGGATGTGGTGGTGTCTTTCTAATCTAACACGGTGGAGTCTCATTTTAATGGAACCACTACATCATATTAGAAGGAACCCAAGGAGGGGATGTAACTTATTGCTACTTCACTTTTTTAGAGACTTCAAACCAAATAAAATTCAACTACCATAGAATTTTTATTAAACCCTTTTCTATATTTTTGCCAACGAAATTAGCAATATCATCAAATTCCTTTCTATATGGCATTTGGTAAAGTTAATAATAAGAGTTTTGGCCAGCTATGCCCTTACAAGTTTAGAGATCATTAGCTTTGCCCCTATATGCACTATTATATCTCTTGACTAGTTATTTAGCGCGTGCAAAATGCATGCGTGAGGCTATAAATCGTAAATGTTGTTGTTTTTGTTTTTTTTTCCCAGGAATGCCATCCACAAATATGGTAAGTCCAAATAAACCACCCACAAATCACTATTTTCACTATTTCATATAAGGTTGGAGTTTTAAATGTGTGGTTGAGATTTATAACTGGGTGGTTGCCTATGACATAAACAAAACCTGAACTCTCTAGTTTTTTTGAAATTAAAAGTGACCCACCAGCCACCCGTACCATTAATGAAGAATTAACGAAACAAAGCGTACAAAATATTACAACCCAAAATCAAGAGCATACAAAAGTACATGCTCAATCCCATAATACAATCAAAAGCCAAAATACATAGTGCATAACTAAGGCCACCATCCTATCCACGTGGTGCCGCACTCCATCGGCGTAGAGTGCAAGTGCCCACCCCTCCACCTACTACTCCTGGCCGTCTATGCGCAGCTTCTTCCTGACCCCTGCCTTACTTGCCCAAGCATTGATCATATTCAAAATTTTATATAGCATCATGGTAAATCTACAGTTTATAGAGCGAAAACAAGCATCAAATCTATCTAGCCATAGGATCCATAAACTAGATGCTATAGTTAAATCCCATATGACCCTACTATCAACTTTAATATGTGAAGATCTCCACTCCCCCCAAAGATCTTTTATATGGATTGGAGATTCCACAATACCAAAGCTCAAACCCATAATTTCCCACATTAATTTAGCCTTAGGGCAGTCTATGAATATGTGTTGGACGTCTTCCTCTCCTTGGTTACATCTAGGACAATTAACATCAATTGGCACCTTACGCTTCCTTAGGTTGACCTTTGAGAGAATAGCGTTGTTTAGCACCAGCCACATGAAAGCTTTCACCTTTGAAGGTGCATTTGATTTTCAGATAATGTTTGCCTCTTGATTTCTCAATCCCCCATCATTCAAGTGCTTGCACATAGATGTCACCGTAAACATCCTACTTGACTCAAGACTCCATTCCCTGACATCTTTGTCATTGCTCGAGAATTGGCCCCCCTCCCTCACTAAGGATTTGAGTCTGTGCAGTTGTACCTGATTTTCTGGCGTTAGACTTCCCCTGAACTTAACATGTAGTCTCTCTTGTCTCCACACATCTATGACTAGAAGGTTCTCATTATACGTTTCATTTGCCAACTAAGGAAATAGAGAAATCAACGTGTTGTCCGTACACCATTTGTCCATCCAAAATCTTGTCTCTTTGCCAGTCCCAATCCTGGACCTTGTGTTCGCATGGAAGAGTTTTCCGACCTTAACGATTCCATTCCATAGAAATGATGCCTTCCCTTGAGTGCTTCGTCCTCCAAATCGATACTTCTTCCATCTCCTGTACAAGTCGAATGATTTATTCCACCACGTCTTCCTATGCTTATTCATCTTCCACCACCACTTGCTTAGCAGTGCTTTGTTCATATCTCTTAAGTTGACTATTCCCAATCTGCCAAATTCTTTCTTCTTGCAAACCCTTTCCCATCTAACAAGGTGAAAGCCTTTGTTGTCTTTTTTAGTTCCTTTCCATAGGAACCTCCTTCTACATTTGTCTATTCTCTGAATGACCCATTTTGGTAACTCATAAATCGCCATCAGGTAAGTAGGAAGACTACTTAGCACCGCGTTGATAAGAGTGATTCTCCCGCCTAGAGACAAGACTTTTCTTTCCATCCCGCTAACCTCCTCTCTATTTTTTCTACCAGCGGGATCCATTCTTCTTTTCTCAATCTTCCTGTTCTGATTGGCGTACCCAGATATTTGATAGAGAATTCTTTTTTACCACATTCCATTGCATTTGATATAAAGTCTATCTGGGTTTCACAGTTGTTACTGAGGGCAACCACACAGCTCTTATGTAGATTAACCGCTAATCCAGACCAATACTCAAAACATCTCAACATAACCCTAAGAGACATGATTTCTTCCATCTTGGCCGCTCCAAAAATAAGTGTATCATCTGCATATTGTAGTATGGACATTGACATCGACACCCCTTTGATATTAACACCTTTGATAATCTATGCTTCTCTTCCTTTTCTGATCATTTCAGCCCGCCCGTCTGCGATCAATGTGAATAACATGGGGGATAGACGGTCCCCTTGTCTTAATCCTCTATAACTGTGAATTTCCCTTCCGCATTCCCCATTGAATTGGACGAATGATTTACCATCTCTGACACATTTTCTCATCCATAGTCTCCATTTTGGTCCAAATCCTCTAAGTTCTAGTGTTTTGTCCACGCAATCCCATTCTACCGTGTCATAAGCCTTTTCGAAGTCTAATTTAAGCAAAAATTCACTCGCCTTGTTCTTGTTATCTCTGAAAACCATTTCGTGAGCTGAAGCAATGTTGTCCATGATGTCCCTACTTTTAACAAACCCGCTTTGTGACTCATCCATAATGTCGCCCAAATGTGGGGATAATCTCATGGCTAGAACCTTAGTGATGATCTTGAACGATCTGTTCAACAGGCTTATGGGTCTGAGATCAGACACTCTAAGAACCTCTTCCTTCTTCGGAATAAGGACTACATTCACATATTTTAGTCTCTCTAGTTGAGCCACCCCTTGGTAAAGTTCTTGGAAGATATCCATTAGATCTTTCTTAATGATATTCCAATATAGAGTATAGAAAAAGATTGGAAATCCGTCCGGCTCTGGCGCTTTGTCTTGACCTAGTTTTTTGATTGCCTTCATTACCTCCTCTTCCGAGAAAGTACCTTCTAGACCAACGCTACCCTCAATTCTCGAGTCTGCCCACATATCCAAGTTGAGATTACATTGTTCACGTCTTTTCTTTCCCATCAATACCCTAAAGGAATTATCGATATGATCTCTTAAAATAGTGTTATTCTCTGTCCAAGTTTCCCCAACAACTTGCCCGGAGATGTGATTGTGTCTTCTTCTACCACTTGCTACTTTATGAAAAAAGGCCGTGTTAGAATTCCCTTCCTTCAGCCACTGAACCTAGCTCTTTGTCTCCTATAGGTTTCTTCCATCTCTCCCAGTCTATGCAGCTCCAATATACTTGATGTCAACTGTTGAAATTCATGTTCTCCGAGATTCCTCTCTTCTTCCACCTTTTCTAACTCTTGAACTCTATCTCCTAATCTCTCTTTTGTTCTCTTCGTTTCACCAAATTCATTCATTGCCCAAATATTCAAATGCTTACGCAATCGTCTCATCTTTATGATCCAGTTCGAAACAGCATTGCTTGTATTCATAGCTTGTGCCCATGAATCCTCTATAACTTTCCTGATGTTCTCGGTCTTAGTCCATGCCTTCTCAAATCTAAATTTGCGTAGAACGGTTCTTCTATTGTTCCCACACTCAAGAGTCAGTGGAGTGTGGTCTGAAGTAAATCTCGGGATAGTTTGGGTAATCGCCAACGGTAAAGATATTCCCAATCACAAGAAACAAGGATCCGATCTAGCTTGGCTAAGGTCGGGATGACTTGCATGTTCGACCAAGTAAATCGTCTATCCGAGGCCAACATTTTCCCAAGTTCAAGATCATTAATCATACGGTTGAAATCTTGCCTATCACTCTCGTTAGACCCTCTTCCTCTATGTTCGTATTGAAATCTAGTGATATTAAAATCCCCTCCCAGCACCCATGGACCATCCCATCTCCTACGAAACCTATACAGTTCCATCCACAATTGTCCCCTAAGAGACGAATTGTATGGACCGTAGACCGACGTAATCTTATGCTCTCATCCATCAGTTTTGCGTTTAATTCTAATGGTCACCAAGAAAATCCCGATGTAGTCATCCACAATGTCGAAAAGATTTGAGTAAAACCCTAGTGCAATCCCCCCCCGACAATCCTGTAGCAGTAATAAACCGCCACTCGAAAGAGCCTAACGATTTAAGGCCTTCAAAATCCCTACTTTGAGGGCAAACTATTCTAGTTTCTTGCAAAGCACAAAACGACGGTTTATTTCTCGCAATCGTATCGCTAACAAGTCTCTTTTTAACTCTAGATCACATCCCTCTAACATTCCAGAAGATGTATAACATGAAAATAATAACTTATAAACATCTCTACCTTTAGTTTGTCAAGAAAAAAGCTATAGACTAAGTCTATAAATTTCTTCCCTAATCATATTGACCTTATGTAGTTGTTCATCCTTAGTGGATCCCATGGCCAAACCAAACAGAGTCACATAATAAAGAAGCATATTATCCAAAATAGCGTTCAAAACAGACAAATTTATATTGAACTTACCTCCACAAGCTGATGCGGGTTCCTTAGATTTGGCCGCCGATCTGATAAGATCCTCCTCCCTAGGTCCGTTAGAGCCCCACCTGTCTATTTGCTTCATGCTTTTCCTTGTCTTTTCATCTTGCACCGCCTCCTTCGACAAAACCCCGCCTTTTCTCTTCGGATTCCCCACTAAGTTGTTGACCTGTCGTGCAAAGTCTACTTCCTCACTATCTGACTCGCTACCTTCCTCTCCCCCACCCTGTAAAGCACCAATCACCGCATCATCTGTTTCCACATCTGTAGTCTTGTTCTGTGCAATATCATGTTCTGATCCTCCCTTTTCGCTGTCCAACCTCGATGCTCTTGGATTAGTGACCGGGGTTTCTTCAACCTGTAGGCCCACATCAACAATATGTTCCTCTCTATCTTCTGGCCTCTCAGTTGTCTTCAGCCCCTCTGTAGATGGGTCAGGCCCAAACACCCCTAAATTCACAGAGACAGCTTTAATTGCTCTCTCCAAAGCCTCATTAAATTCTTGTCTTGTCATCGTCAGCGTTGCTGACTCATCATCACAGTCTTTACGTTCTCCCCCCTCACCTGTTGATGTTGAGTGTCCCCTACCCCACCTGTTGCTTTCCCTGTCAGATGCACAGTTCCTCGTACCCCCGAATTCGGCAGCGACATCTCCTCACCAACGTCTCCCATTCGCGAAGCTCCACCTGTCCCATCCCCTATTTTCCTCGTCAGCTGTGCAGTGCCTCGAACCCCCGAAATCGGCAGCGACATCTCCTCAACACCTGTCCCATCCCCTATTTTCCTCGTCACGACCTCTGACTCCTTAGTCACGTCTCTACTCTCTCCCACCCCCTCTATTAGATCCCCTGCACATTTTGGATCCCCTGTATGCTGTGACGGACGATAAAGACCAGCACCCCTTTGATCCAACGGCGCAGGATTGCCCCCTTTAATCATGGGAGACATTCGGTTCTGACGGCCCAGATTAAGCTTCGCTAGGATGGACGGTTGTACTTCATCTTCTTCCTCAGTCTCCTTTCTTTTGGACCTTACATCAGAACCCGAGAACGACCCCTCCGGCGACTCTCGAAAGGAGACTCTTTTCTTTCGCTCAATAATGATTTTGACCGTCTTTGAAAGTCACCTGAATTACTGACGGGATCAATGCCAAATTTTTCGAAATTATTTGAATCCTTGCGTATTCACGTCTTGACTGATGTTGAGTGTTCTGATCGATTGCAATGACATGACCGAACCCAGCGACGAGATTGTGAAGCCCTGCTCTGACCCAACAATGGAGAGGAAAATTGAATACCCGAATCCACACCATAGGGAGTTGATTCACTTTCAACGCTCCATAGCTACGTGACCATCTGCTGAAGGTTATGTAGAACTCATCACATTCAATTTCCCCCAATTGTAGAACCTCTTTAACTCTCGTCTCATTATTACAATGGACAAACATGACGTCTTGTTTCAGCTTTTGAACCACCCATTTCCAATTTGGTTTGAACTCCGTGTTGATGGCGAACACACAGTTTTTGAGTATACTCTCGAACTCTGCCATTAACTGTGTAGGGGTAATCACAGCTTTAGTGATTCTTCCTCCACCATCGTTGCTTTCCTCCGAAATGAGTTTGTCCTTTGAGTTAGCAGCATCTTTTGTAGTTTCTTTCTCTTCCTGCAAGTTAATCTTGGAGTTCCCCGTAGACTTGAAGCTTGGACAAGCCTTCGAGATATGACCATACTTCTTGCATACATAACAGAACCAATCGTTCATACAGTCGTGGATTGTATGACCTCTAGCAGCACATTTATGGCACTGTGGTAACTTCGTCTTAGTGCCCGCAGTAGCCGACGACCCTGATGAACTCTTCTCCGCCCTCTTCTCTGCCTTAACTCTTTTTGGCTTATACAGAACCCACTCCCCTTCGTCATCCTTCTTCGTCTTAACGACCTCCCTCTCAGGTGACCGTCGACTCCTTTGGTGGTACCCCATAGCATTTCCAACTTTTCCTCCTCTAGCTGCATCTACATAGGACCTTCTATAGGCCGTCGGAGTTCGTAGATCTACTCTACCCTTCTCCGGCGCTCTAAGACGTTCTCTATCCACCGGGCTTCTATCCCGTGCCTCTATATTGTCTCTCAGCCCAGAACCTCTATGGTTTGGGTGAGAAGTCAATGCAACCGAGTGTCCTCTAGCTTTCTGAGGATTGCCGGCGATGGCGCTGGTGCCCCCTCTGCGCTCCATGCGGTGCTCACCTTCTTCCTCCCCACCTCGCTTGCTCATAGCATGATGGAATCCAGATCTATCTAGCCTGCCTCCTTCTTTGTGCCTCTGAGAATCGCTTTTCATTCATTCATTCTTTTTTTATATGCTGGTAATAAGAGTAGAGATTATGTTTCTTTCTTTAGTCATTTAGTTATTAGTAGTAGCTACTATTTGGAAATTGTTTATTTGTAATGTTTCTTTAAAATAAATATTTTTGTTTGGTCTGGCAACTGAAATTTAGTACACGTGTGAATTTCAACCAATTTCTGTCTTTCATTTCCTAAATTTTATGGGTTCGGAAAATTTTGAGGAAAATAATGATTAGCGTTTAATATACTTGGGAAATGCCTAATATTTTATATAAAATCTTCACAACATAACCAGAGTATTTTTGTTTCAAGGATAGAAATTTAACAATGTTTGAAAGACTCCCTACTAAAGACAATGTTTAAAACATTGCTAAATTTAACAATGTCTTCTTTAGTAACATTTCAATGCTAGCATCATCCTAGAGATTTGATTTGATTTGATTTATTTACAGGTTTCTGATTCTAGAGGCAGAAAATCAGCTTCAGCTCAAAAGAGGAGGGATCCCGGTTCTTCAGATCCAAATGTCTCATCTGGAGAATCAGAAAATGTTCAAATAGATAGTTATGAGTTGACTATGTTGAGAGAACAGGTAGATGATTTCCAGAGGAAATTGTTGGAAAAAGAGGAAGCCCTGAAGGCTGCTGAGGATTCACTTAATCAAATGAAATCAGCTTGCGCATCAATAAATGAACTGAGGCACCAAGTTTCAGAGAAGGAAGCAATGCTAAAATCAGTCAACTCAGAATTAAACAATGCCAAGGTATCTACAGTTGAACAAGACTAAATGGCATTAACATGTTTTGTTTGAATTGGTTGACTGGATAATTATGATTATGTATTTTATTTTGTAATTAGTATGACTTCGTCTGGTGCATTAGTAAAAGATTTGACCAGAGAAGATGACATTCTGTCATCAGATGATGCTATGGCAACGGGTAGGGTACGAGGTTAACTGTTACCCTACCCTAGAGTCCAAATATTCTACCCTTACCCTTTTAAGTATGAGGTTCCCTTTCCTCATTATATTATGATAACAAAATGTGAAAATAAAAATTATTATTGCCTTTTGTATATCAATTATCATCTAACTTAATAATATGGAGAGTCATATCTTTGGATTATTTTCACATGTCTACAACTAAGCAAAGCAAAATGTGGATTATATATGCATATTTACAATGTGGATGCGCGTGTATATATATGAGCTTAATATATATATATAAACAGCTAAAGGGTAAACATGTAGATACATTCTTATACTTTTACCCTACCCTACCTTACCCTAATTTTTGAATGGGTATAAAAATTCTACCCTTATCCTACCCGCGGGTAAGAATGTCCTACTCAAACCCTTACCCACAGGGTAACTGGGTGTACCCTTACTCATAGCCACCCCTAGATGACGCTATCTTTAACTTTATTTATATTTGCAGATTGGACAATCTTGTGCATTGGTTTATTTATATTAGGAGTAGTAAAAGTACCTACAAGGGGTGCTTTATTTTCTCCAATGCAAGTAGTTTCATATTTTAAAAAAAAAACAAATAAAGGAAAACAACCCATTGATTCTTAGGCAAAAGTAACATCTCTTTCTTATATGAGCATAATCTTACGCCACTATTTTATATTGCAGTCATAGGCTTTTCACTATCCCAGTATTCGATAGTTATGGGTATGGCCAGGTTTATTGCTTTCTGTGCGATTACAAATTCACAACAGATACACTATGCTATCTGGCGTATTTGAAAGCTGTTTTTTTTTTTGTGATTATTAAAAAATTACTTACGTTTCACCCTGTCTTTAGGTTATTAGACATAGTATGCAGCTAGTTAGCTCTATCATTCCTTCCCATTCCTGTGGTCCTGTTATATTACATTTCAAGCACATCAACTGGTAGCATCTTTCTACATTCTATCTACCTTTAGGAATATTTGAAAACTTTACCCTTTTCATCAGTGTATGCTATTAATCTGCAGTTGCTTTAACTTGAACTGTTATGCATTGTTAATGTTTCTATCGCACATCTATACTTGATAAAGCTACAGAACCATTAATGGGATGTAATTTTATTTTATTTTCCTACAGATCAAGCTTGCTGACAAGCAAGCTGCTTTGGAGAAGGTAGAGTGGGAGGCAAAGATGTCGAATAGAAAAGTCGAGGAACTTCAAGATAATTTGGTTTCTATGGACTTAGAGATCAGGGCTTTAACACAGATATTTGAAGTACTTTTGGCGAATAATTCAGATGCATATCCTGTAGATAAGATCACTTCTCATTATTTTGAAGAACCCCAACCTATTGTAAGCTCATCTCTCCTTTTTCTATAATAAATCAATTCTCTTGCAACTATGGTCTAGAATAAAAGAAAAAAAAGGACCGTAGTTAAGATCACTTCTCATTATTTTGGAGATCTTATCATTTGAAATAAAAAAAATTATTGTTCTTGTTTTGTGTGACAAACGTATACCTTTGAAGTTGAAGAAAAAAATTTATAGAACGGTCGTTAGATCAGCAATAATGTATGGAGCATAGTGTTGGGCAACAAAGAAACAACATGTCCAAAAAATGAGTGTAGCGGAGATGAGAATGCTAAGATGGATGTATGGTAAAACAAGGAATAATAGAATTAGATATGAGCATATACGAGACATGCTAAAGGTAGCTCCAATCCAAGATAAGTTAAGAGAGAATCGCCTCAGGTGGTTTAGACATGTCACACGTAGACCTAGTAGTTTTCCCGTTAGAAAGAGTGATTTGATAAGTATTGAAGGTAGAGGAAGACCTAAACTAATTTGGGTAATTGGGTGGAAACAGTAAGAAAAAATATGATAGCTTGCGACCTTACAGAAGATATAAACTGAGCAGAATGGAAAACTAGGATTCACGTAGCCGATCCCAGCTGGTTGGAAAAAAAGGCTTTGTTGTTGTTGTTGTTGTTGTTTATTTTTAATCTCTTCTAAAAATCAAAATAATGTTGAGATTTTGCTGTATGGTTTGTGTTTGTGATTTGATAAGTATTGAGGGTAGAATTAGGGGTAGGGGAAGACCTAGACTTAGGTGAAAACGGTGAGAAAAGATATGATAGCTTGTGATATTACAGAAGATATTGCACTAAATCGAGTAGAATGGAAAACCAGGATTCATGTAGCCAATCCCAACTAGTTGAGAAAAAGGCTTTGTTGTTGTTGTTGTTGTTGTTGTTGTTGTTTGTGATATCTTATCAATACAAATTCTAAGTCTCATGTTTATTTCAGCTATTACGAATTTCTAATTACATTGCTTTTGGATTTGTGCAGGATCAACTAGATGAGATACAGATGATGAAAATGGAACATGCAAGAACTAGGTATTTGGCAGCAGTTTCTGCGGCAAAGGAGAATCCAAGTGATGAGTCATTAGCTATAGCAGCAGAGGCAAGGCTAAGACTTCAAGCTTTTGTTTTCTAGAGCCAATAAAGATTACTGCCTCCTTGTTCCATGCGTGGTCATTCTCATCTTAAACAAGATAGTTAAGATGATGTTTGAATATATGCAGTTGCTACTGTTTGATACCTAACAAGGGAAAAGTTCTTGCTGTTGTTTAATTAAAATTGGAAACATTATATATACTAGTAGTTAACACGTGCGATGCACGTTTTAATCAATATATAGTTTTTAAAGTAATATAGCACGTGTTAATAAATACATTTTTTTTAAAGTAATATAAAAAGTATAATGAGAGAGTTTGAGTTATACGTGTAATGCACGTAAATTGGTAGATTTAAATAAAGTATATAATGGGAGAGTTTGAGGGTTTCTCCCATTATAATATTAGAGATTAGAGATTATATATATATATATATATATATATATATATATATATATATATATATATATATATATATATATATAATAATAATAATAATAATAATAATAATAATAATAATATTTAATTCAAGTTGTTTCTTTTTCCTCTTATAAATATGAAATATTTAATTCGTAATTTTAGCTGACGTTCTTCATCTATTAGTTCGCTTTTACTTTTGGGCAAGTCAATGTTTTGTTTTTAGTGAAATTTTGCCAAAAAGATTCATTCATAACTTGGAATTTCAGGGTTAGACTAAAATCTTATTATGCTTTAATACTTTAGAATTTTGCTCAACTGCATGCACATATAGATAACATATTGACATAAATAACGCAATGTACATTCTATACGGTCAAGCAATAAAAGGAAAATACAGTTTTTTTTTCTTCTGTCAGAATCGGCCATGTAAGTAACAAAATGTTCATGCGGCTGGTCTGATGTCGCCTTGAAATGGTGCAACTGTTACTTAGCCTGGCACTTCTTTATCCAGCTTACAAAGTAATTACACTAAGTTAGCATGAAAAAACATGTGACGAAATATATGGGCTTAACACTAAACCCAACAGGCAGGGCACTTGCTTGTGTGGGTTGCTCTTTTTTGGGAAGGGAACTTTTTGTATATGATTTTGTATAGGATAGGTTCTCTTTTTTTTTTTTTTTTGCGGTGAATGAGTATTATGTCCCGCCGTTAGGTAACATGAATTTCATTCCCCTTTGGATGATTGTTTGTTTGAGTTAATATCTTATTAATGGCATGCGGGGGGATTTTTACACGTTTATGATTGGAAAAAAAAAACAAAAAAAAACACTAAACCCGAATCCTGTAAATGTCAAAGAGGTCCTGACCTTCAGTCTGATATACATTTTTTAACAAACTGTTCTTTCTTTGTCCGGTATCTTTGTGAATGTACAGCGCAAGGTGAAGTATAGCCGGTGCTCGAAAGCTATTTGAGGACGAGAAAGAGCCAGAATTGGCAATGACATTGATCATGAAATATGGTCTTCCATTGTGGTTCTAAAGAAAAGACAAGAAAATAGACAAGAAGGGAAAGCATTCCAAACTAAAACATTTTACCCTTGGCCTTTTACTGAATTTTTCCGCACCGACCCACTTTTTCAAAATAT
Organism: Hemerocallis citrina; assembly: GCA_017893485.1. NCBI lineage: Eukaryota > Viridiplantae > Streptophyta > Magnoliopsida > Asparagales > Asphodelaceae > Hemerocallis > Hemerocallis citrina. The sequence continues at coordinate 18,555,820 of CM030364.1, read as the reverse complement.
TGACAAAACTGACCCACTTTCGAAAATATTTACCCAGATGACCCAGTTTTAGACGCTTCAACATTAACCGCTATTGGAAATAACGGCATAGGTTATTTCTATGCCGTTATTTCCAATAGCGGCATCTGTTATCATTTTTTTTTCACATGCCGCTTTTTGGAGTAACGACATCGGTTCAGTTCTTTCCAATCATGAACTTTCTGACTTAGAAAAAAAATTGCAAGTGTGAAAAATTCCTATTACTTATGCCGCTCTTTCCAAGAACGGCATTCTCATTACTCATGTCGTTGTTGTGAAAACGACATCAGTTATAATAGTAATTACATATAAATAGCGGTCCTCTCTTCTCCTTCCCCTTTCACTTTCGCTTCATCTCTCCCTCTCACTCCCGAAACCCTAAAATCCTAGATCCCAATTTAAACTTTCAAACTCTACTCTTTCATATCCTAAACAAATTCACAAAATATTCATCCTTAAACCCTAATTGTCAACACACCTCGGCCGCGTTCACTTGGATTTTGGCGTAGAATTTTCTACAGATCACCTCATATTCGAGACTGTGGTAGATATTCGGAAACCCTTAATTCCTTTGAATATATTGATTGAGATTTATATTGAGGGTGTAGTATATGAGAAGTTGTGTAGATTGATATAAGTTGTAGCATTCTATGGATGAGAATATATTTTGGGTATACTAGAATTGACAATGTAGTATATTAGATGTTGGAGAAATTTGTATAAACTAGGATTGCTATATTTGTGAAAGTTAATCAGATTTATGTTTATGTATGAATGGATGTTGATATGCGATGTGTTTATATATAAATATGTAGTGTATAGAGATATTGTGGTGGGGATTGTTATATGTGCAAATAGTTCAATACGAGTATTGAGATGTTTTTGTTATCTTGACTCAAACTTTATTAATGTTGACACATGGCTTATTAATTTGAAATTCATGACACATAGCTTATTAACCTAGTTATCTTGACACATCGTTTGTTAATTTTGTTCATGACACATAGTTTATTCTCGTTGACAGAGAAATGGATGCCGGCAAACCATCTTCTTCGCGTGCAGTAGGTGCGTCGTCTTCTGCCGCACATGGAGGCCTAGGTCCACCAGACCCAACCCTACTCTATTTGCAAGAAGAGCATAGGTCTTAAGCGGTGTGGAAGGAAGAGGAAAAGAATATGAGTTTCCGAAAGCACGCGACTTTGCCGACCGACCCACGTATATGCAACTACTTGATAAATGCCGGTTTCCATAGAATGTCGATGTTAACCAAAGTGAAAGGAGACCATGCATTACTTGCCATTATTGTCGAGCGATGGAGGCCAGAGACACACACGTTCCACCTACTCGTTGGTGAGATGACAGTTACGCTACAAGATATAGCAATTATATCGGGACTTCCAATCGATGGGGTGGCTGTGACCGGTAACATCATGTTCAACAAAGTTACGTTTGTCAGAGATTATCTTGGAAGAGAGGTTGAAGATGAAGATAAAGGTGTTTTCGTCGGAGAATCAATCCGTCGCTCGTGGCTCTATCAAGCATTCAACAATAGTTTGGGAGATGAACTGACCGACTTCCAAGTGCAATGTTACACTTGGGAATATTTAATTAGTATGATTGGTGGTGTTCTCATGCCGAATTCTTCTGGTAATGTCGTATATCTAATGTACCTTTCCTTGATTGCCGATATATATAGGGCCGACCGTTATAGTTGGGGAAGTGCAGTGTTGGTTTCTCTTTACCGTGCTTTGTGCAACTGTGCAATAGGGTCGATACAAATAACCAGGCTGATGGAGTTATTACAGATTTGGTGTTGGGAACTGTGACAGTGTAAAAATGGCCTGAGGCCCATCCAGGGCCCAATACAATTCCTACTCAGGAAGGCAAGAATAACAACCCGGTTCGGCTCCGGACCCCTTCAGGGTCGGCGCCGAACCTCGTGTTTGCCCTCACAGTGCCGGCTTCCTCGTACTGACGAGCCTCAGTATCCCCCGGAGTCCGATCCGGAGCAGTCCCTCAGGCCGTCCCCCCTCTCTGGCGGGGCGGAAGGATGACCTGGCGCAGCCTAGGCCCTCCGATTCCCCCAGAGGCACAGAGGACTCACGATGGGCCACGTCAGCTCCAAATACCGCCAAGGGTTTCGCCACGTCAGCCCTATACCACTCCTGGTATCACCACGACCGCCCTAAACCCCCTGGGCCTTCTGCCACGTCAGGCCCATGGGCTTTCGGATCCAAACCCGGCCCCCAAGCGGAACCAAACCCGGTTGGGATTCTCTATAAATACTAGACCCTCACCCACCTTTTGGAGGTAATCAATCTTTTGCCACTTAAATATACCTAGTTATTGCTACTCTCTCACAGAGACTGACTAGGGCGTCGGAGGGTCCGCCACCGGGACAAACCCCGGTGTTTCAAGACCGTCTGCAGGTACACAAGACCTCGGATCCGACCCTTCCGATCCGAGCCCAACCCTCAACGTCTTTCCGAGCTCATCGTAGGCCCCAGAAGGTCAACCGAAGGTCGGCAGACGAGCGGCAATCTCCTTCAATACAAATTGAGTTCGAACTCACACCTGGTGCTTCCACACGTGTCTCAGAAATAAACAGCATCAGGTTGGCGCCGTCTGTGGGAACAGCTGCTCCAGAAGCCGATCCGACCCAGACCCTCAAAGGCCATCGACAGCCGAACCCTCATGGCATCCAAAGGCAAGGGGGCTGCTTCCTCCGTCAACCAACGGGACTCGCCCCCACCCACCAATAGAGCCAGGCCACGCCCGTCGAAACACAAGGCTCCCTCTCGGGAGTCCCAAGGGAGCGTCGGCCGGCCAGCCCAGCCCGACCTCCGGGGAATAATCCTCAACCGCAAGATTACCCGCAGCAGGAGAAGGGCCGCTTCCAACCCGGCCCCGAACCGCCCGAGGCCACCGTCCGAGGTACGCAGACCCGCGCTCAGCCGAGTCGGAAGACAACCCTCGGACCGACCAAACCGGGCCGAAAGAGCCCCCGTCACTCATAAGGAATTCCAAGACTTCCGAAAAGAAATGCTGGGAGCCCTCCGACGGGCCCCCAGGGAAGAAACCCTCCATTCACAAACGGGGTCGGACGTCGAAGCCAGCGCGTCCCGCCCTTCAACGATCCAGCCGGAAGACGATGACGTACTCCTAAGACGCCTACAAGAAATGGAGGACCGCCTCGATCACATAAGGGACGGCGGCCAAAGAATGGCTCAGGGGTACAGACCTGTCCGTCCACCCTTCTCTGCCCCCATCCTCCAAGCGGAAATACCCCGGAATTTCCGACCCCCTCAATTCGAGACCTACGACGGCGAGGGAGATCCTGCTGATCACATGGAGGGTTTCAAAACCCTCATGATGATTCACAGCGCCTCGGATATCCTGCTCTGCCGAGCCTTCCCCGCCACCCTTCGGGGTCCTGCTCGCGAGTGGTTCTCGAAACTCGCCCCCGGCTCCATTTACTCCTTCGACCAACTCGAGGGCAATTTTCTTGCCCATTTTGTCACTAGCCGGAAGGCCGAAAGGACCAGCGCCTCATTACTTGGGCTCAAACAGATAGAGGGGGAATCACTCAGAATGTTCGTCCGGAGATTTACCGCTGAGGCAAGGTCGGTCTCCTCCCTCGACCCAGGCGTCGCTTCAGCGGCATTCCGACACAACGTCCTCCCCGGACAGCTGAAGGCCTCTCTGGCCAAGAGACCCCCCGTCGACTTCCCCGACCTCCTTAATAGGGTCGAGAAATACATTAGGGCAGAAGAGGCCCTTAACCCCGAAGATGCCAGGGATGCCACCGGGAAAGGAAAGCGGAAGACCGAGGAAGGCGAACCACCGAAGAAAGCTCCAAGGGACCCGGGGGCCATAAAGAAGGTCCCGCCAGTCCCCCGCTTCGAGAGGTACACTCCCCTGACGCATAACATCTCCGCCATCCTCTTGGAAATCGAAGACAAGGGCATTGTCCGACTACCCCCCCGATCTAATAACAACAAGAATCGAGACCAGCGCTTTTACTGTCGCTTCCACAGAGATCACGGGCACGAAACCGACCAATGCCGAGCCCTGAAAGACGAAATTGAAGAACTCATTTCCAGAGGATACCTCCGAGAGTTTACCCGAGAAGACCCACGGGATCGGCGAGGCGCTAGGAACCGGAGGCAATCGCCTCCGAACCCTGCTCCAAACCAGTCCCAGAATCGGGACCCCGACTCCGAGGGAGCCGCGGATATCCCTTTCATCTTGCACTGTGTCCACGGAGGACCGATGGGAGGCGAATCAAACACTTCCAAAAAAGCCTTCCTCAGAGAGGTGAACGCTGTCAAAGACAACCCCTCGCCCAAACTACAATCAAGGCCGGTCTCCTTCTCAGGGGAAGACCTTGAAGGTGTTCGCTTGCCCCACTGCGATGCTCTCGTCATCAACCTCCACATGGCTAATTGTGAGGTCCGCAGGATCCTCGTCGACAACGGTTGCTCGGTGAATATTCTTTTCCTCGAAGCCTTCGAAAATCTCAGGTTACCCCGAGGAAAACTCAAGCCAGCTGGGTACACCCTGCACGGGTTCTCAGGCGTCCCTGTCGTAATAGAAGGGATTGTTACCCTCGACGTTACCGCCGGGTCGACTCCTGTCAAGAGGACCGAATCCATGGACTTCATGGTGGTCAACGTCAAGGCGGCCTACAACGCCATACTTGGCCGGCCTGGACTATGCTCCCTACAAGCGGTGCCTTCGGCTTACCATCTGAAGCTCAAGTTCCCCACCCCTCAAGGAGTCGGCATCGTCCGAGGCAGCCAAGAAGCAGCGCGATCATGCTACATGACCACCGTCGGTGGAGGTGTGTTCCCCCTCGACGCCGGACGAGCATAGACTATGGCCCGGCTATATGTAAATCTTCTTTTTTTTTGGTGTAAACCCTCGTTTGTAAAGGGCTGCCTTAGCGGCCCTCCCTACCTTATACTAAAAATATGCCTTTTTATCCGAACCCCAAATGTCTCGATAATCTCAGTACGAGTCCGGACCGAAGGTCCTTCCTAAGGCCCCACTTCGATCCCTCGCGGAACGATGGAGCCGGACCTTGCCTCCGACATTTCGTACCGCATCGCTGGCCGGAGCGAGGAGGGAAAAGGATTCTTCTTTCATACCCCTTTATTTTTCGTTCCAAAGAGAAAAAATAAAACGAAAGAAAAACAAAGACCGTTACAAGACCGCTCCACTCTTCTCAAATCAGGTAGATTAGGGCCCCCCGGGCCCAACGAGGGACAAAGAGTACTTCGACCAAGCAACTAGGGGCCCCTCCCCTCGTTGTGATATTCCTTAGCCTCAGCCACAATCGACGGTCCAGCCACCGAACTCTGGGCGTCATCCGGTCGCGCCCACTATAACAGCAGCAACGCAGAGGGAACCCCCTCCGCCTGTCGACCCAAGGAGGAAGAGAACGGGGCTCCCAACATCGCCTTGTAACGAGGCATCTCCATCTCCTTCTCCACAAAGACGTCGCGAGGTAACCCCCCAGGAGAGGACCTCGGCTCCAAGGTACTTAGCCCGGCTCGTCTAACGTCCGTCCCGCTGGGCTCCCGATCCCACATCACTCTCCTCAATCGGCGCGCCTCCGCACTCAAGACGGCGAACTTATTCCGATAAAAGTTACAAGCTTCATCGGTGTCCCGAGCCCCCCTTCGGTGACGAGCCAACGCGGCTTCCAGGACCTTAACCTTACTCCGGAGTTGCGCCACATAGAAACTACGGGAGTCCCCTTCAGGGAGGAGAACCGCGACCTACAAGATAACCAACCAACTCAACACACATTCTCAAGAAGATTCAGAAATGTCCAAGGTCAAACCAACCGGCCGGTCAAAAAACTTTTCTTGCTACTATAAATCCAAGTGTTTCTTACAAAAAGTGCGGTGGCCAGTCCGCGGGAGGCAAACACAATCGAGGGAGAGAAAAAGAAAGACAAAAAATTACACAACTCATTGACCCACCTCCGCGCCGACGGACGGATCCACGGGAGCGTCGGCCGAGGGGTCGACGGCGGGCCCTTCTTCACCCGGAGTCTTCGACGTCCCCTCGATCTCCACATCATACTCAAAATTGGACAGATCGAGGGCCGGGAAGAAGTGCCTCACGTGGCTGAGGGCCCTCTCATAGCTCTTGTCCTGGGCCGCGATCACCATCTGCTGGCCCTTGTGCAACACCTCCTTCGCCTCCTTGGTGAACTTCGTCTTCAGGGAGGCCATCTTCTTCTCCCACTCTACATCCTTGGCCTTGAGCTGGAGCTCCAGCTGCTGCTCTCTCTTATGCGAACCCTCGAGTTCGATTCGCATCTCCTTCATCTCCAGCTCGCTCTTTTCCGCTCGAGCTCGCTCTTGAGCCAGGGACGCCTCGTACAGGTTCTTGATGTTGGCCCCCTGTATACAAGCCTACAACCAACGGCAGAACAAGATGAGGCCTCGGCACGTAAATCAACAAAGAGGGACAGAGTCGACGGACTTACCTGCACAGTGGCCTGTGCCAGGCGGGCGAACGCCGCCTCTACGGGCTCGCCCTCCATCGCCTTGCGATCGCTAGGGGTCGCCAGCTTTTCCACCACTTCGACGGCTTGGGCCTCCTCTGTCAGACGGTCCCCCATCAGAACCGACCAGTCAGGAGCCCACCGCTGCCGCAACAGCTCCACCACCGGATCCTCTTCCTCGGCCACGACCCAGGGACCTTTCCCCTTGTCGAGAACAGGGGCCCCTGCTCGGCCCTGACCCTTCGAAGAAGCCGGCCCTTGCTCGTCTCGGAGCGACCCCTCTTGGTCCTCGGCTCGAGTTGAACTTCCGAGATAACAAGGGGCAGCTCCCTCGACCTCTTCGCCGCCTCCGCCTTCTTCTTCTCGGCGTTTTCCTTCTTCATGGCCAGCCGCCTTGCCTGGATCGATGCCTCATCCATACCTGCAGAAAAAACCATTAAGAGCAATGAGCAAGAAAGCAAGAAAGGACCCAGAAGAAAGGAACAACTACATACGCATAACAGCTGGGCTCAGTCCAGCGCTCGCCAGAGTGGTCTCCGTCACCTCCGTCCAATCAATACTAGGTGACTGGCGGAGGCGCTCGACAAACCCCCATTCATCTGCCGACAGATCCCCCTGCCTCGGCGGTGGGTGGCTCGGCTTGGAGTGGTTCCATCGAGTAGGAATGTCCCATGGCTCTTCACTCCGGATCACCAAATACTTCTCCTTCCATCCCTTGATGGAATCGGGGTGGTGACGAACGACCTTCCCCCCACTCCGGGGAGAGATATAGTATACCCCCTCGGCCGACGGATTGACCATCAACATTGCACGGAACACGTTCAGCCGCAGGGGGACTTGCTGCTCCTCGCACATCAGCATAAAGCAGATGATCTGCTTCCATGAGTTCGGCCCGTACTGCATGGGCGCCAAGGAGGCCCAGTTCAACACATCCCTAATGAACGGGTGGATTGGCAACCTCAGGCCAGAGATAAAAGCGTCCACGGGAAAGACACAATACCAAGCAGACAGAGGATCGGTTGGGCGAAGAGTAGAGCTCGGCAGCATCAATTCGTAACCAGGACCTATGTGGTACGCCAACTGCAAGACTTCCAAATCCCCGCCGTCCAAGGCGGTCAGAATCGCGTCCATCAACACTCTCGGCCGACTCGGCGAAGAGGCCTGCACACCAAAGAGCTCCTGGTCGGACAGGTCGTCAGGATATTGACGGAAATGCTTCGGTTGCGCGGGCGAACCAGTCCCCTGGCTCGAGCCACCGGTCCCCAACCCTACCTTCCTCGGAGCCTTCTTCCTCTTCTCGGATCGCTCCGACGAGGGAGTGAATAAGGGCCCCCGACCAGTCAGCATGGAACTCGGGCCTGTCCCCGGAACCGTGGATCTCCTTACAATGCCGCCCTCGCCTCTCTCACCCTCGGTAGCCGGCTCCAAAACACGGACGTCGTCCGAACCGTCAGTCGCTTCCTCCGACTCACTGATCCCCACCACGAAGGAACGACGGGAGCGCGACCACCTCGCACCATATGCCACCTCCTCAACCACCGGTTCCTCCCACGAAACCGTGTCAGAAGACTCGTCAACGTACACTGACTCCTCCTCGAGTACGGGCTCCTCCCAGGACGTCGAGTCAGAGATAGGCTCCACCTCCCCCCGAGACGTCGACGCTGATGAGCCGGACTGAGCCCTGTCCATCTATGCCTAGGCCAAGTAGACTTGCTAACTCACCTGGGGTCACTCCGGAAGGGCAAGTCTGGTACAGCAAGACGCGAAGATGAGCGCTGAAGTGTTGAAAAATTTTATTTTGAAAGAGAAAGGAGTGAACAAATAGGGGAGAGGGGGGACTATTTATAGGAGATAGAAGCGACTCCTCGATTCCCGCGAATACTGTTCACCTATCCAACATGCAACTGCCGCCTAAGAATTCGCGCCACATCCTCAAAACGTGCGACGCTGACATCATCCATTAACAGGCGAGCAGCCAGTCAAGGAGGCCAGCGTGGAAGAAGTATTCGGAAGAGGAAACATTTTTATTTTTAAGATTTAAGGCGCCGTCCTCAGACAGACGCCCCGGGCTCCGAGACTGGGTCGGTTCCCCTTTCACCCGCGAGCAGCTCGGGGCTTACAGCGTCATCGGCCGAAGACCCGAACTGTTCCCGGGTGAGACAGAAACCGCCTCAACCTGGAGCCCTATTGGGACACAGAATAGTCAGCCTCCGATCGGAGAACTACTCATCTACCCGGGGCCCAAAGCTTCAAGACGCCCCCCTCAGAAAGCACACCGGTCAAAAGCAGATCAACACCCGAAGGCCGAAAGAAGTGCTCCATTCCGAGCCAGTTGATGCAACTGCAAAGGCCCAGCCTACTCCAGCAACCGAACCCTCGCAGTTGCAAACAACCGGCCCGGAACGCCCTTCATCCCTCTCGGAAGGATAGAACCTCCGCTATTGCAGACGGCTCACCCTTCGACGTTCGGTCGTTATCCCTCTCGCCCGGACCCCCCCTGGATCTGACCGCCGCATCAGGGCCATCAGATCCAAGAGAAGATCGGGCGACAAAGAAACTACCTCTCCGACAAAACCGGGGGCAAGAATTTGCAAAAAACAGGCGTCCGCCGAAGCAGACACCTTTATGGGCCAAACAGACCACCTTTGCCTGGATTTGAACCACAACGAGAAAGGGGGAGGTGGGTACTTATAAGCCCCCCCCCAGGGGCCAGCCATTATGATGTGGGGAAAACCAAACGACGGAAGACCATGCGCCATACCGTTATTTAGCGGCGCCATTAACGCACCTAGGAAATGGGAATCTTGCACAGGTCCCAAGGCGCCCCCCAAAAAAAATGCTTCGCGAAAACAACGGACCAAGCTACTCAGAACAACCCCAAGGCACAGCGGTTCGCCCCATAACGGCCCGTAACTCCCCCTCACCAGCTCGAGGTCCGGTCTGGCACCAGGATACTCTTCTCAGGAAGAAACAACGGCTCGCCTTCGCCCTCACCGACCCGTAATCCCTCACCGGCTCGAGGTCAGGTCTGGCACCTAGGTACTCTCCTTCGGGAGATCCACCGGCTGGCCATCACCCTTACCAGCCCGTAATTCCCCCTCGTCTCGAGGTTCGGTTTGGCACCGGGGTACTCTTCTCAGGAAGAAACAACGGCTCGCCTTCACCCTCACCGACCCGTAATCCCTCGCCAGCTCGAGGTCGGGTCTGGCACCTGGGTACTCTTCTTCGGAAGATCCACCGGCTGGCCATCACCCTTACCAGCCCATAATTCCCCCTCGTCTCGAGGTTCGGTTTGGCACCAGGGTACTCTTCTCAGGAAGAAACAACGGCTCGCCTTCACCCTCACCGACCCGTAATCCCTCGCCAGCTCGAGGTCAGGTCTGGCACCTGGGTACTCTTCTTCGGAAGATCCACCGGCAGGCCATCACCCTTACCAGCCCATAATTCCCCCTCATCTCGAGGTTCGGTCTGGCACCAGGGTACTCTTCTCAGGAAGAAACAACGGCTCGCCTTCACCTTCACCGACCCGTAATTCCTCGCCAGCTCGAGGTCCGGTCCGGCACCTGGGTACTCTTCTTCGGAAGATCCACCGGCTGGTCATCACCCTTACCGACCCGTAATTCCCCCTCATCACGAGGTTCGGTCTGGCACCGGGGTACTCTTCTCAGGAAGAAACAACGGCCCGCCTTCACCCTTACCAGCCCGTAATCCCTCGCCAGCTCGAGGTCCTGTCTGGCACCCGGGTACCCTTCTCAGGAAGGCTCAATGACTTACCATCCCGTTTTTACAACCATGAGCACTCCTCCACGGCTAGCTCCCGCACCCCCTGCAGGAGTGGGGGGCTTGTGTGACAGTGTAAAAATGGCCTGAGGCCCATCCAGGGCCCAATACAATTCCTACTCAGGAAGGCAAGAATAACAACCCGGTTCGGCTCCGGACCCCTTCAGGGTCGGCGCCGAACCTCGTGTTTGCCCTCACAGTGCCGGCTTCCTCGTACTGACGAGCCTCAGTATCCCCCGGAGTCCGATCCGGAGCAGTCCCTCAGGCCGTCCCCCCTCTCTGGCGGGGCGGAAGGATGACCTGGCGCAGCCTAGGCCCTCCGATTCCCCCAGAGGCACAGAGGACTCACGATGGGCCACGTCAGCTCCAAATACCGCCAAGGGTTTCGCCACGTCAGCCCTATACCACTCCTGGTATCACCACGACCGCCCTAAACCCCCTGGGCCTTCTGCCACGTCAGGCCCATGGGCTTTCGGATCCAAACCCGGCCCCCAAGCGGAACCAAACCCGGTTGGGATTCTCTATAAATACTAGACCCTCACCCACCTTTTGGAGGTAATCAATCTTTTGCCACTTAAATATACCTAGTTATTGCTACTCTCTCACAGAGACTGACTAGGGCGTCGGAGGGTCCGCCACCGGGACAAACCCCGGTGTTTCAGGACCGTCTGCAGGTACACAAGACCTCGGATCCGACCCTTCCGATCCGAGCCCAACCCTCAACGTCTTTCCGAGCTCATCGTAGGCCCCAGAAGGTCAACCGAAGGTCGGCAGACGAGCAGCAATCTCCTTCAATACAAATTGAGTTCGAACTCACACCTGGTGCTTCCACACGTGTCTCAGAAATAAACAGCATCAGGAACGAATACACCTTGGTTGTCCCCGAATAACGATTCTTTCAAATGAATGGAAAGTGGTTGAGGATATTCCTGAATAATTTTCATTTTTCAATTATTCAACCATTTCATTTTATCAATGTAGTAATGAGGGCTCCTTTAGGGGATTATTGGACCGGTCGCCACACGTGGAGAAATAACTCACGTGGAGTGTTGACGTATTATAGGGATGAGCTTGATCAGCTCCGGAAAGAATACATCAATCGGATACCGTACACGCCCGAAAGGCTACTGTTGCCGCTGAAATCGGTGTGGGGGCGAACAGATAGATTTGTGGATTCTTGGGATGTTGAATAGTCAAACCTAAACACCTTTCTGCCGGAGTTTGACCGTGATCTCCCGCCGCTGACCTGCAAAAAGTGCGAAACACCGGGGTTGATCCCGGTGACGCACCCTCCGACGCTCAAGTCAGTAATCATAAAGATTATGAAAGAGCTTTGATTGGCAAAAAATTGATTTCCTGTTAACAGTGGGGGATGGGGGGTATTTATAGCCACCTTAGGAACCAGTTTCGGGATAAGATCAAATCCCTACTTCCCAGTGGATGGATAGAAGCGATCAGGGCCGTTGATTGAGGACAATCATAAACCCTAATTCTATACAACTGGATCGGATTTCTTGCGGGTTGGAACCCGCACCCAGTTAAGACGGATCCGTTCGTGGGTTATTGGGCTTTTTGGGAAAAGACACAGTTCCCATTTCGGACCCGTTTGTAGGTGAAATTACCATTTTACTCCTGAGCTTTAAGATTTGTGCCTGATTTGGACGGTTTCGATTTAACCCCATTTTTAGCCATATCACAAGCCCCCCCCCCCCCTCCTAAAGACTGAGCGTGATCAGTCTTTGAGGAGTAGTTTTACTATTTTAATCGCTTATGGAGTTGTATCGGAGTCCAAATGAGGGATGCCGAATCTTTATATGAGGTATTATGGTGATTTTTAGAGTTAGTTATGCGCTCAAGGTTGTTCTTGAGCTCTCCTGGACTCTTGGTGATTTTTCAGACCATTTATTTAACTTTGGGGAGTGGTATTCTATTTTTCGAGAGCACTAATTAATCATTCTAAGCAATAATTATTTGCCCAGGGGCTTAAAAATATTTTTCCGAATTTATAATTATTTTTTAGAATTTTTAATCAATTTTCCTGAATGTTTAACCATTTTCCCGCAATTTTTAAATAAACGATTTGAATTAAATAGAATAAAAAATAGATTTTTGATTCCCTTTATGACGTGGCACGATATGGGCTCTCCATCAGCATTGGGCGCAAATTTTGGGGAGATCTAATGCCTATGTTTGCTTAAAGGTGTATTTTCCTTCATTCGGTGGCAAGTTGCTTTGGCAACGTTGCCGACCCCCACCAATCACGTGTTAAGAAGGAGACCGAAGTCTAGGGGGGTTCGGGGTCCCCTGTCGAGGTGTAGAGATACCTCGGCGTGGCTACACGTGTCGAAACAGGGGGTTCGGCGAGTCTTTGCCGAAGTCCGGAGTGAGTTTTCTTTCCATGTTTGAGTGTTGGTGCCAAGAATGCTCGGCAAGGCATGCCGAAGTCCAAAGTGAGGATTTTTTTCATGTTTGGGCGTCGGTGCCAAGAACGCTCGGCAAGGAGTGCCGAAGTCCAAAGCGAGAGTTTTTTCTCACGTTTGGGTATCGGTGCCAAGAGCGCTCGGCAAGGTGTGCCGAAGTCCAAAGTGAGGATTTTTTTTCCATATTTGGGCGTCGGTGCCAAGAACGCTCAGTAAGGAGTGCCGAAGTCCAAAGTGAGAGTTTTTTCTCACGTTTGGGCGTCGGTGCCAAGAGCGCTCGGCAAGGCGTGCCGAGGTCCAAAGCGAGAGTTTTTTTTCATGTCTGGGTGTCGGTGCCAAGAGCGCTCGGCAAGGTGTGCCGCAGTCCAAAGTGAGGATTTTTCCATGTTTGGGCGTCGGTGCCAAAAACGCTCGGCAAGGAGTGCCGAAGTCCAAAGCGAGAGTTTTTTCTCACGTTTGGGCGTCAGTGCCAAGAACGCTCGGTAAGGAGTGCCGAAGTCCAAAGCGAGAGTTTTTTCTCACGTTTGGGCTACGGTGCCACGAGCGCTCGGCAAGGTGTGCCGAAATCCAAAGTGAGAATTTTTCCGTGTTTGGGTGTCGATGCCAAGAACGCTCGGCAAGGAGTGCCGAAGTCCAAAGCGAGAGTTTTTTCTCACGTTTGGGCGTCGGTGCCAAGAGTGCTCGGCAAGGTGTGCCGAAGTCCAAAGTGAGGATTTTTTCCATGTTTGGGCGTCGGTGCTAGGAACGCTCGGCAAGGAGTGCCGAAATCCAAAACGAGAGTTTTTTCTCACATTTGGTCGTCGGTACCAAGAGCACTTGGCAAGGTGTGCCGAAGTCTAAAGTGAGGATTTTTTCCATGTTTGGGCGTCAGTGCCAAGAGTGCTTGGCAAGGCGTGCCGAAGTCCCAAAGCGGGAATTTTTCCGTGTTTGGGCGTCGATGCCAAGAACGCTCGTAAGGAGTGCCGAAGTCCAAAGCGAGAGTTTTTTCTCATGTTTGGGCATCGGTGCCAAGAGCGCTCGACAAGGCATGCCGAAGTTCCAAAGTGAGTCTGACAGCATGGAGATGACAGCTGGCCTTTTGATTGTTGATCTTCTGACGATTTTGACCGTTAGTCATTAATGCGGTGGTACAACTTTGTCATTTTTGTGTAAATGGGCCTGACTGTTGGTCTTTTGAAGCCCAACATCCTCGTTTTGTGTGCCCACCTCTATAAGAATCACCCCCCTTCTCATTTTTCACTTCTCCGAATTTTCACTCAGGCGGTTATTCTCACTAGAGAGAGATTCCGGCTATCGTCAACAGTACTCCGGTGAACTTTCCGACCGAGTGTGTCACTTCAAGGTAAATTACACTTAGTTTATTTTAAGTCCAGAATGTCTCTTTCCTCTACTTCGGAGCCCTTCCCCTCTGTTGGCGAAGTGCCGTCTCCGAACCAGAAGCCTCGCATCGACAAGGGCAAGCGGGTTGATGGTCGAGCCACCATAGTGGAAGATCCGAAGTGTATGGGGGAGTTCGGCAGACTGCCAGGTGTGTTGACGGGGCTCCATAGGGTTCGAAAGCTTCCGGAGGAGCATGCAGAGCGAATCGTGTATGGGAGGGGACGGAGCTTTGAGGAGAATGCAGTGAGAGAGACCTCGGAAGCGGACGACACCGTCTCCATTCTTAACGAGGCCGACCTGGCAGCGATCCGGGAGTGCTTTCATATCCCGGAGGAGTACGAGTTGATGCTGCCGGGTCCCGGGGTGAGGGCCAACTTGCCAATGCCAGTAAACATGTGTTTCTGGCCGGTAGACGCCTTCATCGCCGGAGCGCGTCTGCCTCTTCACCCATTCGCCGTTCAGGTGCTGAGGTGGTTCGGGGTCAGCCCCATTCAACTGATGTCGAATGCTTGGAAGGTTATCAACGGGTTCGCGCTCTGCTGTCAGGCAGCCGAGATCGAGCCGGACTTGACTCTTGAGGGTGCTTCGGACTCTTTATCGGCTCCATCAACAGCACAAGTCCGAGTTCCGATACTACTTGGCTCCGAGGCAAGGTGCTCGACTCGTCAGCTACCCCGACTCTATAAAGCACTGGCGAGACAAGTACTTCATAGTTCGGAGCCGCGAACCGTGGAGCATACCCTTGGGTTGGGTGGAGGAGGTGACGAGGAGGGTAAGGGAGTCGCCGGTGCTCCACCCCAACGAAGAAGAGATGGTTCAGATTCTTCTCGACCGCCCAAAGTTCGACTGGAGAGATCTGACTGAAGACGCGCTCTTCAAGGGAGGGCTCTGTCACGTAGATCCCAGTACGCGGCTTTATCTGTTCGTTGTTGTTGTTGTTTTTTTTATAACTTGTTTTAACCAAACTTTTCATTCGTTGCAGAGACTATGGATTACGATGCAATTCTGTTGCAGAGGGAAGCCCTCGGAAGCAAGGCGCCTCGGAAGCGCAAGAGGGTCGCCACGAAGGTGACCGCGCCGAAGCCGAAGATCGTTGACGCCGCCATCCAAGAGGCAGAGGCTTCGGCAACTGTGACCCCGAGGAGGGCACCAGCAGCGATCTCGGCACCGACCGAGGCTGGCGAGTTCCCGATGGCCGCTGCCCTCGAGATGGAGGTGCCTCCGTTGACGGCGGATGCCGAGGTGTTCCTCACCGAGGAGCATAAAAAGATTTTCGTTCCAGACTGGCAGGTTCGGAAACTTGACGGCTTCCTCGGCGACTCAACGTTGAGCATGCAAGCGGTAAAGCACTTTGCGACGCCGAAGGATCGAGCCGCCATGGACGTCGGCAGCATGGGCGACGATGCCTTCGAGATCGCTCGCTCGGCGGTATCGGTGAGTATCGATTTCTTTCTTGTAGATAACTTGCATATTTGTTTCTCTAACCCCTTCTTTTTTTTTTGTTCGGCTGCAGATAACCGTCCACTTCGGTCATCTTATGGAGAAGATGACGGAGCTCGAGAAGGACCTCAAGAAGGACCTCAAGAAGGAGGTCGACCGTGCCCGAGCTGAAAAAAGCTCGGATTGCCAGCGAGCTCGAGAAGCTGACTGTCGAGACGGAGGGGAAGACGTCGAGGCTGGAGTACCTTGAAGGCCTTGTAATGAAGCTCGAGGATGATCTGCTTCGGCAGAGGAAGGAGGCAGCAAAGCAGCAGGCCGAGGCTGTGGAGGCCGCCAAGGTTGCAGCGGCGAAGGAGGCCGAAGCTGCAACTATGGAGAAAGTGCAGGGCTTCCTCGCGGCCAACATGGCCAAGGCATACGCTCGCGCCATCGAGCAAGTGTCGGAGCGGTACCCCGAGGTCGACTGCTCCGGATGGCGACTCTTCCCCGACCACGTCGACGTCTTCGATGACGAGTCCGAGGGGAAGTAGGGGACGATGAAGTGAACGCCGAGGTCGAGATCGTCGGTGAACGCCAGGGGTCCGAGGTGACTCCGCTAGCGATGGTCGCGCCTTCGGGGGAATCCAATCCCGTCCAATCCCGTCGCCCTGGGTAAGAGGTCGCCCCCTGACTTCTTCTACTTTTTTTTTCTTTTGTACTTTTTGATGTATCGCCTAATTGTGAACTGGCCACCGCACTTTTTTGAAATGAATGAAAATCCGTCTTTTTGAGTTTGGCTAAGTGCTTGCGAATTTTGAATTTACAAAAATTTTCTTGAAATTTGGTTAAGTGTTCACGTCGCCCTGCCTAAAGGTTCGGCTACGTGTTCACAAGATTTTTTCGAAATGTTGTTGTGTACACGTTGCCTTGTTTAGGAGTTTCGGCTTTGTGTTAACCAAATTCGCTAATTTTTGTTGAGTGTTCTCGTCGTTTGCCTTGGAATTTTCAGCTTGCTGAGGTGACACAGCTGGTCGAAGAAACTCACGCGGCGGAGGAGTTACGTTCCGAGGTCGGCCTAGGGGCGACGAAGTTGTGCCTCGCTAGGTGCCGAGAGCGCCTTTATGAAGTTGAGTTGGGGCTGCACAGAGTCGAAAGTGAACGAAATCATCTGCAACTAATTGTAGGCCGCCGAGACATCGAGATTCGAAGACTAGAAGTGAGGCTTGTTGAGATGATCCCCGAGGGCGATGATGAGGGCTCGTCGACAGCCTTTAGTCTCGGCCTGAGGCTTAAGTGTCTTTGCCACTCTTTGTCGAAGATAACAACGGAGAGGGACGAACTATTAACTAAAATTCACCAATTGCAGTTAGTAGAAGACGAGCTTTTGGCGGGGAGAGAAGAGCTAACAGCGGCGATGGAGAAGTTGATGGCGAAGTGCGACGAGTTGACGGCTGAGGTCGACGAGCTGAAGAGGGTTACGGTCGACAAGAGTATCGAGGTTACTCAGCTCCACCGCATTATTGCCGACAGTTCCGATGCCGCAGGCTCCGCTGTGCTCCCTCGCTTCAAGATAGCCGTGAAGGACGATTCTCTGAAGCAACGAATAGTTGAGCTGGAGGCGGAGGTTGCTCACCTCAAGCCCCAATCGAGACAGATCAACATCAGAAGCACTTCGTGTACCCGTGAAGAGAGCGAGCGAGCGAGGGATTTTGTTCTACGAGCTTGCAACTCGCTCGCCCATTGCACGGCGAAGTCCAGGTGATGCCCAGAGTGGGGTGGCTGTTTCGTCGAGCGGAGCGTCCGTTGGTGCAACTGTCAGAAGCAGCGCAGAAGATACATCTCAGTTTGTTGGTTGACCGTTAGGACAATATTAACCATAATTCTATCCAGCTGAATCGGATTTCTTGCGGGTTGGAACCCGCACCCAGTTAAGACGGATCCGTTCGTGGGTTATTGGGCTTTTTGGGAAAAGACCCAGTTTCCATTTCGGACCCGTTTGTAGGTGAAATTACCATTTTACCCCTGAGCTTTAAGATTCGTGCCTAATTTGGATGGTTTCGATTTAACCCCATTTTTAGCCATATCAGCTACATAGGCTACCCCCACTATGCACAGCAAACATGCAACTATGGATGACACGAGCTCCACTTATAAATTTCAACATCGTGGAGTTTTACTATCCCGATCGAGTCCTTCGACAATTCAAAGCACAACAAAGAATTTCGGTGAACCGGATATACGACTGTAGACTACACAATATCACCGGTCAAGGTCGATTGCCGACTATGGATTGGGCCGATCACCATCGCTCTCATATCGCAATGTGAAATGAGAGAAAATATGATTTGGTGCTCGAAGGAATCGTACCATACGACGGGTCTTTCCAAGAAGCTTACATGACGTGGTACCATCGCGTTACACGATTATTTATTGCTCCATGATCAGTTGACCCGGCGGGTATCCAAATATCAATCTCGAAGCACCAAGTCGAACCACAACCAGCACGTTCTACTTCTCAACCTAAGTGTCAACCAAAGGCCTTGTCGTATCGACTCATTGTTAGTCATGTGTTTGTTAAAAATTATGAATTTAAAATCTTCGTACATATTTTGCTTATACATGTTATAAAAAAATTGGTTTACTTCACGTACTATATTTTATTATTGTTGTAGATTGACAACAATGGGATATTGTGAGAAAATGTGCTGGTGTGTTGAAAAAGCAATGCCTCGAAAGCTTGCAAGGAGGTAGTGCAAGAAATCCTCCAACCGTGTCGATTGTCACTTGAAGAGGTTGGAGACGGCCCGGCGTGGACTGCTCTTGTAGAACCAACACAAGTTGCAACTCAACCTCCCCCACCACCACCAAGACGAGTTCAACCTCCCCCTCCACCACAAAGACAAGCTCAATCTCCCACACCACCACCAAGACTCACTCAATCACAACAAACAGAATCATCATCTTCATATGGGCAGTAACGGCAGAGTGTAAGTCGGCCGAGAGAGGGTTCTCAACTACAAGCAAAAGAGACTGTAGATGAGGAAGCTCAACATGAAGAGGAGGTTGGCCCCCATATACCCGTGACATAGGATATTACAGAACGTAGGAGGAGATTCCCATCTCGGAAGAGGGGCAAGCCGCAACACTACATGCCTAGTTAGGAGGTGTACGAATTTGTGTGAGTTTATAATTGTGTACTTCATAAATTTTGTATCAGTGTGAATAATTGTGAACTTTATGTTGTCAACTTTGGATCATTATGGGTTAAATGTGATCTTCTTCGTTAATGATTATTGTGTTGTGATATATGGTATTCAACAATTATCTAGTTCATGAGTGTGCATGTAAACTTATTGATATTGATAGTTTAGCAAATATTGTCGATGCGAATGTACAACCTTGAATGATTAAGAAGTTGAAGTGTAATACATGAAGAAAAGCTTTGATGTCTGTGTTTATTAATTTAAACTTAAACTAACTGATGTCGTTGTTGGGAATAACGGCAACAGATACCTGTAACATTATTCCTAACAACAACATCAGTTAAAAACATGCACAAAGTTTTTGTAACCTCTGTTCCCGTTTATACGGATTTGTATTTATTTTCTTCGTATTCCTGAATTCTAATTTTCCAAACTATCATTTTGACTCCGATTTCCTTCTTTTGAATATTCGATTATTTCATCTAGCCCAAACTCCTAATCCAATCTATAATTGTGTCTATTTATTTATTATGTAAACCCAACTCATTCTTATTTATTATTTGATCAATTGATTTTGTTTGTGAGTAGCTTAACTCCTAATCCAAACAAACTTAGCTCATTCCTATTGTCTAATTCATATTTATTGTTTTATTGAAGCCCAATATTATTCATTTTGAAGCCAATCTTATATCCTTTATATTTGTATTATTTATTGGAAGCTCAAACCATATTGATTTTATTATCATTATTATTACTTTTCTAAAAGCCCACTTTTAGCTCATCCTATAAATTAATTTGATTATTTTATGAGGAAGCCCAATATAAAACCCAATTCCTAGTCTACCCATTAACTCAAACCCAATTTCCCTCCTACCTGCCTATTAACTAGATCAAACCCCTCGCATGTTCCCCACTCTCTCAACTGCACACACAACTCCACCCCCTCCTTAATCTCCTCCACGATTTCATTCACTGCTTATTAATCTCTAGATCTCCTTAACTACCCCATTATTTGTAACACCCCGTACTTAAGAGTATATATATAATATTATATGGAAATATTATATATATATATATATATATATATATATATATATATATATAATAAGTGAGAGTGGTTGTTGGCCTATAGGATTTCTATGGGCTATGGAATTAATTGAATTAGTAATTAGTGGCCTATAGGATGAAACTTTGGGGCTTAGGAAATTCATGTGCATTAAAATGAAAATGAGTGAAGAAAGGTGGCCGCATGCATGATGATGACGTGGCTTTGCCTTGGGAAAAATCTCACATCGTTGGAAATCATGTGGAGTGAGTTTATATAGGATTAGTCAAATGAAAAAGGTCACCTAAGGGTTAACCCACCTTTTGATGGTGTCTGTGGTGGGTGTGGTTAGAGTTTTGTGTCCATTCTTCGGCTGCGCACACGCGTAGCCGTTTATGCAGCTGAGCTGGGTCTGGGGCATTACAAATGGTATCAGAGCCGACTTTCGACACCGAGTGTGTACAAGATGTACGCCTGAGAGGGAGCGAGGTTGGTACAGGTTGCCCGGATAGAGGACTGTACAACTAGCAGAATCAGGATAGTCCTCTCCACATCGGCTAGAAAGGGATCTGGATCATGTTGCAAGTTTCGGGCTCAGCGAGGATGCTGAGTTCTTAAGGGGGGGTGTGTGTAACACCCTGTACTTAAGAGTGTATATATAATATTATATGGAAATATATAATATATACATATATATATAAATAATAAGTGGGAGTGGTTGTTGGCCTATAGGATTTCTATGGACTATGGAATTAATTGAATTACTAAGTGGCCTATAGGATGAAACTATGGGGCTTAGGAAATTCATGTGCATTAAAATGAAAATGAGTGAAGAAAGGTGGTTGCATGCATGATGATGACGTGGCTTTGGCTTGGGAAAAATTCCACATCATTGGAAATCATGTGAAGGAGTGAGTTTATATAGGATCAGCCAAATGATAAAGGTCACCTAAGGGTTAACCTCACCTTTTGATGGTGCATGTGATGGGCGTGGCTAGAGTCTTGTGTCCATTCTTTCGCATGCGTGCACACGTAGCCGTGTGCGCAGCTGAGCCGGGTCCGGGGAATTACATTATTATTTTATTATAATTTATTAAAACTCTCCCACTCTCTCTCTCTCCGACTCAGTCTCTCCCTCTCTCTTTCTCTCTCACTCATCTGCTTTCCCCAAAACCCAACAGAACCCCTCTCCTCCGTCGAGCTCCTCCTCGCAACCTCACAAATCGAGCGCTACCCTGCTCCACTTTGAGAAGACCCACCTCCACAGTCGTCGACAAACCCTCGATGCACCCCTCTGCAACTCGTCAACACCGCAACCACCACCTCTCGTCGCTCCTCCTCCTCCTCGCCCCCGCCATTGCCTCACACCACCATTGTCTTCCTCCTCCGCTCTCGTCCTCGTCGCCATCCCCCCGTCGCTCTCCCCGTGCATTCGCAACCCCGCTCGAGCCACCTCCTGCACACGACCGCCTGAGTCCCCACCACTGTGTTGCACCCCATCGCACCCCCGCCTTCGCAGTGCCACTCGCTGCTCCTCCTTCCTCTATTTCCTTGTCTCTGTTCCTGCTCGAGCCACAACACCGCGAGCGACGCCAGCTCCTCCTCGAGCCCCCTGGTCACTACCGCTCATCGCCGAAATCCATCGAAGCTCCTCCTCCACTTGAACTCATCTCCTCCACCGTCAACAGCCCCCTCCTTGATCCACCGCCAGCCTCCTCATTCTCCACCTCCTCGCGCCTCCCCCAGTTGCCCTCCTGCAGCTCACAACCACCCGCAGCCACCATCATCATTTTGCAGCCTCCCGCCGTCGACCTCATCCCCTTTACAGCTCTATCGTTGCTGCAACCCCCTCCTTCGACTGTCGCTCTCCCCGTAACCATTGACAACCCCTCATAATCATGGCACCTCAGAGATTAACTCTGCCTACCCACTTCCTCGACCTTGCCATTACTAAACCCACCGTCAGCCTCGCGAGCCCCTGCCGCTGAAGTCCCCCGTGCGCCACCCGATGATTGTACCTTGATCCGACCACTATTGCCCACCACCGCAGCCCCTTGCTGCTCTCCTTGACACCACCGCGAAAACCGGAAACCACTCCACCATTGCTATCGTTCTTCTTGCAATCGACCATTGCACCAACCCCCTTGCTGTTGTTGTGTTTGCTCTTGGTTGTTTCGCCACCGCCTCTTGCTGTTGTCGATGTCGCTCTACTGTGTGTTGCTATTGTCCTTGTGTATGTTGTTGTTGTTCTTGCTTGTGTGCCGCTGTTGTTGCTGTCCTTGCTGTGGTTGTTGTCGTCTATTGCCATTGGTTGCACGTGCTGTGGTTGTTGCCCATTGTGTACACGTGTTGCCGAGTTACTGTTGTCACCATTTGTGTTCGCCATGATATATATATGGTCAAACTCTTATATATATAAGTGAATTTTACAGTCATATATATATAAGAGTTTAACCTTGGCCTGCTGCTTGAACAATAGATCAGTAAAGAACTGTCTGGTAGACCTAGCTTCTGTTATTATAATATGTCTCATGAATATTCGTTGGAACCAGAGTGAAGTCTACTTTCTGGAACCTCTGACGGTACAAGATTCTCTTTCCTGTAGCAACGGAAAAGTAGAGTTTTTTATACCAACGTATTGCTGTCCAAAATTGTAACTTCATGTCTTTGATTGTAAATACATTTGTTTCTTGCATTTAATTAATTAAATTGCATATTATGATACTCCTTGATCCTGTCCTGACACCCGTTCTCATTGTGCATGTTCATGATAATTATTGTAAAAAGTATAACAAGTCGAGGTAATAAGAGAAAGAATCTAGTAGTGGACAATATAGGAAAGTGTACTCGGAAGAAGGCCCGTGTTTATCGTGATAGTGACTCCTGATTACATGATTATCTACTTTCCTGTTTACAAGTTATATGGAACTAAGTGTCGCGTCCATAGCCGATGGGGGCCACCTCTAGAATCCATTACTTGATTACATGACATGATATGATTCCTAGTTACATGATATAATTCCTGGTTACATGATATGATATGATTCCTGTTAATGTCACTGCAAGACCCGAGTACATAATCCTGTATAATTCACCACTAGAGTCTAAACGTTAACTTGTTTGTATGCGCCCGAACATGTGGTATGGGACGCAGGATTGCGTGCATTAGTTATGATTTATAAAAGATTGTCAGACTTGAGACTAACACTGAACAAATGTATGATTCATGATTCCAGTTGCATGTTACCTGTTACAAGTTACATGATACATGTTTACAAGATTACATGATTCCTGTTTATGAGTTACAAGATTCTTGTTTACACGACACATTTTCTGTTACATGATTCTTTATTACTGATTGGTTATATTTTGAAGTCCGTATATATGTTGTCACTTGCATTATATCCTCGTTTACATATTGTATTTTTCCTGTTACATGATTCCTTATTCCCTGTTATATCCTTGTTCTTGTTCCCGTTTTACTTGTACTACTTGCGACCTGTAACTTGCTCTAACGGGTATTATCTATCTTTCTTTTGAGTTGATGTTATACGGGTACAACGATGGGATACTGGAAGAACTCGACAGACTGTTACTGCATTGTATATCCTCCGGCTATTCTGTAAGTTCTTGTATCTCAGATATCGGTTATGATATTATATTCTTGTTCCTGTGATTATTATTGTGTTGTTGAGCTTACTGGCATTGTATAGCTTATGGATGATATGAGTTGGTATACTTATATCGTCCGCTGGGCCTTAGTTACGCGTCTGTGTTCCCGTATAATGGGAAGTGGGGCGTGACAAATTTCATTAATTTAGAAAACCCATTGCCGCTCTTTAAAATAACGCCAACAGTTCATGTGATGCCGTTTCTGGGAACAACGACATCAGTTATTTGAATTTTTTTCAACCGAACAACTTCTCTGCCAAACTCTCTGTCTCCACAGTCGTTATTTTGAATAACGGCATACAAATAGTTGTTGTCGTTGTTTCCTACACTGGCAACAATTCATATTTTTACTTCAAAAAATTAACCTATTTCTCCAACTGTTGCCGATTTGTTCAATAACGGCAATAGTTAACTCATACCGTTATTCCCAACAAAGATATTAAGGTAAGAAAGATTTTCTTTCAAACTACTTCTCTGCCAAACTTTGTATCCCAACAGTCGTTATTCCAAACAACGACATCAGATAACAAATGTCGTTATTTACAAGAGCGGCAACAGTTCAAATGTTTCTAACAATTATTATTGAATTCTTTGCAACTGTTGCCACTTTTTCCGATAATAGCATTAGTTATCTAATATCGTTGTTTGGAGCAACGACTGTTGCCGCAATCAATTTGGCAGAGAAGTAGTTTGAAAGAAAATCTTTCTTACCTTAATGCCGTTGTTGGGTATAACAGTATGAGTTAGCTGTTGTCGTTATTAAGTAGTGTGGAAACAGTTGGAGAAAAGGGTGAATTTTTTGAGGTAAAAATTTGAACTGTTGCCACTGTAGGAAACAACGACAACAGTTATTTTTATGCTGTTATTCACAATAATGACTATGGAGACAGAGAGTTTGGCAGAAAAGTTGTTTGGTTGAAAAAATTCACAGGAGGTCGTTGGATGTAGTGGCCCAGATCATGAAGCATTTGCAAGCCGCACAGGACAGGCAGAGGAAATGGGCAGACATTCACAGGAGGTCGTTGGAATTCGAAGTGGGTAACCATGTGTTCCTCAAGGTGTCTCCATGGAAAGGTGTGATTCAGTTTGGTGGTGAGGGCAAGTTGATCCCTAGATTCATTGGTCCGTTCGATGTGGTGGAGCAAGTAGGCAAGGTGGCCTATAGACTCGCGTTGCCGCTAGCCCTTTCTGGAGTGCATGACATCTTCCATGTTTCTCAACTCAGGAAGTATGCCAGGGATGATAGTCATGTCATTGACTATTCGGAGTTGTCGGTTCGACCAGATTTGTCATGTGAGATTCATCCAGTTTCGATTGTGGACCGACGGGAGAAGATTTTGAAGAATAAGGTTATCAAATTGGTTCGTATTGCTTGGAATCCTCACTCGCAAGGTGAGTCAACTTGGGAGCTTGAAGATGAGATTCGGAAGAAGTTTCACCATCTTTTTGAGTAGCTCTTGTTCTTTTCTTTTGTTTGGGGTTACACTACTACCACTTGCTTAAATTTTGAGGACGAATTTTTTTGTAAGGTGGGAAGAATTGTAACTACCGTTTTCGCTCTTTTCATTTTTTCCCTTTTTGTAATATTTTTTATTTGCAATTGAATAAAATACTCTATTTTTTCCCCTCTTTCTTGATTATCTTAATAAAAAAAATCGTGAAATTCTTCGTTCTTCTTGTCGGGCTATTTCTTATTGGTCCTATATTTTATTTAACTGTGGGTATTTTATTTGAGCCCTATTATTCTTAGATCTATCTCTTATTGAACCCTAAAACCCAATTTCAATTATTCTTGACTCAGAACCGCTATTATTGGATCCTAAACCACTAACCCAACATCCTAATTGCAATATATAAATACAATACTATTGCAAACCCTAAAATCACACAATTTGAAACCCTAATTAGTCGTCTATTCTCTCACCTCGCATTTTCTCTCTCCCCGACCTTGTTTCCCGCCCAAAACCCTACTGCCTTCTTCTCCGATCAGACCCCCCGACCTCTGGCGAACTCCCCTACCCCGTCGCCACCTCCCGTCGAACAGCCAAACCCCCGGCGCTCCTCCCCTGGTCCCATCGACCAGCAGACCCCAATCCCGAACCCCCCTTTTGCTCTGTCCTTTCTGATCAACAACCACCCCCGCCGCCAGCGATGCCCAGTCATCGACGCCAGACCCCGACGCCGTCGAGCCACCTCGTCGACGTCAGCCAGGCTGTCAATGACTCTTGATGTCCGTTGCTTTTGGTGTTGGTTGCTTTGAGTTCCTCTTACACGTATTATACACGTGTTATTTTGTGTGTTCGTGGGTTTGTTGCTCTGAAATCCTTATCCCATTATTCTTGGTATTCAATTTCGTCGTCCAAAAGGCAAGTCACTTTCCTCTTGAATTGTTATTGAATCAAATTCATGTTTTATTGAAACTCTTGCAAGTAGATCCCATTGTTTATCGTATTGTACATTGTTCATCTCTTTCGTTGGGTATATTGAGGGTTTACTCAAGCTAACGCCAATATTCTTGACATCGTGCCTCTATTGACTCCAAAGATTGAATATTTCATGTGTTCATATAGAATTGATAATAGGTTTACTCATATAATTGTCACACAATTAATCTATTATAGAAACAATTGCTAGGTTGTATGATTGTTGATTGACTGATGTTTGGTTGATGATAAATTAATGTATGTATGTGTTCTTAATTTTATTGATCTTGTTTTTACATCCATCATACTGATTATGAAGTTTATCGACTAATAGAATTATTATCCATCATGTTTAATTAAATTATTTCATGAAAAATACCCAAAAACCTGTATGTGCTTGCTGACTGTATGTTGTCTACTTTTCTCAACCCAGTAAATGATCTTAAAATAAATAACTTTCTGAACAAGAGTTATAACCCTATGTTTTTAGTTTCGAGAACATCTTGAATTTCTGAATTCCGAATTATGTATCAAAAGTTATGATCGTTTTACTACATCTGTGTTTTTATTTCCAGATTTCCAGATTCTTGTATGTTTCATGTTTAAACTATAAAAAGGCTGATCGAATGAGAAAATTCTGCTCTGATAATTTCCAGAACATTAGTTAACATGCTTAGGAGTCTAATAAATATTTTTACTAAATTTATTATCGAGTTTTTGCTGATCCTAAAATTATAATAACTTGATGTCGAATTTCTGCCTGAACATGAAATATGTAAAGAATGATGGTTTTGACCTAGCTACTGTTGTCGGATTTCGAACTTTAAATATGTATTGGATTTTTTAGGAAGTCTAGTTTCTAGAATTTCTGACGGATTCAGTTTTCCATTTCTGTAGCGGCGGAAAATTACATTTTTATACAGACTACTCTTGTAGTCCAGAATTTCACTTTTCAGTTTTTCATAATTTAATTATTCCTATATCATAGTATTGCATGAATCGAAGTGTGTATGTTGTATTGCATGATCCTAATGAGTTATTGTCATTATTTACCATCCTATTGTTTCCCTATTGTCACCATCATTCATCTCATGTATCATAATTGCATATTGTATTGTTGCATTAATAAATAATTAATAAATCGGGGTTTAAGGGATTAACTAGAGTTGTTGATGACTTAGTGAATGTACACGGAAGTGTGGATCATGTTTCCCAAAATATTGTGTGTTGGCTATTGTTATTATTATCGGTTTATTGTTGGATTACTGAGTACAGTATCCCAATTGATCATGTATTGTTTTATTGTTATTGAGCCAACCAGTGTGCACTAATGCTGCAAATAATGTTATCGTGTCGTATACATGATTTATAGAATCTTCTACTTAAGTCTAAACGAAATAGATTGTATGCATCGAACTTGTAGTATGGGATGCAGTAGTACATGCATTAAATAGGATTAAAATGAATAATAGACTTAAGAATTGACACAACATGGACATTGCATATTGTACATCATTGTTCCTATTGATATTGAATATTGTCTAGTGTTATTGATATTGATCATTGAATATTGTTATCGAATATTGAATCATTGTTTACACTATTGCATCGATTATTAGTGATATTGATTATTGCAATTGTCCCATATTATTGATTCCTATTGATTCATTGAATCATTGTTATATCGTTATTCCATTGTTCTTTGCTTTCTCTACTTGCTGTCTATGATTTTCTCTAAGGACAATTTTTCTCATCTTTTTAGATGAAGTGTTCACAGGTGATCATGGAGAATTACCTGCTGGAATTGGAGAACAAACTTTCTGAAGATTTAATGCTTTCTAGTTGCTTATTATTTTATTGAACTTAATGTATTGTGACTTATTATTATTTGAGATTTGATTTATTATTGTATTGGGCTTATGTCCCGAATTTTATTATTTATTTCCAGACGTTGGATTATTGTATTTGGATATTTTATATTGCTTCATTCCAAGTATTATCGTTCATGAGATTATTATTATTGCCTGCGCAATTGTTCTGTATCGATTATATTGTTGAGTGATCGGATAAACAGCTTATTGGTGACGTTAGTCATTCGCTGGACCAATGTTATGTACTCGTATTCCGTATTTTTTGGAAGCGGGGCGTGACATGCTCTATTCCCAACTTCTCATCTTTTCGATGCTTCGATCTCCATGCTTCGTCGTTTTTTCTTCTAATTGAATAACGAGTATACAAGATATAATCCTAAGAAATTTCACCTTGGATTGCATACGAGTTCTATAACATGATGTGATTCTTCACCTTTGAACTCTACCAAACTCCACTTGCGAACATAATTGGAACGATAGTTTCTTCAGCTAGTTGAACAAATCTCCTACCCAATCTCACCGATCAGTATACCCCCCTCAAGGGCACACCTCTGTAGGCGTTAACACGGAGTTGCCAACCTGCGCACGAACTCCACCTACCTTGAGGCACTCTCCACCTCTCGACGATATTCAAACGTCGTGGTTTCGCGTTGATGATGCTAGTTGCGGCAGACTATGTGAACTTGTAGGAATATCAGGAAAAAACAACAACACATTCGCAGGTATGTCGAAGCCCCAAAGGTTGTAGTGATTGCATTGACTTAGCCCAACAAATCTCATATCTCTAATCACCTTACGACGATCATGAAAAACAGACAGAACTATACCACGAGCTGCGTACCTACAATCGCGTGCTTCAAGAGTATCCAGGGAAATTAGATTCTATTTCAGCAGAGGAATATGCAAGACTTCACTTAGAGTGTACATGTTCCCACCTGGCATCTTCAGTTCTCGTTCTCACACAATGCCCTGCAGTAGACTTATAAGTATAAAATAACTCCCTCTCAGAGCAAATATGAGTAGAACTCTCTGAGTCAATAAACCAATCAGAATCCACTTCTCAAGAATTTAGAACAAGAAGACACAAAATCACCTGATTCAAAAGGGTAAACCACATTTGCGGTAGAATTGCCATCATTGGCGCTCTTCTGCTTCTGCAATTTACAACAGTTTTTCTTGATATGCCCTGATCTCTTACAATATCGACAACCGATCGAATCCATAACGAGAACCAAAGTGGTCAGCTATGAGTTTTTCCCACAAACTCGCTGCGCCAGTTTCTTTAAGAAATTTGCATTTGACATCGTCGGCCAATGATAGTCGGATTAGACTTACGACTCTTTCACAAATACCATCCCAAACATCATCTTTAATATCAAATGACTTTTCCTTCTTCTTGGCGGCTAACTGTAGAGGTTCTTGAACTAGGACAATATACATAGCTACCTTTTAAAGATCGAAGTTGACATTTTCATCGAGCTGCTTGATCTTCAAAAGATTATGACATGTCATCTTCACTAAGGGCTCGAAAACCTGAAGCTCTGATACCACTTTGTTGGGGTATTATGATAGGGAGATGAATCTCACCACAACTCTCGTTGGAAAATTTCGTCGAACACCTGTGACGCAGTGGCTCTAATTAGAGCACTGAAGATGGCGAGGTAGATGAAACAAATCAATAAAACAACCAAACAAATAGATCCATCATTCCAACACAAATACAGAAGGAATTTACAAATTATAACGTTTTCTCTTAATCCAGAGGAAAATATAAGGAGATATAATATTCCGCCAGAGAAGATTACAAGGAGTTACAAATTCACTCAATATAAGGAATTAAACTCACTCACCAAAAACTATCTCTCAAACCTCTCTTTGCAATGGAGAATAATATCAATGAAGTATTTGACCTCTCATATTGGAGACTATTACAATAAATAGATGAAGAATAGAGAGAACCCTATGTTAGTCTTGATATCTTGACTTGGAGTTAAAGATTTGGCCGAAACGATCACCAAGACCTAGGCCCAAAATATTGTTGCAGCCCCGATCGGTCAACTGCACCCAAGTGCGGTCGACCGCCCCTCAATAACGTCTAAATCCGAGGGGTGTACAGTCGACTGTACATGTATCTGTTCATGCTTCTTTGCTGCTCTATTTCCAACTTGTCATCTCTTCGACGCTTCGACCTCGTGCTTCGTCGTCTCTTCTTCTAATTATAATTGAACAACGTGTATACGAGATACAATCCTAACAAAGACAACATAAAATCCTTGCATATCAAAAGAGAATTCTAATTTCATGCAGTTAACTAGTATTACAAGCAGGGCTGGCCCCAGTATGGAGGCGGGTAAGGCGGCCGCCTCGGGCCCCCGCGGAATTTGCGATTTTTGGAACCCCAATTTTGAACTTCTCTTGTAAATATAGGCACGTATTCGCGCGTAAAAAATATATATATGTTATTAGGGGTCCCATTTCGGAAGTTCGCCTAGGGCCCCCGGGACTCAGGGCCGGCTCTGATTTTAAGTGATCAGGAGTTTGTATCTGCATTAGAGGGAACTTCAACTTGGGAAATATTGGAAACATAAAAAAATAAAAATAAGCAACCAACACCATTTCAAAATCATGAAACAAAAAAGAAGTTGCTGAGAAAACGCAGCAAGAAATAAGAAGGAAAAAAAAACACGTTCCATTAACCACGTCGCGTCAACCACGTCTTCTTGAGTTTTGGGTCAGCTTTGGCGACGGTTTCCCACTCCTTTTAAATACCTTTCCAACCTTCATAGTTCATACCACTTACAAACTAAGTCTCTGTACAATATTTGTGTTTATGGGTTCTAAGACTCTGATTGATGTGATGGTTATAGGAGGAGGAGGAGGAGAGGAAGAGTGGTATTGGAATGAGGAGGATTGTAAGACTCCGACTGCGTCGGCATGTCGGATTAAGGAGCCGAGCACA
This sequence comes from Hemerocallis citrina, assembly GCA_017893485.1. Classification (NCBI taxonomy): domain Eukaryota; kingdom Viridiplantae; phylum Streptophyta; class Magnoliopsida; order Asparagales; family Asphodelaceae; genus Hemerocallis; species Hemerocallis citrina. The sequence goes on along the minus strand of CM030364.1, from coordinate 18,525,110 downwards.
TGCCCTCCGGCTCCCAAGAAGCAGAGGAGTATGAGTCCTATGATGGGTGGTGGTTCGCAGCCGTCTATTTTCTTCTTGAACCCTGCCCCCAATCTTGACTCGCTCTTCGCGGCTGCTGCCGCTGCGAACAAAAGTTGCTTGAATGCCTGATTTGGCAGCCTCAGAGGAACGCTAGTCAGTTTTTTTAGCTACTTGAGATTGAATTTTTTTTTTTTCTTTCTATCTTTCTCTTCTGTTTGTAATTAGAGGGAATTACTATGTATTTAATGTTATAATGTATTATTCATTCTTGACTGCTACCACTTTGTATTTGAAAACTGAGTTATAAAGTTTTCATTTATGTATGATTTTCTTTCAGTTCATTGCTTACACCAGTCTGATTTGGTTAGTCACAGGCAAGGTTCACAATTTCTTATTGATATGAACTATAATTAATTTTATAATGTTCTGTCTTTAAGGTGGACTACAGTAACCAAATTTATACGTACGATTTTTTTTGTTTATTTTTGCAACATCCCTAATTAATTCCATCTAAGGCTGGAATCGATCCCCTGATGTGTGCAGACTATATCCGGAATAAAACAAAAAGGGCGGTGTGCTTGTTAAGACTAAGAGTTGCGTATCGGCTCAAGGTGTCCTTGAATACTGGTTTGAAGCTTCGAATCCTCTTCAATGGGCTTCTTACTCAGGAATTCACTGTACTGACCGAACATTAGAGAATGTAAAGCTCATGTCGAGTATTACAACGGTACAGAGCATTCACCATTCACATTATGTTCAGCTGGTCCTTTAAATTTGTCTAGGGAGTTTTGTTACATATGTGGAGATAATATTGCCATCTAAAATGTGGCACAAAATTACCGAGTAGTTTCAAATTGTAGAGCATGAGCACTAATTGCAATTTATAGAGTGAACAAGACATCTTCAAACTATACAGTTGCTTTAACCGAAAGGTAGTGAGGTGGAGGTCAAAGTGTAGTGTATATAGTGCAGTCAAACAAGAGGCTGAAAACAAATTTCCCTTCCCTTGATCCCCTTGACACGTACCGGTCACCCTCCTAATTCTCGCGCGAGTTACCCTCCCGTCCACACCGGGTAAACCGGCAAAAAACCCATCCACCATTCAAATTTCCCTCGCTCTTTCCTTCCCCTCCCTATAAAAACCAACCCTCCCCTCTCTCTCAAACTCACCCCAACCCCTTCCTATCTTTCAACCAAATAAACCCCCCCTCAATCTCTCTTTCAACAACACAGAACCCCCCCCTCAAACAAACATGTCTCGGGCCATCGCAATGCTCGCCGCCGTACTTCTTCTGGGCGCAGTCGCAACCCAGGCCCAAAGCCCGGCTAAATCCCCGACCCAGTCCCACAAGCCATCCCCTCCTCCCTCCAAAAAGGCGGCTCCTCTGTTTGCCCCAGTCGAGGCCCCCACAACTGTGGATGCCCCCGCCGAGGCTCCTGCATCTGAAGCTGAAAGCCCGACCGCTGAGGGTCCTGCAATTGAAGCTGATAGCCCGACTGCAGCAGGACCCAGCTGGACTGCGAGCTCACCAGATGGTAACATCCCGTTCGCCGGTGAGCCAGTTTCAGACAAGGCCTTGGACGAGAAGTCTACTGCAGTGAGGAGTGGGGTTGTTTATGGTGGACTGGTGGCGGCGGTGCTTGCGGTGGCTGCAGCATTCTAGATCTGAGTGGGCCGGGCGAGTGTTTTATTTGTCCTATATATATAAATTATTGAAGAGATTGTGTGAGTTGTATCTATGAATTGTAATATATAATCTGGGGAAGGGGTTAACCAGATTGTCAGTTGAATGAAATCTATTCTTATTGGGGTTAATTCTGAGATTGATCCATGTGCTTTGGTGTTTTTCTTTTTCCTTTTCTTTTTCTTTTTTACATTAATTATGACAAAGTAAGGACACTTAGTTAATTGCTCATTGGACATCTAATTAATAGTTTTAGTATTATAGCTAAAGAGTTTGAGTTGTCCATGTTGTGTAAATAATTACACATGTTCATTGCATGTACTTTCGGCTCAATGCATGGTTTTTATGAAGGAGAATGCATGTGCAGGGCTCGTGCTTTTATGGTGGTGCTAAACAGCATACTAACGTTCAAGCCTTGGAGGACTCCACCTAACTTTATCTCTACATACAATTTCATGTATATTAGACATAGGGAATTAGAGATAGAGATCAAGAGAGATGGATACATGGGCGGATCCAAGAAGGGGGCTGGGGTATGCTACAGGAATTTTTTCCCAAACTGCCCCATTTTTTGAAAGTTTTTCTCAAACTGATCTACTTTTTTTTTAATTCCCAAACCATCCCACTCGGTCATTAAAAGACCGAGTGTAGTTAAAACTCACGCGGTCTTTCAAAGACCGAGTCTTATTCTTCGATTTTTAGAAGTGCAAGACTCGGTCTTTGAAAGATCGCGTGAGTTTTAACTTCACGCGGTCTTTCAAAGACCGCACGGTCATTTTGGTAAATGCTTTCGAAAGTGGGTCAATTTGGTAAATACTTTCAAAAGGTGGATCATTTTGGTAACTAGTTCGGTTTGTAGAAGGAAAAAACACCAATTAAAAACTAGAGACCATTTAAAGTTGTAACAAGTGTTACATAATACTAGCAAACCACAAGCACCAACTTGATTATTTGAAAATTATGTCTAATATTAAACTATTTTAAACTATTATTGTATAATCAAATTAAACTTTATCTGAACCTAACTAATAGTAATAACACTTTACACTAGTTAAAACACAATATGAACAGAGAAATATGAAATAAATGAAAATAGTGAATATTATAGTTAACTATGAATGTCAATAATAATTACTTAACAACCACATTTTAATATTAAACATAGAAAAGAGAGTTCCTGACCAAGGTTACCATCTTTTTCGGAAAGTACTCTTTTCCTTCCATAGACTTTGCTTCTTAAATTTTATGAACCTAAAAAAATATTGTAATTTGTTAAGTGTTTGAACCTTTAACTTTAGTACTGCAACCATTTATTGTATGTTTCCCTTCAAAATTTAAATTCCTTTAGTGTTGTACAGTCAGTAGAAATATTCTGGGCCAAAAGATGGAAGCTACTTATACCGGAACTTTGGCAAATTGTCCTCTTGAAAATCAATTTGGAGCAACCACAATAATCGAGACAAGGAATGTTATACGATTCTAGATTCTACTTCCCGGGGTCTTCATAAAGTAACAACCTAAAAATGTCGAGTTGTTAACATTCTCTGTGTCCAGTTGTAGAATTATGTAATAATTTAGTCTCTGTGTTTGTTCAGATGGAGACTTACAATTTGAACTGGATCCTGACGGGACTTTAACAGTATCCGGAATCAAAACATCAGAACCTCCATTCGTGCTGGACCAAACATTTACTAAGGTGAATAGTAATAAAAAGGTCCAAGAAATAGACAATTTAGTTTTTTGGTATCGCTGGTGATGCTGTTTCTTAGAGGTCCAAGAAACAGACTATTTTAATTTACTCTACTATGGAGTCTGAGTTAGTTGCTCTATCTGCTGCTAGTGAGGAGACAAGCTGGTTGAGGAACCTCTTGTCTTACATTCCATCATGGAGTAAGCCTATACCTACGATCTTAATCCACTCAGATAGTACTGCTGCCAGAGCTAAAGTACAAAACGCTTACTATAACGGTAAGAGATTAGCGATTCGTCATAAGCACAGTACGGTGAGAGAGCTCCTTATGTCTGGTGCTGTTACTGTGGATTTTGTGAGATCGGAAAGTATAAGTGGGGGATTGTTGGAATTAAGTATACATTCAAAACACTTCTCTTGTTGACAACATTGTCATTTGACCCAGCGGTTAAAGTTTTGAGTTCTCATAAGGTTGGAGGTTCAATTCCTACATTCCACATAATATATATATATATATATATATATATATATATATATATATATAGATATTTATATATCTATGACCGGGCCGGGCCTTAGGGCTCTTTAGGTCTCTTGAAAAAAGGAAAAAAAAAAGAATTTTTTAATTTTTTGAACTTTCAAATTTCAAATAGATAAAAAAACCATTTTTTTTTCAATTAATAATATGACTATTTCAAGAGATAAATGAGCTTTATGTTATAGCCGTTTTAAGAATTAAAGGATCTTTATTGTGTAGCCGTTTTTTTATTAAATGCATACACTATTTATTCCTTCATGGTTACTGGTTATAAAAAGGTATTATTTTTTGACCCAAAAAAAAAAAAAAACAAAACAGTCCTTTCTTGATATTGTTAGAAGAAAAATAACTAATCAACGCATATTACCTTCAGCCAATTCTTGATTATGCTCTCCTATATCCCGTTGCAAGTATTATGGCATCAAAGTGATGTACCTTTCTATGAGAAAATGCAGCAAATTTACCCTTTATGTTTGTTAAAGAAGGTGCTATCTGGCATCATATCACATTAAAAATTAATTCAAATCAGATATAATCACATAAAAATGGTTATAGCTTATTACAATTGAAACATAAAGTTTTTTGATTTTTTTTTTTTTTAAAATTGAAACATAAAGTTAATAAAGTTAAGTTTCATTCTTACCTGAATTTGTCCGGTTTCTATCTTTTGGAACGTGCCAACATCAATGATAGGATAAACAAGGGGGTCATTCAATTTTAGGGGTAAATGTCCTTTAGTAGGTCCATTTATGTCGTACTTGAATGTATCCCCAAATGAAAAGGATAAAAGCATCCACTACTCCCAGAGGCAAATAATAAAAGCATCCAAAATGACCCACTTTTTGAAAGTATTTACCAAACTAACCCATGTTCGAAAGTATTTACCAAAACGCGATCTTTCAAAGACCGAGTCTTACACTTCGAAAAATCGAAGTGTAAGACTCGGTCTTTGAAAGACCGCGTGAGTTTTAACTACACGCGGTCTTTCAAAGACCGAGTGGGATGGTTTGGGAATTAAAAAAAAAGTAGGGCAGTTCGGGAAAAACTTTCAAAAAGTGGGGGCAGTTTGGAAAAAAATTCTATGCTACAGCCCCCCCCCCCCCCCCAACATTTGACATTTGTTTGTAATTTTTTTAGTGTATATTAGTGTGGAATATATGCTTTAGCCCCCCCAAATCTGTTTTAAAGCCCACCCCATATATATTTGAGCCTTCTATTTATTTTTTTGGGCCCAAGCTCAACTCTATTCTATCTAGTATCTATAACAATTTTATATATATTTTGCATGTTATCTTGTGCGATTTTTTTTTCCAGCTTCCCTCACGTTTCAATCCTGGATTCGCCCCTGTATGGAGACCAGCACACTATTCAGAGCAGAGAGAGGGAAAGGGTGGAGTAGTAATGCTTACAAGTTCTATGCAGGCTAAGTAATGGCAGGGATAGTTCTGATACGGGAGCAAATCATTTTCTGGAGAGTTACAAGGAAGTGAGGTGGTGGGTTTGGTTTAGGATGTTCGGAGCTGAGCTAGCTCTGGTTGGGATTCTACTGGTTCATCAGGCAATCGGCGCACGCTGGAATCCTATCTTTAAGGATAATTATAGCTTTCTCAAAAGGCAGCTTCTTCTTCTGGTAAACATTTTGTATGGCATTTTTAATTATTTTTCATGCATTATTTATTCCTAAAAAATTTTTAGCTATTAGAGCATCAACTATCGTTTGCTAAATTTGCAAAAAAAATACATTTTTTAAGAAACGAAGCACCACTGTCGTTTGCTAAAAATGCATATTTAGCAAACGAAGTGAACATTAAACGTCTAAACATAGCAATACGCTTTAGCAATTGCTAAATTTAAAAGACGGATGATCATCATCCGTCTAATTAAATTTTATTTTTTTAATATGGCCAGACGGATGAAGAAGCTCCATCCGCCAAAATTGTCTAATATTTTATTTTCTAAAATTACGAAAATGCCATCAAAAAAATTACGAAACTGCCATTAGATATTTACGAAAATGCAATTAGGTAAATAAAAAAAATCAAATTTGTTTTTGCAGAGACGGATGAACATCATCTCTCCGGCAATTTTGTTATTAAAAAAAAAATCTAGAGAGAGAAACTGGAACTGAAAAAAGAGCCCAACAAAACCCTAGATTTGAACAACCTAGGGGCGGCGGTGGTTAGCCCTCTTCGCCGCCGCGCCCCCACCCCCCCATCGTCCCCCCCCCCCCGGGTCCCCTCCTCTCCATGGCGACGTTGCGATGTTCCATCACGAAGCTCCACGACGACGCAATCGAAGCAGCGTATCCACCGCTCCAGTGCCCCGCCCATTCCGACGACGTGATGGCTCCCCGGTTCGATGAAGGCCCAGATCGCGGTCGTTCTTTCGCGAATGCCATGGAGGTCGAGAGCGCCATGGATCTGGGAAGGGATCCTGGCCGATGGAGATGAGCCGCCCCCCACGCGACGGCGACAGCCCACCTCAGCTGCGTGAGGCCGGTTTGGTATGGGGCCCGTGGGGCCAGGAAGCTGTGCGCCCCCCTCCCCCCCCCCCCAATGATGACCCAAATCTGATTTACCCATCGGGTGAGGCCGGTGGTTCGATATGGGGTCAGTGCTTGCTTTTGCTGTAGTTGGGGGTGTGAAGCAAGTAGGTTTGTATGATTTTGGGGTTGGACTCTAGATGGGGTCCCTCCATGATTTGCTAGATGTGTGCTCAGATGTTCTGCGCGCTTAACACCATGTCCACACTCTCGGGGCTATTCTTAGCGATCTGCGAGGGTTGGTAGTGCGTGTGAAGATGACGGGAGTTAGGTTGTGTTGCACGTTTGTGGAGCTTGGGCCCAAAGATGGGGTCCCTCTGTGATGTGCGCTCACTTGTCTCAACTTCCGGGATGCTTATCACAACTATCGCGGAGCGACTATGTCTCGCTAGAGCATCCTCCCACGCCTGTTGTCGCGAACACCATAGATTTGGGGTTCTAGTGTGTGAGGTTGGTGTTTCGGTTTAAGGCCCGTGGGGCCAGGCCAGTAGTTGGTTGGTGTTGGGGGTGAGGGGGTGTGGGGTTGGGGTATGGTTGGTGTAGAGTGTCCTAAGATGTCGCCGGTGCAGTCTTCACAGTGCCTACTATCTAGCTATTGAGCTTCCTCCAGCTTAGGCCACTGGCTCGTGACAGTGTCGCTTCTTCTCTCGAATTGGAAGTTTGAGTCGAGATAAGCCTGTATGGTGAGAAATCGCCGGAGAGAGCTTGAGCGTGAGAGAGGTGAAGGTATCCTCTCTACGGCTCTCTCCTGGAGCGTGGTGTTTGGTGGGGTGATCGAGATATTTGTTTGGTGAGAAACCGCCTGAGAAAGCGCTATTGTGTGAAAGGTGAAGGTATCCTCTTCACGGCTATCTCTGTGATAATAGCTGTGGGAGCGGCTGACACGTTTGTAGGATGAGTGGTAGAGATGGTGGGAGGGTGCGATCGCTGTGCATGTGCCGTGGGATCAGTTTTCAATCTGCGGGGCTTGGGCCCAAAGATGGGGTCCCCTAACGAGGTGAAGGCAGGGATCAGCGGGTGATAAAATCCTGCCAGACTTGTTTCAGGTGTGTGTGCATGTGTCGTAGAGGCACTGTACGAAGCTAAACTGACGTACTTACAATTTTTCTGGACCGAGCTGGTTCGTCGGCCCACCCTCCACGGTTGTTGGAGGGATTTATTGTTTGTACGCGTCATGTTGCTTCATGTATGTTTTATTTTCTGTCTGTAATTTGTACATGGGCCCAGTACTCTGGGTTTGTTTCGTTAAACTCTTATTAATGAAACAGGGTGGCCAGATTCCACCTTTTCCCTAAAATAAAAAATAAAAATAAAAATAAAAATAAATTGTTATTAAAAAAAACTTCGCATATTTACGAAAATGCCACTAAGTATTTACGGAAATGCCATTTAAGAAATTTAAAATTGTAAAAAGAAAAATCCAAAAAAATTCAAACAGAGGTTGATCATCCGTCCGCAAATTTTTTTTAATATTACAAAAAAATGGTGTGCGGCGAATGATCTCATTCTTTAAAAAATTTGGCAGCTGCTAGATTTGGCAAAAACAATAGTGAAGCTCCCCGTTGTTCTCTATTTCTATTCCTAAATATAGAGATTTTTTTAGCAAACGATAGTGGATGTTCTTAATTAGATATCACATATGATTGTCATATGCAATTAATGGCTAAGGGGCATTGGATCAGATATTTGAAGTCGAAATTGAATCTTGTTTTATATAAATCATAGGGCAAAAAACAAAGTACCCCCCAACGTTTGGGCTTAATACAATATGCCCATATAACATTTGAAAAAGTACATTTAACCCAAACCACCGTTAACTTAACCCCATCTGTTAAGTTAGGATTATTGAATTACCTTTTTACCCTTACCCTTTCATAATTAAATATCTTCTTCTTTTTCCTCTTACTTCATTCTTTTTCTTCATTCTTTTTGAGTTCGTGCGGGTTCCCTTTTGTATTTTAAGGAGTTTCTTTTTTGAGTTCATGTGGTGGGTGGGGACTTATGATAATGAAGATGATGCTGAAAAGTGAGATTTCCATGAAAACTGATCAAATATGTGTTACGTAGTTTATATAGTAAACTCATCTCAACGACAACTTCTTATCGAGATTGGAAAAGAAAAATTGAATAACTCAGCATTATATTGTAGCAAAATATTGTCCACAGGTCATCGAGCATTTTGAAAATATTATGATAATACAAAAGAAATATCCAACATCAACTTATCTAGTCTAGTGGTATATGCAACCAACATGTCTCCAGCTCAAATGTGGAAATATTAATACTTAAAAACAATGTCATGTACTAAATTAATGCTCATGTATGCAGTTTCGATGTCCATCAGAAATATACAATTGCAAGTACTCTTACTTTGAAAATGATGATCGATCATCAAATTTTCCAAGGATACCAGATTTTCTGATGAAATAACTGATAAGAATGACGAAAAAGAATGAAGAAAAAGGAAAAATAAGAAAAGATTTGATTATAAAAGAATAAGGATAAAAAGGTAATTCAATAATTCTAATTTAACGGATGAAGTTAACTTAACGGAGAAATGTGTTAAATATAATTTTTCGAATGTTATATGGATATATTTTATTAAGCCCAAATGCTGGGGGGTACTTTGATTTTTGCCCTAAGTCCAATTAGCAAGTGGTACAAATAATGGGATGAACTGGAGGCACTTTCGGGTTAGTTCATGGTTTTTCTTTTTTTTTTTTTTTTTTTTTTTTTGAGGAAAAGGTGGGATAAAGCCACCCTGTTTCATTAATAAGTAATTAATAAACAAACCCGAAGTCCCGGGAGAAAAAGTACAGTGCAGGAAATAAAACATAACCCCCAACAAAACCCTGGGGGGTGGGTTACATCAACCAGCCTAAAGGCAACCAAAAGCAAAATACAAAAAACAACATCTGATACAGAGAAGTAAACGTGAAGCTAGGGTCCACCCATCAGTCTAGAGTTGGCCCGAACTCTATCTCCTCGTCATCAAACTCATCCACCTGGAATACCCTTGCGATCCTCCCCCTTGCTCCTGAAGCAGCTGCTGTAGCCCAAAAGGAAATTAGATGCATGATATGAGTAAGATTACTAGAAATAGAATTACAAGAAGCACGGAAATAAAAATTGTTCCTATCTAGCCATAACACCCAAGAGGTTGCTGCAATGGCGATAAACCATGCTTCTTTCATATCGTGACGGACTGCCGCAAATCTGGGACCAACCCACAATTCCTCATATTCTCTTGGGTAGTCACTTGTTCCTAGTGCTCTAAGCACCTCTATCAAGATGGCCTTGCTTCTAGTGCAATGAAGAAACAGATGATTCAGAGTTTCCACGTGAACGTTGCAGAATCCGCAATTGGTCGCAATGTGAGGTTGTCTCTTGGCTAGGTTCTCTCTAGTAAGAATGGCATTGTTAAGCACCAGCCAGAGGAAGACTCTAATTTTCAGAGGCGCTTTTGTCTTCCAGAGCACCGCTGCCCAGCTGGGCCTGCATCCTCGGAAGTGAATCCGGTTGTAAAGTGATCTAACCGAGAACCCTCCCTTGTTCTCGGGTCCCCAACGTATGTGATCTGGGCCTTGGGCACAAATCACCCCAGACTGGACTATGTGCGCTTGCAAATCATGCAGTTGTGGTAGCAGACTTGGGGGAAGAGTTCGTTGGAATGACGGTCTCCAAGTCCCCTTTTTCCAAGCTTCCGCCACCGAAATATTCGGTCGATTCGTTCTAGCAAACAGCTCTGGGAAACCTTCCTTAAGAGAATGAGGCCCGCACCATTTGTCCCACCAAAATCTAGTGGTTCGACCATTGCCGATCAAAGACGAAATTGCTGAGTTGAAAGGCCCGCTGGCCGTAGCAACTCCTTTCCAGAAACGAGAGACCTTGGATCCTACACGAAAGCCTAGACATCTAGTCCCTTTCCCTCGTAGGTAAGGTTGGATAAAGTCCTGCCAACCCTCCCCGCCGTGATGGAACACTTTCCACCACCACTTTCCCAAGAGAGCTAGATTCATATCTTTGAGATCAATGATGCCAAGCCCCCCGTGCCTTTTTTTCATGCATGCAATATTCCATTTAATAAGGTGGTACCCACCCTTATTTGAATCTGCGCCTTTCCAGAGGAATCTTTTCCTGATACGATCGATCCTTTGGATCACCCACTTAGGTAGTTCAAAAAAGGACATGTAGTAAATGGGCAGGTTGGATAGCACAGAATTGATGAGTACCACTCTGCCTCCAAGCGACAGTGATTTGCCTTTCCATCCGGACAGCCTGTCCTCCACCCTGTCGATAAAAGGCAGCCAGTCCGCCTTAGTGAGTCTCCCTGGACGGAGTGGGAGCCCTAGGTATTTAATTGGGAATTCTTCTAACGCGCAGTTGAGGATGGTGGCATGCTCCCGAATTTCAGCTTCAGAGAGTGAAATAGGAACTAGCGAGCTCTTGTGGAAATTAATCCTAAGGCCTGACCAGGCTTCAAAGCAGTAAAGGATCCCTTTAATGCAAACTGTTTCCGCTCTAGACCCATTACCAAAGATCAGGGTGTCGTCAGCATACTGGAGGATAGTGCATCCCTGATTAGCGTTGCTGCTGGCCACAGGCGAAATCCATCCTTTTTTTTGACAATTGTCAAGCATTCCTCTGAGCACATCCGCTACAATAGTGAATAGAAGTGGGGACAAAGGGTCCCCCTGACGGAGTCCTTTCTTGCACGGGAATGAGGGACCAGGTCTCCCATTCACTGATATTGCCGTTTTGCTAGAGTGTAAGCATTGTTTAATCCATCTTATCCATTTGTTCCCAAAACCTCTCCCCCTGAGAGCCTCTAGCAAACATTCCCAGTCCACGGAGTCGTAAGCTTTCTCAAAATCCAGTTTGAGGAGGAAGTTCTTGGAGTTACTCTTGTGGCAGTGGTGAATAACTTGTTCAGCCGTGGCCACGCAGTCTAGGATACATCTGCCCTTAATGAATCCCGTCTGTGATTTGCTGATAAGACTGTCCATGATGCCTCCCAGACGGATGGCTAGGACCTTAGTGATGATTTTAGCCGAGCAGTTTATCAGGCTAATCGGCCTAAAATCCCCAACGCACTTAGAGTCTTCCCGTTTGGAGATCAACACTACCTCTGCAAAGTTGAACATACCCAGCCTGAGGTTATTGTGAAAAAATTCCACCATCATATCCATAAATTCTCCTTTAATTTCTTCCCAGAACACCTGGAAGAACAGTATAGGAAAGCCATCTGGACCCGGTGATTTGTCAGCTCCCATCTGGTCAATGGCCGTTTTGACTTCTGATTCCGTGAAAGGTTCCTCCAAGGAGGATAAGTTATGCCCTGGAGCCCTCTGATACTCCTGCCAGAAGTCTGCCCCCATTGGACTCCTAAATTCATTCTTTTTTCCGAAAAGACCCTTATAGAATGACTGGAAGGTAGTGGAGATCACCTTTTCATCCTGTGACGTTCCAGAGTCTGTCTGAATTGAAAGGATCAAATTGGATCGCCTTTGGGAAAATCATTTAAGATGCTTAGAAGTGTGCGCCAATTTTATTTCATGACCAACAACTACATCAGTTTATAGCAATGTAAATGTGGGTAACACCGAACATGCCATCTGAACTGGAAAGATGGTCGGTTTGATTTTTATCGGTTTACTGGATTCTCGGTCGGCCCTGAGTTTCCAGGGGCCCAAGGCGAAAGGCCCAAATATTTATTTTTTGGGCCCCTAATTACAATATAATTTTTTTTCCACACAAAATACATGTCTATATTTACAAGGAGAATACAAATTTTGGGTCCCTAAAAGTATAAAAAAATCGGAAGCCTGAGGCGGCCGCCTCACCGACCTCAAGGTGGGGGCCGGCCCTGACTGGATTTTCTCAGTATAGTTGGTTTTGTGTGAAACTGGATTGATATGTGGTATGGTTCCGATCAAACCCGGTCTAGTTTTCACAACATTGTGAACATGTGTTCTTTTTTCCACCAAACCCAAGATGGATTTCCAATTTTATATTTGGTTTTCTTTAACTAAAACAATCATCCTTTTTGTCCCTTTTTTTTTCATTTTCTACGTACCTACATTTGCAATTAATATCATTAATGACAAAATGCATTTTTTTATAGAAACCTGCAAATTGTAGTGCATAAATTAGATACTAGGATGTAGTGCATAAGGTCTAGTTGTCGGAGAAATCTACTCCACAACTCGTAGTGCTAATAGCGGAAACACACCATAAGCAATAGAAACTCCCAAAACTTCGATGAACCAAGAACAAGCCACCACAATATATGGATCTCACAAGAACACAATCAATATGCAGAGATAACCAATACTTCTTATTCCCAAAGAAATACAAAGATTACAAAAGTGATTACAACTCTCAATCTCTCTCTCACCTTGGAAACACTCGGCACAATCTCTCTTGAAGTTGGACAATGATAACGACTCACCTCTTGATACACAAGTTGATCCTAACCCTAGAGTTTACGGCCATATATATAGCCCCCAAGTAAACCCTAAAAGATAAACACAAATATAGAAATTGGGCCTTTAAACTCGTAAGCCCAAAACAATCAGATGACGTTGCCGATCGACCGCACCCCTGGTGACGGTCGACTGCAATGTGTAGAACCAACCCAGAGATCTGACCGGTCGACTGCACCCCCTAGGTCAATCGACCGTCCTCTCCTCTGTTGGACTTATACACTCGAAGAACTCTCAATCTAGGGTCGGTCGACTGCACCCCCAGGTCAGTCGACCGCAATCCTCCAGACTACTTCTTCTGCTTCGCTACTTGTCTTCTCTTGCTTCTTTGTCTCCTCCTCTTCTTCTCCAACTTCAAGTACCCCGTGCCTACATGTATTTGAGGCCAAAATTCCTAACAATCTCCCACTTAGACCAAATACACCACGCTTCAAAGTTATTGCAATCTTTCCTCGCATTATCTCTGCCATCTCTCACTTTCATGGAAGACCCAAGTACTCCCCACTCTCATGAACAGCACCTCCGCCACTCCACCACGTGGAGTGCACCAACTACCCCTCATCGCCTTATGAAGGATATGCTCCACCAATCGCATAGAGCACGAATACCGAAGAAATAATCTCCCATGTTGGATTCCTTGTTATGAGACACCCCAACTCGCAAAATCTCCATAAACACCAGACATGGTTCAAAGTCTCTCACTGCACCACCTGCACTAGAAACCTCCGTGGACGACACATCCACAAACTCCGTAGACTGTTCAACCCCTACAGTCCCAATTCGGTTACCCTCATCGACATCACCCCGCATATCGATATCAGTGCTCTCTATTTCACAAGAGAGACTTGACGTTTCAACTGCTAATTTGTAAAGTACCATCACCGCAGCAACGTCTTGCCCTCTAAGATCACTTCCATGGACAGCAGCTCCCACTAAATTAGTAACCTCTCATCCATAACTGAAAGAACTCTGTTGCACCCCACACAACCTACTACTCGATTCCGGCTGAAAGTCAACTACAGGAGAAACGCCCCTCATGTCTCTAAGCAATTATAGTGTTCCCTCACGCTTTCCTTTTGCAATCACCCTTGACCCTACAGCTATACACCACTCCCCACTACCAACTGTAGTAGACAACCCCTCCTTGTTTAGCCTTCCAATTGAGATAAGATTTTCCTTTAAGTCTGGAACATGTCTTGTCTCCCGCAAGACAATACTTTGATCATCAATGGTGTTCACGCGAACAATACCAATCCCACGTACAGGACATCGGTGACCATTCCCCACGATCACATCTCCAAAAGAACCCTCCTTGTAGTCATCAAACACCTCTCTCCTCGGAGTGCAATGAAAAGAAGCTCCCGAATCAATACACCAATCTTGAGTGCCCAACTCCTCTTGAGCTGATAAACATAACTCCTCAACAAGCCCTCCTTAGACGTCCTTTGGGTTATCTTTCTTTGGTTTCTCCTGCTTCTTCTTCATATAAGCCTTACAACTGCACATCATATGACCCTTCTTGTGACAATACCAGCACTCAGGCCCATGTCCCCCATCGTTGTCATCAGACCCACTCTCAGATGAACTACTCTGATCCTTTCTTCTTCGACTGCTCTTAGATCTCCTACGTCTCTTCTCAACGTACATAGAGGAATCTCTAGAAGATGATGATGATGATGGATATCCCCCGTTTCTCACCCTTCTCACCTCCTCGTTCAGAATGCTACTCATCACATCCTGTAGAGTCGTCGAATCTGTCATAGTGCCTGTAATAGTCTGTTCCACCATAACATAACTATCGGGTAAAGTAGATAAAAGTAACAATGACTGCCCCCTCTCTGAAAACTTCAAACCTGCACCTTTCATCTGGTTGTAAACCATACAGTAATTGTTCACATGCTCTGCTACTGAACCCCCTTCCTTCAACTTCATATTAACCAATTTTTTCAGATGAAGAATTTGATTAGATGCCGACGGTTTTTCATACATATCTGTTAGAATCTCCGTAGCCTCCTTTGTGGTCTTTGCCTTCGAGATATGAAATAACATCTTCCTATTCAACCCCAACTGAATCTGCCCTTCTGATCCAAATGATTCTAATCCGCCAAGACCTTCGCATCCTTATCTGCACCTACCGGCTTCTCATCAAACAACGGACCATCAAGATCTTTCTGACGAAGATACGCTATTATCTGAATCTTCCACATTGCGAAGTCACTCCCATAGAATTTCTCGATCTTCATCTTGTTATCGGCCATCTCGAACCAACTTCTCTGATACCACTTGTCGGAGAAATCTACTCAACAACTGTAGTGCTAATAGCGGAAACACACCACAAGCAATAGAAATTTTCAAGACTTAGATGAACCAAGAACAAGCCACCACAATATATGGATCTCACAAGAACACAACCAATATGTAGAGATAACCAATACTTCTTATTTCCAAAGAAAAGAAATTACAACTTTCAATCTCTCTAACTCTCACCTTGGAAACACTCGGCACAATCTCTCTTGAAGTTGGACAATGATAACGACTCACCTCTTGATATACAAGTTGATCCTAACCCTAGAGTTTACGGCCATATATATAGCCCCCAAGTAAACCCTAAAAGATAAACACAAATATAGAAATTGGGCCTTTAAACTCGTAAGCCCAAAACAATCAGCCGACGTTGCCGGTCGACCGCACCCCTAGTGACGGTCGACTGCAGCGTGTAGAACCAACCCAAAGAGCTGACTGGTCGATTGCACCCCCTAGGTCGGTCGACCGTCCTTTCCTCTGTTGGACTTATACACTCGAAGAGCTCTCAGTCTAGGGTCGGTCGACTGCACCCCCAGGTCAGTTGACTGCAACCCTCCAGACTACTTCTTCTACTTCGCTGCTTGTCTTCTCTTGCTTCTTTTTCTCTTTCTCTTCTTCTCCAATTTCAAGTACCCAGTGCCTATGTATATTTGTGGCCACAATTCTTAACACTAGTTATCAGCCTCTTCGCTAGAGATCAAGAATATGAATGTTAGACTCCGCTTGCGCCATCTCTTTTATTGTGTGTGTGTGGGGGGTGGGGGGGAATGTGTCTTATGGATTTTGTCTAAAGGTCTTCAGTTAAAATTTCCCCATATATAGTCACTGACTTTTTTGCTAATCACTGATGTCACAAAAATCAAAATCACAGTTGTGGTTCCCATAATGTATATGTGGAGGGTAGAAAATGCTGAAAAAGAAGATATGATGAAGACCTTAAATGAACAAGATGTTCCATAGAAGAGTAGCGAGCTGAGAATGGATAGAACAATTTGATCTAGTAAGGAGATAAATAATTAGTTAACTCCTAACGAATGTATTGAATTTGTTTTGCAAGACAATGTAATGTCTTATTATTTTATTTTGATTTTTCGCAAGAGCACACATGAACAACTACTTAGTAATGTGACTTTGTATATTAAAGATATTGTAGCCGAATGTCTCGAAGTCGAGAACTTTCTTTTACCCATCCCATTTGATTACGATCTGACCTACAACTCAATATTGGTTGGTAAATTATTATAATTATCTACATTATCTTCCTCAATTCGCAATCTCAGTCCAAACTCCAAAGCCTCTTTCTTAGGTTCCCTTCACAATAGCACTATCACGTAATCAATAAGTTCACATAAAATGGAAGAATAATTAATTAAATGTCCATTATGTTTATATATATATAAGCTGAGTATTATATATATATATATATATATATATATATATATATATATATATATATATATATATATATATATATATATATATATATATATATATATATATATATATATATATATATATATATATATATCGAGAACTTTCTTTTACCCATCCCATTTGATTACGATCTGACCTACAACTCAATATTGGTTAGCAAATTATTATAATTATCCACATTATCTTCCTCAATTCGCAATCTCAGTCCAAACTCCAAAGCCTCTTTCTTAGGTTCCCTTCACAATAGCACAATCACGTAATCAATAAGTTCACATAAAATGGAAGAATAATTAATTAAATATCCATTATGTTTATATATATATAAGCTGAGTATATATATATGTGTGTGTGTGTGTGTGTGTGTGTGTGTGTGTGTGTGTGTGTGTGTGTGTGTGTGTGTATGTATGTATGTATTTTGAATCTGGTATTTGCATGAAGTTTAACTGATTCTTTGATCAAGTTTCCAATGTGCGAATTTCAAGTTTTGTGGGAATCTAGCTTCATATTTAATGTGAACAAATAATAATTTTTAGAGTGCAAATCTATATTTTTCAATAGACAAAATTATCAGTTTTGTGAGGATATACGTTCCAGACTTTAAAGATGGAAATTTAAGATTTAAAGAAGGTTTATTTTTAGTTTCTAAAGATGTGATATTTCATATTTTTAGGACTAAAGAATTTCAGATTTTAGGGATGAGATCCTAGACAATAAAGATACTTATTTCAGTTCAAGTTGATTGGATTAAAGAGAAATTTATCGAGTTTTACGTATTTATAGAAAATGAGATTTAAAAGTGGGTTTTAAAAGATTTTGTGGATTGGATTTTGTTTCCATATAAGAAACAGTCTTTTATGGTAGTAGCAGTTTATTAAGGAGGCGTTTGGTACAAGGATTTTTTTTTGTCCCCAGAAATCATAAATCCTGGGATTTATGATTCCTGTGATTTATGATTCTTAGGAATCATAAAACATATTTGGTAGGTCTTAATCATCTCTGGGAATATTAGTTGGAAACTTAATTTCCTATGTTTGGTTGAGCTACATATTTTCTGGGAATCTTATTGTCCAAAATACCCCCTCTCATCCTCAAATAATAAAACAAACTATTTGATGAAATACCTGAGTAAAAAAAATGATGGCTAATTAGAGTTCAAAGTTGTCATTTGTGACATGTTACAAGATTTTATTAGAAAATGATGACTAATTATTATCATTGTTAAGCTATCTAAAACAAAATGTTGAACACCTGCTTCCATGTCAATGTCTGGAAAATTGGATTCACTTTAAATTTTCGCTTCAAACACTTCTTAGTTAACTTTCGATGTTTTAGGAGGTTTTGCTTCTACTTTTTGTTCTGATGATTACTACAATCAAATCATACATTTTATGCACGAATGAAATAAATATATTTACAAAGAAGTATATGTAAACATAGATTTATGTACTTATTTTCATTTGTATATATATGTGTGTGTGTGTGTGTGTGTGTGTGTGTGTGTGTAGATACATATATGTATGTATGTGTGTATATATATATACAGATACATATATATATATATATAGATATACACACACACACATATGTGTATATATGTGTGTGTGTATATCTATATATATATATATGTATCTGTATATATATATACACACATACATACATATATGTATATATATATATACACATACATACATGTATGTGCACACACACACACACAGATATATGTGTGTGTGTGTGTGTGTGTGTGTGATACACACACACACACACACACACACACACACACACATATGTATCTGTGTGTGTGTGTGTGTGTACACACACAGATACATATATATGTGTGTGTGTGTGTGTGTGTGTACACATACTGGTCTGTTATATTCATGTCTGTTATATACACACACACACATGAATATAACAGACCAGTATGTGCGCGCGCGCACACACACACACACATATGCACATACATATATATACATACATATATATATGTATCCATCTCATCATCACTTGTAAAACTAGAATCCAAGTCCTCCAACGAGAAAGCAAACTGACAATCACATGAATATAACAGACCAGTAGACTACTATAGCATAATAAAGTCATGGTTAACAGTAAACCAAACATAAAATAGAATGATACCGATTTGTTTCACACCGTGAACCACCACCAATCGAACTATCAACAATCAAACCTAAAATATAGAAAGACCAAACCCCAAAATGGATAAATGGGATTCGAATACTTCCCTGACATATTGTAGTTGATCATCTTGTTCCACACACTATTGTTGAGATGCAAACATCACCTCCGACAATACCTTTTATGGATCAGGTCTATGTCATTAACCTACAATAACAACAAAAAGTAAAGAACCAAATTCAATGTCTTGTCAACTATAGTCATATAATTTTTTTACATATATTAAAAGAGATTCACTAAGTAAGTTACCCTCTTGAGAATTTGAAGTGCTATCTTGACCGTATCATCAAATTTACTCTCCACCTACAATAGAACATTTTGTTATCAACTAGACAAAAAAGATGACAAGAATACTAAAAAGACAAAAAAGAACACATACCAAGTTGAAAACATAATGAGAGAACAAGTTGACACATTTTCCATACTTCTTCTCAGCTGAGTTCGCTACTATGATCGAAGCTATCTTTTAAACTTGTAACTCCACTTCAAAATTTCAAATATCCTTCATAGCATATACGAAGAATGATTGATAACTTGATCGCTCTATCTTCAGAGCCAACACAAAAATTAACGAATCTGTAAATTTTGAACAACTTCGTTTATAAGTAAACATTAACCAAGACATTAGCAAAAGAGTGAAGCAATAAGTTAATTCTCCCAAGACATTAACCAAAACTCCACTTCTGATATTAGGAAATTTACAGTACATGGGTTAGTCTCTCATCTCTTATAGGCTTTGATTATAACTAGTTGTAAAATTGATTTCTTGGTAGGGAATTTTTAAAGACACATGGACTAGAATGAAAAGAAATTACGAAGTTTATTAAATCAACCCAAAATTAATTAAATCAACATCATGCATGAAGAACCCTAAATTAATATTGAAAATTTACCTCAATCCACGTTAGAGATGGAGATGGAGATCGTTTAGGGTTTCGAAGGTTGGGGGCGTCAGGAATCGGCGTCTAGGGGATTTCGAAGGGTGGAGGCTTCAGGGGATTTCGAAGCCCTCTAGGGTTTCGAAGCTCGAAGGGGGAGAAAGGGACGAGGCAGCAGGGGTTTTCGAAGGTTGAAGGGGGATTTTGGAAGTCGAGGGGGGATTTCGATGGTCAAAGGTCGAAGAGGGCTTCAGGAAAGGGAGATGGGCGACCCGTTGAAGAGAGGGAGAGAGATGGGTGACGCATCGAAGAGAGGGAGAGAACGGGAGAGATGAGGGAGAGCTGAGCGGTTTTTGGATTCGTCAAATAGAGAGAGAGAACGGGAGAGAGTAGCTGTAGAGAAAGAGATGAGGTGAGAAATGACTGTATTGCCCTTCTACATATCAGTTGATGGTCGGATCAAATCTTGACCATCGGATCGCAATCAAACGGTTGAGAATCTCAGCTCTCGATAAGAATCTCAGCTTCCCAGCTCTTAATAGACTCACTCTATATGTGTGTGTGTGTGTGTGTGTGTGTGTGTGTATCTCCATCAAACACAATTTAGATTCAATAGGAAGATGTTTTGATATTTGATAGTTTTAAAAAAATATTTAATCAATAAGTTGTAGCATGTCTTTACCAATTTTTGTGGGAAGTCGCCCAATGACCTAGTGCTCAGGGATCGTCGACGCGAGAGAGGCTCGGGATCGACGGCGCGAGAGATGGTCGGAGTGCTCGAGGATCAACGGTGCGACGAGTTGATCGACGGCGACCAAGTTGGGTGCTCGGATTTTTGGGGGAGAACGAGGGGATGGATTTATTGGGGAGGAAAATGAGAAGAAATATGAAGAGGCAGGTTTAGGTTTTTTTTTATTTTAGGGAAAAAATTGTAATTTTAAAGAAATAACATTTTCTGAAGCACTTGGGAATCTAAGAACACCCCCCCCCCCCCCCCCCCCCCCCCGGAATATTTTTGTGGGAATTGTGGCAAAAAAATTCCTCAGAATATTAGTTTCCTGGGAATTTGAATTTAAAAATTAGTATACCAAACATGGAAAACTAAATTCCCAAGTTAAGATTCTCAGAAAAAGAAAAAGAAATCATTATACCAAACGCCCCCTAAAAGGAAATGTGAATAACGAAGAGATTTTGTGGATGTAAAAATGCTTATTTTAGAATAAAGTATTTCGTGTTTTAGATTTTTTATTCACAGCCGTGGTGTGTGGGAAAAGTGTTGTTTTTCATAAAAGATAATATAAAAAATATTTTGAATGATCGAACCAAGTGATTTTTTTTTATATTGTGATTAGGGTTATTGTGAGAACCCTGGATGGACGCTGGAGACGTTAAGTTGGGATCACTAGATACTGAGCGAACCCAAGAGTACCGGCAATCAATATTTTGATTGTAGGAAATTAGCCTAGGGGGCTAGTGTTCCTGGATTGGCAAGTGAAGTTGGGAAGGATATAACTAATTCTAGGTGGTTCAGGTTGTTATCATTACAAATCTAAGGACATACACTAATTTGGGAGATGTGATGGAACTTAGGCAACGTAAGTATGGGCTCTGTTCTCAGTCGGACGGATGTATTCCGGAACTATGTATTTTGTTGCGTCTCTCTAGTATGTTCGCGCGTCGAGGGTCAGTAGACCTATTCACGGAATGTCTAGAAGTGAAACGGACTTAGTATGTTTGCACGTCGAGTGTCGGTAGGCCTATTCGCAGAACATACAGTATATTCGCATGTCGGGGGTCGGCAGACCTATTCACGGAATGTACGGTGTATCCGCACGTCAAGGGTCAACATGCCTATTCGTGGGATATACGGCAGGGAGGTGATTCTACAGAGTTAGAGCGATACTTGCGTGTTTACACTTGTACAGCTTGGCGGGTTGCGTACCGGGGCTGGGGTCTATTCACAGTGTCTAATATTGTCTCTGTCACCGATGTAGTTTTCTTGGCAATGGGTTGAACCCTAAAATGCGGTGAACACTAAGGGCTTGCCTGTGGGATGCATAGAATCCGAACAAGCATGCATTAGTGTGCATATCGTGCATTGTGTTTTCTTGAATATTGTTTATGCATTTTTCTTAATTTTTCCAACACACACTTATTCATTTAGTGTAGTTTTACTTATTGATTTTATGAGTCATGTTGTGTGGCAAGTTTATGATTGTAAGACTTTGGAGGGAACTATTATGATAGTATTGTGTCGGTCGTATTAAACTGACGTGCCCACTTTCCTGGTTAATTTTGCAGGATTTGCGAGTAAGTGACTTGAGCAAGGTTAAAGCTTGGACTTCGAGATGACTGAAGTTAAATGTTGAAATGTATTGTAATAAATGTGTTTAATTTTTCATTGTGCATTATAATAAAGAACTGTTGTAAAGGAAAATGGTAAATATTCCCCTATATTTATACTGTGTTTGGATTACATTGAAGTAAAGATTCTGCAGTTGTGTCTCTTATTTCTAGTATTGAAATTCGGGGCGCTACAGAAGTTGGTATTAGAGCATGCTTCAATACGTAACACTAAACATGGTATAGGAAAATCTAGGTGGACATTAGAGTGTGTATCATTCTTAGAGTCATGAATGTGTACCTACGATGTTTTGAACCAAATTAACATAGAATCATGACCATGGAGGCAGAGAGTTTGGCAGCCAACTTTTCCCCAAAAAATAGAGATAACTAATGTCGTTGTTTTAAACAACACCAGTTTAACTGCTGCCGTTATTGTGGAAAGCGGCAACAAGTAAAATTTAAAATAAAAAACATTGTGCATGTTTTCAACTGTTGCCATTGTTGGAAATAAAGTTACAAGTATCTAATGTCGTTATTCCCAATAACGACATCTGTTATTTTAAATTTGGTTCAAAACATGCACAAACATTCCAAAATATTATCCTCATGTATCACAATCATATATCTCAGACTCAACTTGACATACTCATATATTACAAAAAATGCTCATCATATCCAACTTAGCAAATCATTATAAGTTACAGATACATATTAAAAAATTTATAACTCATAAGAAGTACGCAAATTAGGATATGATACAAACACATAAAAATATTACAATATAAGACACCCATATAAACATATTTACAAAAATTTAAATATGGGATACAACTTCAAATATCGGTCGTTTGAGATGAGCCTATATTGAGTACATTCTTATAGTTGCGCCTATTGTGTCCACTTAATCCGCATTTAGAACAAATATTACCTGTGCTCCCACCTTTTTGAGCATCCATATCGTTGCGAATACGAGTACTCCTAGGGCGACCTTTCATCCTACGTAGACTCGCATCGACAATGCGTTTCGATCCACTCGGTGTCGGCCAATAAGATTCGTCTTGGATAAGATAAAAAGTTTGTACCCACGTTAGTGCTAATGAACTTGTAAAATAAAATGCATCAATGTAAGGTTGATAATCAATTGCACGGGAGGCACAAGCGGTCAATACATGAGAACATGGAATGTGGTAGAGCTAGAATTTCCCACAAGTACACGTACGGCTCCCGAGGTCAACAGTGTGCAAATGCCCACCATTTTGATGTCCATTATCCATTCTAATACCAGTTTTAACTCCAAAAACACAAGGCCGGTTATTAAATATTATAGCATCATGCAAATTTTATTTCTCATGTCGTAAATTGATAATGTCTTGAACACGTGGTGCCCAAATCTCCTTCGCTAATAAGGGTCGGTGTCGCTTCACGACGGTCGGAAAAATATATGTTGAGACGAAAGAATATCATTTCCACAATTGCTGTGACGAGCAAGCTACAGACACTTTTAAAAACCGAATTGAACACTTTCGATAGATTTGTTGTGATTATACCATATCGACGGCCTTCATCGGCGGAAAGTGCCAACTTCTCAATTGGCTTGTCCTTTAACCAATTAGCCCCACTAACATTAGAAGCTTCCAACTATGCAATCTCTGCCTCAAACTTCTTTGACCGACTTTGACACGCGATCACCTTGAGTTTGTTCATCAAAAACTTGTTCCCAATTTTTTTATAAAATTAGTAGCAAAATGCCGCATACAATAACAATGATAAGCAAGTGGCTCATTCGTGTTCCGAACTCATTATCCATTGCCGACAAAAAAATGTCTACATGACGATCATAAATGATACATGGACCTGCATGGCCTGTGATAAAACACCGAATACAGCTCATGAACTATGTCCATGTTTCTATGCTCTCTCCACCAACTATTGCAAATACAAATGGAAATAACCTACCGTTTGCATCGGGTGAAATAGCTATCAACAAACAACCTTTGTATTTTCCATACAAATGTGTTATGTTAACACTTAAAGCTGATCTGCATGCCTTAACCCCCCCCCCCCCCCCCCCCCCCCCCCCCCCCCCCCCCCCCCCCCCCCGATCGAGGGCCCGAATGCCCAAAAGACCTCCTTAAACGGTTCTTCGACAGGACCAGACACAATCTTGACCCAATGGACGGCCGTTCCTGGATTTGAGGCTTGATTGTTGTGAGAAGATAAGGCAATTTAGTGTAAGCTTTTAAAAGGAACCATACATCCGCTCAATCGCTTTATGTTTCGCCTTCCAAGTTTTTCAATGTGAAATAGTGTATTTGAACTGAAGCTTGACTATCTCATTTAATGCTCTTGGTGTTACTCCTAGTTGTGCCTTCACAACATTCAATATCATCGTTGATACAGTCGTAGAATCAATTTTTCTATGATCTTGATTCATTGTCAAATTCACACATGTATGCGGACCTTCAGTGTGCTTCACTACTAAAAAAGTTCGGCCTTTTGGAACAATTGCATGCAATCGCCTTGGACAATCCACTACATTTACAAGTTCTGATTTTTTTGCAATCTCCTCGGGTGAATTTTTAATCGGTGCGTATTTACATTTGACATAGTATAATCTAGGGGTTGATTTCACCATCACAAATTCTCGATGGTTCTTCACTTAGTACATCTTCACTTGATATTGTATACTATCTTTAGTTGGATATCTTTGACCTATGGAGAGTTCATCCGTGTTCGAAGAGCCGATGGAAGATTGTGCATGTTCATATACGGTCGCACGAGACATCCATTCACTCGATTGAGCCTCATGTACATATGCACTTGGATTGATTAGGCAACACCACATTGTTAACCGGCACATGAACGTTGACATCATTAACCAGAGCTTCATCGGCATCCTCCTCCTCAACTTCAAGACCGTGATCCTCATCTTCTTCCTCTTCTACCAAATCGTTATCTACAATGGCGTTGTTAAAGTCTTGCATTACCATATTGGTGTGGATAATATTTTTTGTCGAGGTAAACGGATGTACCGGCTCATATTCTGTGGTAATAGGTTCTATTGGAGTTGTGCTAATATCTTATTGTGTATTTGGTATTCTTGCATGTGACTTGGCAGATGATTTCAAACTCGCAGCTCTGCTTTGACTTGGAATAACAACTGGCCTAGTGTTTGGAAGCTTCATTTGCTCAATATATAACTCCAGTGCAGTCCAACTACAATTTGGATCAAATGTCGTAGCAATCACGGACCTCAAAAAATTATCATTATCTACGGGAACTACCATGAAATATTGCCCTCCTCTTTACCGTCAGCATAACAGACTTTGATTTTGACACTCAATTCACCTCTATCCCAAATTATAACTTCAAATATCTTATCTACTAGTTATGAGTATATAAAGTTACGGGGAGCTCAAATAATGATCGGCTCAACATTGCTATAACATTATCCAATCTTCGGATCTCGAATTATTTCAACCCCAAAATATAACCAAATAAGTATATCATATTCCATACATAAACTTAAAGATTCACACATATTCAAGTCAGTAACTACTCATAAGCATAATCTATGCCATACATATAAAACATATGGTTATAATAATACCTTCAAATTAGACCGTATATTGGATAACTTGAAAATACGTCGTGGATGAAAAATAAGATAAGAGTGAGAGTGAGGAGGTATGATATACGAAGTTTGAAAGGAAAAAATTGCAGGATTTTAGGTTTTAGGGTTTTTGGTTTCGGGAGTGAGAGAGAGAGAGGGGAAACGGTTCTAAAGTGGAAGAGGAATGAGAAGAGGGGACTACTATTTATATGCAAAAAATCCAATAACTGATGCCGTTATCCCTAACAACGACATCTGTAATGCGAATGTCATTGTTGAAATTAACGGCATCATCTATAGGTTTTTTTCACACTTGCAATTTTTCCCCCAAGTCAGAGAGCACACGATTGGGAATAAGATAACTTATGTCGTCACTCAAAATAGCGGCACGCATTTTTTTTTAAAAAAAATGCCACTATTGGTAACAACAACGTATAAATAACCTATGCTGTTATTTCCAATAACACTTTATGCTGACGTGTCCAAAACTAGATCAGATCGCTAAATATTATCGAAAGTGGGTCAGATCGCTCAATATTTTCAAAAAGTGGGTCAGCCAGGCAAAACTTTCCATTATTATAGAAAACTGACCTGCATCTGATTATTATAAGAGCATCTGTAGTTGTTTGCCATTTACCCATATTTTGGAAAAAATGAGGAAAAAAACACGCTGTAGTCGTTGGCCATTTACCCAAAATCTGAATCGCGTGTGAACAGCCGCTGGCCAAATATAGCAGACGATTTAGCTTTTGCCAAATTATAGCTAAAGAAAGATAATCTTTCGTCCGTTAAATGAGACGAAAGATTATCTTCCGTCTGAAACGTCGAACGAGAAACGATACATCGTCCCTCCAAATTTGCATACGACGAAGTTGTTGGACGAATGATAATCTTCCGTCCCATTAATTAAATTTTAAAAAATAAAATAAAAAAGTGTTGAACACAATCCGGCTAAAGACAAAAAAAGACCAAACGGAGGATAATCTATTGTCCATGCATTCAGGTGGACTTTTGTGATTTTTTAAATTGTTTTTTTGTTTTTTTTAAAAAAATGTCACTATCATCATGGTATGTAAAATGATTTTTTTAAAATGATTTTTTTAAGCGTCAGACGGAAGATAATCAATCGTTTGGCCAAATTTTAGTTACTAACGACTACAACAAACTTATTTTTGCTATATGCTATAAGTCAAATTTGTCAAAATTTGACAATAACGACTACAAATGCTCAAAAAAACTAACCTGCATCTGATCCTTCCTCGGTGTAATCTAAATCGAATGCATGAGTCGAATTTTGAATTAAATGTTTTTAATTTTGAACAGAGCATGAGCTAAGATTCAAGTACACATGCCCAATCAATGAAAAATGATCGCGTACATGTGCTACTAAATTCTACTAGTACTACTGTGCTAGTGCATCAATGAAAAATGATCGCGTCTATTCCTCTTTTGGTAGGAAATTTATTATAATCTCTTATCATCACCTATCCATCTCTCGAGCGCGCATCTTGACGCACATGGATCGGTTTGTAGATCCTCTGATTGCAAGCTTAGGAGTTTCCTTCCCGGCTTCCCCTTTAAACAAGATTAAAAGTTTCAGGTAATGGCTGGTGGAATGTTACTATACGAAACCCCGCACGGTAGACCGAAATCACATCCGTCAGATATTCAGCGCGCATCCCAAAGCTCCAGTTCAATGTCAATTCCGTAATAAAATGTGAAAGCATGGGGCAATTAAACTGTCGGAAATGTGTGAGTGTTGCTTACTCTGTCTTGAACTCAAGACAATCCACGGGGGCTCCCCCTATCGCAACCCTAATTAATTTCTCTCTCCCTCTTCCCAAAAAAAAAGGCTCCATTTTTACTTCGAATTCTCATTCGTTTCGCATCTAAACCCTTGGAATATCTCGTCTCTGATTCGGATCCGACGGTCGAGAATGGCGCAGAAGCAGCAGCAGCTCCGGGACGTCGGATCCAAGCTCGAGAACCCCCCCGCTTCCAAAGATGCGCTCATCAAACTCTTGAAAGTGAGTTTCCCCTCTTCTTCAAATTCGCTGCGAATTGTTTAGTTCTATACTCTGATTTGTGCGGAGTCAGTGGAGTTTTTGTGGTTTTCTAGGGGTTCGAGTGTAACTTAGGGATTCGTTGAGACGGAAGTGAGTAATTGGGGATTAGATTGGGGTTTTGGGTGAAGGAGAAGTGGAATTGGTGTATTAGTTGGGTTTATGAGTGATTTGTTACATGTTGGGTTGTTTTGTGAAATTTAGGGTTTATAAGGTGAGGCTGTGATAGAGGTGTAAAAAGGACTGGTTAGGGTTTGAGTTGAGGTGGAAGTGTATAATTGCGGACTAGATTGGGGTTTTCGGTTAGGGAGAAGTGGAATTGTTGTCTTAGGTGGGTTTATGAGTGGTTTGTTGCATGTTGGAAATGTTTCGTGAAATTTAGGGGTTTATGGTGGTTTAAGGTGAGGTTGGCATTTAGGTATACAAATGAGTGGTTGGGTTAGTTTTGTGGTTTTCTTGGCAAGATTTAGGGTTTTGGCAAAATGTAGTTTGAGTTTAACAAACAATTCAAGCGCGTATGCAAAAGACAGTGCTGGCAGGCCGAAACTCGGAAGTTGTGTGGGGCCCTTTTGTGGGTGATAAATGGGTTGTGCACAATGGTATCTTTAATTCTGATGCGGAATTTAATATGTGGGTATGGGGATACTGTGTGAAAGACCTTGCCACTACACCATAACTCCAGTTATATATATCAGAATAGTTTAATCAAGAGCATAGTTGTCCAAAGAATGAGTTCTTTGAAGATAGTTGTTGTGTTCACCGAAGCTTCATAATGGGTCGTGTCTTCATGTTGAGCATGCAACCAAGATGGATACTAGCCTCACTCATGTTTGACACACACGAAATTTGTGTTCTCATCAATGCTTTACCAAAAGTGACATCTTTGACCAGTGTTGGTGACTCATATGGGCTGTCATCATTGTGATTGCATTGTTATGGGGCTAAATTAAAAAAAAAACCTGAAGTATACCCATTCTGCAGAAAACCGCCTTAAACTTTTTTTTGCGCAAAAAACCCTCCTGGAGTATGTTTTGCAAAAAAAACCACCCCTTAGTGTGGGTTTTGGAGGTTTTTGGACAAAAAATGAGAAAGATATATAATGTTTTCTGAACTAACTTGGAAAGTTGAATGAGGTTATCAAACACAAGCATAAAAGTTTGATGTGGTTTTTTTTTACAAAAACTTCAAAAACCCTAACCCTAACTGGGTGAGTTTTTTGCAAAACATACTTCATGTTTTTTATATATAAAATTTAGCCTTGTTATGGAGAGCGAATGACATTAGAGAGGTGAGAAAATAGAGCAAAACGAGTGATGGTTGGTGGATGAGAGGTAATCTAGGGTTTAGACTTAGACTATGGTGACTTGGGGTTAGGAATTACTATTTTAGATATTATTCCAATCATCCAATAATTATATAGCAATATAATTCAATGGGTAATAACTTATAGAATTCTAGTTATTGACAATTATATGTAAGCCCAGAACACTCGGAACTAACTATGGTTTAAATGTTGTAGTAGTATGGATGGCTAACAATTCGTGTGTTCAAATCTTATGAAATAAGGATAACACACACACAGCCACACAGATGTGATTCCTTGTCCTTCTTTTTGGAGTCTTCGTCCGTCGACCATATCCATGTCTCATGTTTATGTATGGCGAATATAATAACTAATGGATGCCTTGATATTTATTTTGAAATAACTTTTTATGTCTTATGGATTGAATAATAGTGACTAAGGTATGTATCAAAATCCCGTGGATATGTAGATGAATTAAGTTACGTAGCAAAATCCTGTGGATATGTAGATGAATTGTTCACATTGTTGTCTGACTTGTTTGTGTTGATCACTAGTACTTAAGTTATTGTTAGCCTCATATTCAATGCTAAAAATGTGACTGCAAAATCTAGGTTAGTTAAGCTGAAATTCGAATAAGCATTTAAATTTTTTAGTGTATGGGGGACTGAAGTGCATGTGTGCTGTATAAATGAGCATAGACATGCATATACACGTCTGCTCCACCATGGACATACAAATCATGTGTATATACATGCATATGCATTCATATGCTCATCTAGTATTGGAACCCAATCTTGTTGAATACAATTCTCAAACCTTTGATAGTTGCATAAGATGCTATATGGGTCAGTATGCCTCATTGTGCACTACAACGTCTTATATTCTTGCTGAATTAGGATACTTGATAGTTAATACGTAGTAATTTAAATTATCCTTCTTCAACGGTTAACGACTTAAGGTACAACATAAGTAGCGTGGCTGGGATCTTAGATGAAGGAGATGAATCTTGTTGGTTTTGTAAATGAAGAAAATAAAGTTGTCTATGTACTCGTAGACAGTTATACATATGCTGATAAAAATATGTTTTCTAAATATACAATTGTACAATCATAAAGAATGGATATGCAGATGAATTTAAATGGCCTGTATCTATATGCAAGACTAGAAATTAACTATTTGCACCTTTCTATCTTGTTGGCCTATTTACGCTGAAAAGAAACAAATCTTGGTAAAAGGGGCAACTAAGAACATGGAAATATTATAACGTGCAACCTTTTTGGTTAGCTGAATTTGCGGTGAATGCTAGACTTCAAATCAAATATGACTCATTCAAAATTTTCACTTTTGCTTCTCGTTGGTCTGTAACTTGAAATAAGCGTTGAAACTTCAACTTCATCAATAGGAGCCAATTTAAATGGTTGGAGCTTTTGATTGCTATTGTATACTGAGACTTATGCACATCCCTTGGTGTGTCGTTTACTCATAACCTTTACTATTATAATTAGAGGACTATGTGTTTACCAAACTATAAAGAGTCATTAATTGGCTCATATTTTTTTTAATGTCAACTATAGCCAACATGTACGTGGGATTTGCAACAAAATTGAGAAAGGGGGAAAAATAACACCTTAAGAGCAAGTCCACATATCTTGATTGTATTGAAGCCGTTTAATCAAATAATGCAAGTGGTGAAGTGATCTAGTGCTAACAAATCTGAAAGACCTTGCCGCTACACCAAAACTCGAAAGTTATAGTGAGAGTTGAGGATTTTACACTTGTATTATAACACGCTAAAGTAGGTCAAGCGCCCATTTGGATGGGCCAAAGAAACAAGACGAAAGCCCAACAAATTTGGGCCAAGATCTGGATGTACGCAACACAGTATAACAGTTTTTAGAAATTCCACAAATAAATAAATAAGTATGTGCCCCGAGTGAGATTCGAAAATTGGGTTGCCTACACTAAAACTGTGAAGTTGTAGTGAGGTTGAGGATTTTACACAATTACGCTTATATTCTAACAAATATTATAGATTTGTCAAGCATAACAGAAGAAATATCAATTCAAGGACATGATAGTCTTGATGAACACACTAAGAATTCCACATTTCAACCAACAATTATTGCTTTTTAGCAAAAGTACGCATGCAACCCTAGTATATGCTATCACATTGTTTGTGACTGCAAGATCTTACATGCCTTGTTAGTACCACTTGGATACTAAAGTCTGTGCTAGATAATAGGTTACTCCCTGTTTTCAATGTTTTCTTTCTCTGAGAAGCATTGCCAATACCCAATGGGCTATTTCTTTTCAGCCATTTTTTCCTCATCGAATATCGTTAAATCTTTCATTTTTTGCAGCATCATGTTTCGACGTATGTATATCAAATTCACTGTATCTTTAGGAGTTTGGAGTAGACTCCCTTTTTAAATATTAAAATAATCAGTGGAAAGAGTTACTTTCATAGATGACATGGAGCTCTCGCTCATTGGTAACATATTTACTATTATAACGAGACAGTTGGTTGGGGCTGTGTAAAATTCATTCATGTGGCCTCACATATATATTGCATATGTTTTTAAATCATCACTTGGGTAAATGATAGGCATTGGGACATTTAACTGATTTATAGAGATAGAACATGTTCGGTGCTTGTGTTAACCATCTTGTTGTAATATGAACCTCAGATCATTTCTCTTTATTTTTATACACATATATTGATGGAATGTCTTTCTATACAGTATACATTTATTGTTGGAATGTCTTTCTGTTTCATGATCAGTACCCTTTTCTTTCTTGCTTCTTGTTCACAGCAAGCTG
Organism: Hemerocallis citrina; assembly: GCA_017893485.1. Taxonomy (NCBI): domain Eukaryota; kingdom Viridiplantae; phylum Streptophyta; class Magnoliopsida; order Asparagales; family Asphodelaceae; genus Hemerocallis; species Hemerocallis citrina. The sequence goes on along the minus strand of CM030364.1, from coordinate 18,493,192 downwards.
CAAATCTTCTGTCCGAGATAGAACAGTCACCTTTGCCTTCAATGCTAGACTCAATGAAGCCTTGTCTTAATGCAACTGTGAAACAAGAATTGCTTAAACATCAAGATAAGGATGTCAAAGTTCTGCTAGCTACCTGTTTCTGTGAGATCACTCGGATAACAGCACCAGAAGCACCTTACAGTGATGATGTATTAAGGGTAATTCTTCACTGGAAAAATTTGTGTGAACACCTTCTTATGAAAAGAACATGTATTTAATTATAACTATGCTTGTAACTTCTGATTATTGTAGTTTTTCTTTCCTCTTCCTTGCAGGACATATTTCGTTTGATCATAGGTACATTCAGTGGATTAAGAGATATTAATAGTCCATCATTTGGGCGGAGGGTAGTTATTTTGGAGATGCTTGCAAGATACCGGTCATGTATTGTGATGTTGGATCTTGAATGTGATGATCTTATTAATGAAATGTTCAACACATTCTTTTCTTCTGTTAGGTAAGTATAGCCATCAAGATTTCAAATTTTGCAAATCGAATATGTGTTTTTAGTCTCTCTCAGTTCACATGTATCTAAGTTTGTTTCAAATCATCTGCAGTTCAACAATGAAATATATCTGGGTTTATTTTCCTGTGTCAGATTCTTCTTGTCTCACTGCTCTATTGATCATGACCACAACAGGTTTATATTATTTTGTTGGTATTCAAAATTATCCTTTACGTGGATTAGTTCTGAGCCCTCACCTTGTTGGCCAGCTACGTAGAAAACTACAAACTTTGGTTCTAATGATTGTTAATAAATTCATATCACTTCTCAAGCTTATGGATCTTCATTTTCATTAAGTCCTTCATCTATGAAGCACATATACAGGTATGAAGCACATATACAGGTACGGGGTGTTGGTACGACACAACACAGGTACAAGGATACGGGTACAGGGATACATGATTTTACAATAAAGTGGGATACAAGTAAGTGGGTGGGTATGTTAAATATAAATTATCTAAGATTACATTTAATAGTTAAAAAATATTTATCTTTGTAAAAATGCAGACATTTAGCAATTTGAGGGAACTGTAAGAATACATTATAATTATGAGCATTTTGGAGAGGGGAAAAAATGATAATCTATCAAATCTTCGGAGATACTTGTTGTGTATTTAAGCATAATTGTAAACAACTTTTTGAAATTTCACTTAGACCCCGAGCATTTATCTCAACATAATTGTATCTAAAAGTTGCAAAAGATGTATTTAAAAAATGGGTATTCCTCGGGTACGCATCCGGGAGTATCCAAGGTGTATTGGCACCCCAAGGAGTATCGGCACCAGATACGCACCCGACACGGGTACGTTGGCCATTTGGAAGTATCTATGCTTCACAGTCTTTCACTTAACTGACCCTTGGTATTTGCTGTGTCTTGGTTATCTGTCTTCATAGATTCACTACATCTTCCTTATATATATGTTTGTTTCTGGAGGAGAATGCTCAATGCGTGAATCCATCCCCAAAAGCTCAACTCAAGTTTTGACACCAAACTAATTGGTGAGAACTTTTAGTTACGTAAAAGACATAATTATAGTTTGGGAAGAAGAGATTAACAGAAGTCTGGGCACACCACTCGTCTGTTATGCGGCAATAACTTCTAACATATGTGCTGTTTTTTCAAGTCTGATTTTGGTTTTCTGTGTGTTGGTTAACAGGGGTTTGTGCTTCAAAGAACAATTAAAATACATCACCCAAATACTCTAAAACCTATGTGTTCTTGTTATTTCATTTGCATAGGTTCTGGGCTGGTTCCGGTTATACTCAGGCTTAACATCCATGATCTCCTTGGTCTGACCCGGCCCTGTTTATATTGAATATAACTCACATAAGTTTCAGTTCACAGACAAAGTGATAGCCCTAACTTCAAATGATGTTCGTAAGCAGTATGGTTCTCCGATCATGAAGCTTCTGAATACATGATGCCACATAATATCATATGGATACCAACCAAGGTTCAAAATATCGGAGGCCGGGATCATATGAGATGACAGTGTTTCATGTTGTGTAATATTTAATTTTGGGGATACGGAATCATATAAGACGTGATAACAGGTATTACTAGTCGAATAAATCATCAAAGAAAAAATGTATTCAAGTAAAGTTATAATTCATTTATATTCAAGTAAAATTATAATTAATTAAATTTATACATAAATACGTGTTAACAGGTATTACTAGTCGAGTGACATTGTATTCATCGAAAAGATATATAGTAGAGATGGCATTTATTACTTTAAGAGATTGAAGTGAGAGAGGCATTGACGTGAGGCTGCACGACAGGAATGCAACCGTGAGATGGAGCAAGGAGGCAAGTGAGAGTTTGGAGAGCAGATAGATCAGAGACTGCGAGGGTTTGGGCTTTTAGGGTTTGTTAGAGACAAGTTTGAGTTTAAACTAAACCATATTAGGTGGTAACTTTTAGCTCCAAACCACAATACTAAAATAAAGAGTGAAGAAAAATATCGACTGAAATAATTTATTTTGAAAAATAGGGGCATATCATCTGCTGATATTACTGATATTAATACAGGGACACCACTTAAACTTTTGTCCTTTTTAAAATGGTCCTGTCAATTATTAGTATGCCTAAACTTTTTATATTACATTTTCTAATGTATATGACGAAGCTATCACACTAAACTTGTCTATTTCTATTGTCATATTGTTTTCTCATTTCTGTGCATCACCTCTTGGCATCATGCCACAGTTGAAGATACTGTGTCTTCTGAAAATATATTTACCTAATGGTATCATCCGCTCTACTTTTCTTAAAGGTGCAATGCATCTCTTTAAAATGCTCCCTACGTAGGGGCAGAATGCTGAAAGTTGGACTAAACTGGAGGTAGCAAGAGAAAACTGAAGTCAATAATGACAACCTCTTTGTACTTTTCATGCCATTGTATCTTACATGTTACAAAATGTTGAACCAATAAACTTGATGCAGGATAAGTCTCTTCATAACAGTGGATCCTATATGAGTTATGGACCCTTGATGTAACAAGCTGATTCATGTTTTAGAAGTATAAAATCTCAGTAAGCAATAAGAAGTTACATTAGCCTTGCAATGCAGATGGTTGGAAAGTACATTTTTTATTTAAAATAGTAATAGCTTACTTTAGTCAGAGTGCAGTCATGCCATACTTGAAAAACACTTTCATATGTATCTTTTCAAATATGTATTCAGAGTGCACTCATGCCATACTTCTATCATGTGTCTTATCTTCAAATATGTGGATGTCAATGACCAGTGTTACCTTTATAGGATACGTTACCGATGTATTGTTATCCTGAATATGCTATTCTTTGCTGCATGATGAACAGAGGCCCGAATTTTGTATATTTTCAATTATCTAAAGTTAAATGTCTGTACAGTCTACCTCATTTTGGTAAAAATTGCTTAATTTTGTTTAATCAAATACAGTGTCGAGCATCCAAAAAATGTTCTTTTGTCAATGCAAAAGATCATGGTTCTTGTTCTTGATGAGAGTGAGGATATACCGGATAATCTGTTAAGTACCATACTGTCACCTTTGGGTCGAAAAAGAAGTGTGAGTTTTCGTGCTTCTTGTTCCTCTTTCTAGCTTCTTCATTAATTTAACTTCTGATACTGTACTTAATTTAACACCTTGATTTTCTATTATTTTGTTTGATTCTATTATCTTTATTGAAATTTGTGTCACTAGGTTTTTTCTTTAGCTGCTCGGAGGCTTGCTATGGATGTTATAGGACATTGTGCGGGGAAACTTGAACCATGTATAAAGCAGTTTCTTGTATCATCAATGTCGGGTGATAGCACCTTTCTGAATATATCTATTGATTATCATGAAGTCATTTTCGATTTATATCAGTGTGCTCCTCACATCCTCTCAGGAGTTGTTCCATACGTTACGGGAGAGTTATTAGTAAGCACTCAATTTCACCAGCTGTTGGTTTTAGCTTTTTTATTTGTATTCTTGTCACCTCCTTAACTCATGTGTACTTTCTATTAGGCCCCCGAATTTTAAGCCATTCATTGCAAAAACAATTTGAACATTTTCCTTGAAATCAAAGTAAACATGGTTTCCTAGCTAACCAATTAAGGGTGGATCTCTCTTGTTTAATAAGCCTCACTTAGCTAGGTAATGGTAGTTACATTGATTATGAATGGAGACGTCCAAAATTGGACTTATTGCAACTAACAGGCTTCAACTGGGGACCTCTGGGAAATACCAAGAATTAGAGAACCTAATACTAATAGAAAATACACGTGAGTTAAGGGAATTTCATGCAAAAAACTCAATTAAAAAAAATTGTTCTCCAATGCAGAACTGATAATTATCATTATTGCCTTCTTTTATGTGTTATTTATTCCCAGCATTTCAAATTTCTACAAGATGCTCAGTTCTTCAATTTCATTGGAAATTTAATGTTTGTATCTTTGACTCCGATTTTATTGAGTGCATTTGTGTTGATCTGCATGTATCTGTAACTTTATATCACATGTACATAAACATATGAGTGTTAGTATGCATGCACGGATATAAAAAAGAGGCGGGTAAATACTAATGTCTGCATTCATATGTATCATATGCATCATGTTGTTTAATTTTTTCCTCCGCGTATATCTCTGGTGTATACTGTCCTGACTCAATTTTGTGCATCTGCAGGCAGATGTATTAGATGTCCGGTTAAAAGCAGTCCAACTTCTTGGTGAAATCTTTGCTTTACCAGGGGTTTCTATCTCTGAATCTTTTCAGCCACTCTTATCAGAGTTTTTGAAAAGATTGACTGACAGAGTGGCAGAGGTCCGTGTTTCTGCTGTTGAGCATTTGAAGAATTGTCTGATATCAGATCCTTCACGACCTGAAGCTCCTTTGATCATCAGTGAGGAATACTATTTTTTTTTGAGATTATTATACTGATACTTTATTCTCAAGGAAGTGAAATTTTTAACATGTGTACAATAAATATTGTCCAGAAGCTTTGTGTGATCGTTTATTGGATTATAATGAAAATGTTCGGAAACAAGTTGTTGCGGCCGTATATGATGTGGCATGCCATGCATTTAAAGTTATTCCAGAAGAGACTATCAGGCTAGGCGCAGAGCGTCTTCGAGACAAATCGGTTTGTCCACCTACTCAAACTAATTTTAATTGTTATTACTGTTTTTATAATGTCATTCTCTTAAAATAATTTTTATAATCTTTCAGTTATCTGTCAAAACATATACTATGGAGAGGCTGGCTGATCTATACAAGTTTTATTGCTTGAAGAGCATTGATAGTTCAGCCAGTGTTGATGAACTTGCGTGGATTCCAGGGAAGATATTAAGATGTTTGTATGACAAAGATTTCAGGTGAGAAACAAAGTAACTATGACCTTGGTACTTCTTTAATTGTAGTCAGATCTTTGTTGTGTCAACTTTAATGTTTTACTTTATATCTTAGCTACTAAGCACTTCCTGTAAGTTCAGTACTGAGTATGAGCCTTTATGAAGATTTGGCAAATTGTTACAATTGGTTATTACTTATCAAAGTAAAAGTTGATCCAATACCATCTTATAGTTCCATATTCCTGGCCAAAAAGGGGTTTGGCTTTCAGTGAAACCTAGAAAGGGAGTTAAAGGATACAAAGGGCTGCCTTAAGTGCAAATGATTTTCAAACTATGTTGAACTAAATGCCCTCTAGATTTGACTGTCTGAGAGAGTAAAGAAGAGGCTGTATATGTAAAAAAAAAGTAAAAAAACAATAGAGGTCAGTTGAATAATTTTGTATCATATATTTTGTTATTTGTACTACTTTATCTTCATAGAAAGGCAGGCACTTTGTTTATACCTGTGTTGATAGGGCTGAGCATTAATCGGGTTAAACCGAAAAACCGACCTGACCTGCCCCGAACCATTCAGAATGGATCGGGTTCGTTGTCAAACGGGTTGGTTTCCGTTATGGGTTTCGAAAAAATCAGTGCTAAAACCGACCTGAGACCCAAATCCCGAAGTCAATCCAATGGCCATAATTTCTTCACTTCATTCAATCGGACGGTTGATAAAGTTGGAGTTTTGGGTATATAGATACTGTAAATCCAACCCTACCAAATCCTTATTTTTCTTCTCAATCTCGAGCAATTCTTCTTCTTCTCATCCTCTGCGCCTTCGTGATCTTAAGTTGTTGAAGTCTTGAAGATTTAGAGATCTAAACTTTGAGGCCATGTTCTTCAAACTGTGTTTCCTTTTCTTCTCAATCGCTGTTCTTCTTTTTCGACTTTGATTATTCGATTCTGGCTATCTTCTGCAATTCTTGATGCCCTAACCTATCATATCAAGATCAACTGGCCATCTCCTTCAATCTAATCTTCTTCTTGAAGTCTCAGTAAGTTTTTCTTATTATTTATGGGTTTTTTTCTTCCAGTTCAATTGTTTCATGTTCATGTTGATGCTGCTGCAGATGTGACTGGTGATGACAAGTGGTTTAGTTGCTGTTAATTCAATTGAGAATTCATTGACATTATAGATTATTGAGAAAAAAATGGATTTTTTTTTTGGTAACTTCTGAAAGTCCCAAACCGATCGGTTCAAACCGAACCGAACCAAAGTTAATCGGGTCGGTTCGATCCGGTTTACACCTAGGTCGGTTCGGGTCCGGTTTTCGAAAATCCGGCAGTTCGGTTGCAGAACCGAACCGTGCTCACCCCTCTGTTGGATCTGAAATTACTGATATTTAGGAGTGGTGAGTCTCTCTAGTGGAGTAGAAGTATAGAAAATGTAATTTAGGTTTGATGATAAAACTAGGAGCTGGATGTAGTAATATTTTGTGGTATATTTTGTAGTGTCTTTTTGAAAACGTTAAGCTCATGGGTAATGACAACGACACATTTGATTGAGAGAGGTTGGCAATAATTTTGCTAATGGCTAATAATTATTTCTTATATTTGATTGAGAGAGGTTGACAAATTGATTTTAGAGCACATTTGTTTGCTAGTTTTTCTTTAGATATTTGTAGCTGAATTTATGATTTTTACTGATATTTAGGAGTGGTGAGTCTCTCTAGTGGAGTAGAAGTATAGAAAATGTAATTTAGGTTTGATGATAAAACTAGGAGCTGGATGTAGTAATATTTTGTGGTATATTTTGTAGTGTCTTTTTGAAAACGTTAAGCTCATGGGTAATGACAACGACACATTTGATTGAGAGAGGTTGGCAATAATTTTGCTAATGGCTAATAATTATTTCTTATATTTGATTGAGAGAGGTTGACAAATTGATTTTAGAGCACATTTGTTTGCTAGTTTTTCTTTAGATATTTGTAGCTGAATTTATGATTTTTATTTTTATTTTTTTATTTTAAAGTTTTGGTTGTATGTTGGATATTCTTTTGTTTGAACTAGGTGTATGATTGGGCCGGATAAACCTGGGTTGGTCCATTTAACTTTTGGAGTCCAAGCCCAGTCCATTTATTTGGTGAACTATAATTTTTTAGCCCAACCCCCAGTGTTAAATAAATGGATCGTGCTTGGGACAATGTCGGAATCTTTACATACCTTTACAGCAAACAAATAAATGAAATATTAGAACACATATCTAAGTCTAAATTAACACTAGGATAAATCACTTAAAAGAAAATAAATCTAAGAAAAATTGAAAGTTGGGAGGATTTTACTAATGAATTTGTATGCCAAGAAACTCAAATCTGATTTTAGATGGGGGCGGATCGATAATCCCAAATTGAAGGTAGAGGGAGTGCAAATGTTAGGGTGGGAGTTAGGATGGGTTAGTTTTGAAAACTCAGGTTGGAATTATTTAGAGATGGATTTCTAGAAATATAATATACACATGTAGTTACAAGAGCCCAAATTGATGTATAGGTGTAATATAGGGATCATTGGAGGTCTATATTGTAAGTTGTCATAGGCTTTGCCCATATATATGAAGCTATTGCCCTCAATGTATTTGCTGCATTTCTTATCTATACAATCGGTTTCTCATTTCCTAAATTGGTATCAAGATCCATTTTGCTCCAAAAAGAAATCCTAGATCTAGATATACTCCCATGAAAAGAAAAAGAAAAAAAAGAAAATCCAAAATCAAATCGAGATCTGATCCAAATCTAGATCTCTCTCATTCTCCACTTACCAGCCTCCAAAAAATAAATAGGAAAAAGAAGGATAGCAACAGCCTGCCTCGGAATCCCTGTGCCGTTGCCTTCTCCCTCCATTTCTCTTCGGTCTTTGGCTGCACCCGATATCCGAACCCGACCCACTTCGAGACCAGGCTGCATTCACCAATCCGAGTCGAACCCATTATCAGATCCTATATGTTGTCATCACCGCCTTTCACCGTTGCTTGTTGCCGTCGGTTTTCCCCACACTCGGCCTTGATCTGCGTGCCAGCCTAGCAACATCATCATCCCGACCCTCCGCCCTTTGCCGTTTCTTGTTGCTTGTTGCCGTCGACTCCCTGTGCTTCGACCTCTATCCGTGCGCTAGCTCAGCTGTAGCTTGACCTCAGTCCCGACGCTCCTGCCTCAGAATCCATGCTCGATGCCTGGATTCGACTCGACTACAGTTTTCAGCCCCTCTGACCGCCGACCACCCCTCTATGCCGCTGCTCCCCAAGCGTCGTCGACCTCCCTTGCGTCGCTAGGGTTTTGTACAAACCCTAGCCGCCATCATCTCCTTTTGTTGTTTGATTTTGTTTGCTAGACCGGACTCGCAAACCTGAAACCAAACCAAATCAGATCCAATCCAGCAACCAAACCTGACCCGATCTAGCTACTCGACCTGATCCAGCATCCAACCCGGTCCGACCGGTCCAACCGGTCCAACCGAATACGGTCCAGTCAAACCCGGTCCAGTTGGACTTGGTCAAACCAAACCGGTCTAGCCGGATCCGGTCCAACTGACTTGGGTCTACTTTTACGTTCCTCTCAACCAAACCGAACATGATTCAGTTCAGATTTCGGATCTGAATCAACCTAGGCTTGGATCCTCTGCGATATGCTTCTGTTCGAACTAGAAGTCGCCTTTTCTCATCTCCTTTCAGAGCCTTTCAGATATGCTTGTTTGATTGGATTCAAGATCTTGCATTAATTCAGGTCCGATCGGTAGCTTTTAGCTCAGTTAGTTTAGTTCATCTGTATCCGAACTCATGTTGGTTGATCTACCTTGAGTTTGAAGGGGGGGTATTGAGTGTATGATGTATGAGTGTAATATTTAGATTGTTGGGGATCTATTGTAAATTGTCTTAGAGCATCCACAGTCGTTTTTCTCATATGCTATAAAATGGCAGCTACAGTAATAGCAAATAGGATCGATCGCTGCAGTGGTCGTTTTCTATATTGTTCGCCAAAAATTGAGTGGGACGGTATATCATATACCGTCTCAACTTTTAAAATTAAATTAAAATAGTTAATTACTTATTAACTATTAAACTATATTAATTAAATAAATTAAATAATATAATAATAACTAAACCTAATTATACAACTACCTAAACCTAATTAACTACCTAAACCTACCCATTTAACAACCAGATTTCATGGACGGTACATCATGTACCGTCCGGTACATCATGTACCGTCCCACCATTTGGATTTTTTTTTCTAATCGGCCGTTCATTTAAAAAAAAAATTTAAAAAAAAATAAAGGGGAACGACGGGATATGATATCCCATCCGACCCTTTTAAAAAAAAAAAATAATAATAAAATTTACCAGACGGTATAAGATACCTCGTCGGTTGATAATAAAATATATTAAAATTTGAGAGTCCGGGGAATCATTCCCCGTCCTTTATAATTTGAGAATTCTCATTTTCGTTTCTCATATTTGAGAAACAAGAATAGAAGCTTTGCTATAAAATGGCAAAATGAGAAACCGTTGCAGCCATTCGTTTGCTAAAAAATGGCAAACTGGCATTTATAGCAAACGACTGTGGATGCTCTTAGGCTTGGCCTTTATATACGACTATACGAGGCTATTGCCGCCAATGTATTTGCTACATTTCTAATCTATACAATTAGTTTCTCATTTGCTAACTCATGCTACCACGAAGACCAAACCCACTTAAGTTCTGGTTGGACCACTCGGACTTGGGTCAGGCTCGGGCTAGTTCCCAACCCTAATTTGAAATGACCGTCTCTTTTTAACTTTCTTCCGGTGAATTATGGTAGATAATAAATTCTGGTAGATGATAAATTGGAGCACCTTAATATTTCTAGAATAAGTGACTTGTACTGCTTCATGTGTTTGACATGTCCAAGATTGCTATTTTCCTCTATGCGTTTTTCAAAATTATTTCTTTATCAAGTGACTATTGTATTGTGAAACAAAGGTCCTCTTAAGAATATGGTTCTAGATATGCATTTCCTTAGTAAATATGCTTATGACAGTATGACACCAGTATATTCGATTCTATTTTCCTTTTCTTAGCCAATCTTCGCCTGTTGGGTAAGTTAGGAGAGGGGAAAGAGGACCTTTACTATATATTGCACTTTCTTCTCTCTTTCGATGAGTGAATCTCTTATATTTTTCTCCTAGTCTAACTCGTAACATGGTATCCTAGCCGGAATGAGAAACAATATGATGTAAAACATAATCCTAAATAGAGAATTTTCAAGAATTTTAAATGACTAATTTTACCAACATGTAATGCAGATCAAGTTAGAAATTAAAACAGTTAATCGGTTCAATGAATTTTCAAGAATTGAATTAGGTTAACAGGCCCAATTAATGATTCAGTTCTAACAATCAATAATTATATCCCTATGCATTCTTAGCAAGTAAAAGATGCAATAGTAATTTGTACCCTAATTAGTAAGTGGAAATGCTCACTCTCAATATTTATGGATGACATATAAATCAAATAATATAATTGAGATGATAAAGTAGTTTAACACAAATATTTGAAAAGTGGAAGGAGTATACCGAGTTGCGATGAAAACGTCGTGAAGTTGCTGAATCTCAACAGTAGGAAGCACTAGGGGTGCGGACGGTCGTCGATGGAGGCCGCAAGAGGCGGCGCCGAGATGTGAAGGAGCAGCAGCGAGGGGGGCTCTCAAGGTGGCTGTGGTTGCGACAGCAAGGAAAAAAGGGGTCTCGGGGTTGCTGGCGATGAAGGCAAGCGACTGGGGGGCAATCGATGGGTTCTGGGGTCGTCGATGGAGTGGGGCGATGCGAGGGTGAGGTGGAAAAGGAGGAGTCGGGGGTTGTGCTAGAAGCGTCGGAGTTGAGCAAGGCGACAAGGTGGTCGAGTGGTGAGGGAGAGGTGGCGACAGTGGTCGGAGGTGGGAGAGGGGATGGGTGACGTCGATTGGTTGGAGTGGGTTCGGTTCGGGAAGAGGAAGACGATGGGGGAGAAGAGAGAGATTAAATTGGGGTTAAGGTTTAATCGATTTGGGGATTTTGGGGTATTTTTAGAGTTTATCACAAACCCTAAAAGTTTATTAGGATTTATCACAAACCCTAATAATTGGATCTCAATTGTATCATACAAAAAGAGAGATGAAGAGCAAAGCTCAACACTATAATTTTTTTAATCAAGAATAACATAACTTCTCATAGGCTCAAAACAAATCTTGATACAAATATCAAAATATTCTAAAATCTCAGAAATATTCTAATGCATAAAAGAAAGATTACAAATTGTAAAACTACTACATATGGCTATAATTGTCAAAACAAAATAAAACAGATACGCTAATAGCATAATTTTTGTGATTTTCTGCAGATCTGAGGCGGTTGAACTTATGTTATGCGGTTCTTTGTTCCCTCCGGAGTTCTCAATGAAAGATAGACTAAAGCATTGGGTGATGATTTTCTCAGTGTTAGATAAAGTTGAGGTGAAAGCTCTTGAGCAAGTTCTTTTTCAGAAGCAAAGGTACAAATATCTTTATGTTTTCCTTCTGAAATTCTTGGTTAGGCTCATCATGTTCTATTGCTAGAATTTGATAGGCCGTGCACGGATTTTCAGGTCATTTCCTCTTGGATTGCAGGTTACAGCAAGAAATGCAAAAGTATCTGTTGCTTCGACAGACAGATCAGGTTTGTATATATGTGATTCTGCAAGTTCCGGTTAAATGATAACAACAATGCCATTACAACTAAGTGTTGTTGAAAGCAGGAAGATGCCCCCGAGCTTCAAAGGAGAATTTCGGCTTGCTTCCGGCTCATGTCTCGCTCGTTTAGTGAATCTACAAAGGCAGAGGAGAGTTTTCAGATTCTCAATCAATTGAAAGATGTGAATATATGGAAAATGTTGACTACTCTACTCGATCCTTGTACCAGTTTCCATCAAGCATGTTCATGCCGGGTACGTACCTCTATTTGTAATTTGTGTAATCGTTTTTAAGGTTCTAAACTATGGGCATGATCGTGTCAGGGCTTGATTTGGCACCGCCCATGTTTCGGACTTGTGGTTGCTTCATTTTTAAGAGATCATGTTTATCCATTAAGTAAAAGCTTTATACCCATCCTTGTGTTCGTTTATGGTGCCTATTACAAAGTATCTGTCGTATTTGTAGGATGAACTACTCAAGATACTTGGAGAGAAACATCCACTTTATGATTTTATGGGCATGCTTACTACAAAATGCTCATATCTTCTTTTCAACAAGGAGTATGTCAAGGATATGCTTGTGGAGTTATCTGCACAGAAATCTGCCGGAGATGATAAATTCATTTCATCATGCATAGATTTGCTTGTGGTAAAGTTTTCATCTTTATGCTGGGATCTTCTTTATTACCACTTATAAAAGAGTGCTTATGAAGGTCAACTACATTATTCTGCAAGTTAGAAAGTTTTGTGAACCTTCTACAACTTTTTTAGCCTTAGTTGCAACTATCCACTTTCATTGGTTTTGGTTCCAGTAATTTAGCGTGCTTTTGAGTTGCAGTTGCAAACATCTTTTAAGTGTTGCAAGACTGTTGTTACTCTAATAGGGTGAGTTAATGTGGACATCTTTCCTGTGACACATTACGTCACAACCATTCATCCATTTATGACTCCATCATAGATTAATACCTATTCTCACTGACAACTTCCTATTAAAGTCTACAACTTATTTTAGTCACCTACCCATTTAACTGCTAAAATTTTAATCTTATTCAATTGCCAAGGTCTAGGTTTTTCAAGTGTTCAAGTCATTAATAAAGAAAGATGCATGTTTAGGGGGCGTTAGTAGTAAAGGATTTTAAAAGCACAGATCAAGGCGATTTCATAAGCAAATCATAGTGATTTTATATCCACACGACTTTCATTGTAACTTTCACATATATACCTAGTGCTGTTATGAAATCACTCAACTAGGATGTCACATATTCTTTATTATTGTGAAAGACCCAACCGATAGACCAAAATTCCGAAGTTGGAGAAGAGTTAAGGGAAATTGCGCTTGTTTTCTAACCCCCCCCCCCCCCCCCCCCCCCCCCCCCCCCACCCCCCCCCCCTTTCAGGTCGAGAGCCCATTTTTTTTATGGGCCAAAGAAACGAAACAAATGCCCAACAAATTGTGGGCTGAGATCTGGACCATACGCAGCGGTATTTTTATATATATTAAAATCCGCTTATAAATTGTGTAGCCGGTGAGATTCAAACCTTAGGTTGCTCTGATACCATGTGAAAGACCCTACCGATAGACCAAAATTCCTAAGTTGTAGAAGGATTGAGGAAAATTGCATTTGTATTCTAACAATTATTACTTTATATGTGAATACAAGAGTTAATAATAATAATAACAATTAAAGTCGGTTACATTATGTATTACTTGCTAGTATAATGTACGTGCGATGCACGTCTATTAAAAGTATAGTCATTAAATTAAATGAATATATATCGAATAAAAAAAAGTTTATATTTGAATGTATTGATTTGGGTGACACATGCAGTACACATATATATTGTTGGATTTAGTTTAGATGTGTATTGCACGGGTTTGTTTAGTTACAAAGTTAGGGTTTGTTTGGTTACAAATCCCAACTCTCCCATTAAAATAGTAAAGATTTTAAAATCAAAATCTCAGTATTGCAAAGTGACATGTAATGCATGTTAACATGTTATAAGATTAGTTTTATTAAAATTGGCAGTCAATGCACATGAAACTTAAGTGAACGATTGATATAATTCAAACTATACATGTGTGGTTGAAACTGTATGGTGAGACTTTTTTTTAACAAACCTGTCTTTTGCAGTATCATCATAGAGATATTATATTATTGGAATTTATTAATTTAAGAAAATTCATATGATATTATATATTTGTTAATATGATAAGATTATGAATTCTATGGAATATTAAAATTATGATTTTTAAAAATAAAATTTTGAGCTAGTTTTTTCTCCTAATTAATTTTAGTTGTTTTTTGGAGTTTTTTTTTGTGTGTGGAAGGTTTATCAATGTTTTTAGGGCTAATAACAGAAAATCCCTTAAGGTTTGACGGGAAAAATGAAAAATCCCCCCAGGTATCTCAAGTAACTCTTTAACCCCTACCAGTCTATTAATATATTTAATACCTCATTACCCCCCAGCTGGTAACCCCCTTTCTTCTTCTTCCTCCTTTTGCAACTCCATGACCACCGTCTCTTTCCTTCAACAGCTCCACACACAATAGTACCAAGCCACCCACATTCAGTACACAATGCCCCACTCCAATTCCCTGTTCATTAACTCATCATCCAAATCCTCCACTTGCTCATTCTTCGTCGGTTTCAATTACGGCTTCGTCACCAACAATGCTACAATCTCCCCCTTCCCTCCGCCCCTCTGCTCCTCACATCCTTCAACATCGGCTGGTTGCGTTATGCTCAACAAACGCGACTCCACTTACCTTAATTCATTCGCCAATCACATCCCTGCTCTGCTCTCCTTATGAAGAGGTGATGGTTTTGAGGACGTTGGGAGTGAGGTCCTCTTGGATACTAGTGGTGTGGAGATGGATATTAGTTGGGGGTTAACTTAGATATTAAATATATTGATAGACTTATAGGGAGTGAAAGTGCTTCTTGAGAAACCGTAGGGGGTTTTGATTTATTATGTCAAACCGTAGGTCATTTTCTGTTATTAGCCCATTTTTCATTTTTTCATATTATATTTTATATTTTTATATTATATTATATTACTAGATTTGCCCTTGGGCACATGCCTACGACACGTTTTCGGAACGATACAAAACACAAAAAATCCCTGTAAACAGTAAAACAACAATTATGTAGCTCAAGTTTGAATAGTATGACAATAATTAGTTGTAAATAAAAGTCCATGTTTCCATTAGTATATGTTGAAAAATAATTATAAATGGGGGTGTAAAATCTAACTTCTTAGAACTATAAGTGTGGAAAATGATGAAATTTAACTGTTGAAGAGATATTTGCTATTTTCAATATAACATGTGCAATAAAAAAACACAAAAAATCTGAAAATTGACAAACCTCCAATCTTAAAATCTAAATTTCTAAGTAAATAAAGAAAGAATGGAAGAGAGAGAGAGAGAGAAGAGAGAAGAGAGAAGAAAGAGATAGTAATAAAGTAATGAGTTTTTTTAGTTTGGGAGGGAAAATTTTGATTTTGAGGTTTGAAATTTTGAGGGGGAAAATGTGTTTTGTGAGGTTAGATTTGGGCCTTTAATTTTGGGGTGATTGAAGGTGAGCCACTTGATAGCTTTCTTTGTGTTTTATTATTTAGATTTAAAAAAAAAGGAAACAAAGAAAGAGATTACATTCAAGAAGGAAAGGAGGAAGGAAATACACATTCGGCAGGATTCGAGAACCATAGGGTTAAGGGTGTGTTTTGTTGATAATTATGAGATATTAAGAAAAGAGAAATTAGGGTTAGGATTTAATATCCATACTGTTTGAGATATTATACCCTAATTATCAAAATTGGAATAATCTCAGGTAATACCATGAAACCAATACCATGAGACCAGTATATATGGGATAAGACTAGATTTTGGGTACTGGGCGCTTGGCTCACTTAACCCGGTCCAATAACTTACTAATAACACGTGCAACTCAGTGTTGCCCCATACAATATTATACACAATAATATTCTATATATATTGAGAATATACCTTTATATCCAACATGTTTTTGAAAAATTGATTTCGAACCTATGTATACTGTGACTTGGAAAACACAGAAGGTGGGATTTCATCAAGATCACCATGTTTTATAAATCATGGTTTACTAACACCCAACTTTGAAATCCTCTCCCACCAAAACCAAACTTTTAAAACACTCTGATTATCGAAGTGTGTTTTTGAAATCCTCTCAGGCTAACACTCCCTAGGGTATTTATGTGGGTATTTATGAAGAAAGCTTTAAGTGTGCATAGATGATGGATCTAAAGTAGTTTCTTCTTCTACACTTGCAAATCAATGGCCATGAATTTAGTGTACTGTATACTTGTATTATGTGCTTTATCTGTTTTTTATTCAGCTCGCTATCGTATAGTCGTTTTAACATAATCAAGTATTGCAATTCTTTGATTTTGAAATTTTAAAATTCACCTGTATGCAGATAATTGCATGTTTTTCTCCTCAGCTATTTGCTGGGCAAGAAGAGAATCTTGTTCAACTTCTAAAAGAGGATAGTGAAACAATTAAAGAAGGTATAGCCCATGTTTTGGCAAAGGCTGGTGGAACCATTCGTGAACAACTGGCATCCACTACAAGGTTCAGCTGGCAAACTGTATATGAAGAATATATCTCTAGCTATTGACTATTATTTTGGTAACACTTCTTTTTTTCACTCTATTTTCAGTTCAGTTGACCTACTACTGGAAAGACTATGTCTGGAAGGCAGTCGGAAGCAGGCTAAATATTCTGTCCACGCACTCGCAGCTATAACTGAAGATAATGGTCTCAAGTCACTCTCTGTCTTATACAAGGTTGGCATGATAGTTTCATTGTCAATTGATAAACTTTGATTTCAAACAGTATTATTCATGTAACCTCGTGCATCAATGATACTTACGTAGTGTACCATTCATGATTTGACTGACAGAGGCTTGTGGATATGTTGGAGGAGAAAACACATTTGCGAGCAATATTGCAGTCACTGGGATGCATTGCCCAAATTGCTATGCCAGTTTTTGGGACAAGAGAGGATGAAATTGTTGGATTCGTAATGCAAAAAATTCTCAAATGCAGTAACGTATGCCTTTTCTTAAACAGCTGCTCTATCCTGCAATTATATTTGATAGACATCGATTGATTATTTATTTGCATCATCTTTCAGAAGACACAGGAAATTTCTAACCATAAGACTGAATGGAATGGAAGGTCTGAGCTTTGCATGTTAAAGGTCAGCATGGATAAATGTTGCTAACATAGCTCTTTATAGTTTTGTCATCTTTTTTCATTTATTGTTTTCTAGAGGTTTCACTCAAGAACTGTCTTACTTGCATGCTGCAGATATTCAGCATTAAAACTTTGGTGAAAAGCCACTTACCTGTTAGAGATACCCATGTTAGAGATGCCCACTTACCTGTTAGAGATTCCAATGTTAGACCGGGGTTTGAAAAAGTAATGGAAATCCTTAAAAACATTCTTTCTTTTGGCGAAATTTCAGAGGATATAGAGTCAAGGTATTGATGTTAATCTAGTACTGTTTGCTTGCCATAGTATATACTTTCTGTTTGACACTATGGAATTTGTTTCTTGTTTTGTTAATTAATCTTGATTTGTGCTCGCCAGTGCTGTTGATAAGGCTCATATGAGATTAGCTTCTGCGAAAGCTGTTCTTCGATTGTCTAGGCAATGGGACCATAAGATACCACTTGATGTTTTCCATATGACCTTAAGGGTTTCAGATGTACTCTCTCTCTCTCTCTCTCTCTCTCTCTCTCTACACACACACACACACACACACACACACACACACACACACACATATTAGGGGGTGATCATGGGAGACCCTACCTCTCCCCTTATTTTGAGGCCTCATATGTAATCCCATTGATACGAATGCCCCATGATGTTCTACATGCCTAAGATAGTCTAATGGTGTAAAATCAGGTTATTTGAAGTTCATTTTTTTATGCATTACAACGTGACAAAACTACATGGCGGAAAGTTCTTTATTTTTCTAACAACGTGATGGATGGGCAAATTAAATGTTAGGCTATCTTAGGCATGTAGGATAAAATGAATGGCTTGGATTTTTCAAGGGGGATTCGTATCATGGAGGGCCTCAAAATAACAGAGGTAGGGTCTCACATGATCACCCCCCATATATATGTATATATGTATATGTATGTATGTATGTATGTATGTAGGTATGAAACTTTTAATAGTAGAAGAATCAGCTAGCTTTAGAAGAATTGGGGTTACTGTTGACAGCAGTATGGTCCCTCATCGAGAGTAAACTGGCTACATGCTATTTATATTATAGCATCTAAATTTATTTGGTAATCTATGGTGGACTCACTATTTTTTTCTTAATCGGTAGGATATATTTTCACAATCTAGGAAGTTGTTTACCAGCAAAGTACATCAGTACATCAAGGAGAGGCTTTTGGATGCCAAGTATGCTTGTGCACTCTTACTGAACATTAACAATTGCCATTCACCTGAATATACCGAGGTTGTTTAGTTGTTTGAATATTTTTAATTAATAGACATCTTTGTTTAGTTGTTTAGAGTGTTTATTTTCTCTATTACTTCAATTATGCCAGAGCAAACACAATCTACTTGAAATAATTCAAGTTTGTCAGCAAGCTAAGGTGCGACAACTTTCTATGCAAAATGATGGGAGCTCAACAGTTCCTTATCCGGAATGTATTCTTGCTTATTTAGTGCATGCTCTATCACACCACCCTTCATGTCCTAACATTGATGAGTGCAAAGATGTTAAAGCATTCGAACCTCTTTACTGGTACATAATCTTCTTACATCGAAGTTACTTGTTTGATTTTGATATTTGTGGATAGAGGACCGTTCTTAATTTGTAAGGGGTTGCATGCTCCTCTCTAATAGTCAGTTTGCATTGCTATGTGTAGTTCTGTGATAATATAACCTCGATGACTGAGTTATGAGTATTGGTCTATCAACTTGTTGTCCTACTGGTAGAACCAATAATTACTTTAAATTCTTGCTATACTTATTTAATCCTTTTAGCATCCATATTTTGAAAACGTTAATCCTGTTCTTTCTCTTTGGAACAAGCTCAAATTTATACAGGTTGCCTAGGTTGATCGATATCTTGTATGCTTTGGGTTCTTTTGGTATCTTCCTATGCATTGAGCGGATTGAAGCTCCTTTTGTTTTACGGTTTTTTAGGTTTTCTGCATATTTCAATTTGTATTATGTTCTTGTTTTTATACTTTAAGAGCAACTAATTATTCATTCATTCCATATATATATTTCAATGTGAAGTTCCAAGGTACTTTTATTCCTTTTAGTATTGCCATTGTAGGACTAGTTCTTAATCATTCAAGAGGATACAATATGTTTAGGCCTGTGTAACTAGTGTTGTATCCTTCACATTAGGCTCCTTTGGAGCTTCTTATCTGCATTATATCAGAAGCATCTTCAACTTGGGACACACATGCACATCACTTATTGTACAAGTAAATTTACGTTGGTTTGACTTTCTAGATTATGGAAATGTATGGGAGTATTGGTAATTGACTTCCCTTTTTCTTGAACAGGTTTTTTGTGTTACTTTCGATGTGCATTCTGTGTGTTAAACCATTTGCGACAAGTAATAATTGCATGAATTGTATTCCCTAGATTGTTGAGGCTTGAGGCAAACACAACAAATTTCCTAACTGATGGAAGAGTTTTTCAAGGGTCTGTGTCAAACCTTGCATTTTATGATCAGTTGGTTACTTGGTGTTGCGTATGTTTGATGTAAATATGGAAGAGCATGCGAGAGGTTCCTTCTATTATTTACTTTTTGCAAGTTTTCAACAGTTACCATGAATTTCTCTTTCTTCTAAATCTCATTCTGCTACGTTAATAGGGGAAGGAAAGGAGAAAAAAGGAAAAAAAAAGGTAGAAAGGTCAAGATTAGATTTGGGCTTGTGGAATGACTCGTCAATCCTCTGACACATGTATTCTGAACTCAATCCAACACATGAAATTCTTCATTATAGGGCAGCAATAGAAGTGTTTTTGTTTGTTTGTTTTGAAGTTACCGTTCACGGTATTGCAGCAGTATTGTTGTGGGAATTTTGTTTTTTCCTACATCATGCCTTTAGGGTATAGGCCAATACATTTATCCTTGAGTAGTATTGGTACCATACAAATTATTATATGAAATGACTATATATAGTTAAATAATAATTACAAATTGTGTGAACTCAAAAAAATTAGTTAACAAGATATTTAAGTAGTAAATAACATTACAAGTGGTATTGTTTTTTAATAAAAGGCTGTGTTGTAGCCTGGCTTCGAACCCAAGACGTCCCTTTACCCATCCCAAACCCTTTACCATCCGAGCTACAACTCAGTGGTAACGTTATAAGTGGTATTGTTAGAGACTTCAAATAGTAATACTGAGAAGAATATCGGACTAGGAAGAATCATCATTGATAGAGTGAGATAATGCATCCTGCATATATCGATGGACTAGCTTGATTCAAGCACTAGCAGTAGTTGGTGCTTTAATGGCCCATCTGTATGTCAAAATATCATCTTGAGCTTCATTTACTATTGGGACTGATTCCTATGTAATTTATATTTCAGGCTCCACACTTCAAAAAATAATATGTCAATGCTATGCATGTAGTTCCATAACTTTTCTGCTTGGTACTACAAGTGCATCTGCTTGTTAGGAAATAAAAATGTCCTTGGAATGTCTTTACCTTTTCAAATTCTAATTATTCTTTTGGCGTCTAGGCCTCTGCATTTATTTCTCTCTGTGCTGTTGCATGGGGATGGATGTGGGCAATCTGGAGGCTTTGCTAACAAGATAAAAGAGAGCTATGCTGCAGCAGTATCTATTTTCAACAATATTAAGTGTTCAGAAGATGTTGACAGAACAAATTCAATGGTAGGCGAATTGTAGATCTATTTTGCTAGAATCTTTTACTTCGATTTTAATTAGTTTTCTGGAAAAAAAATCCCCTCAACTATCAGATCCTGAAAAACATGCCTCAACTTTTTATATTTTTTTAAAAAAAACACTCCTCGAACTCTTTTGAGTAATTAGGTTCACTCTTGTTCAAATCACTTTGGCCCATTCAACTCAAAAAAAGTTGAGGGGTGTTTTTTGGGAAAAACGAAGTTGAGGGGTTTTAATGTGGAATAGATGAGAGGTGTTTATTAAATTTAGCCTTTTAATTATCCAAGATTTGCAGTTTATTTATGTATAAGTGGTAGTTTGAAGTTACTTTTTCGGCTTTTTTGGTTTACCTTGGTTACATGCTTCTTGTGTAACTCTTAGGTGTTACATGCTATTTGTGATCTGGGTCTATCAATTGCGAAGAGATTTGTTCAGGATGAGACTGATATTTCGGGAATTATTACTCCATCAACTCTTCCATCTGCTTTATTTAAGCCTGCTGAGAAGAATAAGGATGTAAATTCTGTGGTGAGTATATTGGTTTTGTATTTGGCAGTATTTTTCTTTATTTATTGGATTTTGAAAGTAAAGATTTATTTTATGATCTTCACTGAATTAATTCTGGTCTTTGATTGTTGTCATTACTGTGAGTTTCTTCACTATTTGTGCATTGGATGAAAATGTCTTAATAGTTAAATAGGTTTTTTTCATTCAACAATTTAGTAAGTTGTTTTTATTACCTTTTGAGGTGAAATCTTTAGCTCTATTTCACTACTGTGCTATATTATTATAATAATTTCATAATGTCGTGGAGATGACCGGTGAAAATCATGCAAATTGCCTCTCTAAATGTTAAGGCTGTGTATATAGCCATTAGAGCCTTGAACATTCAGATGCCCCTTTTTTTTCACAGTGGAGATATATGTACAAGTACAAACTTCTTCTATGGTTTGCCGTATTATGCTTATTTTTGCAAATAATGGATATCTCTGTTGCAATTTCTGCCTATCGATTAATATTTCGTGGAAATTGGAAGGATGCATCATGATAGGTGTGTTATTAACTGCATCTCCGTGCAAAAGTGGTACGTGTCATGCTATTTGTGATTTAGAATACTTTTACGTTCATAACATTTTATATTTATCATGTAACTAATACAAATAATTACAGAATTAATACATAAAAATTTGCACAAGTACCCACAGTACAGTAAGAAATATATATAGCTTAAAACCTGTTGGAAATTGTTTTTATAATCATTTACGTTATATATGGAAATGTGTTTGCAGACAACTCCCTTATACCTGGATTTACTATTAGGTCCCTCCAAATATTGGTATTTATTCCTAGTTCCCCCAAGTGAAGCTTGTGAGTTGTAATAATTCCAATGTGAACATTTTCATTCAAAATCAAAGAAACCATGTTTAACTAGCTAACCAATTATTTTCTTTTTGTTGAAGAAAGTTCTGGTTATTTAGGTAGGTAAAAGTAGTTGCTTTTGTTTTGAACGAAAATGTTCAAGTTGGACCTGTTGCAACTAATCGGCCTAAATTGGTGAAGCTAATAGAAAATACATGTGAATCTAGGAAGCACGGATTCTTTACGGAGGCTCTCGCACCAGTCGGACTCGTATTGGACTCGGGTGCGGCGGGGGTGCAGCGGGACACGCACGGGGTGCGGCATGGTGCATGTCCCATTATTTTATATTAAAATTTTTAATGGGTGCGGCTAGGGTACGGATTTGGGCCTTTGCTATAATAAAAAAAATCCTAATCCCACTCTTTTTCTCTCTCTATCTGATGTTTTCGCTCTGCCCTCTCTCTTAAGAACCCTAAATTCCCAAATCCTGATCAAAACCCTAATCCTCTCTTTCACCGTCGTTGACTCCTCATCTCTCCGTTGGTTTCTCCACTCTTTGTCGTCGACTCTGCTTCTCCACTTGTCCCCGTTAATTCCTCCTTTTCTCCACCGTTGACTCTGCTGATTCCTCCACCTTCGACTCCTCCACTCTTCGACGTCGCCGCATTCTCTTTGGTAATCAACCATTGAACTTTGTTGCTTCCTGTTGCTTTCTGTTGCCAATATCCACCATTAAACTTGCTTTGAGATTGGTGCACAGACTTCATTTATGATGAAGTTATAAATATAGTTTTTGCTTCATACTGTGATTATATGACCATAATTAATCCTTTATTGCTTTTTGTTGTGATTATATGACCCCACAAAAGTCCGTACAACCTTAATTAATCCTTTTTTCTTCCTTTTTTTTGCTTGCTTATTTACTTGTTTGCTTGTTTGATGTGATTGTATGAACTCAAATACACATAATAAAATAATATGCTTGTTTGTTGTGTTTGGATGAACTCAAATATACATAATATGCTTGCGTGCTATGATTGTATGAACTGAAATCTCTTGGTTAATGTATGATTATTAACAATGATTTTGGTTTTTTATACAAAAATATAAATATAAATATTAATATATAATGTATAAAATAATTATTTAAATATTGGCCGAATCCCAGCCGCACCCGCATCCTACTGTTTTTGGAAATTGCCGCATCCTCGCACCTGAATCGGTGCTTCCTAGATGTGGGTTAAGGGGCTTATGTCCAACAAGATCCTTGATAATATATTTTAGCATAGCTGTCAGTTGTAAGGTATACTACTTGGGGCATGGTTGCTGATGAGCAGAAAAGGATTTTTCTCCTATATACACAAATGAGGCTGATATTTCAAGCCAACATATTAGAGTAACATATAAAGAATGTAGCCTAATATTGACTTGCAATTTTTCCTTCAATCATTATTTGCTGCTCTAGGAAATAATATACCTAGCAATTCATCTGATAAGCTAGTCGATGTGAATCAGTGACTGATTGGATTTGGAATCTTTGATGTAAAAGCTGGTAACAATCCTCGGGTTCCTGTAAATGGATGTGCTTACTCAACCTATACAACATCTATTATGAATAGGCCAGGGCTAGCTCGCATGTGTTTTCTATGGCGCTGAAAATTCAATTTTTTTTGTAGGTTCTGAATTTTTTCTGTCCCTGTTTCTCATAATGACTACCTTTTATCTGAACAGAACTAATTCATTAGCTTTTTATGCTCTTTTGGCTCTGCTGATATTCAGATGAAAAAATGTTTAGTTTTTGGGTTTTATCTTTGCTTTCAACTTCTGGTTATTTCTCACTAATGGTAATTTTGTTTGATCCCTTGTTTTGTTCTTGTAGGACAATGGTGACCAGTCATGGTTGGGTGCTGAATGTGTCTTGGCCCATTTTGAAGCACTTACATTTGAGGATAAAGAGAAGGTGTGTAATTATTATGGTTTTTTTGTTTTGTTTTGTTTCTCTCTCTTTTTTTTGGTTTTTTTTTTTTTTGGGTGGGGGGGGGGGGGGGGGGGGTCTTTTTGTTTTGTTTTGTTTTATAAAGAAAAGGTGTGTAATTATTATGGTTTTTTTTTGTTTTGTTTTGTTTCTCTCTTTTTTGGGGGGGGGGGGGGGGGGGGTCTTTTTTCTGCTTTATGGTGTGTAAAAATGCGCTTGTGCTTGCATGTATTTATATGTAGGCCTTTACTCGGTATTGTTTTAGTTTCAAGTGGTATAGTTTATGGAGTCGAAACATCAGTTACTCACTTGTGTACATGTGCAAACCACTTGGTAATTGAGAATTCAGTTAGTATCTTTTTAGGTCTCAACTCCGCTAGTTTATTTTTCTGTGAATTCAGGTGGCAAGCACAGGGAAGGACGAACTGATTATAGAAGGGAAAGATGGAGATGATAATGAAATTCCCTTAGGAAAGATGATGAAAATTCTCAAGTCACAGGGAACCAAGAAAAAGAAAAATTTAAAGAAGCGCACCACAGTTTCAGTTACAAAAGATCTAGATAGTGAAATTGATGTTTTGGGAGTAGTAAGGGAAATAAATTTAGACAGCATGAAAGGTGACCAGAGGAAGGAAACAAGTAAATTAACCAAAGAAAATGACTTATTTAATGGCCATCCAACCGGAATAGGAAACAACAATAAGGAGGCTTCAGTGTTTCGTAAAAGGAAAGAGCCCAATGGCACAGCTAGATTCTCTGTGCCAACTCCAAAACGCAAACGGTCGGCTTCTACTCAGAGGACTCAATTAAAAAGCCTGAAAGGCCATATTTCAAAAGAATTTGTATCCTATTCACGTTCAAATAAGATGGATAAGAAGAAAGATATTACCTCTGGGAAGAAAAAATTAATGAAGGATGATGAACCCTCTAACTTGGGATTGTCAACAATCAAAAGGACCTCAATTAAAGATGCAGACGTATATAACTTTGATAAAGCCTACAATGATTATCCCAAGGTAAACTACTTTCTTGTATTTTTTAACACACAAGTATTACTGAGTGCAGAATTAAATTGTTCTTTACTTGTTACAGAAATCACCTGGTGTAATGGGTGAGGATAAGAAAGCCGTCAACTTGAAAAGTTCTACAGGTTCTAAAAAGAGAAAAGTGCGTAGTGTTTCTGTCTTGGCAAAGGTACACCCGGCACTTTTAATTTTTGTCTTTATTCATATTATTGAATTTTTCAACAGATTATATTATCTGTTTATTTTTCCCCTTTATTTCCTCGCAGTTTTTTGTTTTAGAAAATCCCTTTTATCATATTTAACCGTTTTCTTATATTAAGATTGATTAGTCATTTGAGAAATTAGGTAATTTTGGTTCATATATATTAAGAAACTATCATCTCCTTGTGGGCATTTCTGTTACTTTTTATGAGTGATACTCTTCACTTTCATTTGTGGCAAATTAACGCTAAAGTGGTCACCATATTAATATCAGGTGGTGTTGTAGGAATGTGAGATATTTATCTGCATTTCCATCAATTAAGAGAAAGGAAATGAACAAACCAAGTATGAACATTTAAAATATTAAATTATATCTGGTTTGTTTCAGTCATGTTGAAGTATGGTATCAGAGCCCACAAAAAACTAGGGTCTCTCTTCTCAAAAAAATGTTGAAGTATAGTATAGAGACTGAAAAGATTACTTTATTGGATGAATATAAGTGAATACGCTGCCTCCTATATATAAGAGGGAGGACAAAGACTAATATTATTTTATTTCATTTGTGGAACTAAATTTAAGACTACTTTAACAAGTCACACACACATAAACACACACCAAACAATCAGAAGGAAGAAAATGAAAAAAAGAAAAAAAAAAGGAAAAAGAGAAAAATGGATCTCATTCAAATTGACAGACTCATCGTTGACACAATGACACCCACAGCATTTGAAGGAGTCAAGTTATTCAATTGAAACTAATAACCTATTCATTCTGCTTCAATATAAAAGGTCATATATATTATAATACTAGCTTTTATAAAATTCTTTTGGCAAGTTTCTGACATAACTTTCCTTCTGGACAAGGGCATAGGTTCATGCTTACTGATCCTTTGTCTCTGCAGTGTTCCTCACAGGACACTCAACTGAACAGTGAGGAATTGGTTGGATCCAGAATTAAGGTTTGGTGGTCACTAGATAAAGCGTAAGTACCAACTTTGTTTTGTGATGCTTGGTTTAGTAAGATTCCGTTCTGTTTGTACTTTGCAGTACCTGCATGTTGATTTTCTGATCTCCCTTTCATAGCAGGGAAGACCTTTTTACTTGCATGTGGTTAGGGTTAACGTATTTGTGGTCTGGACTAGAATGATTTTCGAGATTTATGCCTAAATTGTTCAGAATTGATTGACTGGATTTTCAAGATTTTCAGTATTTAACTTTTCTTTCTTGTTTTAACAGATTCTACGAAGGTGTTATACAATCTTATGATTCAGGAAAGAAGAAGCATGTGGTAAGTAGGCGTTCACTCTTTCTCTTGTAGACATGGTATACTGTAGGTATCTGAATTGGCAAGTCGGAGAATACTTGCTGAAATACATATGTAATTAATCCTACGTTACCCAATTCGGTCAAACCCCTACGTTTTCTGATCCGTAACGTTCGTTCCGAAATGTGGTACAGTTGCATTCCGGAACAGTAAGATGAGCGATCCGGAATCCAAAAAGGCCTTGATAAGATTGTGATTCATGTGAAAGTAACAAACTAAAACTAATCATAAGAGAAAACTAAGGAATAGCATGGAATTATTGGAACTCTTTAATCAAATCATGAAAATGCAAAAAAAAAAAAAAAAAAGGAATTTGAGAATTGTTTGATATATATATATTTATATAGCAATGCTTCATTGCAAACGCAAATGTTGTGAAAACGCGTGAAAACCACCTAGGCCTTATATTAAGCCTGAAGTCGTTGTTCCCAACAATGGCTTCAGTGGTTTGCAATGAAGCATTGCTTATATATATATATAGAGAGAGAGAGAGAGAGAGAGAGAGAGAGAGAGAGAGAGATAGAGAGAGAGAGAGCAATCTTCCATTGCAAACGCTACTGTAGCGTTTGCAAACGTGCGAATCACTTAACCCGTCATTGGCAATGACAGGTTAAGGCAAAACACAACCCGTCATTGGTTAAGCGGTTTGCACGCGTTTGCACAACATTTGCGTTTGCAATTGAAGATTGCTCATATATATATATATATATATATATATATATATATATATATATATATATATATATATATATATATATATTTCCCTTCGGTTGCACACTACTTTTGGTGAGCACTCCGTGAGCACTCATAAAATAGACCCTATGAAAAATCCGAACCGGTCATATTGTTCTATATGCTTAAGATAGCCTAAGAATAAAAAATCGAGTAATTTGAAGTTCATTTGCCCATCCATCATGCTGTTAGAATTTTCGGCCATACAATTTTGTGATGATGTAAATCATGGACAAATGAATTTCAAATTAATTGATTTTTTATTGTTAGGCTATCTTAGGTATATAGAACAATATGAGCGGTTCAAATTTGTCATAGGTGCTCTATTTCGTGAGTGCTCACGGAGTGCTCACCAAAGTAGTGTGCAATCGAAGATTTCTCCATTTGCCCATCCATCATGTGACTATAAAAAACAATGATTTTCAGCCATACAATTTTGTAACACTTCAATGGATGGGTAAATGAATTTCAGATGATTTGATTTTACATATTTAGACTAATTTAGATGTGTAGATCAATGTGAACGGTTCGGATCGTCGATATGAACGCCCGAAGGCCCGCCGTGTGCACTAGAGGAGTGCACAACCGAAGCTTTCCCATATATATATATATATAGCAATGTCATAAAAAGATTATGCATTTCGGCTAAATGTATTTCATTCCAACTGAGCGATCTGAAGAAAGCTACCCCCGTTGTACCACGTTCCAGCACTACTGGCGTATTACATACCCATTTTCGTTCCGCGTAATGAAGTGATCCGCGTACTAGGTAACCTATGATTAATCATTTGAAAATCTGCGCTCAATTCGATCTTTGAGACTATTTTTCGATCTTTAGGACTAGTTTTATTTGGACGTGTTTTTCTTGTTCACCAAGTTTGTTATGAACGATGGTGCATATAAAAATATATTTTCTTTGTTGATCAAGTTTGTTCCGTATGCTAATTTTTCCTAATTCAGTAAAGGTCCTTTAAAAACCGTTGTCCAAGAATCCTAATCATGTGAGGAAAGCTCGAGACTTCTTTGTAAAAATACAATTATTCCTTTGAGTCGAGACTACCCAAATAGAAGCCATCATTGCCATATTTCAACTCACGCTAAAAGAGAGTTCAATTCTCTTATTTCTCCGAGCACCTCCAACGATTTAGTAGAGGCAGTGGGATATCCCAATCTGTCTTAAAAAGGGTCCAAAATTGGGTGGTCAATGGACATCATTTTTATGTATGACCCAACTAAATTTATGAGTACCATAATTTTCAAATATTAAAGATTTGTTACAAGCTCTAAAACTATGGTGACTCTGATCTTATCGTATCAGATATTGTATATTAAAATTGTAACTGCAGTGGAAAGAGTTTGTGAAGCATACATTAAAAAAGTGTTGCTTCATTTGCAGACACCTTTGACCTTTGTATTGATATCATGGATAGGATCATTTTTTCCATTCATTTTTTTAATGTAACTTGTGGATAACATATAATTAATTCTATAAAATTGATTTTACTTGTCTAGGTACTTTATGACGATGGAGATGTGGAAAAACTCAGTTTAGACAAGGAGAAGTGGGAACCTATTGCCGATGATGGCATGCCTAGAAAGGTCTGTTTCTTGTTATTTTGTTATTAGTATCTTCTGGTTAGTGTTGCTGTTGAGTCATAGTTCTAGTGCTTGTATCTTTTTTAATGCTATTTTCCTTTGTTTACAGAAATCTAAAATCCAGGAGCCGTCCTCTCATAAAGAAAAGTGAGTATTGTCCTTTTATACATTTTGCTTTTGTTGTGAAGGTTGAACGTAGAGGCTTGGGACTTGCACAATGTTAAATATGCCCTTTTACCGTGCCATAGGTCGGATATTAAAACTATATTTCTCTCAAGTAATTGTATCACAGATTGAAACCTTGACCATCCTTTCCGTTTTTTACTTACCAAATTAAGTTATCAAGGCCTTCAGCTGAGGAGGTAAAATGGCGGGTTGGAATATACAAACACACAAACTTTTGTTTTGAGTACAGGATGACCCTCCTACCTCCCTTTTCCCTCCAAATTTTCTGATTAATTTTTTCCCAACCAACTTTCATTTTTTGCCCACAATAGTTAAATGTCACATTACTGAGCGCTTTAAGCTGTACTACTGAACAAGTTAGGTTAATATATCTTATTATTGCTTTATAGTAGAATAATCTATATGAATTAAGAAACTGGGGTAAATCCAGACTAAGTGGATATGGGTATTGAAGTAGGAGCATAGAAGCTTCCCCTTTTTTGTACTTTTAATTGTTGGGGTGTCACCATTTAGTTATGGTGCAGTCCTCTATGGTTAACACTACTACTAATATTGAAATGCTTAGTTGCTGATGGCCAATGCTACGTGATTTATTATTTTGAGGAAGTTCTATAAAAACGGTGGTTCTGTTGGTGCTTGTGATTGACGGTACAGAATGCAGTGGCGTGTTTTCCTTCCACAGTCATAAACAGGTAGTTATCGTTGCACTATGAAAGATGTGCTCCCCACCCCTTTATGAGACACGTGGCCTGAGCGTTGCTCAAGTCAGGTGGCTCACATCCCAACTTGAAACAAGCAAGCCAGCAAATTGCAAACCTAGACCCAATAAGATGCACAAGTGTTCAAACACCTGTTTGTTTCCCTCACTTGAGTTGCAAGCTCGTGTTAATGAGCTCGGCTATGGGAAGTGATTCTGGAATTAATTTTTGATGTTGCAGGTTACACGAGAAAGCAAGCAAGAAAAGCACACTGTCCAATTCTAAGCAGAAAAAGAAATCTCCAAAGACAGAGAAGTAAGTGGAAGATTTTCCTATTGTTTTATTTCCATACAACAATTGTTGTTTTGATTATTAACACTGATGACGGATTGTACTAATCTTCTAGGGTTCAAAGAAGATCTACTCCAAAGAAGCATACTGAACCTACCAGTAAAGATGTGGCAAAAAATAATAGTCACAGAGATGGGAGTGGTTCAGAAGGTGATTCTAATTCATCAGATGTCCATTCTCATTCTGGCTCCGGGATTGATGATATTCAGGTCCTTACAAAGGAAATCTGAACTTTCACTAAATCCGCTAGTGAACATTAGCCTGTTCTCCCTATGTTTGTGTGCGTGCGCTTGTGAAGCTTTACTGAATCCCATAATAAACATTTGGTGTATGTCCCTTCTATGGGTGAGAGTGGGCATCAAAACGTAAATTCCGAACCAACCGTATGGGTATGATCTATTAGATATGATCCATTAGGGAGAGGGATATGATCTATTAGAACATGGAATACAATTTCCAAACTGAGAGAGAGAGGCATTAGAATACAGCTACCAAACAAAAATATAGAAGTATATTGTCAGGCATCAAAATGCAAATTCGAACCGAACCGTTCAGGTGCTCTGAATCATAGAAATGGGTAAAGGGTGCAGGTCCTACACGACATGGGTACGAGGATGTGATTTGACCAAAATTAGGATATGGTGCATTGGTGGGTACACTAAATGTAATGTAATTTATATTTAATCTTTAAATAAAAAAATGTCTTGTAAAAATGCAAGCATTTAAACAATTTCATAAGATTATAAAAATAAGTTATGATAATAAGAGTTTTTGGAGAGGGAAAAAAATGATAATCTAAGTGTTAAAATTTTGTGTACATTGTACTTTATTTCCGAGCAAAACTGTAAATAAGTTTTTGAAATTACATTAGGACCCGAGCATATATCAAAACATAATTTTGTCCAAAACTTGTAAAAAATACATTAAAAAATTGGGTACTCTCTAGGTATGCTTCGGGGAGTACCCTAGGAGTATCAACACCTTATATGCTTTCGAGATGGGTACATCGACTATCGAAGATTACCCATGCTTCCCAGTGGTTGGGCATCAAAATACAAATTCCAAACCAACAACAAGAAGAAAGTATTTTTCCCAACTAGTTAGGATCGGTTACATGTATCCTGGTTTCCTATTTTGCTAGGTTTTGCACATTATCTTCTGTAAAGCCATAAGCTATCATATCTTTTCTCATTGTTTCCGCCCAAGTAAGTTCACGTTTTTCCCTACCCCCAACTCTACACTCAACACTTATCAAATCACTCATTTTAACGGGGCACTACTAGGTCTACGTGTGACATGTCCAAACCACTTGAGGCGATTCTCTTAATTTATCTTGATTCTTGGATAGGAGCTACATTTACCTTGTCTTGTATATGCTTGTTTCTATTTCATCCTTTCTGATTTTACCACATCCATCTTAGCTTCCTCATCTTTACTACACATTATTTGGAAATATTTTTTTGTTGCCCAATACTCTGCTTCATACATTATTGTTTGTCTAACTGCCGTGTTATAAAATTTTTCTTTCATCCTCAAAGATACATGTTTGCACACAAAATACCACTAGCGCTTCTCCATTTAAGCCACCCTACTTGGATTCTATGTATAACATCTTCACAAATTGATGAGGACATCTTTCCTGTTTAGTTTATTTCATTACCATTTTTGTTTCTGGCAATTATAGCCATATGTAATCTTTTTGTATTTTTTTTTAGATTTTGAGAATATTTTGGAGATGTGTTTCAAGATGTATTTGAGCCTATTTAAAGGCCTTGAGATGAATGAGAAAGTATGCCATTGTTGATTAAAAAAATCTGTGTTGAGTTTTGCTCTTCCTCATTCTCTTTTGTGTGATACAACTGAGATCTACATTAGGGTTTGTGATAAATCCTAATCAAATTTTAGGGTTTGTCATAAACTCTAAAATCTACCCAAAAAAATTAAAATCCCCAAATACAAATCCCTAATACAAACCCTAATCACATACCCCACATATCAGCCGCCAACCTTCCCCCTGCTTTCTTCTTCTTCATCTCCCGATCTCTTCCTAAACACCTTCACAAAATCCCCAAACCCCCTTTCGAACCCAACTCCCGATCGTCGACCACAACCCCCATCCCGCTCGTCGCCCCCCAAATCCCATACCTCCGCCTTCGACGCCCTACCGTCACCACCTCACCGCGACCACACCCTCACCACAACTCCGTCAGCCCCCCTTCATCTTCTCCGTCTTCTCCCGACTACAAGCCTCACCCCAAACCTACCCCGATCCGTCCGCAACCCATCTACCCAAACCCTAACTTCCACAGATCCTCAACAGCCTCGACAACGCCCGCAACTCTCCCTACCACCACCGTTGCCTTCGCCGCCGTCGCCAGCGCCGCCCCTTGCCGTCGTCGACGTCGACCAGTGACGCCGCCGGCCATCGTGAACTTGCTCATGGAGTTACTGTCTGCCATTGCTGTGTTCTTGATTGTTGTTCACTTCTACATCTACGTTGTTTTCTTCGCATTCGGTAAACTCGTTCCCTTATTAAATAATTGTGTTTTACTGCCCTATTATCTAGTATATTATCTAATTTGCCTGTCGACCACAAAATAACTGAGATTGAGTGTTCCACATGCCTGAATATCGTACGAATCAATATTGAACTTCTTACTTGCTAAAACACGTAGGGATTTAATTGATTGTAAGGTTGAATTATTAGTTGGAACTGTTACACTTATTCAATTCTTGAAAATCCATCGAACCTGTTAATTGTTACAAATTTCCAACTTAGATCCGCACTTTCATGTTGGTAAAATTAACCCATTAAAATTCTTGGAAATTCTCTATTTTAGGGTTGGTTTTACACCACAAATCTTCTCATCTCTTTGTATAATCGAGCCTAAATATCGGAAATGAGATCTCTTAGGAATCTTTTGACTATCAAGCTTTACTACTTTCTTATTTGTGTTCTGAATATCACTAAAATTACACTCCATATGCTCTATTTTAATTCTGTTTATTATAAAGCCTCTACCTTCCATTTCTCACCATAATTCTAATTTAGCATTGATTTCTGTTCTAGTCTCGTCTACTAAGACGTCATCGGCAAAAATCATACACCAAAGCACCTCATCTTGTATTTCTCACGTTTTATCCATAACCAAACCAAAGAGGTAGGGGCTTAAAGCCGAATCTTAGTGTAAACCTACTATAATAGGGAATTCTTTACTCTCTCGTGTGGTTCTAATTGTAGTAATTGTCTCTTCATACATATCCTTAATCACCTCAATATACCGAATAGTTACTCTTTTGTTATTTAACACTCATCATACTATATCTCTAAGGACTTCGTCTTATGCTTTTTCTAGATCTATAAACACCATTTGTTGATCTTTCTTATTTTTCCTATATTTTTAATAAGTTTTCTCAGTACATAAATTGTTTTCATTGTTGACCTATGCATAAATCCAAACTGATTCTGTTTTTAAATTCCAAACCGTCCATGTTTGCAAAAGTAGGTGGGTCAGGGCCACCAACATTGAAAAATGGTGCAGAGCCACCAACCCTTCGGTGGAAAAAATGGTGCACCCCTCCATTTTTCCACATACCACCTACCCCTTCAAAACCTAACTTTCTCATCTCCAGCTATAAATTGAGATTAGAGGAAGAGGTTATGATGCAGCAGAGCAACAAGAGCTCAGTGAGGATTAAGAAAAGAAAGATGGATTAAGAAAGAAAGAGAGTATTACAAGAGTGTTCTCAAGAGGGATAAAATTGTATTTCCTTAGAGATAATTTGTATACTTGTATTTTTCCTCAAATTTGTGAGTGTTTCTCTTATTATAACGGAGTGAAAATTGTACTCCTTATATTTGGAGGGAATGCTGTAATCCCTACTGTCAGCAGTAAAATTCTACTACCTTGTCCGTGGTTTTTATCCCTTCTCCTTTGGGGGGTTTCCACGTAAAATATTTGTGTCTACTTTATCTTTACTTTCTCATTTTCTTTTTCGTTGTAGGGTAGCTTCTGCCCATAATTGTCCTAACTGTGGTATCAGAGCTTTGGTTGTTGGGGGTGAAGCAGATTTGTCGACTACAACAAAGTTCGATGTTGAGAAATTCAACGGGAGTAATTTCTCGTTGTGGAAAATGAAGATCAAGGCGATCTTAAGGAAGGACAATTGCTTGGCAGCAATCGGAGATAGACCAGCGGAGATCACCGACGACGGCAAGTGGAACGAGATGGACGGGAACGCTATTGCCGATCTGCACTTGGCACTAGCTGATGGTGTGTTATCTAATGTGGTTGAGAAAAAGACAACAAAGGAGATTTGGGTCACTCTGACGAGATTATGCGAGGCCAAGTCACTTCACAACAAGTTCTTCTTAAAGAGAAGATTGTACACTCTTCGAATGGCAGAATCAACATTGGTGACCAACAACATCAACACCTTCAATACTCTTTTTTTGCAACTTACATCAATGGGTTGCAAAATAGAGACAACTGAACGTGCGGAGCTTCTACTTCAAAGTCTACCCGACTCGTATGATCAATTCATCATCAACCTGATGAACAATATCCTGACAGATTATCTAGTCTTCGACGAAGTTGCAGCTACTGTTTTGGAAGAAGAAATCAGGCGCAAGAACAAGGAAGATAGACAGGAAAGTTCGCAGCAAGTGGAAGCTTTGATGGTGATGAGAGGAAGATCAACGGAACGTGGCCCCAGTGGGAGTCAGAAGTATGGTAGATCAAAATCCAGAAGTAAGAAGACTTACAAGTGCCACAACTATGGCAGGAAAGGGCACTTCAAGAAGGATTGTTAGTTCAAGAAGAAGAGTGGAGACCCCGAGTCATCAAATGCTCAAAGGAATGTGGCAAGTACCCGGTATGATGGTGAAGTTCTATACAGCGAGGCAACAAGGTGGTTGGAGGCAGAAAGCAATCCTCCGACGTTTGGTTACTGGACTCAGGAGCAACATGGCACATGACTTCTCGGAGAGAGTGGTTCCACACAACGAACCAATCTCTGGAGGCTCTGTACACATGGGTGATGATCATGCTTTGGAAATCGCTGGTATTGGTACTATCAAACTCAAAATGTTTGATGGTACGGTTCGCACCATCCAGGAGGTACGACATGTGAAGGACTTGAAGAAGAATCTATTGTCTTTGGGACAAATAGATAGTCTTGGATGCAAGCCCCTCGTAGAAAATGGGGTCATGAAAATTGTCAGAGGAGCACTTGTGGTCATGAAGACAGAAAAGATCGCAGCAAATCTATTCATGCTTAATGGAGAAACACTGCAGGAAGCTGATGCGTGTGTCGCATCGACCAGCAAGGAAGAAGAATCGACAATGATGTGGCATCTCAAACTAGGCCATATGTATGAACGCGGTTTGAAGATTCTCTCCGGCCGGAAGCTGCTTTCAGGGTTCAAATCGGTGAATTTACTGTTTTGTAAGCATTGTGTTACAAGTAAGCAGCATAGATTGCAGTTCAGCAGATCTGAAGCCAGGAGTAAACATTCTAGACTTGGATTCATTCTGATGTCTGGGAATCACTGGAAATGTCCCTAGGAGGAGCAAAGTACTTTGTCTTTCATTGATGATTACTCCAGGAGATTGTTGGTGTATCCAATCAAGAAGTCAGATGTGTTTCCAGTGTTCAAAGATTTCAAAGCGCAGGTGGAACTTGAATCTGAGAAGAAGATCAAGTGCTTGAGGACAGATAATTGAAGGGAGTACACAGATGACGAGTTTCTTGCACTTTGTAAGCAAGAAGGTATCACAAGATCACAAGACAGTTCATAGTCCCATATACATCTCAGCAAAATGGCGTGGCAGAGCGGATGAATAGGACTCTTGCAGAAAGGATGAAAGCTTTGTTGCGGACTGCAGGTCAGCCCAACTCTTTTTGGGCAGAAGCTGCCAGAATGGCCCGTTATATCATAAATCGGTCGCCATCAACGGCAATTGAGTTGAAGACACCGTTGGAAATGTGGACTGGCAAGCCAGCGAATTACTCTACTTTACATTGGTTCGGATGTCCCGCGTACGTCATGTACAATGCACAAGAAAGAACGAAGTTGGATCCGAAATCCAGGAGGTGCATGTTCTTGGGGTATGTTGATGGTGTGAAGGGATATTGCCTGTGGAATCCCACTGCCCACAATATTGTTGTCAGCAGGGATGTGATCTTTGTAGAAGATCAGCTACAAAAGAAAGATGGAAGCAATAGCACGTCAAAGGAGAATCCAAAGACTACTACAGTTTAGGTGGAAGATAAACTAGATGAAGATCTAGTTTCTTCTAAAGCAGCACCAGAGCACGATGAACAAGAACCAGTCGAGTCCGAGGCTCCAGAAGTTCTTTGGTCAACTTGTGAGAGAGGACCGCCAGCTTGGCACTCGGGGTATGTTACAGAGAGCAATGTTGCATACTGTCTTTTAACAGAGGACGGGGAACCATTATCCTTTCAGGAGGCAATCAAAGGTTCGGATGTATCCTTGTGGATGACAGCAATGCAGGAAGAAATTGAAGCTCTACACAAGAACAAGACGTGGGATCTTGTTCTGCTACCACAAGGAAGGAAGATCATCGGCAGCAAATGGGTTTATAAGATCAAGCGCGATGGAAATGACCAAGTGGAGCGGTATCGTGTAAGATTGGTGGTGAAACGATATGCTCAGAAAGAAGGTATCGACTTCAATGAAATATTTTCACCTGTGGTTCGACTCACGACAGTCAGAGTAGTATTGGTGATGTGTGTTACGCTTGACCTACATTTAGAGCAGTTAGATGTGAAGACTGCTTTTCTTCATGGAGATCTTGAAGAAGAAATCTATATGCTCCAACCAGAAGGTTTTGCTGAAACAAGCAAAGAGAACTTGGTTTGCAGGTTGAACAAATCTCTGTACGGTCTCAAACAGGCAGCGAGATGTTGGTACAAGAGATTTGTTTCCTTCATTATTAGCCTTGGATACAACAGACTCAGTTCAAACCATTGTACGTATTACAAAAGGTTTGATGGTGATGATGACTCCATTATCGTACTGTTGTATGTGGATGACATGTTGGTAGCAGGCCCCAACAAAGATCGAATCCAAGAAATGAAGGCACGGTTGGCTAGGGAGTTTGACATGAAGGATTTGGGACCAGCAACAAGATTCTAGGGATGCAAATTCACTGAGACAGAAATAACAGGAAGGTTTGGCTTTTCCAGAAGAATTACTTCAACAAGATCTTGCGGCGCTTCAACATGCAAGATTGTAAGCCAATTTCGGGCCCACTTCCTGTTAATTTCAAGTTATCCTTCAAGATGTGTCCTAGCAATGAAGCAGAGAGGAAGATGTCTCGAGTACCGTATGCATCAGCAGTGGGAAGTTTGATGTTCGCTATGATATGTACAAGACCAGACATTGCACAAGCAGTGGGAGTGGTTAGTCGATACATGGCGAATCCTGGTAGAGTGCATCGGAGCACAGTAAAGAGGATTCTGAGATACATCAGAGGAATCTCAGATGCTGCATTATGTTATGGAGGATCAGAATTAACTGTCAGAGGCTATGTGGACTCAGATTTTGCAGGCGATCTCGACAAAAGCAAATCTACTATGGGCTATGTGTTTACATTTGCAGGAGCTGTAAGCCGGGTTTCAAAATTGCAGACTGTTGTGGTTCTATCTACAACAGAAGCAGAATATATGGCGGTTACAACAGCTTGCAAGGAAGCAGTCTGGATTCAAAAGTTATTGGAGAAGCTCGGGCACAAACATGAGAAGATTGTTCTGTTTTGTGACAGACAGAGTGCCTTGCACATCGTAAGGAATCCAGCCTTTCATTCACGGACAAAACACATAAGAGTCCAGTATCACTTCGTTCGAGAAGTAGTGGAGGAAGGAAGTGTGGATATGCACAAAATTCACACTAACGAGAACCTAGCAGATGTTATGACCAAGCCAGTCAACACTGACATGTTCGAATGGTGTAGATCCTCGTGTGGCCTAGCAGTAACATAAGCAGCATGAGAATGGCAAAGTAGAAAGGATTGTGTGGAGACATGAATAATCCTCAATCAAAGTCTCCAAGTGGGAGAATGTTGGCAAAAGTAGGTGGGTCAGGGCCACCAACATTGAAAAATGGTGCAGAGCCACCAACCCTTCTGTGGAAAAAATGGTGCACCCCTCCATTTTTCCACAGGCCACCTACCCCCTTCAAAACCTAACTCTCTCATCTCTGGCTATAAATTGAGGTTAGAGGAAGAGGTTATGATGCAGCAGAGCAACAAGAGCTCAGTGAGAATTAAGAAAAGAAAGATGGATTAAGAAAGAAAGAGAGTATTACAAGAGTGTTCTCAAGAGAGATAAAATTGTATTTCCTTAGAGATAATTTGTATACTTGTATTTTTTCTCAAATTTGTGAGAGTGTTTCTCCTATTATAAGAGAGTGAAAATTGTAATCCTTATATTTAGAGAGAATGTTGTAATCCCTATTTTCAGCAGTAAAATCCCACTACCTTGCCCGTGGTTTTTACCCCTTCTCCTTTGGGGGTTTTCCACGTAAAATATTTGTGTCCACTTTATTTCCACTTTCTCAATTTTCCTTTGTAGGGTAGCTTCTGTCCATAACTATTCTAACAGACCATATAAGTATAATCAATTTCATTTAAATAGTCTGTAAGTACAAACAAATTTATGGACAATATGTGACAATATGTGGTTGGGCATCAAAAGACAATTCTAATCCAACTGTTTGTTCTATGAAAATATTTTGAACTATTGTCTTTAAGCATTTGAATTTTAGACACAATAGCTCAGATTAGTACAGATGAATTTTGTATTTTGATACTTTTAACTTATGGAGAATTTTAGCTCAAATCCTCCTAAGAGGATCTTAGTTAAACACGCACAAATCCTCCTTAGAGGATCTTAGTCAAGTCTCTGTTATATCTACACAAAGATACATACAAAGAGAGAAAGGGAGGCTGTAATGGAGCAACTTGGCATCTTCTCTGAAGATTGCCTTGATAAACTTTTTACTAAATGTTGAGTGCAGGAGGGTTTCGAAGAAGAAAAAATCTCCAAGTAATACCCCTTTTCTCCCTGGTTCTTTGCTCAAGCAACCCTCCCCTATCACTTTCTTGCCCTCTTCTCTGGACACCACCACTACTGCAACCTGCACTGGGTCTTCTTCTCTCTTGTTATCAATTAGTCCACTTCCCCAAAATCACAGTGCTACACTCACTGCCACCACCACCATTGTCCTCTGTTACTTCCCTTCTTCTCACCTCCACCTCTTCCCCTTTCCTCATCACCATATCGTCCCTGATTCTGCCTCGCTTCTCACCTTTTATTGCAAACCGACAACCCTGTAAATGATTTTGGCCCACTTGTCATCTGTGGACTCTCCTTGACGTCCCTCTCCCCTGCCTTATTCTTCTTCGCCTTCTCATTCCTGGTGATGGCAGAGGGAGGAGAGAGTTAAGCTAGTGAGAGGAGTGATGGAGGTAAATACACATTGTGGCTGGCGATGGTGGGGGTCAAGTTGGGGAGTGAGCAAAATTTCAGGAGAGAGATCCTCGTAGAAGAAAGGTGTTGTGCGTTGGCTGGGTGGGTGGGTTAATTTTTTAATCAGTTCTGGCCGGTGCAGCCTAAGCTTTTTCATATATGTATGTCTGTGTGTATATATCACGAATAAGCTCGAACAGATCATCCCTCTTATTAGTCTATATAACTTTTTATCGAAGACCTAGAAATGTGTTTTGTACTTCGAATTACTCTCACCTTATATGTCATGAATAAGCTTTATAAGCTGATTATCCCTCTATCGTATTAATCTAGAAACTACTTAAATGAAACTGATATTTCGAAATTCGAGCACCTATAAATACTTCTTTTAGAGAAACTATTTTATCCTATTCTGCCAGATACTTACGTAACATTATTGGAAATATGTACACCTCTGAAGGTAAAGATATAGTTGGTAGTTTTTATCAATTTTGTTTTATTTTTTAAGACGGACATGAAGGTAACCAAAAAGTCTTACCTCATATTGCAGAAGATGAAATTATAGATAAACCAGCAAAGACACTGGAGTCACCAAAGGAAGGAAAACCATCTGCTACCAGCTCACACGACGAGGAAGTTTCCGATGATGAGCCCCTCGTAAATTCTTTAATCCTTATATCCCTCCCTTTATTTCCTAGTACTCTGTGTTTGATGTCATTTTCTTTTGTTCTAATTGCAGAGCACTTGGACAGTGAATGCAGGGAAAGGTGTATAAAGCTCCACTCTTTGTTGATTAGTTTGCTCTCCTAACACAGGGTCTTACAATATCTCCCATTCACTACACTTGTAAATTTCATGGAATGGATCTTGTCATTACTACAGTGGCAGTAATGAATCTTCTAGTGAAATTTCTTCTGTTGTTTTTGTGCATTATAAATACTAACAGATCTATAGTATGTAATGTCGACATTCTTTGAAGATTCAGCTGATTACTTGAACATCGGAACGGGTAAAAGGACAAGAATGATGACCTCTTCACTTGTGGACTTCATTTGACTGAACCATATTCCATCATGAGTGATTCATTGGACTCGAACCATATTCCCTCATGAGTGATTCATCTCCAACTTGGTAGATTATGTTGTTTGTTGGTATATACCCAGTATAGCTGTACTAGGCATAGTTCTGCAGATCGAACCATTGTTTGCTGTGAATTGTAGTCTATTAATTAATTATTCAGATGCAAGGATTGGGTGACTATGTTACTATTACTATGTTACTGTAGAATAATAAGTTAATGTAGTTACTTTTACATTTTGCTTACTGACTTGTGAATATCATACTGTTGTAATAGTTAATAGCTGATTTGTTGTTGCTGCTGTTACTTGCAAGTTTGATAATGACTGTTCAGTTTGAACTGATTAGGAAATTCATTTTATTTGAATTATGTTGATAATAACTTGGTACTCGTAATTCAGGAAGGTAGTGTTGTGATCTAACGATTGCTGATTGTGTAATATCCTATGAATCTGTGATTTTAAAAGAAGATTGCATTCAGGAGAAGTTGGCATTTCGGGAGTACGTGACTGCTGTGCAATCCTGTGGTTGTGGCTAATGCTGTTGTATAATTGATTGTTGATATGATAGAGTGAACAACCCAAAAATGGATGGTTGTCGTCCTCAGTTTAGTCCGTGTTTTCTGACAGTTGAGCCCGATGATGCCGAACTTCTTGCCCACTACCAATATATGACAAAATTTGCTAGAAGTTGCGCAACTTATTAAGCTACTCAAAGACCAGCAGTATTTAATTAAGCTTCTCTCGCTTGGCATGAGCCTGTTGGATTTATGCATGCTATTTTTCTCCACAAAGCCGGTTATTAGAAATTCTCATATATTTTCTCATTTTGTAATAATAACTGGAACTTCAGATCAATATATGACAAATACGAACATAACAGCACGTGCTCGAGCATGTACTTTGATCTGTACTTATAGTGGCAAGACAAAGTAATGTTTTTTGTAGTGACAAGGTAATGGTTGAGTGATGGGAGTGTCACTTTCATTTACCCATGGCTGAACCTCAACTGATAGTAGCCCAAACTGTGCCCATACATGAGGTAATATTCAACAGATTGAGCTGCTAACAAATAGATACAAAACACATTCAAAAGAGAGAATATAATGCTGTGGGATATTCAAAATCTCCATATTATGCTTGTATAATTTGCATTTGATTTGAAGTTTTATAAATCAAATTAGTTTTTTTTTCTTAGTCGCTAACACTTCCATAACGCATTACAAAATTTTCCAGAATTCAATTGCTGCATTCGTCCCGATCTATTAGATTTTGTCTGCTCCCGCCCCCTCCCATGCATAACAGTAAAGAGAAGAGATCATGCAAACTTTCAAAGACAGTTTTCTGATATAATTAGAAATTAAAATAAATTAAAATAAATTAAAAAAACCATCCTTGATCATGAATTCAGCTTATGTCCCTCTCATTCATCACTTAAATATATACTAATGATCTAAATTATTATGGGTGCATCCTTATTTTTTTCCACGCACATTTGGGAAATACGTGAACGTTACGAGTACTCAATACTTTCTAAAAGCCAGTTTCCACTGTGTTCTTGGAGAAAAGACAAAACGTGTAGAGCACATTGGAATAAAATCTAGTCAAATACAATCAGGAAGTTAATACACATGTTTACAAACATATGACATGCTCATTAACATTGAGGAAATAATACAAGTTAATTTACATACTAAACACTTTAGCCATAACTTATGGGCTATAGTCCACTATTTTTGGCCCATTTCAACAGGAGAAAAAAAAAAAATCGAACTACACTATTTTGGCGAGCTTTTGCATACTATATTCCACCGTTTATTGTTGATTTTGAGAAATTCATGATTTCAAGATTTAGCCTAATATGCGGGCTACCTTGTCCAATTTTTTTGGCCGATCTGGAGAAATTAACAATTTCACTGATTTAGCAAGATTTTGTGGCCGGGTTAAAAAATAATTCCAAATTTCAGAAATTTTGGAATGTCACAATATCGATTGGTTATATTCTACTTTCTGTGGAGATTTGAAAAAATTGGTAATTTCACGATTTAGCATGTATTTGTGGGCTATAATCCACCATTCCCCCCCAGATTTTGGAAATTCATTATTTTACTAATTTAGCGAGCTTTTGTGTGATATAGTCTACTGTTTTTGTCAATTAATGATTTTTCCAAAATTTCCTATTTCGGCAAGCTTTTGTCGGTTACACTCCAACGTATACTGCACATTTTGATAAACTGGATATTTCACGATTTAGTGTGTTGGTGGGCTAGTCCACAATTTTTTCCCGATTTTGGGAAATTAAGATTTCGGCTAACTTATCTAGCTTTTGTGACCTATAGCACATTGTTTTTAAAAAATAATTTGTATCAATTTTGAAATTTCACTATTTGGCAAGCTTTTGCTGGTTATACTCCATTGTTTTTTAATCAATTTGTAAAAAAAAAATTAATTTCACAATTTAACCTTCATTTGTAGCTTTATGTTTTACCTCTTCTGCCCGATTTAGAGAGAGTGGAATTTCACCCAATTTAGATATATTTAGTGAGCTTATAGTCCACTGCTTTTTGCTGATTTTGAAAAACAACAATCTGACTATTCAGCTAGATTTGAGGGCTATATAGTGCACTGTATTTGCCAATTCTAGGATAAATTGGTAATTTCAAGATTTAGCTAGATATGTGGGCTATTTAAGAAATTCAAAATTTTGCTATTTTAGCCAGATTTCATGGCTATTTTTTAAAAATTTTGAATTCTAGTATTTTAGCTGTATTTTATGTGCTGTATAGTCTATCATTTTTGCCAATTCAAAGAAACTGGTAATCTCAAGATTTAGCCGAACATGCGGGTGCTAATGTCCACTGTTTTTGGCAAATTGAAGAAATTCAAAATTTTGCTACTTTGGACAGATTTGGTGGGCTGTAATCCACTATTTCTGGTTAATTTCGGGAGGGGGGGGAAATCCAAATTTCACTATTTGGGCTAACTTTTGTATGATATATTTCACCTTTTCTCCAATTTCTGGTTAATTTCGAATATAATGCCGTTACTCTGAACAACGACATCAGTTATCTTCAATTTTTTCCACCAAATAGCTTCTCTACCACCACAGTCGTTATTGTCAATAGTGATATCAAAATAACTAATGCTGTTGTTTGGAACAATGGCAACAATTCAAAATTTTAAGTTTTTAACTTATCAACATTCTCTGCCAAATTTGAACTGTTGTTGTTGCTCTTAACAATGACATCAATTACTTTGATAACGTTATTGACAATAACGACTGTGGTGGTAGAGAATTTGGCAGAGAAGCTATTTGCAGTGAAAAATTGGAGATAACTGATGCTGTTGTTCAGAATAATGACATTATTTGCATTGTTGCCGTTGTTCCAAACAACAACACCAAGTAAAATTAAAATATAAAAAACATTGTGCATGTTTTGAACTGTTGTCATTGTTGGGAATAACGTTACATGTATTTGATGCTGTTATTCCAAATAACGACATCTGTTATTTTAAATTTGGTTCAAAACATGAACAAACATTCA
This sequence comes from Hemerocallis citrina, assembly GCA_017893485.1. Classification (NCBI taxonomy): domain Eukaryota; kingdom Viridiplantae; phylum Streptophyta; class Magnoliopsida; order Asparagales; family Asphodelaceae; genus Hemerocallis; species Hemerocallis citrina. The sequence continues at coordinate 18,448,608 of CM030364.1, read as the reverse complement.
CATACATTTAGAAGTAGTTTAAGACTTCGGTTGAATATGATCAAAAAATGCAATTAAAAAAATCATAAAATAAACAAAAGAAATAACACCAATTAACAATTCATTAGCAAATATATAGCATCAAGTTTTATATTTGCAACACAATATAAACGACAATAGTTCACATTCAACTGAAGTTAACAAATTAACAAAATCTCCTTGAAGTTCACATTTAAAACATATCCCAATAATTGGGCAAGTTGGCAGTTACAAAATTACACAATTCCACATTGAACCTAACTAGGCGTATAGTGTTGCGATTGCCTCCTCTTCTGAGATGAGACTCTCCTCCGACGTTCTACAATATCCTGTGTCCCAGGTACACAGGGGCCAATATCTTCTTCATGCTCCGCTTCTTCTTCTACAATCTCTTGTTATGCTAATTGAGAAGCCGCAGGAGGATGCCTGGCACTCTTCCGCTGTTGCCCATGTGAAGCTGATGGTTCCGTAGGTCTTGGTTGGGTTTGTCTTGATGGTGGTGGGGGAGATTGAGCTTGTCTTGGTGATGGTGGTGGGGGAGGTTGAGCTTGTCTTGTTGGTGGTGGGGGAGGTTAAGCTCATTTAATACTTGGTCTGGGGGGTTGAGTTGTAACTTCTGTATTTCCTAGAAGAGCAGCGAAGGCCGGACCGTCTCCAACCTCTTCAAGTGATAAACGACATAGATGGAGGATTTCTCAGGCTATCTCCTTGCAAGCTTTCGAAGCATTGCTTTTCAACACACTAGAACATTTCCGCACAATATCCCATGTGTTGTCAATCTACAACACCAATAAAATCTAATAGAAGAAGTAAACCAAAATATGTTAAACAAGTATAAGAAAAATGTCTATGAAAATTTTAAAATAATATGTATTAACAAAAGCATAAATTATGAGTCGGTATGAGGAGGCCTTTGGTACATAGGTTGCGAAGTGGAATGTGCCGGTTGTGGTTCGACTTGGTGCTTCGGAATCGGTATTTGGATACCTGTCGGGATAGTCGATCGTGGAGCAATAAGCAAACGTGTAATATGACAGTACCACGCCATATAAGCTTCTTGTAACGACCCATCGTATGGTACAATCCCTTCTACCACCAAATCATATTTTCTCTCATTCCACATTGCTACATGAGAGCAGTGGTGATCGGCCCAATCCATACTCGGCAATCGACCTTGACCGGTAATATTGTGAAGTCTTCGGTCGTACATTTTATTCTCCGGGATAAATTGTTGTCCATTGAATTGTCGGAGGACTCGATCGGCGTAATAGAACTCCACGACAGAGAAATTTATAAGTGGAGCTCATGTTGATCAAAGTTAATTGTTTGCCGTACACAGTGGGGATAACCGTGGTAGCCTTTCGGCCATGTACGATGTCCAATTGACGTACCCTTCTCGAAGCTGATTGAGCCCATCCCTATAATACGTCAACACACAACATGGGTTATCTCTCCACGTGAGGCTATCGATCCAATACACACCCAAAGGAGCCCCCATCACTAAATTCTCCTCAACCACTCTCCAATTAGTTGAAAGAACACTTACTCGGGGCCGACCGAGGTGTATTCGTTCCCAACACAAAATTTGTAATATTCCCATCGTGCCCGTCATTTGGATCGACCTCACTGAACAATTACACAGGGCACGGTAAAGAGAAGCCAATGCCGCACTTTCTCAACTATATTGGCCGGCTCTATGTATGTCAGCAATCAACGAAAGGTACATTAAATGGACTACATCATCGGAAGAATTCGGAAGAGAATACCTCCGGCCATCGACATAAGATACGCCCGCGTGTAACATTGAATTTCAAAGTCGGTCAGTTCCTTTCCCAAACTATTGTGGAACTCTGAAAAGAGCCACAAGCGTCGGAATGATTCGCCGATGAATACACCTTTGTCTTCATCTTCAACCTCCCGCCCAAGGTAATCTCTAACCAACATTACTTTATTGAACATGATGTTTCCGTTCACGGCCACCCCATCGATTGGAAGACCCGATATGATGGCTATAGCTTTTAGAGTGACCATCATCTCACCAACGGGTAGGTGGAATGTGTGTGTCTCCGGTCTCCATCGCTCCACAAGAGCGGTAGTAATGAATGGTCACATTTAACTTTGGCCAACATGGACATTCCATAGAACCCGCAATTTACCAAGTAGTTGAGTATACGTGGGTGCATCGACAATCTCGTGTGCATTCGGAAACTCATATTCTTGGTCTCTCCCTTCCATACCGCCTGAGACCTATGATCTTCTTACAAATAGAGTAGGGTTGGGTCTAATGGACCAGAAATTCCTTTTTGTGCGTGCGATGATGATGTACCCACGGCATAGGAAGAAGATGGTTGGCTAGCATCCATTATCTGTAAACATCGAAGTATCAACAACAATATTAATAAACGATGTGTCAAGATAACAAAATTAATAAGCCATGTTTCTTCAACAAAATTATTAAACAATGTGTGAAGATAACAATAATTTCTCAATACTCGTATCGAACTACTACTCATAACAATCCCCACCATAACATCTCCACACACTACATATTTATCTATATAAACAAATCTCATATGAACATCCAATCATACGTACACAGCTATGAATATAATGATTAAAAATATAGCAATTCTAATATAAGACAAATTTTCCATAGTTGTCTAATATAGAACATTGCCAATTATAGAATATATAAACTACAATAATCCATTCATACTACTACTTAGATGAATTTCCTCAACATCTCATATACTGTACTAACAATTTCGGATTTTGAATACATATCTCAATATCGAATTTTAGAAAAGCTGTAGAAGAAATTAACGTCAAATATCAAAGTGAACGGAGATAGGAGGGAATCACAATTATGGTTTTTGGATGGGTATTTAATGAATTTGTTTGGGATGTAAAAGAGTACTCTAATATAGTGGGATTTGGGGTTTTAGTGGTTCTTGTTGGATGTATATGTATATTCTCAATATAATAGGATAATATTGTGTATATTATTCTATGGGGCAACACGGGTTTACACGTGTTATGTATTAATTATTGGAACGGGTTGAGTGGGCTAAAAGCCCAGTACCCTAAACCCAGTCTAATCTCTATATAAGCTGGTCTAGAGGTAGTGCTCTGCGATATTCCAATACTGATAAGCAGGGAATAATATCTTAAGCGGCTAGAGATTAACCCTAAGCCTAATTTCTCCAAATCAGTATTAACAATCTTAAGATATTAGCTCTCACCTCCGACCAAGCAAACCGCCGCCGTCGAGGATGCAAATCAGTCGCTGCCGTCGAGGTCACCACCTCCGATCACGACTGTAACGGCAGTCGTCGCTGATCCAAATCGCAGTCGCCGTCGAGGATCTCGATCGCAGTCGTCGTCGCAGATCTCGTTCGCTGTCGCCGATGCCTGCCGTCACGAGCGCAGCCGTCGCGGGCGCCGCCGTAGCGAGCGCCTCCGTCACGAGCACCGACGCTCCCCACGGCCAGCCGCTGCCCCGATCGTCCTCCTTCTCCTCTTTCCCAATCGGAATTTGGGATTGTTCGAATTGGGGTTTTGGGGATGGAGAAGGAGAAGCGGGATTTGGACTTGAGAGTTTTGGAGGAGAATCTGTTCGTCGGAATCCTCCCGCCGCCGCCGATGGGCGCGCCTCCGCCGCCGTCACCGTGCATCGACGCCTCATGGCGTCACCATCGCCGATGGTTGCCCCTCCCGTCGCTAATCAGATGGGTTTCGGGTATCACAAACCTTTCTTCCTCATTGCTGTTGATGGGTTCTGCTAGTCAGATCCAATAATAGGGAACCCGAAACAGAGTGATCCCATTGGCTCTTGATTGATGTTTGCTGTTTGGCTGTTTGGCTCTCTGGTTTGTGTTTGGTGTTTGGACTGTTGGAGCAGATCCATATTCAGATCCATCAGACCTGGATCAGATCTAAATTAAAGATAAGTTCTTCACCAAATTTAAATTGTTACTTAATTATTTGTTCGTATTAAGCATTGGTTAATTAAATGCAAATTTGAACAGTTGTTTTAGCTATGTGCTAAAAATCAAATATCCATTTTGATAAGTTAAATTATAGATGTTGACTATAAATTTGTATCTCCAATTAAATTGTTGTGAATTAGATAGTGCTAATAAGTCGTTTAATTGGCTAATCTTTAACAATTTGATGAATGTAGGAACTCCAAAGTTACTTACAAATTGTGTGTATTGGAGACGATGGATTTGCATCATGGTATGATAAGTCTGCACTATGCAGGTTTCTCCATCGAATTTGGAAAAACACTTCTAACTTGAAGTGTCGGTATGATTTATTTTAACCTCTTAGTAATTTTATGTGATGAATGTGTTAACGTTTTGTACGTTTGATCACATGATTGAGAGTTTTAGATCATAGTTATTCTCGCTTTGAAAACTAACATGTTTAGGGTTGTTAAGTATTTTATCATACTATGTGTATAGATATTTTGACAAATCCATTGTTTGCAGTTTATGTGAGATTATATATTTGCTTCTCTAATAATTAAAATTTTTGTATAAGATCTATGACAAATGTCCGTAACTTAGATAGGAGCATCCTGTAATGCAGAATATGACTCCATTATTTACGTTTTGTTCTTTATCGTTCATTGTACTGTGTGTGCAAAATTGAATTATAAAATATGGGTCATTATCTCGCTTAGTGTTTCGAAGATGATGAAGAACGAATAAAGAAAATTATAGCTCAATTTGTTTAAGCACGTGGACATTGTTAGAATCACTAGAGAAAGCAAACAACTTTGTAAAATGTAGTAGAGTAATTTTGTATTAACTCTTATAATGTGCATATATTGTCAATCGCATGTATAAGCTGAGTTTAACAAATGAGACAATTAATAATAATAGTTCTAATTGTGTTCTTGAACAATAGCATATTTGGCTAGGATTTGAGAACTATACATTCAATTGTCTGTGAGGATATGTGATCTAATTATCAAAACTGTGGGGAAAATGGAGTTAAAAACTATTTTGCCAAAAGTTTTAACATCCAAGTTATTTTGAGATTTAGAATCACTATGAACTATATATTGAATTGTTTGTTCTTGTTAAAACTCATAATTCTGCTAAATGACACTCCATTAAATATGACAAATATGAAAGTTGTGCTCAGATTATGAAAACTAGAAAATCATTTAGTATGGTCTCTAGGAGCACACAACTACTTGAGTCAATACATTCTGATATTTGTGATCTCAGTAGCTTTGCAACTAGATGAGACGATTATTGGTCAGAAGTATTTAATCGCTTTTGTAGATGATTAATATAAGTCTGTCATATATATGAAGAATGAAGCGCTTATTATTCAAAATGAATTAAAATTATAGTTGAATGCTAAAAATCAAGGGTTCAGATTTGATAGAGGTGGTGAATATGTTTAACAACTTTAGAGAAGTTTGCATTGGGCATAATCTCTACTGCACTCTACTTACAACAATCAAACAGTATTGATAAAAGTTAGAATCAAACTCTTGGTGAAATGTTGATTCTATATTATTGACTGTTGTTTGATGTTGTATTGTTAATCATATCTCTAAATGTGTTACTACACTCTAAATTGAATACACCTTGTAGATCAAGGCATGAAAACACAAATAGTTTTGTTAAAGTGAGATTTTGTGTTGTGATACTTATGTTAGAATACATAACCCTAGAAGGCCTAAAGTAGGACCTACAACAGATATTTGTGAGTTTAGAAAGTGCAGAATGTAGTTCGGTGGACAGATGTTTGATCTATCTAATTTGTATTAGAAGAATCTAGACTTGCAGAGTTCTTTGAGGATGTGTTCATCAAAGATAAATGTATGAAATAATTTAGTCATACAGACATGCTCAATGATTCACAGTTGGAATCAAGAACTAGTCTTACTGACACTTAAAAACCTGAATGACAAATGGACTAAGAATAGTCTTTAGTAGACAATGAGATGATTTTGTGTCATACAATAATACTTCAATTTAGTTGATCTGCCAAAAGAGGCTAAAACTATAGTAAGTAAGTGGGGTTTTGTAGAAGAAACTTAATTTTGATTGTTCAGTAGCAATCTTAATGCTTTTTAGTAGCTAACAGATTGACTGAAAAAAAATTGGGGTAGATTTATTTGATGTCTACTCACATGTTTGTCATATTGCTACAATAAGTATTTTTCTTACCCTTACATCTATTGAAAATTGTCATTCATAAAAGATATTTAAAGGTTTTGTACTTGATATTTTGTACTGAACAGTTTTGTACTGGAAAGTTTTGGACTAATATGTTTAGTGAACAAGATTTACAATTTAGTAAAATCATTGTATGCTTTGAAACATGTAATATAGCTATCGTATAAATAATTTGACAAATTTCTCAAAGAGCATAGTATATGAATCAAGTAATTCAGATCAGTGCCTTTAACTTTGTGGTGTGTCAAATATAATGGCTACTATTTACTTGGTTTTATTGACATGATTGTTGATTGGAAGTGACATCTCTATTATAAATGGAGTTAAATTGTGCTATCCAAATAAATTTAGCTTGAAACACCTAAGTATTGTGGTCACCATATTACGTATAAGGGTGAGTTTTGGTTGGCGAGGGATAACCCTTAGTCAAACTCGATAAATCAATAATGTGTTTCAAAAGTGGGGATATAGTGATTGAAAGTGTGTTTTGAAACACCTTATGATTATAATAAAAAGGTTGACACTTAATGATGGTGCAACTATGAGACATGTTGAAAAGACATAGCCTTTGAGGTAGGTATGATCTGCAGACTCACTAATAATCCCATACACATTTGAATGCCCTTAACAGGCTAATGAGATACCTGAGTGGTACTCAAGAGTTTGCTTTGTGCTACTCAAAGTTTAGTGAAAGTCGACAACTAGTGGATATGTGTTCACACTAGGAGGAGCAGAAAATTATGGAGATTAATAGGCAAACAAGTGTTGTGTTCTCATCCAAGAAATCAGACCTCTATGTGTTATCCTCTGCAGGGGAAGAGGCTGAGTGGATTGAATAACTTATTGCTAATCATCCATTTGAGAAGTTTAATGTAAATTCTCAATTCTGTTATGCGACTATCAAGCTATAATGCACTGTAGCTCATAACTCACTCTATAATAGTAAGAGGAGTATATTAAGGCTGAAAGAAGCCTAGTTGAACTTTCTCATGGATAAAGTGCAATTGTGACAAGTATGGCCAATGCTCTTGCTAAGAGACTTGAAAGTGATCTACTTATCAAAACTGTGGGGGAAATGGAGTTAAAAGCTATTGAGTCAAAAGCTTTAGCATCCAAGTTGTTTTGAAATTTAGAATCCAATTGGAGCCATAGAGAAGTTCAAACTGAAGCATCAATCTTAGGCAGTTGACATGCTTTAGATAATTTGAAAAGTTCTATGTAAATTCTGTTAATATATAATTTCATTCCAATTTTGATGATGCTATATATTTTCATAATTTACTTAGAATCATCTCATTATTCCAAAAGAAAGCATAAAAACTTGGCTTTAGATAATTTGAAAAGTTCTATGTAAATTCTGTTAATATATAATTTCATTCCAATTTTGATGATGCTATATATTTTCATAATTTACTTAGAATCATCTCATTATTCCAAAAGAAAGCATAAAAACTTGTCGATGTATTTCCGATGTTTAGAATGGTTGTTATATCATTCCAATTCTGATGATATAACTCTTTTATGGATTCATGTTTCATTCCAATTTTGATGATTCAGAATTAACCATAATTGATTTGACTGTTCTATCATTCCAATATGAAACATAGTATAGTTCTTGTGTAGAAACTATAATAGTTCTTGTTCTTTATTTTATTAAAGAAACTTGATTGTGATGCTTGCGTTACATTTTGCTAAGCTATCGTTGAATTGTACTAAGTTCTTTAGTAGAACCAGATACTTTATGAAATTTGCTAGAATTCTTAGAGATATGTCTCTTGATATTCTTATTTTCAATAAGCTAGCAAAGATGGAGGAGTTAAACCTGTCAACATAGATTTCAGAATAAAGATTTGCTCAAAATGGAGGAGTAAACATAAGGCAGTTTGCAAGGATATAGTTTTGGTTTATTTCTCTGAGGAATAACTTTGTCACTTGCTTGATAAAACTTCTGTTGAGTTTAAGACTCTTGTGTTCATGAGCTTAAAACTCATATTTTATTCTTGAAGTTTATTTGCTTTGGTTGATTTTGAAACTATGACAGGTTCCTCTTGTTGGTTTAGTCTTTGTGAACTATTCATTTATGGTTTTAGAACTATTTGATTATTTTGGTTTAGTCATATTTGAACTATTCAAGTTATAATTGATTTAGTCTATGATCCATGTTCTTTATGATTCAATAATGTTTGAATTTTTGTGATCCAATATTATAACATTGCTTAGCCTAATATATTGAGAATATAGGAGGAGATTGTTGGATGTATATGTATATTCTCAATATAATAGGATAATATTGTGTATATTATTCTATGGGGCAACACGGGTTTACACGTGTTATGTATTAATTATTGGAACGGGTTGAGTGGGCTAAAAGCCCAGTACCCTAAACCCAGTCTAATCTCTATATAAGCTGGTCTAGAGGTAGTGCTCTGCGATATTCCAATACTGATAAGCAGGGAATAATATCTTAAGCGGCTAGAGATTAACCCTAAGCCTAATTTCTCCAAATCAGTATTAACAGTTCTAGGGTTTTTAGGTTTCGGGAGAGAGAGGAAGCAGATCTAAAGTGAAAGGGGAAGGAGAAGAGGGGATCACTATTAATATGCAAAAAACCCTATAACTGATGTCGTTATCCTTAACAACGACATCTGTCATGCGAATGCCATTGTTGGAAATAGCGACATCACCTATAGTATTTTTTCATACTTGTGATTTTTTTTTCCAAGTCGGAGAACACATGATTGTGAATAAGATAACTGATGCCGTTACTCCAAATAGCGGCACATAATTTTTTTTAAAAAAAAAACATATGCCGCTATTGAAAACAACGACATATAAATAACCTATGCCGTTATTTCCAATAACGGTTAATGCCGACGTGTCCAAAACAGGGTCAGATTGCTAAATATTTTCGAAAGTGGGTCAGATCCCTCAATATTTTCAAAACGTGGGTCAGTATGGCAAAAAAATTGAATTTTTCCCCAAAATAAATAAGCCAGTTTTAAAAGTATTTCTCATAGGGAAATAGTGTTCAAACCTGTTTCACACGTGGACTAAAATTTGCCACATCAGCTGAGGCCGCATTAGTCAATTGTGGCCTCTTCTATTATGACGCTGCAGTTGGGTACTGCTACACCTTCTCAATTTATTTTTATGCTGTTATTCCCAAATACAACCTCAGCTCATTTTGTGAATAGTTGAGGTTGTAGTTGAGAACTGCAGCCTTGTTCAAATTACAAGTGATGGGGCCAATGGCAATATTACATGTGTGGTGCTTTGAGCATTTATATGTCAGTCGATTCTGCATAAGTAAGCAATCAAATGAATGGATCGTATATGCAGAGGATGTGGTCATGTCGACTCACATTGGTGTATAATGGCTGGGGCACACACGTAGAAAGATAACTCACGTGTGGTGTTGACATATGACAGAGATGAGCTTAAGCAATTGCGGTAGGAGTTCATGAAATGGGAGCATTATACGACCGGGAGACTGGAGAGATTATCACCCTCTTGCACAGCGAGCAGAGAGTTATGGTTGACGAGAACACCACTCATCAACTTTAGTGTGATAGAGTATTATTTTCTAGATCGAGTACTTCGACAGTTCGGACTTCAGCAAAGCATCCTGGTCACACGATTATATGACACTGCAATGCACAGTATCAAAGGGATGTGTCGATTGCCTGATGGGCAAAATATTACCATGCTCATGTTCTCATATGTATTGAGCGCAAATTCAAGACGATCATTGCAGGAATTCATTCATATGATGGATCATTACACGATGCGTACATATCATGATATAGGAGGATTACACTGTTGGTCTTCCTTTCACTATGGTAGTAGGGATCCTACTAAGAGTTCAGAGGAGAGAGAGAGGAAACCAGCTCCCCGACATTCATCTTTGCAACCCATGTTTCAACCGAAGGCGCCAACATCATGATCCATTGTAATAAATAATATTGAGTTGTTCATTTCATATATATTATATTTTTTCCCATTTGAATCAAAATCATTATTTCGTACTATAATATACGATACATTCTAATTTGTTGCAGATTGACGACACATGGGAGATTACACTAAAATGCGCTCTTGCCTTGTCAAGTAATGTGACCTATGTCGTTAAGGAGTTTGCACGAGAAATTATCAAACATCTCGCAAACATATTATTTAACATTTCCCTCTAAAGAGCGGCGCGAGCTCACACATAGAAATCAAATATAAACTAGTGGATGCCGCTAACTCACACATAATGTCACGCCCCGCTTCCCAAAAAAGAGAAAACGGAATACGGATACGTGACTAAGCCAGCGAATGATTTTCATCATCCATTAGCTATCAGGATCTTTACAACATTTCACAAGAATAATCAGAGTCAGAATTAAGAAAAGTCAACCAAGCATGCACATATGAATCAATATACCAACAGGATTTACTTGAAACAAAATATATTAATCTCAAATAAACCAGATCTGAACAAGTCAATAATCCTGGGTCACATTGCCCAAATACAAATAATCCAAGTAATCAAGTACAATTGTTCGAATAAGCAACAAAAAATAATAATAGCAAAAACTCCAACATCTAGAATCTCATGTCACCAACTCCATCTGTCAATTGGTCTCCAAAATCTGCAATTTAATAAATTGTAGGAAAAGAAAAAGAAAACAAAGCGCCCGTCAATACAAGTTACGGGCCGCTTGTAGTGCAGGCAAAAGTACAGAAAAAAGATAAACTACATAGCATGGAATAGACATGAAAACAAAATAGAACAACTAGCATGACAAGATGAACAAATATAAATGACATGTAACAAGTGTCAAGTAAAACAAGTTTCGTGTAAACAAGTAACGAGTGTCAAGTATCAAGTATCATGTACAAGTAGCGAGTGTCAAGTGATCATGTTCGAGTCTTGTATTTATTACTATCTAGGTAGCACTTCATGCGTCCCAGGTTTTTACCACATGGATGCTACATTCAAACAATTTCATTTTAAATTTCATAGTGGATTATAGAGGGCAGTGTACTCAGGGACAAGTATCAAGTAATCGAGCTCCAAACTCCATGTTTCTTGTATCACATGTCAAGTTGTGCAAGTGCCAAGTATTCACGTGTCAAGTTGTGCAAGTGCCAAGTATTCACGTGTCAAGTTCCAAGTATCAAGTAACAAGTAATCACGTAGGATGTATGGATCCCCTTCCGAGTACACGTTTCTGTATTTTCCACTATTAGATCTTTTCCCTTTAAACCCCGGCTTGGTTATTTATTATTATCATCAAACAGACATGTATGTGTCTCAAGCAGGGCAAGTATAACATGGCATAAACAAGTAACAAGTTCAGGTTGAAAGATAAACATGTACAGGTGAAAAACAACTCATAAAAGATTAGGACAACGAATTCTAGTTCAGGACAACAAGACAGTATTGCACTACATCTGGGATTCCCGTTGCCACAAACATGCGAACCTGGATTCATCAGCCGAATCCAGCAAATATATATAAGTTATATGGTATTTCACAAAAACAAGGCTCAAAACAAATTTGTATCCAGAAAATATGTTCAGCCAGAAATCAGAAGTTTGTATTCAAGAATAGGAAAACAGCATGAAAACTTACTAATTAAATCCACAAAAAATCTGGGGTATTCCCTAGTATGTTTAGTAACAGAAAGTAAAGTTTCATAATTTTCCAACATAAATAGAATAGTTAATTAAAATCAGAAAGCAGCAAGATACAGTAGTTTTGTAAATCTGGAATCATAAACACAACAGTACTAAAAATAGCAATATCTCACAAAATACAAATTGAAATTTAGATCTGTCAAAAGAGTGATAAAATAGATACAGTAGGCTATAATTCATATTCACAAAGTTTTTAGAGACAGCAAGTAGAATTAGGTCGAAATTATGTATCTTTACTGAACAACAAGAAAATTCTACAGGTATAGTAATTGTTCACAAGCACAAATGGTATATAAAAGTTATCAATTAAATCTATAAAAATTAGGGGTTAATCCCAATCAGGTATAGTTGTAACCAGCAAAATATTGGATCATAATATTATCTTTAACATCAGTAGAAAAATAGACCACTATACAGAATACATATAAAATAGAATTTGGAATTTTAAACACATCTGCAGTAAAATAGTCATAACTCGCAACTCATAAATTGAAACTGAGATCTGTTAGAAAATCTGGAAAGTACATAAAATTCTCTATAATTCATATTCACAAAATATTTTCATATATTGACCTTAATATGGTCTAAATTACTGATCAAAATCGGGGTAACATAAAAACTGAAATATCCTTTATGCATAAAATCCACATAGATCATACGAAACTCATCCAAATCATAACAAACGTGAAATATGGTGTACTAGATGTCCAAGCAACATGGTATAGGGTATCTCACAAGTCTACAACAAGTATACTACAACAAACATAACCAAACACACGATATCATACGAACAACATACATGTATACAACAAGAAGTGGTCATCCTTAGGTTATTTCATGTCATGTGTGTAATGAGACAACTACGGGCGGAACAACACAATAGAGACAAGATCAACAAGGGGTTTCACACAAGAATTGTCTCTAGAACACAACTACACTACAGGCGGTATTTAGTACTTGTATTACACAAAGCAAAGAATACAAGTTACTTGCCTTATAGACGACGACGAAAACGACGATGCAAGAAAATAACGGGAATGGATTCTTGGGGCACGAACACAACGAACGGACAACCACGAGCAACCGATCACGAACACATTCCAACGAATGGACGAACCATAAATACGGAGCGAGAACCACTCAACCAAGTAACACGTGCACAGGAGATGCACGCACACACCACCCGAAACACAAACGACAACACCCAACAGCAAGCATGCGACGGCAGTCGGTGGCGCCGCTGGATTGGTCTGTCGATGGGGGAGAAGCACAACACACAGCGGTGTGCTATTGCTGCTGTTCTCAGGTCGGCTTCGGGGGAGCAAGGTGCTGCGGGGTCGGCGACAGGCTGTGGGGCATCAAGGTGTGCAGGGCGGTGTCGGGGGAGAGCAGGAAAGCACAGGGAGATAATGGGTCGGAAGAGGGGATGCAGGTCGGGGGTCTGCACACCGGAAGAGGGGGAGATCGGTATGGGCCGGCTGACGGGATGAGAGAGATAAGCAGAAGCAGGCAGGAGGATTGGGAGGATGCAATAGGGCTAATGGGTATTGAACGGGAAGATGAACAGGCAGGGATAGCATGAATATATACATGGGTGAAGAATTAGGGTTTTAAAGGGTGAGGGTGACGACTGCATAGGGTAGGGGTTAAACGGGTATGCAAACGGGTTTGGGTCTAGTAACGGGTAATTAGGTTGAGTAAATAATGGGTTTGGGTAGTAGTGAATGGGTATTAGGTTAAATAAACAATGGGTTAAATAAAAGAAAAAAATAGATCCAAATAAAATAAAATAAAATTGAGGTGATCCAAAATAATGAGATGGGCACAAAATGAACAAATAAAGTAGGGCATGAACAAATAAAATAAAGATGATCAAAATAATAGCTCGATCAAATGGAGACGAAACAATAGATGGACAATAGAATCAAGAACCCAAATAAAGGCGATGAAACAATAAAATGAATATATTGAAAAAGAAGATCCGGTATACGGTCCAAAAGAGATACAATAAGGATCAAATACATGAAAAAAGAAAATACACTCAAAATACAGAAAATGAAAAACAGGAATTACACATAAAAATAAAACATATTGAGCTATATTTAAATATCAAAACATCAACTTCAAATCACGAAAACCAAGAAATAAGCAAGAAAAACATCACAAGTTGCTAATAAGTAAACACAAATATATACATAAATAAATTCACAAAATTAACTAGGTGTATACAAGCATGTATAATTCCTTTTTCGAGCTGGCTTTGACGGACTTGCACCTGCTTGTGTTAGTTGTGAGATTGGAATATTCTTGTCACCAACTTTATCCTCTTCTTGTTGTTGCTTTTATGCTTCTTAGATATTATATTAGATGAGATGTTAGTTTAATCTCATATCTAATATTGTATTGGTTTAGTTTTCCCTTCTCTCCTATATATAGGAGACATATTGTATCCAGTTAATTCAATCAATAAAAACTCAATAAGAATTCAATAAATTATTTATTTATATCTCTAAATCTAACATGCTATCAGTGCATGTACAATAATAAGGCATATACTAATTTTTTCTCGTCATCGAGGTGGAGTGGTTCTCGCCTTTCATCGGAATCATTCCACATACCGACATCCCTCTCCTTATTGTTAGGAATGTGTCTTAAATACTCGTAGTTCAGATTAGAAGAAGGTAAGATGAAGCACGGAGGTCGAAACGTCGAAGAGAGTAGAAGAAAACAGAGCAGCAATAGTACAGGCATAGTTGCGGTCGACTGTCCCAAGTTGCGGTCGACCGCACCCCTGACCGCACCCCCAACCGCAAACCCGACCGCAGTTGCAGTAGGTTTGGCCGAAAGGTGGACGGGCGACCGGTCTTGTTGGACGGTCGACTGACCGCAACGCTGTGTTCTTTTTGGGCCTCGATTTGTTAGGTCGTTTCAGCCCAATCTTCAACTCCAAGTTAGATCGTACAGCTCCTATTCAGTTACTTATTTATCAAGTTATATCGGACGACTGAGAATCAAGATTAGACCTAGGTTTCTCTCTATTCTTCTATATATATTGTAAACTCCTCCAATATGAGAGTAGAATACTTCATAGATTATTTTCTCCATTGCAAAGAGAGGTTCGAGAGAGATAGTTCTTGGTGGGTGAGTTTAATTTCTTGTATTGAGTGAATCAGTAACTCCTTGTAATCTCTTCTAGTTGAATATCAGATCTCCCTATATTTCTCCCCGTATTAATCAAAAACTAACCAAGATAAATTCTTGTTGTGTTTGTGTTTGGATTGGTGGATCTACTTGCTTGCTCAATTGATTCGTCTCATCTCTTCGACTTCCTCATTGCTCTAATTAGTTTCGCTGCGACCAGAGGCATTTGTTGACACCCCAATCCCAACAATTGGTATCAGAGCTTCAGGTTGCTGAGTCCCTTGGTTAAGATGATAGGTCACAATCTTTTGAAGACCAAGTAGTTCGATGGAATGATCAATTTCAATCTTTGGAAGGTTGATATGTATGATGTCCTTATTCAAGAATGTTTGCAGTCAGCCATTAAGAAGAAAGAAAGGCCATCCGACGTGAAGGAGGATGTTTGGGAAGATATTCGTGAAAGAGCCATAAGTCTAATCCGACTATCCTTGGCGGACGAGGTCAAGTGCAGATTTCTGGAAGAAACTGACGCGGCGAGTTTGTAGAAAAAACTCATAGCTGACTACTCTGGTTCGTCGTTATTAGATCGAATGCATTGGAAGAGGAAGTTGTTCCGTTTATCTATGAAGGAAGGTACCGATCTCCAAGACCACATTACTGGGTTCAATAAGATATTATCTGAACTTAAGGCAATTAACGCGATTATGTGTGAGGAAGATAAAGCTTTCAACCTGATATATTCACTGCCGGATTCATACGAGCTTTTGATAACTACCATGCTACACGGTAGATCTGCCAAGGAGAGTATTTCGGTAGATGGTGTAATCAAAGCATTGAAGGAAAATCAACTTAGGAAGGAGACTCAGAAATTACTGTCTATTCCTACAAATTGTCTAGCAGTGGATGGTCCTTTTGGGGAAGACAAAGTACTTTGCAAAAGGATTCGATCCGTTTTCGTTATTGCAAGAGGCCAGGACATATCAAGAAAGATTGTTGGAAGTTGCAGAATAAGGAAAGCACAAAGAATGGGAGTTCGGCCGCTAATGTGGTTAGTATCTTTGATTCAGGTGATTCGTGTCTTCTTGTTTTAAATTATTTAGAAGTGGATTCTAGTTTGCTTCTTGACTCAGGTAGTTCTTCTCATATTTGCTCCAAGAGGGAGTTGTTTTCTACTTATAAGTCTACTACAGGGTGTTGTGTGACAACGAGAACTGGGGAGATTTGTGAAGTGGCAGGTGAGAGGACAGTTGAGTTGAAGATGTCAGGTCTAAATTTGTTCACTTCAAGGGATGTTTTGCATGTTCCTCTGTTGAAACGGAATCTGATTTCTTGGGAACTCTGGATGCACGAGATTGTAGGTACACAGCTTGAGGTGGAGTTCTGTCTTTTTTTCAAGGTTGTCGTGAAGTGATTAGAAGTATGAGAGTGGTTGGGCCAAGACAACACAATCTCTACAAGCTTTGGGGAATTCGAAAATCATGCGCAGGGGTTGTTAGTTATTTTCCCGTTATTCCCGCAAGCTCAGCTAGTTTGCCGCAACTAGAATTATCGAGACGAGATCACGAGTTCGAATATCGTCGAGAGGTAGAGAAAGCCTAAGGGTAGGTGGAGTTCGTGCGGAGTTTGACAACTTTGTGAGTACATCTATGGAGGTGTGCCTTTGAAAGGCTACACTGGATCAGGTGAGATTAGGTAGAGATCAGTTCAATTAGAAGAAGAAGCTTTTGTTCTAAGTTTTCTTTGCAAATGGAATTCGTTTGAGTTTGGAGATGAATAACACATCATGTGATAGCACTCGTATGCAATCCAAGGTGGAGTTTGTTAGGAATGTGTCTTGAATACTCGTGATTCAGATTAGAAGAAGGTAAGATGAAGTACGGAGGTCGAATCGTCAAAGAGAGTAGAAGAAAATAGAGCAACAACAGTGCAGGTATAGTTGTGGTCGACCGCACCCCCGACCGCACACCCGACCGCAGTTGCACTGGGTTTGGCCGAGAGGTGGACGGTCGACCGGTCTTGTTGGACGGTCGACTGACTGCGGCGCTGTGTTCTTTTTTGGCCTCGATTTGTTAGGTCGTTTCAGCCCAATCTTCAACTCCAAGTTACATCGTACGGCTCCTATTCAGTTACTTCTTTTTCAGGTTATATCGGACGACTGAGAATCAAGATTAGACCTAGGTTTTTCTCTATTCTTCTATATATATTGTAAACTCCTCCAATATAAAAGTAGAGTACTTCATAGATTATTTTCTCAATTGCAAAGAGAGGCTCGAAAGAGATAGTTCTTGGTGGGTGAGTTTAATTCCTTGTATAGAGTGAATCAGTAACTCCTTGTAATCTCTTCAAGTTGAATATCAGATCTCCCTATATTTTTTCCCGGATTAAGCAAAAGCTAACCGGGATAAATCATTGGTGTGTTTGTGTTTGGATTGGTGGATCTACTTGCTTGCTCAATTGATTCGTCTCATCTCTTTGACTTCCTCATTCCTCTAATTAGTTCCGCTGCGACCAGAGGCATTTGTTGATGCCCCAATCCCAACACTTATCCCAATTACAAACCCTAATTCCCAAAACCCTAACTCAAATCCCCTACTCCTAATCAAACCCTAATAATCTCTCAAATCTCCTAACTCTAATCTCCACAGCCATCATCATCAACAACAATATCAATCGACATCGACTGCACCAACCCACATCACCATCAACTCCGGCGATAACAACACCAAGAACTCTAGTGACAACAGCTCTGGAAAAATTCCTCAACAAATTGATGTTATCATCAACAACAACAAGATCACTGATCAACAACAGCAAGAACATGCTTCCGTCTCCATCTCACAACTCCCGACGATCCGTCTTTCTCCCAATGCCATCTCACAACTCCCGAACCAACACCAACATCACTACCCTCTCCATCGCCTTCTCGCGTGTGCGCGCAATAAGCAACAACACCACCACCTCCATCCTGTCGACTTCCCTGTCCATGTCGGCGCTTCAGATCCCAACTCCCGTCGCGCCACTCCCGCTCCACCGTCACCACCGTGCAACCATCAGCTCACCACCAACGTCGCTGTCGTCTACGCCGCCACAAGTCACCAGCGCACCCACACTAGCCGCCGATGCACCTACCTCGTTTTCCTCTTTACCATTCACAGATGTGATGGGGTTGAGATCTTGTAACCTCCATTTCCGCAAATACGTATTTTCTGAATATTTTCTGTATTTCGATATTTATAATTTTATTATTTGTTAAAAATGTTTCGGATTTTATATTAAAGTGTTTTCTAACGATAATTATATTTACTTCGAATAATTGTGTATTTTAATCTACTTCCTGGTCTTATTCATCGACTATTTATATTTGAGTCTAAATCAAATATATTATCATTATTGGATTATTTTAATAAAATTGTTAAACCCAGATACTATTTAGTTGTATGATTTTATTATTTTAATTAATTGTTATTCTTGATTATCTATTCAAAACTCATCTATTGGATTATTTTATTATTATACTAGATCTAGTTTTCTTTGCAAATTTCCAATCTATTTTCAAGCTCAGTTTATATTCTATTCATTTGTATTGTTTATTTATTTATTGGGATTCAAATTTTTGTTCGTGAAATTCTTCGTTTTTCGTGATTAGACTATTTTGTTGATTCTATTTTCTTCTATCTAATTGTGGGGTATTTTTATTTGAACCCTATTGATTTTGATCTATCTCTTCTTGAACCCTAAAACCCAATTCCATTTGTTCTTGACCCAAATCCGCTTTTATTGGACCCTAAACCACTAACCCAATACCCTAATTGTACCCTATAAATACAACTCTACTACAAACCCTAATTTTGCACATAAATCGAAACCCTAGCCGTCTATTCTCTCTCCTCGAGTTTTTCTTTCCTCTCTCCTCCTTCTATTTCCCCTAACTGAACCCAAATCCTCTCCGACCAAATCCCCACCTCCGGCCACTCCCCGACCGCCCCGTCGCGTCCCCCTGGCGCTCGCCACCCGCATCGACACCACCAGGCAAACCCCCCGACCTCCTCTTTCTCTGACCTCGACATTGAAGATGACATACCAGAAAACCCTAAATCCCTCTTGCTCTTCTCCCTGTTTCGGTCGACGCCAGCATGAGCGCCGCCCCGCTCGCCGTCGGCACTGCCCCCTCGCCGGCGACACCGCCGTCAGCCAGATCCCGACCACCCCCTTGCCCTTTGTTGTCTCTCTCTTGTACTGTGGCTGCTTGTCTCTTGGTTACTGTGTTGTTTGTCTCTTTGGATTATTGCACGTATATTGCACGTGTGATTGTGTGTTCGTGGGATTGTGTTGTTGCGGATTCGTGAGTTCGTTGTTTCGGGATTCTTATCCCGTTATTCTTGGTATTCGTTTTCACCGATTAACAGGCAAGTCACCGTCCTCTTGAATTGCTAATTATATCAAATTCAAGTGTTATTGAAATTCTTGCAAGTAGATCTTTTTGTTATCGTATTACCCTTTGTTATCTCTTTCGCTGGGTCTATTGAGGGTTTACACGAGCTAACCCCAATATTCTTGAAATCGTGTCACTTTGACTCTAAAGTTTGGATCTTTCGTGAATGCATATAGAATTGATAATAGGGTTATTCATACAAGTCACAACACAAATAAATTATTGTAGAGACAATCGTTAGGTTGTATGTCGTTTGATCGTTTGATAATTGATTGATGTTAGACTAGTATATGTGTGTGTGTTCTAAATTTATTTATCATGTTTGGACACCTATCATGCTAGTTACACAATTTATTGACTAAAGAATCGATACCCATCATGTTTAATTAATTTATTTTCAAGAAAAATACCCTAAAAACCGTATATGCTTGCTGACCTGAACTTTGATCTCTGTTTTTGAACTAGTAAATGATCTTAAAATGAAATACTTTACGAATATGAAATGTAGCCCCAAGTGTCGAGTTGCCAATAACATCCAGAATTTTGAATTCCGAGTTTCGTAGCAAAAATTATGCCCGTTTTACTACAGCTGTGCTTTTACATTTCAGATTTTCAAATTCTCGTACCTTTCATGTTCAAACAGTAAAAAGGCTGATAAAATGATAAAATTTTGCTATGAAAATTTCCAGATTGTTGCTTAACATGTTTAGGAGTCTAGATTATATTTTTACTGAATTTAATATTGAGTTTTTGCTGATTCAAAAATTAAAACAACAAGATGTCGGAATTCTGCCTGAACATAAAACCTGAAAAGAAACTTGTGTTTGACCTAGCTACTGTTGTCGGAATTTGAACTTTAAGTATGCGTTGGAACCGTATGGAAGTCTAGTTTTCAGATTTTCTGATGAATTCAACTTTTGATTTCTGAGTCAGCAGAAAACTGCATTTTTGTACAGGTTGCAATTGCTGTCCAGAATTTTTGATACTAGTTTTCAATGAATTAATTATTCCTATATCGTATCATTACATGAATTAATGAATGTATGTTGCATTGCATGTTCCCAATGAGTTATTGTCATCTATCTAAATGTCCTACTCCATGTTATCATCCTATTGTTTCCCCTATTGATACTATTGTTTATCTCATGTCTTATAATTGCATATTGTATTGTTGCATTGATAAATAATTAACAAGCCGGGGTTTAAGGGCTGACTTTTAGTAGTGGACAATATAGGGACTGTACTCGGAGGAGGGGCCCGTGTTTTCCTAAATAATGTTCCGGCTATTGTTTTATCGGTGATTGTGGTTATGGCCATAACCCAATCTATCGTGTATTGTATCGTTGCCGATGACCGTATCGTACACCGAAAGGTGAATAATGTTTATCGTTGAAGAGTACATGAACTATGGAGCCCACTACTAAGTCTAAAACGTAACTTGTTTGTATGTAGCAACCATGTAGTAAAAGGCTGGATACATGAAGTGCTACATTAGTTAGGATTAAAATAATTAATAGACTTAAGGATCGCACTACATCGACACTGCATATTATTCCTCATTGTTCCTATTGATATCGAATATTGGCTAAGTGTTACCGTTATTGATCAATGATTATTGTTATTGATATTGCATCATTATTTATAGCCATTTTATCGACTATCATGATTATTGTCCCATGTTATTGATTCCTATTGATCCATTGATTCATTGTTCTACCGTTATTCCATTGTTCCCTGCTTTCTCTACTTGCTGTCCATGACTTGCTCTAAGGACAATTTTTCCTTTTTTTTAGATGAAGTGTATACAGGTAATGAAGAACAATTGCCTGCTGGAATTGGAGAACAAACATTTTGAAGATTTCTGCTTTTAAATTGCTTATTGGTTTAATAAACTTAATGTATTGAGACTTATTATTATTTGGATTGGATTTATTATTGTATTGGACTTATGTCCCGAATATTGTTATTTGTTTTCAGACGTTGGATTATTATTATTGTATTTGGATATTTTTATTGCTTCATTCCAAGTATTATTGTTCATGAGATTATTATTATTGCCTGCACATTTGTTCTGTATTGATTATATTGTTGAGTTGATCGATTAAACAGCTGATGGATGACGTTAGTCATTCGCTGGACCAATATCATGTGCTCGTATTCCGTATTTTCGGGAAGCGGAGCGTGACAGATCTACTCAGATCTAATTTTTTCATTGGTGGATCTTGGTGTGTCGTGTTTGGGGACCGGAGGGGATCGCCGCAACCACTTCTTTTGATTCAGATAATCTCCAAATCACTTTGATTGGGTGTGAGGTTTTTTGTTTTGTGTTTGGTGTTCGTCCTCTATAGCAGATCCCGATCAAGAGCATCACATTTATTGAAGATGGGTTTTCTTGCTGGATCTAACCCGCTACCCGAAACCCTCGACACCTAACTTCCGGCGACCCCCCGCTACCAAAAACCTAGCTGCACTCCCGACCACCTTCCGCTGCCCCTAGCCACCCCTACTTCTTTTCAATACCTTCCAACCCTACTCGACCCGTTCCCCCCCTCACCCCCCCCCCCCAAAAAAAAAAACACTTTCTTGCAAGTTCTTCAGCTTTAGCTTCAACTTCTGGATCCAGATCCAACTACAATCTCACACTAGTTAATCCATAGTGAGTTTGAGAGGGGGAGTTCCCGACATCAACCCATTCAATCCTGACATCAACCCAGTTTCCAACGTTATCTCAGATCTCGATGTCAACATCACCCACTACTTTCGACAACTACCACAACTTTCGTTCAACACCCTCTTCAACAACAACAACCTTCTTCAACAATAGCAACAACCATGTTCAACTCCTCTTCAACAAGAGCAACAACATCTTAGATCCCGACGTCAACATCACCCACTACTTTCGATAGCTACCACAACTTCCGTTCAACACCCTCTTCAAGAGCAACAACCCT
The DNA here is from genome assembly GCA_017893485.1 of Hemerocallis citrina. NCBI lineage: Eukaryota > Viridiplantae > Streptophyta > Magnoliopsida > Asparagales > Asphodelaceae > Hemerocallis > Hemerocallis citrina. Next base: position 18,426,178 of record CM030364.1, on the reverse strand, counting down.
CTTCAACACCCTCTTCAACAGCAACAACACCGACGTCCATCACTACTTCTTCTACTTCTTAGTTCGGGGTGAGATCCCAACAACATGCACTGCTACCGTGCGCCATCACTTCTACTTCTACTTCTACTTCTCAGTTCGGGGGTGAGATCCCAATACATGCACCATCTACAGTGCGCCACTACTTCTACTACTTCCTTCTACTACTTCTCATTTTGGAGGTGATATCCCAACACATGCGCCATCTACCGTGTGCAACTACAACTGCCACCAACTTAGTTCGTCATCTACCGAGCACATTCCCTACGCCATTGAGCGTCGTCCCTGCACCACCATGCTTCATCACCATGTTCATCACCGTAAGCCGTCCTTGCCATATGAACATCGTCAATATTCCAAACTCATGTTGCTTGAACCAACTTGAGTTTGAGAGAGAATGTTAGATATTATATTAAATGAGATATTAGTTTAGTCTTATATCTAATAATATATTGCTTAAGTCTTTCCTTCTCTCATATATATATGAGACATATTGTACTCAGTTAATTCAATCAATAAAAACTCAATAAGAATCCAATAAAATATTTCTTCCTATCCCTAAATCTAATAATGCTTGCTCCTCTTTTCGTGCCTGCGACTTGGGGCTCCTAATGACCTTCACACATCTACGCATCCAATGAACCGAAGCTGTCAACCTAGCATCTAGTTTGGCACCCTCACCAACAGTTTCAATGTCAAATAACATATTTGCGAGATTTTTTAAAATTTTTTTTCCTGTCATTCTTCTTACATCCTTAAATTTTTATATTGATCATCCGTAAATTCAATCTTCTTCCATAAGAATGAAATCTAGTTTTTTTTTTTTTTTTTTTTTTGGAGAAAAAAGTGACCGAAGTCACCGGTTTCATTAATGATCGATTAACGAAACATAAAGTACCTACTATTACAAAATAACCCTACTCCAGTCTATTACAAGAAAAAGCTCCACAAAATAGAAAGTGCAACATCAAATACATATATAGGCCCCCAAAATATCCGAACTGTCAAAGTTTGATTTCCCCCAATCATAGCTAAAAGCATCTCCGTCTTGGTCCTTCCATCATCTATTGTGCTCCCTCCAGTCTTGGTTTCTTCCATGTGCCTGCTTGACCTGCCCAAACCTCTATTAGAACTAACATTTTATGCAATAACATATGAAATGTATATCTAATATTACGGAAGCAGAACCCGTTCATATGAATGAAATCTAGTTAACGTTTTACATGTTAACTTTTTGGTAATCGTCCAGAACAATCTTTTGGGAGAGAGATTTTCCAAATTTCCTAATTAATTCTATCTAAGGTGGACATCAAACTTGAGATCTTTCACTTAAAAGTGAACACTTGTGTTTGCACTACAAGTGTTTGACTTTACCATTTAAGTATGACGAATCCTTAACCACACCCGACCCGGGCTCAATTCAAGGTGATGTCAAGTGAAGTTAAGAAAACTTACGGAATCTCAGGGAAGTGAGGGGCCTAGGGGAATTAAGGGGTCTCTTCAAAAACATTAGAATATTCAAAAAAAGAATTGGTGATAATTTTAGGTGCCTAAATATAAAAAAGTTCTGCAAGAAAGAAAAATGTCATTTGTCTAATCTAATTCCATCTCCTCTTTCTTTTTCCTCTCATCCCTCCTCCTCGTTTGTCGGAGAAGATTCCATGTCGGTAAGATTGAATCAAATCCCATTTTTTCTCTTGATCCTGAATTTTAATGGGTTTTCTCCATTTTCTTAGGAGTACCGTTTTGATATATTTCACGTTTGATTCACGTTCATGCTATTCCATGTTTTTCCCCATTATTTATGATTGATTTAATGGGCCATGTTCAGATAATTTATTTATTTATTTATTTATTTTGTTATTGCTCCATTTATTAGTTCTTGGATTGAATCTATTCTTTTTGATTAATGGGTCAGATCTCAAATTGCCAATCATTAGACAATCAAATCTGATAGGTTGCATGAATCTATGCTACTTGCGGGTATTCATTTATCTTGTATTGGATCTGTAATCTTTTCTGTATTGAATTGGAACACATTTCATCAAAAAAAGATTGAGAAATTTGTAAGAGCAATGGTTTGTTGCAACTTGAACATTGGTTGAATTTAGTGATAAGGTTTGCGGAATTACGGTAATTAGATTTAGTTTCCCTGGTTGGGGATGGGGTTATGAGGAGGTAGAAAACAAATCCGCGGTGTGGAGTTTTTTCATACCTCCACATAACTCCACTTTAGCTCGGATAACTGATACACATCTGAATGCGTGAGTGGCTGCAGGGTGGAGATGAGCCTGGGATATTAGAGCTGATATATGAAGAGAGTGTTAGTATCCGTAGATATGTAATAATTGTAATTGTAGGGTGTTTGTGTAAAAGTGTAATAAGTCAGTGAATCGGTATGAGCAGTTGGATCTGCTAGCCACCGTAGGATTTGATGGTGGGGGCCACACAGTAACTGATCAACTGTCTCACTGTTCATGTTTTCATTTACGTGCTTTGCACGTGTTCTACGGTATGAATAGAGTTGAGACGACCCATTCAGGGGCGTCGATGATTTGAGCTAAGCTTCTTCTTCCCTCTTTGATTTCTGTTAGAACTATGGGGTCTTCTTGAAATCCTAGTTTTCTTCTTCTTCCTCCTAATTCACAAATCTATCAATTTACCAAGGTTCCATGGCCAAGGAAGCTCCAAAATCAATTGTAACGGTGACGGCGCCATTAGAGCCTCACCAAATAGTATCAGAGCCGATCGATCCTACGGATCGAGAGGTGGATGGTGATCGTCGAGATCAATAACCCAGGGTATCGGAGACTGATGGAGTTCTAGGCGGAGCTCCAGAGTTGGATTTGCATCAGAGGCAACAATTCTTGGAAGAAAGAATGGTAGGGGTAGAGAATCAAGTGCATGAGGTTGCTATGTAGTACCAGCTGTTCTCGCCCAATTGAAGCACTTGGCACATCAAGTAGGGAGCCTGATTGTAGCAAGTAAACCAAATCAAGAAAATCCTGATACAATAAGATCAATTTCACCATTCAAGATCTTGATCGATTCTCTTTAGAAGCTAATTTTAGTTTAGGGTGTAAAAGCACAAATTGTCATGAATTGGGGGAAAAAATCTGATAAAATTATTGCTGTTTTTTCTTTCCAAACCCCCAAAATTGGATGTGAGTCTATTCTCTGGCGTTGGGGATGTTCTTGATTGGTTATTCCAAATAGAGCATTATTTTGAGATGTATCGAATTGCGGGTGATGAGAAGGTGAGGGTAGCATACTTTTTTCTTAAAGAAGAGGCGGTACAGTGGTGTCGGTGATTTCTTAAGATCAAATGAGGGAATTGTGACATGGAGGCAATTCAAAGAGGGCATCTGCAATCGATTTGACTCAGAGATATATGAAGATGCAGCTAAGAAACTTTGTAGGTTGGAGCAAACTACTACTGTTCTGGAGTATCAGAAAAAATTTGAGAGGTTGAAATGTCTTGTTGATGGGTGAGTGAGTCGTATCTAGTGCAACAATTCATTAGTGGCCTTAAGGAGGAAATCCAACATGATGTAGCTATGATTGAACCTCAATCACTGAGAGAAGTCTTCAAAGTTGCTCTGAAATATGAAAAGAAAATTAATTCTTTGAAGCATAGTAACGGAACTTCCTTTAGACCTCCGTATAGATCTACATTTTCTCGGGGTTCCACTTCTTCACCAACCCAAAATTCATCACCGTATCCTTCTCCAAAACCTCAAGTAGTCACCTCTTCGCCTAACCCTGAGAAAGTTGAGTAATAATGAGATATGAGATTGAAGAAAGAAGGGATTGTGTTTTGGTTGCGATGAGAAATTTTTATCTGACCATGTGTGTAAAAACAAAACTTATATGTGCATTGAGGGAGAGTGAGATATGTTTTCCATACAAGATGAAGAAGAGCTCAACCAATTATTAGCTGATGCAAATTTTTCAGAGCTGCCGCAAGTGATGGAGAGTAATCAATTATGCACAACTTTGAATGTAGGAGTAAATACAAAGTGTCTTATCTTAAAGGGGCAACTCAATGGGTATGGCATACACCTTTTAGTGGATAGTGGAGCAACTCACAACTATATAGATCCATTTATTTTGGAGAAGACAAGATTACAACTTTCCATCAAACAATCGTTTAATGTGAGAGTGGCTGGAGGAAGAGAGGTTGAAGGAAGTGGATTATGTTCGGGAGTTTAGATAGCTTGTCAAGGCTATGAATTCTTTGATGACTTCCTTGTGTTTCCTATTGGTGGTCATGATGCAATGTTCGGTGCGAGGTTGGATTGAACAAGTTAGAGAAGTTACAGTTAACTTGCTTGAGAAGCAGCTCAAATTTTTCCATAAAGGCACTGATTGGATTTTGAATGGCCTTCAGCCAAGCTCTACTCAATTGCTCAACGAAAAAGAAGCGAATAAAATTGCTTTGCAAACTCATAGGGGATTTGTACTTTATTTGATTTCATCTGCAACTGATCAACCTTCCAAGCCACCTTTACCACCAGATTTAGATTCATTGTTGCAGGATTATCAAGACCTATTTGAAGAGCCAAAAGGTCTACCACCTAACAGATCGTGCGATCATCAAATTCCATTGGTAGCTGGTTCAAAGCCTGTGTGTATCAGGCCATATAGGCATTCCTTTGAGCAAAAGAATGCTTTTGAGGTGATTATTGATGTTATGTTGACTCAGGGAATAATTAGACCAAGCACAAGCTCATATTCTTCTCCCGTTGTTTTGGTCAAGAAGCATGATGGATCATGGCGAATGTGCATAGATTATAGAGCATTAAACCATCAAACAATCAAAGATATGTACCCAATCTCAATTATTGATGATCTCTTAGATGAATTGCATGGTTCCAAGTTTTTTACTAAGTTAGATCTCCGATCAGGGTACCATCAAATAAGAATGAGTTTTTTCAGCTCGATCATCCTTCCGTGCAATAAGCCTCCGATGAAAGGTGCAATTACGTATTGCCGGGAGGTGCTTTGCAAAGACAGCTTTTAGAACTCATAGTGGGCATTATGAGTTTTTGGTGATGCCATTTGGATTGAGTAATGCCCCATCTACATTCCAATCATTGATGAATAACATATTCAGGCCTCATCTGCGCTGCGCAAATTTGTTTTGATGTTTTTTGATGATATTTTGGTGTTGTCACTCTTGGTAGGATCATTTGCAACACTTAAGTAGGGTTTTGGAGATTCTTAGGCAAAATCAACTCTTTGTTAAGAGATCCAAGTGTGATTTTGGCCAAAAGAAGGGGGAGTACTTAGGTCATGTGGTCTCTGATGGGGGAATTGCAGTGGACTTAGAGAAAGTGGCAGCAGTGCAAAAATGGCCAATCCCTAAATCTATTAAAGCACTTTGAGGATTTTTGGGACTCACTAGGTATCATAGAAAATTTATCAAGAATTATGGAGCAATTGCAGCTCCTCTTACTGCCTTAACAAAGAAAGATGCATTTATGTGGAATGAGCAAGCTCAGTTAGCTTTTGATCAATTAAAGCATGCATTGACTACAACCCCTGTACTGCAACTGCCAAATTTGCAGATACATTTATAGTGGAATGCGATGCTTGCACAGAGGGGATTGGAGCTATACTATTACAAAATAAACATCCAATTGCTTATTATTAGTCAAGGCCTTAAAGGGAAGAACTTGCATTGGTCTGCTTATGAAAAAGAGATACTAGCAATCCTACTTGTAGTGAAGAAGTGGAAGTATTTGTTTGGAAGGAAATTCATTATTCGAACTGATCACCAACTCTTAAAATACCTATTGGATCAAGACATTGTCCATAAAGGCTCAACATTCATGGCTAGTCAAGTTATATGGTTTTAATTTTGAGTTGAATACAAAAAGGGACAAGATAATATATTAGGAGATAGGTCAAGGAGAGATTTGGAGTGCTATTTTGTGCAATTGTCCCTGTTAGTTGCAGATTGGTGGAAAGAAATAGTGAAAATAAATGCGCCAGATGAATATTTCAAGGAGCTAGCTGTTAAAGTTGCTAAATCTTCTCAAAGTAAGTTTCATCAGGTTTGGGGAGTCTGGTATAAAACATCAAAAGTAGTGATCAGTCCTACATCTTCATTTAGGCAACTTTTGATACAACATCATGACTCTCCTATAGGTGGACATTTTGGTTATGATAAGGCTTTGCAAAGGTTATGCAGGTCTTTTTGGTGGAAGGGGATTAAAGGACATGTCAAAGCTTATATTCGAGAGTGCACTATTTGTCAAACTCGCAAATACATCTCTCAGGCACCATCCGGGTTATTACGACCCTTACAACCCTTACCCATCCCTGATCAAGTATGTTAGCATGCGAGTATGGACTATATTGAAGGGTTTCCAATCAGTCATAAATTTTCAGTCATCTTAGTGATTGTGGACAGATTAAGAAAAATATGAACGCTTCTTTCTGATCAACATCCCTATACAACTGCAACTATTGTTCAAGTATTGACCACGGGAGTGTTCAGGTTGTACGGAATGCCTATTTCAATTGTTTGTGATAGAGGGGCAGTTTTCAAAGCAATTTAATGAGAGAAACACTCAAATTGCAAGAAACTCAGCTTAAGTTTTCAACGGCATATCACCCTCAAACCGATGGGCAGACCGAAGTGGTTAATAGGTGTTTGGAACTTATCTTCGATGTTATTGTCATCACAAGTCCAGAGAATGGAGTAGTTGGTTACCATGGGCGGAGTATTGATATAATACCTTTTGGCACACCTCTACTAAAGATGGGGGGTTACCATGGTGCGTCGTTCCCTTTTATTCAAAAGATGGGGGGTGGAGTTGATACACATCTGAATGCGTGAGTGGCTGCAGGGTGGAGATGAGCCTGGGATATGTGCTTATATATGAAGAGAGTGTTAGCATCAGCACAGATGTAATAATTGTAATTGTAGGGTGTTTTGTGTAAAAGTGTAATAAGTCAGTGAATTGGTATGAGAGAATGTGAGCCGTTGGATCTGTTAGCCACCGCAGGATTTGATGGTGGGGTCCACACAGTAACTGACCAACTGTCTCACTGTTCATGTTTTCATTTACATGCTTCGCACGTGTTCTACAGTACAAATAGAGTTGAGACGACCCATTCAGAGCTGTCGATGATTTGAGCTAAGCTTCTTCTTCCCTCTTCGATTTCTGTTAGAACTATCGGGTCTTCTTGAAACCCTAGTTCTCTTCTTCTTCCTTCTAAATCCCAAATCTATCAATTTACCATGGTTCCATGGCCAAGAAAGCTCCAAAATCAATTGTAATGGTGACGGCGCCATTAGAGCCTCACCAATAACTAAAGTTGTCTTTTAAGTGGAGGTTGGTATCCCTGTTTGAATATGTATGATGACAAGAGTTATGCAGGGTTGTCCGAATGGTTCCTAAGTTTGGCTGTTTGGAAGACATGTTAGAATTTTAGGAAACTCTTGAAAGTTGGGATAAGTGGTATTATCTAAACTTCACTTAAAAGTTAATTGTTGCAGCCAAACTTATGTAAAAGAATATTCTTGTTATGTTTTTTAGGTGGAGGGTCTAAAAGCATCCAAAGGGGTGTTTGCTAAAATCTATCCCTTTGTGTCTTTTACTTCACAAAGCCGAAATTTCTTTCCTTGACATAACAGATTAGCTATGCAGTCACATTAGTTGTTAATATAACCATATATTTATCTAATTTTATTAATTATTTTATTTTTTGTAATGGAGCACCTGACACTGTTGTACTTTTAAATATGTAAGACGTTCTTTTCTTCGTGGTACTTTTTGGAACATAATAACAGCCAAAATGCTTTAGATATTTCATCATTTCATGGATAACTGGAGTGGGAGATGACAAAGTTAATGGAGTATTGGGTTAAACTGATGATCAACTATTTTAATTATTCTTCTATGTTGTTCTTATGTTCTGTTTGGATTCAAGATGAAAAACAATTGTAGTATATTTCTTCTCTCATTCTCATGCATGTAACTCCTGGCGGATTATATAGGGAATGCCCAAACTTCATAGACTCAGCCCATGATACATCGGCACTCAGTACTCACCAAATGCTTGAGCAAGAACCAACCATAGTCACTCCATTGAGAAGATAGTGGAGTCACACCATTGTTTTGGTTATTTTTTCCCGAGTTAACATTCCTCTTCCAGTGAAACTATCATTTGACAGTGGATCTATCTTCCATTCCTTTTCATGATAGCTCAGCATGCTTTAAGGTTTTCGCTTTGATTGGAGGAATTGAGACAGTTTTTTTTGTTGTTGCAATATGTTGCACAATAGTTGGGTCTTGCACTTTCCAAGCTATTTGAAATACAACAACAAGAGCTGAGGTATTGAGTTGAACCATTAACTCAATAAGTGACACAATTCATGCTTTTTGTTAGTATTGTTTTTCTTGTTAACTAGTGTTAGTCATGATGATTGCCTTCTTTTCGATTAGTCACACATGCTCCGTTCCTATTGCTTTATATGTTTCCGAAGCACCTATGTTAAACAATCTTGGTGGATAGTTAGTCTTTCTGCCCCTTCAGTGTTTTCTTAACTGTCTGTTTAGAGTTTAGAATTCTCGTGTCCAAATACCTTTTATACTGAAACATAGGTTCTTATACTGTAGAGAGTAGATATACTTTCATCATCACACTCACTCACACATCATCATTTAGGGGGTGACTGGTTCCTTCCAAGTAGAAATTTAAGGTTTCTGTCCAAAACCTTTTGACTCAATTACCCAAATGTCCTCTTAAGTTTTGGAGGGAAATGATTATTGCAATATGTAAAATAGAGGTTTTGCTGGAAAAGTAGGGGTTATCTTGGTGATTGAGTCAAAGTTTTGGAGAAAAATATTAGACTTTCACTCACGACTACAACTACAATTGCAACTTGCACTTACAACTACAACTGCAACATGCTATATTACTACGTTCAAGTAACATAGGGATACACTCGCCATTATTTAATTGATATTTAATGATGTTCACTAATGTCCAATAGGTGCTTCAGAAGAAAAATGCTTGCATTCCATTTGCATATAAATTTATTATGGAAGAGATTAGTTTTGCCCTATACTTGGCAAAATATAGCAGTAAAAATTTAAAGTATCTTTGGCCAAATATTGCTTCCAGTTATATTTTTCATGGAATTGACATTGAGTTATCTTTGTTAGGTTTTGTGAGAAATTAACAATTGGAAAATAGGGTTTATCTCTAGATCTAAGTTGCTTGAGATATTCACCCTAGGTATCAAGATTGGAATATCTAGACTGCTATCACAAGCCAGTATTTATCTCTAAATACTGGTTTGGGTATCAGGTTATAAGCCCACAAACCCGCGTTCCAATATCCATTCAATTGTACGTTCAATACACGTGTTACTCATATGCACATGCAATATTTATATAGAGAGAATATACGAATATATCCAACAATCTTTTCATCTTGGTGTTTATGATTATTGGATGATTCACGTTCTTGTCCTACACAGCATAAGTTTTGACTAAGTAAACCTCTTGGTTATATAAAATGCAATGCGGATGACAAGTATCATAATGTTTGTTATTTGAAAGGTGCTCAACACCTGTTGTATGATTCAAGTCGCATTTCTGATATATTTGTTATGATAACCCTCTTTTGTGTCATTGCAGGACAATGGTCGTCCACTACCAAAGTTTGGAGAATGGGATGTCAATGACCCTGCTTCTGCTGAGGGATTCACTGTAATATTCCAAAAAGCCAGGGATGAAAAGAAGACAGGCGGGAATACACAGAATTCTGACTCTCCAGCAGTGGAGCTACCAAAAGATAAACATGGAGCTTATAATGCTTCCAAGCCTAGCTCGGTGAGTTATTAACCTACCCTTTAACTTTTAAGACCGTCCATGGTCAATTAAGTATTTGAGAATATGGGTATAGGTACTAAAGCAGGGGAGAATTCTCTAAATGATAGAGCTTTTGTTTCTCTCATTTAGCTAATTTATCAAATAGACAACAATATAACATGTCTGCTTGTTATATTGTCTTGATTAAAAATAATAGTTTTATTTTATTCAAATTGACCACAAGGTCAAGAAACTGCCATAAAAATTTAATACTAGTTGCATTGCTGGAAATAATAGGAAAATAATTGCAGCTTCTTGTCTGAAGAAATAAATCAAACAGGCTGGGCGTTGACTATGACAGTTCTATGTTTTTCTTTTGAGCCTATCTTCGTTAAATTCAGTCCCTGATATTTGCATTTTGCCTTTGCTTGGTTGTTATTGTGTTTTTTTTTTTGACATTTTTTCACATACATGCTTGCCTACAGTGCTAATGTGAAAATTTCATTCCATTTTTTTTTTCACATTTGGCTAACTATGATAAGTTATCCAACATTTATTATATATCATCTCCTAGTAGTGAAAGCACTTTGGTGAACCATTTCTTTGGTAACCTGGGACAATGATGGTTATTTTTATTTACGTACCTAAAGTAGTCAGTCTCATAGTAGGCAAGATCAAGTGGTTGTGAAACATTTTACCCCATGAATCAAGTTGATTAAATGAACTACATTAAAACTTTCTATGGCTGGAAATGACATGTTCATTAAAATCGGTTGATTTATGGCTGAAAAAATTCATGCCGTCTTGAAATCCTATTATTAGACTATTTGAGGTATATAGATCAAGATGGATGGTGTAGATCTTCGAAGTAATGTCTCATCATAGTGTTTCATTACTCTACTCAATGGTCTTCTCTGCTTTATCTGATACTCATGATTAAATATATTGGTATGTGAGGCAAATTGGGTTTTTTTTTGTTGCTTTGGTAGCTTGTACTTGAATATGGAAAAGTTTGTTGTAGTTGGCAAAAAAATTCTCAACTCTTTGAAACTTTCTGTCCAGAAAAAATGGCTCTGCTGCATCCAGCCCAGCCCTGCAGAGTCTTGACTTCAAGGCCCCTCGATTGTTAATAGCTATGCTAAGATGTCCAAGCAGTGCGGTAGCTCGTTGGCCAAAATATCTTGTGCTTGATTTGGTGAAGTTGTGTTGAGAACTTGAGGTTGAGGAGCAAAGATTATCACCATATCATGTATTTAGATGTTTGTATATGGAACAATATGTCAATATTGCCATAATCTTTTACTATTTGTTTGGTTGTCTCTTCTCAACCTTTTATGTGTTGTTGTTGTTGTTGTTATGCTATATCCAAGCTTTGTTATATTTGCATTTTGCCGGTACTTGTGAAAATTTGAGTGATAGTTTCTGTCACAGGTTTCACAATTGCTTGACTTAATATGTATATTGAGTTATCGAAATTTTGCCACATTGGAGAACATACTCCTGAATGATGAATGCCATCAATTTTTGTTGATAATTCTTTCCTCTTTCCGCATTTTTTGATGAATTCAGGAAGGCCCTTAGCAAAATTGGATGTGCCGTAGCATTCACAGAGATCTCTCTTATGTTTTGTCTACAGTTTTGCAGAGATCTCTCTCTTATGTTTTCAACCTTGTAAATTGAATGTCGGGGGGGGGGGGGGGGGGGGGGTGGAAATGTTGGCTCAAATTCCATGATTTTTAATCTCTATATGGCAACAATATATTTGGAGCATGAAGTGGTTGCATTTGGTGAGGGATGGCAGCTATCTTGTTTGTGCTTGAACAATGACGAGCTTTGTATTAAAATTACTGCTGACTGGCAATGAACAAATGAGAAAAGAAAATTAGATGCACAGATAGTCGTATAGGAGAGCAACTATAGACCATGAGTGCAACATGTATTCGTCCCTTCGGCTGCCAGAGCTCCAGCTGACCCTGAAGATCTGACATGCAGCTGCGTTGCCGATGCCATATTTGAGCTCAAGTGCTACCACCAGTATTCCTGAAATCCTGAACCCGCATCATCCAAATCCCCAACGGTAAAATCTATTGCCTCCCACCACCCGAATCACCTTGCCTCTTTGAATCATACAGGATTGCTACCGATCATCTCAAAGGCGCTGCTGGTCCTGCTGTGGCTGCATTCTGTGGATGTTCTTCATCCTCAACCTTTATCATTATGCTTCAAACAACTACTGTCGACATTCTGTATTTCCCTTCGAAACAAAATTCCCTTCTTTTGGTGACTAATTTGCATTCCTGTTCAAAAAACTTGGCTAAGTAAACCCTTTAATTAGTTATATAGAATGCAATGCAGACGACTTATGAATTATGCGTGTGGTTAATTTGAAATTAAGGTGCTCTACACCAACTGCTGTATGGTTATGAACTAAGGTTATGTTCAGAGATGTATATATATATGGGTACAGTGGGCAGGAACAACCCTTTTATCCTTTACCCTGCTGGTTTCTCAAAACATTAATTACCGCAAACCTTTCTACAACAAACACCTAAAAAGAAAACGAAAATAAGGCAAAAACAATGATAGTACAAACCCTAAGATTACACTTCAGAAAACGAAAATAAGGCAAACCTCTTCCATATTGCATACCTTGCATTCCTAACATGCTGTTCTATTTCCAAGCACATAATGAAAATCAATCAAATGAATAATAGAAATGATGTCCTTCAAAATGGGTAAAACTAATGCAATGTGCTGGTGCAAATAAATTAGTTTAGTTTAACCAGAGTTCAAATCCAGTGAATGTTTAATGCATTCAGAAAAGATAACCTCCAATGCACAAATCTGTAAGCACCAATGGAAACATAAACCTTTCACCCCAACTTCATATGTCATGGCATCAATACTCTCAGGTAGCTCTGCTGTCATTCCAAATTGTTTGCACCAAACTGAATAGACTTAGAAGCATAAGAGATAGATGGGCAGGGCCTTGGGTTGTTGGGGGAAATTTTAAAATTACTAGATTCCAACACGAGCATAGAGGTAGGGGTGCTCGTCAGCAAGACAGAAATGATTTTAATTCCACCATCGATGATTTAGAGCTTTCGGAGATCAAGCCTTCAAATAGAAAGTTTACGTGGACTAATATACAGGTCAACACGATCATTGTCAAGCTTGATAGGATTTTAGTGTCCACTGATTGGGAGAACGCCTTCCCGTTAGTAGCTGTTAAATCCGTTGCTAGATTTACATTGGATCAAATACCGTTAGCACTTGATTGTGGCGATGGTCAAATCTCAATTCAGCATCTTTTTCGATTTGAGAAAGTTTGGATCCTTAGTAGTGGCATTCGCAGGATTATTGAAGAGTCTTGGAATACCACCACGGACGTTCAGGGTGCAACGTGTATATAGATTGCGAAGATTAGGAGATTACAAAAATGCCTAAAAGATTGGGCAAAGCAGGAATTTAGACTGGTGAAAAGAAGAACAGAACAGTTAGGAGAGAGAATTCAAGAATTGGAATCGGTAGAGGAGGAGAGGGACCACCTTGGGTATGAAGTCGAAGAGCTGACAAGTAATAGACAAGAGATCCAATGTATTGGAGAGATGGAGGAGCATTACTGGAGATAGAGATAAAGAGTCCAATGGCTAAAAGAAGGAGATACTATACCAATACTAGATTTTTCCACAAAAGTGGCCAACGGGGAAAGAAGACGCAATCACATTATGAAAATGTACATAGAAGAAAATTGGTGCAAGGAAGAAGAATTAGTGAGACATCATATAGATGGTAAATTTAGAGAGCTACTTGGTAACAAAGAAGTGAAAAGATGCAGTATGATACCGGAGATGTGGAATACCTCGAGAACTGATGGAAGCGAAGGGATTGAGAGCATCTTCACAGAAGGTCTTACAGGCAATCAAGTGCCTAGGGCAGGGTAAAGCGCTGAGTCCGGATGGTTTCCCAATTTTCTTCTACATATTGGAATATCATCAAGGAGGGATTTGATGGTTATTTTTTGGGATTTCTATCACGATTACGCTGAAATTGATAGATTAAATAGATTAAATTACGCGAACGTTATTTTAATCCCAAAAAAAATCAGAGGTATTAAGGGTGACGAATTTAAGACCGATTAGCCTACTGAACGGGTCATTTAAGATCATTACCAAAGTCTTGGTGCAAAGGTTACGATGTACTATGATGCATGGACGATTCGGCTATTGGATCTTGAAAGGTGTAGAAGTGGGAAGTTGTAGAATTAGTTGCGTAGAAGGTGAACTGAGTTGTGATCTCACCCCTGAACCAAGAAGTAGTAGAAGAAGTAGTGACGCACGACAGTGGCGCATGTTGGGATCTCACCCCTGAACTGAGAAGTAGTAGAAGAGGTGGAAGAAGGAAGTAGTGTATTGGTGCGGCACGGTAGCGGCGCATGTTGGAATCTCACCCCCGAACTGAGAAGTAGAAATAGTAGAACTAGAATTAGTAAGGATGGACGTCGGTGTTGTTGTTGTTGAATTGGAGTTGAAGAGAGTTGTTGCTGTTGAAGAGGAGTGTTGAACGGGAGTTGTGACAGTCCTCAAAAGTAGTAGGTGATGTCGACGTCGGGATCTGAGATGACGTCGGGAACTTGGTTGATGTCGGGAACTCCCCTTTCAAATTCGTGATAGATTAATCAGTGCGGAAGTTGAAGAACCTTTGAATAGTCGTGTAGAAATATTGAATAAAACTTAGTAGTATTTAGGAAGAGAGGCAGTAATACTTAGGGGTGGCATTAGGGCCGGGCTAGCCTGAGACCAGCCCGGCCCGGCCCGCCAAACCCGGGTTGAACCGGGGCCAGCTCACCCAACAGACCCAGGCCGGTCCGGTCCACCAATTTCCCCTAAAAACCCGAATCCAGCCAGGCCCGGGACCGGACATCAACCGGCCCGGCCGGTCCGGTCCGAGCTGGCCCGCGGCCGTTGGCCAATTTTGAATTTTTCAGAATTTTTAAAAATGATAAATATATGTATAGAAGTATATATATACTGCAAAGTATATGTATACATATATATATACACACACACACACATATAGATATACTGTAAAATATTTCAACATTTTATAAAAATGAGTGCAGACATCAAAATTAACCGATCACTACTCATTACTCAATTTGCCAACCCTCACCCTAGTTATTTATAGCCAACTCCACCTTCTCACTTCTGTAATCTCACAAATGTGAGACTAAAAGTTTTCTACTTCAGATATTTTTAATCATATATATCTCTACTATCAAACTTTTAATGAAATATAGTATTAGGTTGGATTTCTTGGTTAGTGCATGCAAACTAGTGCATTGAGTTTGGGTTTGTCGCGGGTTCGATCTTGAGAAAGCTCGGGTAATTTTATTTTTAAAAGAACTAATCACTTTTTTAACAAATTTATTTTTAGTTGATGTTTCTTTCTTCTTTTTTAATTTATTTTTATATTGTAATTTAATCAGGTCTGTATGTTACTTATCTATTTTATTAATTTGAAAGTTTGTAATTCATAAAAATAATTTAATTTATAACTCGCTTTTTTATCTATGTATTTAACAATTGTTCACCATTTTTTTTCCTTTTATCTTTGTACACTCCTGAAAAAGAAAAAAAGAAAAAGAAAAAAAAATCGCCTAACCTGCGAACCCGCAACGAACCGGCCCGGCCCCTGAGCCAGGGGCCAGGTCCGGGCCGGCAATTCCCTGCCGAGGCCCGGCCCGCCACTGCTGCCAGCCCGACCCGCCTAAGCCCGATACGGGGTCAAACCTGCCGGTCTTCGGCCCGACCCGGGAGGGCCGAATGCCGGAGATAGGGGCAGACAAAAGAGGTTCGTTCGACTAATACTCTATTCCACAAAAGAGGTTCGTTCGACTAATACTCTATTCCGAAGATAAAAGAGTCCGTGTCCACAGTCAATGCATGTGTGCTAGCTTTTATGTGGTTAGTTTTTTTTTAGATAAAGCTTTTATGTGGTTAGTTGGCTGATGTGCAGATGCATTGCATTTTCTGATTTCTCTTAGACCTTCTTCCGAAAATTGCACTGTCCCTAGTCAGTGCATGTGTGCTAGCTTCTATGTGGTTGGTTCTCTTCTCACGTGCTGAATGCATTGCGTCACTCTCTTCGTCATAATCTCTGCCTCGATTTTTTTTCCCAAAATGACCAATTTTTTGAAAAAATTTTCAAACTGATCTACTCGCTGTCTAAAAAATGAGTTTGGTAAAAAGACTCGCTGTCTCAAAAAGCGATTGAATTTTTTCGAAAGTCGCTTTTTGAGACAGCGAGTATCCTTTGGGGGTTTTTAATACCCCGGCTCGCTATTTCGAACACACTCTCTATCTCCCTCTTCCTCTTCTAACTCCGAAATCCTAACCCATTTTGTCAATTTTTCTTGTTAATTTGGTTGCCAAACTTTCTTGTGTGCTTAATTAATTCATTAGTTTTCTGTCTCTATATAGGGAATTCAGAAAAGGATTAATGATTAATTAATCTGATACATTTCTTCTTTTATAGACGAGATTAGTATGATACATGTATTCTGATGATCTCAGAGCATTATTTTCTGTTATCATCATCATCACCACCACCACCATCATCATCATGTGCGTATAATTAAGCATGTTATCTTACATATATTCTAATGATTTCAAATTAAGCATTACTTTCTATTCTATTATCATCATCATCTCATGTATGTGCGTATATATCGTGTTGTCTTACTCTATGACTCAAAGATAAAATAGAAAAGTTCGGATTGCAATGAAATTATACCGATACAAGTTTAGTTACCTTATATTTTCTAACAATAGATAGTTCATATGATAAGACATTCCTGAAACAACGAAAAAAAAGAAAGGAAAAAATGGGTCAGGGTTTCAGGGTTAGAAGAGGAAGAGAGAGATAGAGAGTTGAAAAAGAGAGTGAGTTCGAAACAGAGCAGGCCTGGGGTATTAAAAACCGCCAAGCGACACTCGCTGTCTCAAAAAGCGAGTTTGGAAAAAACTCAATCGCTTTTTGAGACAGCGAGTCTTGGACATGGAGAGATAAAAAAATCTAAACCTCACACTCGCTGTCTCAAAAAAACGATGAGATTTTTACCAAATTCGCTTTTTGAGAATGTGAGTAGGTCAGTTTGGGAAAAACTTTCAAAAAGTTGGTCAGTTTGGGAAAATATTCCTCTGCCTCTCTATACATAATTCCTCACTTTCGCATTCCTAACACCACCACCAAACAAACTCATCATGTCCTCTCCTCCTCCTCCTCCTCCTCCTCACTTCGCCCTCCTCCCCAGTGCCGGCATGGGCCACATAACCCCCTTCTGCCGCCTCGCCGCCGCCCTCTCCTCGCACAACTGCCACGTCACCTTCATCACCACCACGCTCCCCACCGTCTCCTCCGCCGAATCCCTCCACATCTCCCACCTCCTCTCCTCCTTCCCATCCATCACCCTCCTCCACCTCCCCCTCTCCCCCCTCCCTGATCTCCCCCACCTCCCCCCCAACTCCGACCCCTTCTACCTCCGCTACGAATCCATCCGCCGCTCCGCCCACCTCCTCCCCCCTCTCCTCTCCCCCTCCTCCCCTCTCTCCGCCCTCATCATCGACATCGGCCTCTCCTCCTCCTTCATCCCCATCGCCCACCACCTCCACATCCCATCTTACGTTTTCTTCACCACCTCCGCCTCTATGCTCTCCCTCTACGCCTACCTCCCCACCCACCTCAAGAACCGCACCCTGCCCGGCGATGTCGACATCCCGGGTGTCATTAACTTCCCGAATAAGTCTGTCATACCTGGAATGGATCAAGATAGTTTCTTCTCCAAGCAAGTCATTGAGAACAGCCTGAGTTTCCCCAAGGCAGATGGAATAATTATCAATACTTTTGAAGCGATTGAGTCTGAAGCAATTGCTGCATTGAATGCAAAGAAGGTGACTCCTGATCTGCCTCCAGTGATCCCCATTGGACCGTTAAAGCCAGTTCAGATCATGGATGCAGTAAGGAGTTGTGCTGCGTACAACAGGTGGCTGGATGAGCAGCCACCGCGGTCGGTTTTGTACGTTAGTTTCGGGAGCAGGACAGCGATGTCGGTGGATCAGATTAAGGAGTTGGGGAATGGACTGGAGAGGAGTGGGCAGAGATTCTTGTGGGTTGTAAAGACGAAGAAGGTGGACAGAGAGGAGGCGCCTGAGTCGGAGTGGAAGGTGGAGGAGATATTGGGAGAAGGGTATTTGGAGAGGGTGAGAGGGAGGGGGCTGGTGGTGAATGGGTGGGTGGAGCAGGAGGAGGTATTGAGACATGAATCGGTAGGCGGGTTTTTGAGCCATTGCGGGTGGAATTCAGTGATGGAGGCGACGATGGTGGGGGTGAGAGTGATGGCGTGGCCTAGAGGGGCAGATCAGAGGGTGAATGGGGAGGTGGTGAGGAGGAGTGGGATGGGGGTTTGGATGGAGGAGTGGTGGTGGGAGGCGGAGGAAGGGGTGGTGGATGGGGAGGAGATTGGGAGGAAGGTGAGGGAGATGATGGAGGATGATGTGGGGAGGAGGGTCGAGGCGGAGAGGGTGGGGGAGGAGGCGAGGAGGGCGGCCGAGAGTGGTGGGAGTTCTTATAAGCTGTTGGAGGAGTTCATTGGCAAGTTTAGGAGGAGTTAGTAACTGAGAATCTCCTGAGGCTGCAATTCCAATTCCGATTCCGTTGATTAATGAGTTTGTATGAGGAGTTTGTGGAATAAAGAGTGGTAGGAGCTAAGAACAGAGATTAGTTTAAATTTTGGAAACCCTGCATTTTGGAGGGCTCTTCTATGTGAAAATCCTAGTGTATTGAATTAGGATTTCAAAGGAGTTTATAAAAGTCACAGTGTATTCAATTGAGATTTTAAGTGATTCTATTCAATTCTCGGTGTATTCAATTGAGATTTTAAATGACCCCATTCAATTCTCGGTGTATTAAAAAAGTTATTGATTTCGGTAGAATTGAGAATTTGGAGGATTTAGATAGAATCTAGGATTTGAGGTATAAATACCAAAAGCACATTCTCCGCAGAAACTTTCAAGCCATTTGTGATTCTCTCTAGACATTCTTCCTTCCCCACAGTTGCATCCACCCCTCTTGTGAAGGTATTGATTGTCAGTATTTGTATATTTTCATTAGCTTGATTTTGTATACTGGTGAGTATGGTTTCCTAAATTAATCCCAACTAACCTGATAACTTCAATTCTTTAGTTTTTACGCAATTGGCCGAACTAGCTTGGTTTCAGTTAAACCCTTCTAAACCCTGTTCAACCCATTAACATATATCCTCGTCTCCCTGACACTGAATCCCTTCTTCTTGGAAATGACATTCAGCTGCAACACTGCAACACCAAATCACAGCAGCAATGACAAATCAATGTGGCAAGGGCTCCGGTGAATAACGGAACACATCTTCAACAATGTTCGGTGCCTTAGCATCACTTTTTCACCCGGTCCTCTACTTCTCTCCCTCTTTTCTTCCAGATTCCTAGCAAATCAGCGGTTCACAAATTTTGAGGGAAAATTTGAACCAGGTAAAGTACGATCCGAGCCAGCCAAAATGACTCAGAATCAACCATTCCCAAATACCACAGTTTCAATCTTCATCAACAAACTCTATCTATCTCGGTCAGAGACTCAGAATTTAAATACTGAGGTAATTATAAAGAAAAGGCAGTCGATCCCTTAATTGTACAAATAATGAAGACTGCAAACTTCTATACCAAAATCACATTCAATCATGTGTGTGAATAACTGAATAAGTGAACATGCTTAAAAAAAGGCAATAAAAAGAACTACACAAATTTAAATCAAAGCTAATAGTAAATAGAAGCAACAAGAATGGTTTCTTAAAGAAATGCTAGGTACAACAACTGCAATAGTTATTACCAAAATATGCAAGCATTGCTGCAAATTCAGTTTCAGTGAAAGCTTATACCACCAGGAGAGGGAACTTTACAAGCCGATGAAAAGCATAAAATAGGAAACGAAAATACATCCCGATGTGCTGTTCAAGCAATATGCAGTCACATCTTCTGGAGTAACATACCCATACCTACCATTATAAGCACAACAAGCAATTATCATAGTGAAATGCACAAGGATTAAGCAGAATTGGCTTGTGGATTACAATTACTAAGAAACACATAATGCCAACAATGTAAATTTCAAGAATCACTTCTAAGGGAATTCCTCTAACCAATGACCTAGGCTTTTAGGGCTGTAACAGGCTTTTGCAACACGAAAGGCCAAGACTATTAAAATTTAAAAGATCAAGAAAATGAAATATTAAAACTAAAATACAGAATATAATAATTAAAATAGATAGTATATTTTAAGGAAAAAAATGCATAACTAAATCAATTCATAATTAACACGAGAAATTTTTAAGAGAACTATAAAAAGCAATACTGAAGATAGAATTATTGTAATTTAAATAAAAAGCTAAAGCACTATAGAAATCTGAAGCAAAAGCAGGGACTACAAAATAGGACTAGCGGGCTGTTTGCAACTATGATCCAAAGGAAACAAAGTTCCAGAATTTCAACTATGCTCTTCATAGAAGGACAAATGCAAAGGCCTTTGAAGTTTAAACTGCATGAATTCACCATAAGCATAGTTATTTTACGACATATAATACAAAAATATCCTTCTTACAAAGTTAAGCAGCTAGTATTACTCATCACTTGTTCAGCTCTCCAAATTCAATATCTCATGAAGAATCGGTTCATTCTATGCATTACAATTTATTTCTTTTCTCTTCTTTTCTGCTCAAGCAATCAAACATAGTAATCAGGAACACAAGCACTAAGTCCAGCTGGAGACGTAATTCATATTCGCTACATCAACCGTGTCATGCAAAAAGCTTTTTACCTATGATCTAAATCATTTGAAACCTTGATTTAGTCATCACATGTCCAGCTAAAAAATGCTAACCATTAGATATGGGATGTCTATAGAAGGTTCATTACTATAATAGACAATTATAGATACATCATGAAATCTTACTGATATAAAAATGCAAAGAATAAAAACTTGGTTTGATGTGAACAAGAGAACCAAAAAACATGCATAATTTACACATTCATATATCAGGTATCGGATGTTCATATAAGTTCCATTATTAGAATGTACGACTAGTGCATATTTAGTGTAAAAGAGGAAACTTTCTTCATATAAAAAAAATGAAGAATGTGTATTAGTTTTGCTGCAAAGATGCGTGCGCACAAAATTACATTCATTATTCATAATGTGTTTGCGTGTGTGATGTATCTCAACTGGGCCATCCTCAAACAAATAAGAAACCTTGTTATGAAGTAAAATACCGTGTCTATGATTAAAACGAGGAGCAAATTATCCTTCCAAAGGGGTATAAAACTTCCAATTTTACTAATATCTTCAAGAGCTCCCCCTTCTTCTATATATGATCTTTGCAAAACAATTACAATGTGGAAAATAAATAAGGCATTACGAGATATATGCAAAACAGGAGCAAACTGCTGCACACTGTGCACTAGGATCTTCAAAAGACATATACATTGGAAAACAATAATTTAGTTCGTTCTCTCAGTAACCCGAGATTCGGTACAACAACCTTGTATTTACTAATTACATAGTCTCACCATATGAGTACAACTACTCCATACCAGAAAAAAATTCGTCATACAAGTATGACATTCCCTTTCCTTCGACAATAACTAAAGTTATTTTTAGCAGTTTACCATACACTGCATTCACAGGCTCAGATGAGCTCTCACATTTCTCAAATCAACTAATCAAATCTACAACATGTTGGGTTTGTATGTCTTTTTTTTTTATCAGAAAACAAATAATAATGGCCCATACAGGTCTCGAACCTGTGACCTTCGCGTTATTAGCACTGTTGGGTTTGTATGTCTTGCATACACATGTCCGATGAAAAAGACGATAAACCGTTGAGATGGATCGAAGCGAGGCATGGAAGAAGAAGGAAAGCAGTTAGCATAAGCAAACAGGTGGAGTTGCAGTCGACCGCACTTAGGGTCGGTCGACCACCCTGACTGTACAGGGTTCCCGAGAAGGGAACAGTCGACCGACTACGGCGCTGATGGATTATTTGGGTCGGATCTTGGAGATTCGTGAGAAGCCCAACTTCGTCTTCAAGTCAGATCGTATGGCTCCGAATGCAGGGTCATCTTTTCTGTAGTAATCGGATGGTTAATGTATCAAGTGTATCAACTAGATTTCTCTGGATCTATAAATACAATGTAAACGACTTCTAGAACGATCTGATTCTTTTAAGTGCCGAATAGAGGAAGAGAATACTTCATCTGAGAGGGTGAGAGAGTTTCTCCATTGTAAACAACAACCAAGTTCCAGTTAGGCTTGAGAAAGGATCGTGGCGAAAATTGTAATATTCTTGTATCTTCTCTAGTTGAAATAATATTTCAGTTCTTCCTCCCTTGGATTAAGACGAAAGTGCCAACCGGGACAATTCTTGTGTGCTTTGTGTGATTGGTGCGATCTAGTTTGCTTGGTGGTTTGTGATGATTGTGTCGAAGACTCAACAAGATCCTATGTTTTCCTAAAAAGTGGTATCAGAGCAATCAAAAATTGTGGGTTTGTTCGAGTTCCTTGGAGAAGATGAAAGATCAAAAGACGTAGATCAAGCAATTTGATGGTAAGATCAACTTCAATCTATGGAAGGTGGATATGTATGATGTTTTGGTTCAGCTGGACTTGCACCTTGTCCTAGAAGAGCAGAAATTAACCGACATGAAGCAGGAGAAGTGAGATGAGATTTGTTTGAAGGCCTTGAGTTTAATCCGGTTGCAATTGACAGACGAAGTCAAGTGTAATATTATTGAGGAAAAAAGTGTGGCGAGTCTATAGGTGAAACTCAAATTTGACTACTCGGGGTCGTCGTTTCTAGATAGAATGTATTTAGGTTCTCAATGAAGGAAGGTACCCATCTTTAAGATCATATTTTGGAGTTCAGTGAGGTAATATCTAAACTAAAGGCGATTAACGCTGAAGATTTTAGTGAAGAGGATAAAGCTTTCAACTTCATTTATTCATTATCAACTTCTTATGATCACTTGATAACTACCATGCTACATGGAAAATCAGCCAAGGAAACACTTACAATAGCCGTAAGATTAAGGGTCTGAAGGAAGATGAACTAAGAAATGAGACTCATAAAGGAGGATCTATTTCTGCATGGTGTTTTGCGGTGGATGGTGATACTTCAATTTGAAGGGATGCGGTACACAAGGATAAGATTCATCACCATTACTGTAAAGGAGTTGTGCATTATAAGAGAGACTGTCACAAGTGGTTAAGTCAGAAGAGTGCTACTAAAGGAGGTGATCAAGCCAATGCAGTTAGCACAACTGATTCAGGTAAATCAGGTGAATCTGATAACTTCGACCTATGTCTTCTTGTTTCAATTTCTTCAGATGTGGATTCAAGTTGGTATCTTGGTTCGGGAAGTTCTTCTCATTTTTTTTCGAGAGGGAGATGTTTACTACTTACAAGTTGTCAACAGACCGTATTATGAGAACGACTAGAGGGACGATTTGTGAAGTAGTGAGTGAGAGAATAATTGAATTAGAAACGCCAGATAGTAAAGAGTTCACACTAGAAGAAGTCATGTATATTCTTTCGATACAGTAGATACTGATATCCTTGGGGACTCTTGTTGCTCGTGACTGCAGGTACAGCTTGAGGTAGAGTTTTGACTGTTTGGGATAGTCTTCGTAAGGTAATGAAGGGTAAGAGGGGGATTGAGCAGGGTCAGCAAAACCTCTACCAGCTTTGTGGGAGCAGAAAAACTTGACCGAGGGTATGGAAGCTCATTGTTCCTAAAGCATCATCTAGTAAGTTATCACTAGAATTACCGAATCGAGACTGCAATGTTCGAATACCGTTGGTAGGAAGAGAGAGCCTTGACATAGGTGGAGTTTGTGTGGAGGGTGACACCTCCATGATAACATCTACTGAGGTGTGCCCTTTAGGAGGGGCATACAGCTGGAGGAAAATAGGTGGAGGTAGATTTCAACTAGCAGAAGAAGCCATAGAATCATGTTATTTACAAGGCGAAGAAGAAAGGTCTAGAAGAGTTTTAAATCACACATGTATGGATTCATGAGTATGCAATCCAAGGTGGAGATTGTTGGCTTTGTATGTCTTGCATACACATGTCCGATGAAGAAAACGATAAAGCATTGAGATGGATCGAAGCGAGACATCGAAGAAGAAGGAAAACAGTCAGTAGAAGGCTAGAAGCAAACATGTGGAGTTGCAGTCGACCGCACTTAGGGTCGGTCGACCGCCCCGACTGTACAAGGTTTACGAGAGGGGAACGGTCGACCGACTGTTGTGTACGGTCGACCGACCGCAATGGTGACGGATTATTTGGGTCGGATATTGGAGATTTGTGAGAAGCCCAACTTCGTCTTCAAGTCAAATTGTATGTCTCCCAATACCGGGTTATCTCTTCAGTAGTAATCGGATGGTTAATGTATCAAGCGTATCAAACTAGGGTTTCTCTAGATCTATAAATACAATGTAAACTGCTCCAAGAACAATATGATTCTATTGAGTGCCGAATAAAAGAAGAGCGTACTTCATCTGAGAGGGTAAGAGAGTTTCTCCATTGTAAGCAACAACCTAATTCCAGTTAAGTTTGAGAGAGGGTCGTGGTGAGAATTATAATATTCTTGTATACTCTCTAGTTGAAATAACATCTCGGTTCTTCCTCCTCCGGATAATGCAAAAATCCCAACCGGGACAATTCTTGTGTGCTTTGTGTGATTAGAGCATCCACAGTGGTTTGCTAAAATTTTCATTTTGCCATTTTTTTAGCAAATGACTGCTGCAGTGGTTTGCTAAATTTCTCATATTTGCCATTTTTTAGCAAACGTCTCAGTTCTGTTTCTCAAATATGAGAAACGATTTGAGAATTCTCAAATTATAGAGGACGGGAAATGATTCCCCGTCTCACAAATTTTAATATAGTTTATTGTATACAGACGGGAAATGATATCCCGTCTGTAATATTTTATTATTTTTTTTTTTTAGAAAAGGGTCAGACGGGATATCTTTCCCCGTTTGAGGCCAGACGGGAGAAGATGTCCCGTCTGGTGGTTTTTAATTTTTTTTTTATTTTTCTTATTTTTTTGGGTTATTTTTGGTTTCCTAAAATACCCTTCCACGTTCAACGTATTAATTTTCGAGAACTGATAGCAATGGGGGCATTATGGTCATTTCATACCAAAAAGTAGGCACACTTTGTTTTATTCATCCACTGGATTGACCAAAAAGTAGGCATTAAGTGGCCAAACGGGATATCTTATCCCGTTTGAGGCTTTTCAATTTAAATTTTTTTTTTTGTTTTTTTTTTTTTAAATAGACGGGGAATCATTCCCCGTCTCTCACTTAATTAAAAAAAATTTATTAACAAACGGTATATCATATCCCGTCTCTAACGGAAATAAGAAAGATTTAGCAACGCACCACTGCAGCATCGACATCCATTTGCTATTACTGTTCATGCCATATTTTACAATATGAGAAACACCACTGTGGATGCTCTTAGTACGATCTAATTTGCTTGGTGAATTGTGTTGATTGTGTCGAAGACTCAACAAAATCCTCAGTTTTCCTAACACAACATTCATCACCAACTAATTAATTCCAAGAAATGCAACATCCTTACAAATCACTCTAATTAAAGCAAACATCGACAAATCCCCCACCCACCACCACCATCCAAAAAAAGAAAAAAAAACCGAAAAAAAAAAACAAGTTTCTTGATATCATTCTTCCTTGCTTTAAGCGCGGCGGAAAGCAACCGCGGCAACCTATCAAACTCCGCGGCCTCCACGTGCACCGACCAGGGCCTGAGGGCTCTTGTGGTACAAGAAGAGATGTCGATCATAGATCTGGACAGTACTCACCAGGGGTTGCTAGCCCACCTCGGATCTCTGGAACCCGAATTCGGTGTCGTTGGATTCAGTGGCAGTGAGGAATGTTTTGGATTGGAGGCTGTTGGATACGGATTTGGGGTTGGTGGGGTCGGAGAGGGGGTGGAGAAGGTGACGGGGGAGGTGGCGGTGGTGGTGGAGGAGGCGGCAGGGTATCCATTTTGGGAGAGAGGAAGGGGATGAGGTTGAGAAGGAGTGAGGGTTTGGTTTTGGGTCTGATTTTGATTTTGATTTTGAAAATCCACACATGGTATTTATATTTTGAAACGTTTTGCCGTAATAGGCCACTTTTTGAAACAATTGACCTTTTTGGGCTACTTTCTAAACTCTTAGCACTTGTGGGCTAGTTACTGCCACATTAGCAGCGACATCTTTCTTTAGGAGGCCGCTAATGAAAATAATAGTCTCTCTTTTATTTATTTTTGAAAATTTTATTTGTTGTCGTTATTCCTATTTTGAAGTCGTTAAAGCATATATAAAGTCGCTAATCGGATTAACGACCTTAAATGGATGTATTAAGATACTTAGCGAATTTTAGAGAGATTTTGCTCTCTTGATGATTTTTTTTTTTGAAACTGAGGTTGCTAGCCCGAATAGCAACCTCAGAAGAGGACTAAATCTCCTTGCTCTCTATCAGATTTGCAAAATAATCACCCAATTTAGATCGCTATTCGCAACAACGACCTTAGCAGGGAACTAAATCTCCTTGTTCTTTGTAAGATTTGCAAAATAGTCGCACAACTAAGGCCTCTATTTGGAATAATGGCTATTCAGAATAGCCATCTTAGTACAACTAAGGCATATATTCTTAATAGCAACCTCAGTAAGAGATTAAATCTCCTTGTTCTTTGTAAAATTTGAAAAATAGTTACATAACTAATGCCTCTATTCCGAATAGCAACCTCAGCAGGGGATTAAATCTCCTTGCTTTCTGTAAGACCCGGATAGCGACCTCAGTTTCAAAAAAGATTCGGTTTTTTTCTCAAAGAGCAAAAGCTCTTTAGAATTCGCTAAGTGTCTCAGTACAGTTCATTTAAAGCCGCTATTCTGATTAGCAACTTTATATATGCTCTGGTCACTAATAGGAATAGTATCAGGAAACAAAAATTTCAAAAAAAAAAATCAAAACCAAAATAGAGATCACTATTATCATTAATGATCTCCTAAAAGAATATGTCTCTAATAGGAATAGTTGTCGCTGCTGACGTGGCAGCGACTATAGCCCCACAAGATCACATAATCACAAATCCGAGGTTCGGGAATAATTCATCAATATTTAATATTCGAAATTTGGCTAAAAATTGTTAAATTCGGAAAAAAAAACTCGGAAAAAATTCGGGAAGAAATAAATATAAAATGTAATGCATCTCAGTACCCATCACCTAAGTAAATATATATATTTAAATCTATAAGTATGAAAAAAGTAACAAACTTGGCGATTAATTCGTTTAATTCACAAATTATTCACAAATAATTCACGCTTTCGCGAATAATTCGTGAAGTACGTAATTTAAACGGAAATTGGTGATTAAATCACGAATTAATTCGGCAAATGAATTCTTCGCGAAAAAATTGCCAAATTCGTGAATTATCTGCGAACTTTGTTACAATGCAAGAGCATATAGTTTGGGAGGTGGCCCTAAAATGCCAATAGGCGTACGAAGGCAAAAAATTCTATATTTTGGGGGTGAAATTTGGATTTTTTCTAAAATAGGCCACTTTTTCAAACTAATTTTCAAAATAAACCACTTTCGAAACTAATTTGTAAAATAGACCACTCGCACTTGCCAACTCGTCCTATTCTATTTTGTTGACGCAGTTTCGTACTGCGGTCTAAATATATGCCACAATAATCCAACTCCAACACTTATGCCAAAATAGTATTAAGGAGAAAACTATGTTCACCTTAGACTGCAGTTGGCAACTGCGTTCTAGATTGCATTAAGCCCGCAGTTCCCAACTGCATTCCTAATTCAATCCCCTTCACCTCACTTAATTGAGTCTTTGAAATGCATTTAACTGTGGCTAACTGAGACGGTAGTTGGCTACTGTGGTTTCAATATTATTTAGAACGCAGTTCCACAGCTGCGTGTTTATTTAAATCCCCTTTAAAACTACAGAAACCCACTATTCTTATAACTTCATCATTTTCCCCAATTCACTGCTTCTACTCCGAAACCCATCGAAACCCAAACTCTTTAAAAACCCTATTACCATAATCTATCTCATCCCCTTCTCCAAAATCTCTTCCTAATTAACTATTCAACCTTCAATCCCTAAATCTCCAAGTTCCCAAACCCTAATTTTCCTATTTCTCCACCAATTCTCAAAATCTAACTAGCCACATCATTCGGCGACAACACTTCCAACGATTAGCACCATCTTTGTGAAACTGCGACATCATCCGTGGCGTCATTGAAGTGTCAAACACAGGGTTTTTTTTGTAAGGTATTTGTACAATCGTAGAAACTTTATTTTTTGTTTTTTATTATTATTTGCTCAGGTAATTACTAGCATATTCATCCATTTACGTATAGGTATGGATCAAAAAATTCCTACTTGGTTATATTATGGGGGAGAAATAATTCGAGACCCTAAATTAGGAGATTGTTATAGTGATGTTGAGCCGGAAATAGTTTGGGCTCCGCGTAATATTACAAAGCACGAACTCATAGATAAGGTGTATGAAATTACTAACTGAGATAGAGTTGAATGAAATGTTAAAATCCGAGCTCGATATGCAGCTGAAATAGGGGTGTCACAATATTTCAGGGTGGTGCCTATAGTCGATGATGACGTTATTGCTTCTATGATTGCAAGAACAATTGATCTGAACTACAGTTAGACTGTATTGGAGTTATACGTTGACAAAGTAAGGAATTACAGTAGTCCGCCACAAGTTAATTGTATACCAATCCCATTACATGAAGTTCCTACTCATGAAACGAGTCCCCATCCGAGTCCTTCACTTCATGAAAGGGTGTCGCCTAGAGAAGATAAACCAGTTTTCACAAGTCCAGTTTCTGGAAATTCACCCTTACATGACTTGAAAGGGTTGAATTCAGACTTTATCCGCAATCTTGTTGATAAGGAAAACAATCTTCAAAATTTCAATAATGCTATGGTTAACAATGAGTTAATAGTTGATGAAGAAATTGAAGAGGAGGATATACATGTAGATGAGGAGGAATCTGAAGAAGATGATCATTTTGAAGATAACGTTAATGATGGTGATGGTGTGGAAACGGGAGCCAATGTTCCACCTCTGCCCCCTCGTCCTAAATTCATGAGGCCAACTGTTCCTGAATTTGAATCTACTGAAGGGAGTGATAATGCTCAGGTTCATAAAAATCCTGAAGAATCATGTGGATCATCAGAGATCGGATTGTTGTATGCTGGGCAAAAGTTTGAAAGCAAAGATCATATTCAACATGCAG
Organism: Hemerocallis citrina; assembly: GCA_017893485.1. Classification (NCBI taxonomy): domain Eukaryota; kingdom Viridiplantae; phylum Streptophyta; class Magnoliopsida; order Asparagales; family Asphodelaceae; genus Hemerocallis; species Hemerocallis citrina. The sequence continues at coordinate 18,396,874 of CM030364.1, read as the reverse complement.
TGAAGATGTTCTCTATTAAGGAACATCGAGAATTTGTCGTTGTGAAATTGAACAAAAAGTGTTAAAGTGTTATGTCGTTCAATGTAAATTCCATGCAAAGGTAAATCCAAATGATGGTACGTCACAAAATCCCAAAGGTGGAGCCGAGGCAGTTTGTCCATGGCGACTACGTGCGTGTATCCCCAAAGGACAGACGTACTTCACTGTGAAGAAGTTAAGAGGGGCACATATATGTATCGACATTAAGTCAGGATCACACCAAAGTTGATTCGAAGCTAGTTTCTAATATAATCTTGAATTTTGTTAAGGCACAGTTTGGAACAACACCGATAGCCATAATTGAGATTGTTTTACTGAAATGTAATTATAAGATTTTTTACAAGAAAGCTTGGATTGCAAAACAAAGAGCTATTGAGAAGTTGTTTGGAGGGTTCGATGAAGCATATACGAAGTTGCCTACCCTTTTAGCAGCAATACAAGCCTATAATCCTGGAACTTACGTGCATTGGGATAAAATTCCTTCCCGTCCCGGTGAAGAAACATTTAAAGGATTCTTCTGGGCATTTGCCGCTTCGATTGAAAGTCTTAAGTCCTGCCGATCAGTGATTAGTATAGATAGAACCCATTTGTATAGAAAATATAATGGATGTTTGTTGATTGGGATTGCAAGTGATGCAAATAATAGGTTATTTCCATTTGCTTTTGCAATAGTAGATAGAGAGAGTATAGAGAGTTGGACTTGGTTCATGAGCTGTATTCGATATTTTGTGACCGATCGCCAAGGATTATGTGTTATTTCTGATCGTCATGCAGGTATCTCAAAATTGACTAACACATACAAAATTTGTTGCTGAAATAACTTTGCCACATTTAGATTTCACTATAAATATCATATACATACTAACATAAACAAAATTGGACATTTAGAGCTGCTGATATACATTTGAGTATCTGATCATACATACCAAATTCGGTAGCATGGCTTTGATGAAAAATTTAAAAGTTGTTGCATGTCAGAATCAACCAAAAAAGTTTGACACACAATTGGGAGAGATCGAAAAGGTTAAACTCGAGGCTGCCAATTGGCTAAAGGCAAAACTGGTCGAGAAGTGGGCACTAACTGCAGATGGAGGGTATCGATATGGTGTAATGACCAAAAATGCATCAGAATTATTCAATTCCGTTTTAAAAGGTGTTCGTAGTTTGCCTGTAAGGAAAATTTTCTAGATGATATTTTACCGTCTCAATTCATACTTCACCGAACGTCGTCAGGAGGCACAGAAACTGATAAGTGAAGGAAAGGTTTAGGCTCCAAGAGTTCATGAACGGCGTGATAGAGCCAATTTGCATGAAACTATAATGTTCCATCATAATCTAGGCGTACTTCAAGTCAAAACAGGTGTTTGACTTGTTGGCACAAAAAGGAAGGGTGGATTAAGCCAGATTGTTGACTTGGGTGCACGTACATGTACATGTCAAAAATCAGCATTATCATCTACCTTGTTCACATGTATTGGCTGCTTGTGCCACTCGGGTCCTTGATTATCGTCCATATATTGATCCATTCTACTCTTTGGCATCCTTAGTAGCTACATGGACGCCCAACTTTCATCTTATGCAAGACCAAGCATACTGGCCTATTCAAATTGGTCCCAAACTAATAGCTGATGCGAGACTCAGAAGTTGTCAGAAATGGTGCCCGAGAAGTACACGTATTCGCAATGACATGGATGTGGGAACAAGCTCCAGGAGTAGTCTTGCTTGCAGTAAATGTATCAAAGAGGACACAATAGGCACAGTTGTAATATTGATATTCCATCTGGTACTACTTCTAGCGGGTCACGGGTAACGCATTTAAACTTATTTCAATTTCTCATTTTTGATTGCATTTATATGTGAATTTATTTTAACCATTTATGCATATTTAACAGGGTGAGTCTAGTGATGTTTCTGTAACCGGTCCCGCACGTAGTCGAGCACGAGGTCAAACTAGACGACCCCCCAGGGTGAGGACGGGAATTCCTTAAATTAACCAATGTCCTCAATTCATGTAGGGATGGTTGTAGTTTACAATAATTTCTATTTTAGTTTTAATGTTGTAATATATAAAACAATCTTTAGCTTGTATTGCTTGTTTGGCATTTGTGTTTGCAATATTTTGTATTTGGGAATCCTTGTCAAGTTGTAGGATAGTGATGACCGGATGTAGTTGCTTGTTTTGCTTGTATTGCCTGTTTTTCCTGTTTGACAACTGTGTTTCGCTTGGATGTTGTTGTTGTGGATGATCGGATGTTATTGTTTAGCTTGGAAGTTGTTGTTCTTGCATATTTTCATCCATTGTGATGATAATGAATATTGAAATAATGAGTACTGTAATCAGGGAAACAGAGGCATGACTGGCAGCTAGTTGGTTATGAACTCAGTACATTCGCAGTTGCCAACTGCGCCAAAGTTAATACTAGGAGCGCAATTGGCAACTGCGACTGTCAACTCTTCAAATTTCCAGAGAGTTGCAACCTCTCTAGAAATTTGGTAATAACGGCGAGCGTAGTTGCCAACTGCGGTAAAGTTAATACTAGGAGCACAGTTGGCAACTGCGACTGTCAACTCTCCAAATTTTCAGATAGTTGGCAACTCTCTGGAAATTGGGTAATAACCAGGAGCGCAGTTGCCAACTGCGCTAAAGTTAATACTAGGAGCGCAGTTGCCAACTGCAACTGTTAACTCTCCAAATTTCCAGAGAGTTGGCAACTCTCTGGAAACATTGGTAATAACGGCTAGCGCAGTTGCCAACTGCGGTAAACTTAGTACTAGGCTCGCAGTTGGCAACTGCATTCCTGGTTATTACCCAATTTTCATAGAGTTGCTAACTCTCTGGAAATTTGGACAGTCGCAGTTGCCAACAGCGCTCCTAGTATTAACTTTAGCACAGTTGACAACTGCGCTCGCCGTTACTACCCAATTTCTAGAGAGTTGGCAACTCTCTGAAAATTTGGAGAGTTGACAGTTGCAGCTGCCAACTGCACTCCTAGTATTAACTTTAGCACAGTTGGGAACTGCGCTCTCCGTTATTACCCAACTTCCAGAGAGTTAGCAACTCTCTAAAAATTTGGAGAGTTGACAGTCGCAGTTGCCAACTGCACTCCTAGTATTAACTTTAGCGCAGTTGGCAAGTGCGCTCCTGGTTATTACCCATTTTCCAGACAATTGCCAACTCTCTAGAAATTTGGAGAGTTGACAGTCGCAGTTGCCAACTGCGCTCCTAGTATTAACTTTACCACAATTGGCAACTGCGCCCGCCGTTATTACACAATTTCCATACCATTTTATTTGGCAAGATGTTTCCCTCATTACATATTCGAGCACTTCATACATATGCAGACTTATTTCCAGATCAAATTCTACATACATATGCAGATTCAACAAATAGAGGACTTCCAACCATCCCAACATCTTCCAACAAAACCAAACATTTCCAACATCCTCTAACCAAATAAGTTCAATCATTCAAAACAAACAATCAAAACTATCAATCAAAACAAACACACATGCACACTAACACACCACTAATTTGCATTTAGTTTTTCATCATTACAAAACACCTCTAGGAGTAGTCCAAACATATGCAGACATTTAACTCGAGGCAACATTTAGACATTTAGAAATATAAACAAGAAATAAAACTAATGCTCGAGGATCAAGCAGGGGTATATAATTTTGTTTTCTTCCTATTCCTTTTCAGGCGTGTGTCCGGAGATTTTTGAATAACTTGGGAAATGGGAACATGATCTTTCGGGTCATCGTGCTCTTGTTCTTCATGTGTAGGCGCATCTTCCTCTTGCATTTGCCCACTCGGTTGTTGTACTAGATCAGGTATATGTGTGTGCCCCCGATAATTTTTAGTTGCAACCTTTTTTCTTCGTTTCCACGTGTTAGGCACCGGGGCATTCAATAGTGCATCAAGGCAGGCTCCTTCACTAACATGTTCGAGCTGCGACTTGCACGGCTTCAGAATGCCTCTTGCAAATGTCTTGACTGCATCAGACACATTGCTCGAAAGTGCACGAGCACATTGTTTTGCAATATCCCATGCATCCTCGATCTACCAAACATATTTCACAATGGAACATGATTCACATATGATATAAATAATAATAACTAGTTACATTAGATTAAAAATAATTATGCAATTATAACTAAATATACAATCTTACTATGGATCGGTGAGTCGGTGCCTGCGATTGATACATTGGTTACAGCATAGAATACCCGGGTGCCGGCTCGGTATCTCTCTTTTGAATTGGCAATTGAACACCAGCTGGTATAGATCGGGGAGGTGCAACATAAAATCATGTATACGTGCAATACCAGTTCATATATGACTATTGCAAGGCTGAGTCAAATGGAGGAGACGGGTCTACAACGGTGTCAAAGCATTCATCATTCCAGTGCTTGACGTGTATTTCATGGTAAGTTGCCCAATTGTGATCTGGCAGCCTACCCATACCCTTCGTTCTGTGCAACTTTTTTTCATAAGTTCGGGTTGCCAGGATGTGTTGGTGCAGTACAAACTGCCAAAACACTCGGTCGGCAAAATAAAATTCAACAATACCGAAGTTGACGAGTGGTGATCTCGTCAACCATAACTGTGGGGTCGCCTTACATGCATTTGGTAATCTTTGAACCCTCTATTCATTGTAAGGCATCCAATTCATGAACTCATCTCGCAATTGATCGAGCTCGTCTCTATAATACGTCAATACACCACGTGGGTTATCCTTTCACGTGTGTGACCCAGTCCAATATACCTCGATGGGTGCCAACAATGTTTAATTCTCTGCATGGGCCATCCACCCCTTTGATTGCCGGGTTATGCGAGATCGACCTATGTGTAGATGTTTCTAGCTCCATACTTGCAGTATTACCATTGGCCCGATCATTTGAACTGCATTCAAGGAACATGAACACAAACTCCTATACAGTGCGGCCAATGCGGTACTACCCCAGCTGTATTCCCCAGCTTCTCTAGTAACCGCGATCAACGATAGATACATTACTGGCACCAAATCACCTGACGAGTTCAGAAAAATCACACTGCAAAATATTGTCATTATATAAGCTCGGGTGTAACACTCCACTTGGAGCTCGGTCGAATCATCCCTTAATCTGTCTCGAAACATCTCCTCCAACCACAATAACCTAAGAGATTGACCAACGAATGTTTTCTCGCCCGGCTCAACACCTAGATATTCTCGAACTAATCCTTCTTTATCAAAGCCCATACTCCCAGTCACGGCTACCCCGTTAACATGCATACCCGATATCATCACAATATCTTGTAATGTGACCATTATTTCCCCTACGGGTAAATGGAAAGTATGGGTCTCCGGTCGCTATATCTTCAGGAGAGCTGTAAGCAGGACACGATCGAACTTGATACTCCCCATCAAGCTAATCCCATATAACCCAGCTGCGGCCAAAAGTTCGTGTATGTGTGGGTGCATCGGTAACTGTGAAGGATGCCTACGGAACGTGCACTCCTTCGATACACCGTTCCAAACAAAATGAAAGCAGTGTCCATTCTGCAAGGTCAACATTTTCGGGTCCAAAGGACCTGGACCTCCACGTGCAACGGAGGAGGAGCTAGGCTCAGTCGCACCGGATGATAAGGGAACCTACAAGTTCATGAAATAATCGATGTTTTAGTAACAAATTTATTTCAACAACAACATATACAAATTAAAAAGGTTACAAAACAGTTCTTACCTATGTAGCAGGGGGAACTTGCTCTCGGACTTCATTACTACTCGAGGATCTTCCACCGCGGTTTCTAGGTCCCCGACATCGATCATTTACACCCTTTGTTCGTACCATTTCCAATATTAGACGATCACTATAAAAAATAGTTACCAATAGTAGATAATGTTAATATATAACGAAAATAGTATAAGATATGAAACATTTAAAGATTGACAACACATGATGGAGTGAGCCATTAAGGAATTTAACCATTCATCGAAAAGCAAAATTTCTGGTATTTTTAAGATAAGGTCTAAAATCGATTAACATAACCAACAAGACAATTCAATAAATCCAACTCTCACAAACAATTCTTCATACATACGTTGGACACAAAACATTAGATAATATGAACTAAAACCCTTTAACAATTCATAGCAATATCGTTTTGTACTAAGTATACAACTAGTAAATTATCAAACTCAAATAATTTGTCAACATGGATTTTCATATAGAAGATTTCATTAAAATTCACATACATTTTCATAAACATTTTACACACAATTTTTCTTTTTACCCAATCTTCTTATTTTTAACCAATCTCATTATAAGCCCTTTTAACGTACTCTCAATACTGCGACAACCTAGAAACAATAATAACTAACAAATCATTTCTTCCTCCAACATTGCAAATATATTAGTGAAGATATGAATCATTACCAAAAAATTAGGAGCTTTGATCTATATGTCAAATCATATTTTGCTATGTGTAACTCCTGATTCCCCGTATTTGTACCTTTATACTGTATTTTGCTCAATTGTACTCTTTCATCTATTTGAGATCCTGTAATTTTATTTCAGTTCGAATAAAATCATTATGTTTGTCTCGACTCAAATTTTTGGGTCCTTTTATCGAATTCATTTGTGTACCATTTGTGTCGTTCTTTATGAAGAATTGACCAATTCTTCTCATTTATCTCCTTAATCCCCAGTTTAATGCAATTTGACCATTTCTCCTGTTGGACCCTATTTGAATCGGATACCCAAAACCATGAACCCGAAAACCCTACTATATAAACCCTACCCTAACCCTAATCCCAACCATATACTGTATAAACCCCAACTACCCCGCCGCTAACCCTCCTCCTTCCTCCGTTTCCTTCTTCTTCGATTTTGCACGCCAACCAAACCCACTTCCGATCGCCTCTCTGCTCGTCCCCTCATCACCTTCGACCCCGCTCCTCGTCAACCCCACAGCACCACCACAACCTCCATCTCCGTCGCCTCCACCCCTAGCCAACTTCGAATCCAATTCCCCATCGAACCCATCCTTGACCAAACCCACCTCCGCCATTACCCATCGCCTGTCACCACCCCGTTGCCTCGTCAACTCCTCAACACCACACCCGACCACCTCTACACCTCCGTCGCGTCGCCACACACCACCGAACCCAACACCCACTCCTTCGCTCGCTCCCCTGTTTCGAAACCACAGCAGAGTCGCCGAGCGCCGTCGTCCTCATTACCGTCGCGCGCCAGTCGTCACACCACAGTCAACCGTCGCGTCGTAACTGTCGAAGCCATTGCCGGTTGCCACCGCACATCTCTCTCTCTCTGTGATCGCCGAAGAAGCGAACGAAGAAGAAGAAGAAGGGAGGAAAAGGCAAGATCAGATTTCGATCGTTGGATCGCGCCCAGATCCGCGCCCGTGATCGCTGTTCGGTGTTCATCCGCAGCGAATCCCAGATCCGTTGTACCGTGTTCTGGCCAGATCCGCTGTGGAGGATCTCAACCATTGGACGCGCTCGCTGTTCCGTGTTTTGGGGCAGACGATCCCGATTCGCTGTTCGCTGTTCTGGGTTGATCCGGTGTGGGGGAAAACTCGATCTACGGTTGATTTTCGCACGTGCTTTTGGAGGACTTCTTCCGGGATTTTTCTGCCCAAATTTCTACAACAAGTGGATCTAGTCATCGTCAAACTAAGGCAAGTATCCTTGTACAATTTATTGTTCTAGTACAAGCACCCTTGAAAATACTACAAATAGTTAGATTGTGACTCCTCCTTGAATATCATTGTAGATCAATATTGAACCTCCAAATTGACAATTCTAAGAGTCACAATAATTTCGTTGTATTAAATTATAATTACTTGGATTCATCTTATCCCTTGAAACATGAACACATGGTATTTGATGAACTCGCAACCATTTAACTTGAAAAATAATTATTATTTGCTATTTTGACCACCATTATCCTGTATTTTATATCACATAATAACTTAGACGCCAAATGACAAATTTCCATGAAATCTATACTAGTAAGTTATTCCCACATGTTGCTGTCCTGAATCTTCTTTTGCGGTTTCGACTCATTTAACATTAGAATCTGAACCCGAGACCTGAATAGAAGATATAGCCCTGGATGTCTAAATGTCGTTAGACTCCGAAACTTTCGAATTCGGAGTTACAGTCTAGGAGTTATTGTAGTTTTACTGCAGCTGTGTCGGTAGGCACAGATTCGCAAAAACTGCTGCACACATTTACTTTGCGAATTAATTTAGCTATGTAAACAGCAAGCGTTGGACATGAAATTTCATACGTAGTTGCTGGACACCCTATAGGACATCCCCAATTTTTCCTAGAATTAAATTACAACAATTCACATATGTGTGCTTGCTTGATAAGAATTAATAAAAGTAACAAGCCGGGGTTATGGGAAAGACTATAGAGTGGACAATATAGGTAAGTGTACTCGGAAGGGGGCCTGTGTTTTCCAAATACTTGGTTCATGAACTTGTTGTATCTTGATCGATTCATGGAGTCAGTTACTTGGCTCATGAACTTTTTTGATTCATGAACCCATTGTGCGGTTCTTGAACTTGTTAGTGGATTTGCGAACTTGCTTTCGTGAACTTGTTATTTAATTTTCGATTCATGAACCATGGCTTGCTTGATACTTGATACCTGAGTACGCCGCCCTATAAAATCCATTACTAGGTCTAAACGAAATTGCTTTGACTGTAGCAACCATGTAGTAAAAAGATGGATGCATGAAGTGCTACCTAGATAGTAATCACCACAAGATTTGAACTTGACAACTTGAACTTGATAACTTGTTACTTGAGACTTGACAACTTGATACTTGAGACCTGACAACTTGACACTAGACTTGAGACTTAATACCTGACACTTGAACTAGAGGCCTGTCACTTGAGGTTAGATACCCTATGTGTTCACTTGTCACTTGTTTTACCACCAATATTTGTTATCCAGCCTGTTTATTTGAGTTATCCTTCTTGTTAACTAGTTCTTGGTTCTTTCCACTACTTGTTATATCTCTGTTACGTTCTTGATTCCAATTCCCCATTACTTGTACTTGTTTTCACTATTTGTGACCCTAGCTTGCACTAAGGGCATTTTCTCTTGTTCTTCCCGGTTTTTCCTTTTTATATTTTTTAAGCAGACTTCGGAGACGAGCTATCTGCTGGGATTGGCGAGCAGACATTTTAGGCTTCGCTTGGAGCAAGGACTTGTTTAAATAATTGCTTTCCTTAAGGTATTTATTTCTCCTGTAGTATAAGACTTATAACGGGCTTACGTTCCCGAGTTTACTTTTGTTCCAGACATTGAAAATATTATTTGGATATTATTAATGTTTAAATTGTTTCCTGTTGCTTAATGAATTATTCATGCATGCTTGGTTGTATATATATGTTGTTATATTCTTGTTGTGATGCTGAGTCGATCCTACAGCTTATGAATGATGTTAAGATCATTCGCTGGGCTTCGTCATGCACTCGTATTTCCGTATTTTGGGAAGCAGGGCGTGACACTATGCTTATTCCATATGAGCACACCTTTAAAATTAAAGCAAATTGTGGCATATTTCTTACAACATATTTATTTATTTCTTACAACATACCAAAAGCGATGAATCGGGGCATGCACAAGTGCCATACGCACCAACAAATGCAACAATTGGCAGTCTTCAAAATAGCAACTGGATTCACAACCAAATCAAATGAAGATGCGTATATAGATTACATTGTTTAGACTAACTATTGTTTCTAGGGAATTTTAAATTCAAAAATAGTGAAGAGGATATAAGTTATAACTTCTGTATGACAATATAAAACTAATTTACATTCCAAAAGTTGTCGTGAAAATGCCAAACTAGATACTACTACCCATGGGGCAAAATTTTAACTATCTTACTCACATTAGGCAAAAGCTTCATCTTTATTTTGCATTCATCATCTACAAAGGGGATAATAACGACAACTTAAAAGCTTCCTAATTTTGCATTCATCTTAAAAGCTTCACAATATTGCATTCATCTTCAATAACATATGCCTAGGACAAAAGATAATTAGATAAATGCAATGCCTACAGTCTTCAGGATTGCTTGCTTACTGCTATTTGTATATGATGAATTAAGCTATGTGCTACTACAAATTGACCAAAACTCATTGAGTTTTTGGAAGAACTCATTGCTAGTCATAATGGACCAAAATAGCACAACAATTCACTAACAATCCACTAACATTTCACTAACAATTGACTAACAATTCATAATCAATTCATACCAGTTAACAATTCATAGCAATTATCTAAGGAAATTCAACAAACAATAACAATTCATTATATCCCCTAACAAATCATACCATTTAATGAGGAAAATGAGACATACCTTCAATAAGTTCAATTGACGGCGAAAATAATCTCGATTTCGAAGCTAGAGATCGAATTGAAGATGGGTGGCCGCAGTTGGGCTGATTTCAACAAAATTGTCAAAAACTAGGGTTTGGGAAATTCCAATTTCGAATGGGGATGGAGAGCGGAAGATGAAGTGAGGTTGATAATTGGATTTGAGAGAGATTCTAGATAGTAGAAAGAGAGTTATGAGGGTTTCAGAGGCTTGATGGGATGGGTTTCCTAAGTTGAGAGGGGGCACAGTTGGGAGATGAGATAAAGAGGAGTGAAGAGGAGATGAGGGGTCTAATAACTGGACCCTATGAACGATTGAATTAGGAATGCAGTTGGGAATCTACTAACGAAATTAGGAATCCACTAACGAAATTGTCCTAGGTTAATAGCTGATGTTGTACTGGCTCAACTCAATCGACCACTTGAATAAGCGGCCGTAATTTTCTGGTTTGTGGAGGACGACCTTGAGGGGCTGGTCCGTAAGGACCTGGATCGAGTGGGCCTGGAAATAAGGACGGAGCTTCTGTGCGGCCATGACCAAGGCATAGGCGACCTTCTCCATCTTTGCGTACCGGATTTCAGCCGAGAGCAAGACTTTGCTGACATAGTAGAGAGGCTTCTGAACGCCGTCTTCTTCTCAGACCAGCAAGGTGCTGAGCACATTTTTCGAGGCTAAAAGGTAGAGCAAGAGGGGTTCACCTGGTTCGGGCTTGCTCAGAAGTGGGGGGTTGGCGAGATAGGACTTTAGCTGGTCAAACTCCTGTTGCTGGGGGTCGTCCCATTCGAAGCCTTTCACTCCTCTCAGAGCCTTGAAAAAGGGGAGTGACTTCTCTACTGACTTGGAGAGGAAGCGGCCGATAGCCACCAGTCTTTCTGTGAGTCGTTTAACCTCCTTAATATTTTTAGGAGGGACCATGTCGATTATGGCCTGGATCTTTTCGGGATTCGCTTTTATGCCGTGCTAGCTAACGACGAACCCGAGAAATTTTTTCGAGAAGAAGCCGAAGGCGCATTTAGCAGGATTGAGCCTCATGTTGTGGACCGAAGGACACCAAAGGCTTCCTCAAGGTTGGCCACATGATCCTACCCTCGTCGACTCTTGACGAGCATATCTTCGACGTATACCTCCATGTTACGAACAATCTGTTCTTTAAAGACCCGGTTGACGAGTCTCTGGTAGGTGGCACCGGCATTCTTTAGCCCAAAGGGCATGACCCAGTACTAGTAGAAACCTTGGTCAGTTACGAAGGACGTCTTGGCGATGTCCGGAAGGAACATCTGGATTTGGTTATAGCCAGAAAATGCATCCATGAAGGTCAGTAGCTCATGACTCAACGTTGCCTCGATCAGAGTGTCGATGCTTGGGAGATGGAAAGGATCTTTAGGGCACACCTTTTTGATGTCCGTAAAGTCTATGCAGATCCTCAGCTCCCGCTGGCCTTCTTTACCATCACGACGTTAACCAGCCATTCGGGATAACTGACCTCTTGTATGAACCGGGCGGACAACCGTTTTTCCGCCTCCACTTTTACTGCTTGTTGCCTCTCCAGGGCAAACTTGTGTCGCTTCTGATGGACCGGCTTGGAACCCGGGTGGACACTCAGCTTATGCATGATTAGGTCCTCGAAAATTCCGGGCATGTCGGATGGGGTCCAAGCGAAGAGGTCGATATTGCGGCAAATACAATCAGTGAGGGTCGATCTCAGATCGGGGGAAAGAGAGCGGCTCACACGGAACCACTTAGACTTATCTTCTGTCTCGAATGAGACCTCCTCCAATTCGTCCGCAGGTTTCAACTCGGACTGTTTTCTTTCAGGTGGAAGCTCGACTGCGTCAAAGGGGAACACCCCACTCCCTACCGCGGTCATGTAGCGCGAATGTGCAGACTCCTGGTTCCCTCAGACAACACCGACCCCGAGGTCAGTGGGGAACTTCAGTTTCAAGTGGTAGGCCGAGGGGACTGCCTGAAATGAACAGAGGCCGAGTCGACCGAGAATGGCATTGTATGCCGCCTTGACGTTGACCACCATGAATTCCATTGATTCGGTCGTATGATAGGGGTCGTCCTGACTGTTACATCTAGTGTCACGATCCCTTCGATTTGTACGGGGACGCCCGAGAACCTATGAAGGGTTTACCTGGTCGGTTTTAATTTATCGCGGGGGAGCTTGAGGTTTTCAAATGCTTCCAAGAAGAGGATGTTGATTGAGTTTCCATTGCCCACAAGAATTCGGTGGACTTCGAAGTTCACCCTGATGAGGGTGTCGTAGTGCGAGAGCCGGGCGCCCTCCAGGTCTTGTCCGGAGAAGGAGACCGTCCGTTGCGGAACCTGGGGGGAGAGATGGTCACGGACAGAATTAACTTCTCGCGGGAAGGCCTTACGGGAAGTGTTGGATTCCCCTCCCATGGGTCCGCCATGGCCGCAGTGTAGGATGGCCTGCCCCCCAGTCTCCTCGGGCTCGGGTTCCCGCTCGGGTCGCCGGTTGATCGTTCGAGGGGGAGGCGAAAGCCTCGGATTCCCCGAATCCCTCCAGTTTCTAGGGTTGGCTCGGGTGAACTCCCTTAGGTACCCTCGCTGGATGAGGGTCTCTATCTCGTCTTTAAGAGGATGACAGTTGTCCGTCTCGTGCCCATTGTCCCGGTGAAAACGGCAGTAGAATCTCTGGTCCCGCTTTTTGTTATTACTCGATCGGGGAGGGAGTCGGACGATCCCTTTGTTCTCCATCTCCAAGAGGATGACTGACATATTCTGGGTCAGTGGCGTATATCTTTCAAAACGGGGGACCGGAGGAGGCCTCTTCAGACCAGCTGCGTCTTTCGTGGCTTTTTTTGTGGGCTCGACGTCGTCCGCCTTGCGCTTCCCTTTGGCCATGGCTTCCTTGGTGCCCTCAGGGTGTAGAGCCTCTTTTGCCCGAATGTACTTCTCGACCCTGTTGAGGAGGTCGGGGAAGTCGATGGGTGGTTTCTTGGCTAAGGAGGTCTTCAGTTGTCCGTGGTGAACATTGTGCCGAAAGGCTGCGGAAGCAACGCCCGCGTCAAGGGAGGAGGCTGACCTCACCTCGGCGGTGAACCTCCGAACGAACTCGCGGAGTGGTTCCCCTTCCTTCTGCCTGAGGTCCATAAGGGACGCGCTCGTCTTCTTGACCTTTCTGCTGGTCACAAAGTGGGCTAGAAAGCTTGCTTATAACTAGTCGAACGAGAAGATCGAGCCAGGGGTGAGCTTCGAGAACCTTTCCCGAGCTGGGCCACGCAGGGTGGCAGGAAAGGCGCGGCATATGAGAGGATCCGAAGCGCTGTGAATCAATATAAGGGTTTGAAGCCTTCCATGTGATCAGCGGGATCACCCTCGCCATTGTATGTTTCGAATTGGGGAGGCCTGAAATTCCTGGGAATCTCAGCCTGCAAGATTTGGGTGGAGAATGGGGGCTGGTTCGGCCTGTAACCCTGGCCTGGCATCGGCCCGCCCTCGCCGAGATGGGCGAGGCAGTTCTCCATCTCCCGGAGGCATCGAAGAACGACGTCTTCTTGTGCTAGTAGGCGGGTCGATTCGTGGGATTCGCTGCCCCTGACTTCTGACTGAAGGTAGGAGTTGTTGCGCGCCTCGGTCCTAAGACTGCCATGGATTACCTGGAGGAACTCATTCCTAAAGTTTTGGAACTTGGCCCTCGTGACTGGGGCCTGCTCCACAGGGCCACGCGAGGGTGGAGGTCCTCGGGGTGAGTGGCTGTGTCCTGGTTCCCGTTCTAGGGTTGGCTGTCTGCCGTAGTTCGGGACCGAGTTGGAAGCGGCCCCTACCCTTGTTCGACTGGCCTGCCGATTCTGGATGACGCGCCGCAAATCAGTCGCGACTGAATGAGAAGCGCCTGGTCCAGGTCTGGTTGCACCATTGGCCCGCTCGGCTCGGATCATCGAAGTTTGGCTCGGTCTTTCGTACCTGCACACTGCCTAGAAACACCGGGAGAAGTCCCAGCGACAAGCCCTCCGACGATCAAGTCAGTTACTGAGAAAGCAACAGTAGCTAGGGTTCAGATGGGAAAACTTTTATTACCTGCTGCAGTGTGAAGGGGATCTGGTATTTAAAGGTAGGGTAAACGGGTCTGGGACCGTAACGGACCGGATCGGACCCGTTTGCCAGTAGACCTGAGATGGCAAAAGCCCATTGAACTTATTTGACTTAATGATCATGGAGGAGCAAAATCTAAGAAGATCTGATGACCTTGATGAAGCCACGTCATTTATACCATATCAAGTAGGCTCCAAACCATCAGAGTATGTCCGGTGTAAATTATCATAGATGTTCGTTAAATGTACATAATTCTAACTCTAATTAATGTCATCCAGCTAAAAGTTATGTTCTCTCTCTAAATCAATTGTCCTCCAATACACTAATATTGCATATTATCAGAAGAAGTTCATAACTCAACAACATTCCCTTTATTTTCAAAACATTCATAATGTCAGAGTATTTCCACACTTAAAAACTACCAGGGGTGTATTGAATAGGAATTTGAAAAGAAATTAAAACCCGGTTCAGCAGTCACTGTTTAAATTAGAAAAATTGAATTGATCCGGTCTGGATCGAATCCAGTTTTACTTATTAAGTTCAAGTAAACTGGCGTTCGATGGAACCCAGTTATAAATTTGATACGAGACCATTTACTGAGAGAGAAACCCTTCCTTTTCTTTTCATGATCTTATTCTTACTATTTCCCGGTTCTTTCTCTTAATAATTCTACGTATTTTGGATCCACCCAAAATCTTAAGCATGCCCATATGGTGGTGTTTCCTTTCACTTTGTTTTCATTAACAAGAATTTAGGGTATGAAGTATGCACATATTTTTGTTTTAATCTGACGAAATGGTGAGAATAAAGTTTTGAGATACATTGCATAAATTTGCATTAGAAGTTCTTCAGTATAATTTAAATTATTCAATATTAATTTTTTTAAAAAAATACAACTTTTCAGTAGAAAACCCCCATTACACTTAGAATGCACTATGCAACCGATATTCGGGGAATTCCGATACTGTGTTTGGATACCATGACTGATACCTATATTAAATTACTAATATACCGGTGGAGGCATCTCCTCAGTTGTTGATCTTTATGATCACTACCAGTTATGTCTTGTCCTCTAATCATATTATCTGCTAGCTAGAGTTTACTTGATTCTTTCATGTGAAATGATACTTGAAATCAATATGTTGTTGATCACACAGTGCCCTTAAAACAGATTTTGCCTGTGTATCACACAGTGCCCTTAAAACAGATTACAAGTTAGAGTAGTTGAGGCCTGTGTATCACACAGTGCCCTTAAAACAGATTTTGCCTCTTTCGATTGCTGGATTGTGATAAGGCGTCTGTTTCTCAGGATGCAACGACCAGAGTGTTCACGTAGGCACCACGTAACACTCTCGAACCGAGTAGCAGTGGCAGAATCCTATCACCGACTTACCAAACAGCAGGAGGAAAAACAAAACAGAACTCAGAGAGGAGGGAAAAAGAAGATTACTGGTGTAGGGAAGAAATGAGAGGGGAGGCCTCTATTTATAGTGCCTGGGTTAAAACTGTAACGGCAGACAAGGCTCTGAATGCCTTCAGTGTAACGGCAGACAATCAATTGAATGCCGGTACTGTAGCGGCAGACATCAATTATTGCCTTTGAATGCCTTCAGTGTAACGGCAGACAAAATATTTAATACAGCATTAAAACGGCAGACAGAACCGTTTCTACATTTATTTCAGCCGTTACAAAAGAAAAATTAAAACAGTAGCAAAAAGTGGCTTTGCAAGGGGTGGGGTCATGTCGGTCCGGCATTTGTGTCCGCAGGTCGTGCGGGCGCACACAAGTTGCATGTAATCCGGTCCAAGATTTGCACCCCCTGCGCGCGCGAGAGAGAGCCTCTCTTCTAGCTATCTTACAATGCTTAGAAGGAGCTTACTATATATCCTCTTCTATTTCCTTTGATTTTTCCGATGTGGGACTACGTTCCCTTAACCCATTTTCAAGAATGAAAACGTCTCACTTTGAGAGACAATTTCTCATTCACCCCTTAACCGTTTTTAGCAAATCAATATATGATTTTGATCTACTCACGAAGGAGAACACAAATCAATCAAGATCTCTCAATAATTCATTGAGGATCTTACTCAAAATTTGCTCAAAAACCGGTTCATAAATGGTGTATAAAACATTCATTTTCTAACATTCCCCACATGAATAAAAATTGACGACCACAGACACGACAGACTGACACGACAGACTTTGTGATAGAATTCAACGGTTGATTTCTGCATAGGATAGGTAGGTGTTACCCTTTGAACCTTTCCTTATGAAAATATGTTTACTTTACTAACTAACAGTAGACGTGATGTCCTTGAACTGTTCTGTCATTTGTATAAACGATGACATATCTTACACAGAAATCTTCCTAACGCATTTTCGGTTCTCACTGTTATGTTCATTTTGGCCATGAACATATACCTGGTTCTGCAAGAGTTTAACAGGAATATTACCCTATATTATTTCCTTGAAAGCGGCTCTTCTTTCCTCTTACATAGGTGATTTCTTACTTAAGAGTAACCCGCATTACTCTGTTCGGATATCCGACGCATAAGAATCATTAAAAGCCTAGCTTAACCTGTTACCTTACGAGCATCACTGTTTCATCATGGAAATGGACACGGAAAAATCTCCACAGTGATCCAACTTGGTCTTTACAATTTAGTTGTCCCTTTGAACCTAGATCTTGGGATCTCCAGTCAGCTAGGTTGAGTGTCCATTGTATCAACTTATTCTTTCATGGGCTTTAGTCTCATTCCCCTCGATGATTTATCAACTAACTCTCTATTTAATCCTTTGGTTAGCAGATCCGCAATGTTATCTTTTGACTTTACATAGTCCACAGAGATAACCCCAGTAGAGAGTAGTTGTCTAATGGTATTATGTCATCGACGAATATGTCTAGATTTACCATTATACATATTGCTCTGTGCTCTACAAATTGCAGATTGACTATCTGAACGTATGCAGATTGGAGGCACAGGCTTCGTCCACCGTGGAATATCCTCGAGGAAGTGGCATAACCATTCGTCCTCTTTCCCACATTTGTCCAGTGCGATAAATTCAGATTCCATCGTGGATTTAGCAATCACTGTTTGTTTCGAGAATTTCCAAGAAACTACTGCACCACCTAGTGTAAATACATAGCCACTAGTGAATTCTGAATTGTCACTAGATATCCAGTTCGCATCACTATATCCTTCAAGTACAGCCGGGTATCTCGTATAGTGCAACCCATAGTTACGAGTAAAATGCAAGTACTTCAGTACTCTTGTAATTGCTTTCTAATGCTTGCTTCCAGGATTACTCATGTATCTACTTAGTTTACTCACTGCATAGGCAACTCATTAAGTACACTAGACTGCCTATGATTCTAGAGTATTCTACTTGAGAAATACTCTTACCTTTATTCTTGGATAAATGTAAAGTTAGATCTATTGGAGTTCTGGCAATTTCAGAATTATCTTTATCAAATTTTTCAAGAATATTGCCAACATAATGTAACTGGCTTAAAATAAGCTCGTCTGATGTTCTTATGATTTTAATTCCCAATATAACATCAGCTAGTCTCATGTCTTTCATGTCAAACTTCGAGTTCAACATGTTTTTAACAGATTTAATTATCTGATCATTGCTTCTAATAATAAGCATGTCATATACATACAAATATATAATGACATATCCATCTTCTGTGTCTTTGACATATACACATTTGTCACATTCATTAATCTTGAAGCCATTTGTCATCATGACATTGTTAAATTTCTCATGCCACTGCTTTGGAGCTTGTTTCAAGCCATATAATGACTTCACCAGTTTACACACTTTCTTTTCATGTCCTGGAGCTGAAAAACCCTCAGGTTGTTCCATGTAGGTTTTTTTATCTAAATCTCCATTAAGAAAAAAACTGTTTTTATATCCATTTGATGTACTTCAAGATTGCACAGAGCTACTACTGCAAGTACCATCCTAATAGAATTTATGCTCGTCACAAGAGAATATGTATCAAAGTATTCAAGAACTTCCTTTTGTTTATAACCTTTAATTACAAGTCTTGCCTTGTATTTATCAATTGATCCATTATGTTTCATTTTTCTCTTGAAGACCCACTTGGAACCTAAAGGTTTACTACCCGGTGGAAGATCCATCAGTTCCCAAGTATGATTTTGCAAGATAGAATCAATTTCACTCATGATGGCTTCTTTCCATAGAGGACCATCACTAGAGTTCACCGCTTCCTTTAAGGTTTGGGTTTCACCTTCAAGCATAAAAGTCAAGAAACCCGGACCAAAAGATTTTTCCATTCTGATTCTTTTACTGCGTCGAGGTTCCTCATCAACTTCTTCATCTTGGTCTTCACTATCTTCACTAATAGTCTCATGTGTTCGTTTGGAGGAACTTGGTTCCTCCTTTGACTTACATGGAAATACATCTTCAAAGAACGATGCATTTTTAGATTCCATTATCGTGTTCTTTGATATATCAGTGATATCAGATTTGTACACCAAGAACCGATAGGCACTACTATTAAGTGCATAGCCAATGAAAATACAATCAACCATTTTTGGTCCTATTTTCACTTTTTTAGGTGGAGGTACTACCACCTTGGCAAGACATCCCCATAGTCGCAAGTAATTGTAGGATGACTTTCTTCCTTTCCAAAATTTATATAGAGTTTTCTCTTCTTTCTTTTGGGGCACCTTATTCAAAAGGTAGTTAGCTGAAAGAATAGCTTCTCCCCACATGTTTGGTGGCAAATCAGAACTTATTAACATTGCATTCATCATTTCTTTCACTGTATGATTCTTTCTCTCAGCAACACCGTTGGACTGAGGAGAATAAGGTGCTGTCGTTTCATGTATAATCCCATACTTAGCACAAGTGTCAGCAAATGGCGATTCATACTCTCCACCTCGATCGCTTCTTTGCGCCTTAATTTTCTTGTTGAGTTGGTTCTCAACTTCATTTTTATAGAGAACAAATTTCTCTATAGCTTCATCCTTGCTTTTAAGCAAATTTATATAGTAGTATTTTGTGCTATCATCAATGAAGGTAATAAAATATTTATTACCACCTTTTGTTTGTATTATTTTCAAATCACAAATATCAGTATGAATTAGATCAAGAGGTTTAGTGTTTCTTTCAACACTTTTAAACGATGATCTTGTTAGTTTTGCCTCAACACAAGTTTCACACTTGTGTTTGGAATCAATTTGGAATGTTGGTATGTGATTCAAATTAATTAGTCTTCGCAAAGTATCATAATTAACATGTCCTAGTCTACCATGCCATAAATTGGAAGACTCAGACATATAAGTAGATGAGCTAGCTTTATTGATATTCTTGACCATGGTCAATACATTGAGTTTAAACATTCCACCACTCATGTATCCTTTACCAACATACATTCCACTGTTTGACAAAACAAATTTGTTCGACTCGAACACTAAACGAAAATCATGGTTATTAAGCAACAAACCAGATACCAGGTTCTTACGGATTTTAGGAACATATGCAACATTGTTCAGAGTCAGTTCCTTTCCAGAAGTCATCTTCAAGATCACCTTGCCTTGGCCCTTGATTTCTGAAGTAGCCGAGTTTCCCAAAAATATTTTCTCCCCATTCTCTAATGGTTCGAAAGTGGAGAACATACTTCTGTTGGAGCACACATGTCGAGTAGCTCCAGTGTCAATCCACCATTCCTTCGGGTTTGAACCTAACATATTCATCTCTGAGACCACAGCTGAGAGATTGATATTGGAAACATCTTGACCACAGCTGAGACCTTAGCATTCTGTATGCCTTTTTGCGGACTGGTCACCACCTTTGTAATCATCTTTTGATTAATAAAATTCTTCTCTTCTTTTTTTGTTGAGATCGGGGATGTTGACCTTGTGGCAGTAGAGGAGTCTGTGTTGATCGTGAGACTACGAGTCAAGGTGCCCTTTCTAGACACTCTTTCTGAGATTTAGGTTTAGCAATGCGAACTGCGCAAGACTCAAAGTCGAAGTGATCTTTGAAGGCACTCTTTCCGAGGTTTAGACTTAGTAGTGAGGATTGCGTAAGACTTAGAGTCGATGTGCTCTTTCGAGGCACTCTTAACGATGTTTAGGTTTAGCAGTGAGAATTGCGCAAGACTCAGAGTCAATGTGCTCTTTCGAGACACTCTTTCCGAGGTTTAGACTTAGCAGTGAGAACTGCATAAGACTCAGAGCCGAGATGCTCTTTCGAGGAACTCTTTATGAGGTTTAGACTTGTTGATTCTTGATTTTGATGATTACAACACAATGCAAAGTTTGTTGTGCTATTTCTCATATATTGCAGGTTGTATCAAAGTTTATCATGTATGATATACAAAGGTCTCAAAGCAAATTGATCAAGCAAGTCACAATGTTCTAAAGCTGAAGAATGATCAAGCAAAGCTTCATACAAAGACAATGGCTAAAGCTTCACTCAAGACTCAAGACTCAAGTCAAGACCAAAGCTTAAATGTCTTATATTTTGTGTCTTGTAAAAACAAATATAATTTTTCTCTTTGTTGAGTCTTAGATTGATGTACAGCCTTGTCACACACATACACACTCATACATAATTTTATAACTGTGTGTTTTACAAAATTTAATGGTCGAAACAGTTTGAACTAGATCAGCTATTGAGTACCAGTCGACTTCCGTTAAGGACCAATCGACTGAACCTGTACAAAACTGTCTGAACTTCTTCAAACTCTGACCAGTCGACTTATAACGGCAACTCAGTCAACTGTTCAAGCCATTTCGACAGTTTACTGATTTCAAAACTTGTATTTTCGAATTTAAAAAATTATATCCGTTGTTAAACAGATGTAGGAACTGTTTCTACAACGTCCAGGGATTCTACTCTATAAATAGAGCCTTAGAATCACCATGGATAGGTTCCAAGAATTTTTGAGAAAAGTTTAAGTATTTTTGCTTTCAAGAGAAAAAGGTTTTCATACAAAGCACTCTAATATATAAGTCTTGGTTCTCTGATTTCAGTCCAGCATAACATCGAATTTGTTTTGGACTGAATTCAGAAGTTGACCGAATAGACACTTGCAAAATCACAAACACTACAAGGCTATAGGTTGATTGTAAACATCTTTATTATTTTCTTTTACTCTCGGTTGTGAGAGTGGTTCCTCTCGGTTGGAGAGTAGAACTCTAGGATGTACAGTCAATTTTTCACTCTTGGTGGAAGAGTGGGTTTGCTCTCTCTAGTGGTGAGAGAGGACTACGCGTTGGACAAGGTTGTTGTCTAACGCCGTAGGGTATTCTTGTATATTTTCAAGAATAGTGGAAAATCTCAAGTGGGTTGCTTGGGGACTGGATGTAGGTCGGGAGGACCGAACCAGGATACATCGTGTGTACTCTGTAATTGGTATCTCTGTGGTTGTATCTCTTTGAACTCTTTTCATTACTTGCATTTCAGTTTACTCGAAATCTTTCTGGTAAGTCGACTGGATCTCCATCCTAAGTCGACTGATCAGACTGATATAACAATCCTCTTAAAAACTCTTCTGGCAAGTCGATTATCTCTCCTATTTAAGTCGACTTATCAGACTAGTCTCAAAAATACTTTTCTACTCTGACGCCCCAGTCGACTGATATCTCTTTTACAGTCGACTAGACAGAAGATAACTTTCAATTCTGCAATTATTTTTTATACAACACTATTCACCCCCCCTCTAGTATTTCTTGCCTTGCCTACAGGATCCAACAAGACTTAGCAGTGAAGACAGCGTAAAACTCAGAGTCGAGATGCCCTTTCGAGGCACTCTTTTCGAGGTTTAGACTTAAGAGTGAGACTGCACAAGACTCAGAGTTGAAGTGCTCTTTTGAAGCACTCTTTTTGAGGTTTAGACTTAGCAGTGAGGACTGTGAGAGACTCAGAGTCGATGTGCTCTTTCAAGGCACTCTTTCTGAGGTTTAGACTTAGCAGTGAGGACTACGTAAGAGTCAGAGTCGATGTGCTCTTTCGATGTACTCTTTCCAGGGTTTAGACTTAGCAGTGAGGACTGCGTAAGACTTAGAGTCGATGTGCTCTTTCGAGACACTCTTTCTGAGGTTTAGACTTAGCAGTGAGGAATGCGTAAGACTCAGAGTCGATGTGCTCTTTCGAGGCACTCTTTCTGATGTTTAGGTTTAGCAGTGAGAACTGCGTAAGACTCAAAGTCGACGTGCTCTTTCGAGTCACTCTTTCCGAGGTTTAGACTTAGCAGAGAGGATTGCGTAAGACTCAGAGTCGATATGCTCTTTTGAGACACTCTTTCCGAGGTTTTGGGTGCTTTAAAAAGGAGTAGGCGAGGAATGATTGACGAAACTGAAACAACTTTATTCAACTTTATTCGGCGGTCGGTGGGAGCTGGCGCTTATTACAATTGCCTTGTCACGAGTTTGAATCGTTTTAAGGGTTTTCATAAAACTTCATTAGGTGTTCCGCATTCTAAGTTATCTTGACTGTCTTGCCCCCCAGGTCTTCGAGTCGGTAGGTCCCCGGACGTATCACTTCGGAGACCTTATAAGGACCTTCAAATTTTGGGGCGATTTTTCCTTTCTTAGTAGGTTCGTAGATGGTGAGTCATCGGAGTACAAGGTCGCCCGCTTTTATATTGGTCAATCAAACCTTCTAATTGTAAAAGCGTTCAACTCTCTGTTGGTAGATGTTCCTTCGGATGGCCGACTTCTCGCGGACCTCGTCAAGGAGATCAAGGTTGGCTCTCAGGCCTTTGGAGTTGGAACTTTCATCAAAACTTACGATGAGGTGAAAGGGGAGGCCAACTTCCAGAGGGATGACTGCTTTGGCTCCGTAAGTTAGGTTGAATGGGGATTCGCCTGTTAGGACCCTTTTGATAGTTCGGTAGGCCCACAGGACGCTCGGTAGCACTTCTACCTACAAGCCTTTTGGCTAGTTGTCCATGCGCTTCTTCAGTCCGTCCAGGATCTGCTAGTTGGCATTCTGGGCCTGACCATTGGACTGGGGGTGTGAGATTGAAGAGAACCTTTGCTGGATCCCTAAGTCGGTACAAAACTTGCAAAAGTTTTTGCCGGTGAAATGGGTGCCATTGTCAGTTACAAGTATCCGAGGGATACCAAATCGGCAAATGATGTTCTTCCAAAAGAATTACTGCAACTAATACTCGGTAATGGTGGTGAATGGTTCGGCCTCGTCCCACTTGGTGAAATAGTCCATGGCGAAGATGAGGAAGCGTTTCTGCCCAGTTGCCATTGGAAAGGGGCCGACCAAGTCTATTCCCTACATAGTGAAGGGGATCAGACTGGCCACCGATTTCAGCTCGGCTTGGGGAGCGTGTCTGATGGAGGAATACCTTTGACAGGGGGCCACATCACAAGGTCCTGAGCATCTTGAAGGAGGGTCAGCTAATAGTATCCGTGGTTGAGTATTTTTCTTGCAAGTGCTCTACAGCCCATGTGGCATCTCCCCTAACACATAGTTGGCTTCCTGGGGACTTAGGCAGCGGAGGTAGGGTCTTCCGTTTGCTTTGGTGTACGAGCGTTTGAAGAGTGTGTCGTTGATTGGTGCAAACCTTTCTGAATGGGCCCGAACTCTTCTGGCTTCAGATGGATCTAGGAGTAGTTCTCCCACCCTTAGGAATTTTAGGATTGGATTCATCCAAGTTGTCTTTCCCACGGCTCGGTCGACGCAGTTGACCTTGGGAGGCACGACTGCCTCGATGCTGGGTTTCAGGAGGACCTCCACTAAGACAGTATGATCAATTCCTTCGAATGAGGAGGAGGACAGCTTGGAGAAGGCGTCGACCTAGGCATTCAGTTCTCAAGGAATCTGAGTCACTGTCGTTTCCAAGAAATCTAAGAGGATAGGGCGAACGTGCTCCAGGTAGTGGATCATTCGGAAGTCACTGGCCTCGTACTCAGCATATTAATCCGTGTGCTAACATTCATTACTGCAGAAACCCCTTCCTCATACCTATCCTATTAATCAATTTCTTTGCCCTGCATGATTTCAACATCCTATGTAAACTGTCTGCTACCAGTGTAAACAATAATGGGGACAGGGGATCCCCCTATCGAAGGCCCCTTCGACATTTAATTTCCTTTCTCAGTATCCCGTTGACTAGTACACATACCATTGTAGTCTACAACCTTGTCTTTATCCATCCAAATCACATATTCCCGAATCCTCGCCTCCTAAGGATCTCCACCAAACAGTTTCATTCCACTTTAAACCCTAGTTTTAGAAGAAACCCTACCGTCATTTGCCTTTTGCAATCCTGCATGACCTCCTGAACTAGTGTCACGCTGCGATAAACTATGTCTTATACTCATCGACGATGTCCCTTGTCAGGGCTCTCAGACTATTCACTAACATCTTAGAGATAATCTTGACCGAACAATTTAACAAGCTGATTGGTCTGAAATTCCCGACCTCGGTGACCATCTTTTTCTTCGGAATCAAGCAAACATTGGAGTAATTTAATCATCCCATTTTCAGGGTTTTCTTATAAAAAGCATTCATGACATCCATAATATCCCCTTTTCCAATGTCCCAGAACTGTTTGTAGAAGAAGATGAGGAACCCATCCGGTCCTGGTGACTCATACCCCAAACTGCTGTTTTGACCTCCTCCATAGTGAATGGATCTTGGAGTGTAGTAACTCTATGCTGAAGATCCTCGTTTAACGCCTCCCAAAGGTCCTCGGCTGACTCATATTATCCACCCTTTATGTTACCAAACAGTTCCTTGTAAGTATCATGAATATGCTAATCAATAAGCTGTTCATTTGAGACTATCATCCCAGCAATTTGTAGGGAATGAATGTAATTGTTCCTACGTCACATGCCAGCTACCTTATGAAAGTACATAGTATTTGCATCCCCCTTCTTTAACCATTTCACTCTCGATCGTTGGTGCCACATGATTTCTTCCTTAATACAAGCCTCCATAATTTCCTCCCTACAGCCAGCCAGCTGTCGCAATTGGCTGTCATCCAAACCATCCTTTTTCTCCTTCTTCTGTAGTCCTCTATCTCCTTTAGTATGGTCTCCTTTCTTTACAACACATTTCTGATTGTATCATTGTTCCACTTTCTTAACCTTTTTCCGAGTCTTAAGATTTCCCTCATAAGTCTTGCTACTGGTCCGTGTGGTTTACCTCCCCTCCTAACTTGCCTTGACTTGGTCATGGCAATCCTCATTGCCTAGCCACATCTTCTCGAGATGAAATATCATGGTCCTCCTTTTCCCCTCTTCTCTTGTGCTAATAATAATAGAAACATGGTCAGAAGAATTGTGAATGCACTAGCATGCCATTGCCCATGGGAATTAGTCTCCCATTCAGCTGAAACAAGAATCTTGTCCAGCTTTGCAAGAGCGGGTGACCTACAACGGTTAGATCACATAAAAGCGACGATCGTTGATTGGTATCACGATCAACATGAGGCTGAAGATGATTTGTTTGAACTTTCTATTGTCGTGTCCATTACCCTCCCCTCCTTTTCCTTAATGCGCGTGTCTGACCATGTTGGAATCCCCGCCTAACACCCAGGACAACCTCCATTTACCCATATGATGTGGACTAACCTGTCCCAAAGTTATTGCCTTCGACTTATGTCGTTTGGTCCATATACCATCGTGATCGTTTCTGTTGCTGCTAATTTTGGTGTAGGAGCAAACAGATGATATGTGAAATTTTCTAGAAACAATAAAAGCAAACCTACTAACTTCTTGCCGATGTTAACCGTTTCTTGACGTTGTCGCTGACTTGCAAAAAAGTTCGAAACACCGGGATTGTTCCCAATGACGAACCCTTCGACGCTCAAGTCAGTAATTAAGAAGATTATGAAAGAGCTTTTGTGGAGAAAATAATGATTATCTTTTTTTATGGTGGGGGTAGAGGGGTATTTATAGTCACATTTGGAAACAATTTCGAGATAATTATTTATCTCTACTTTCCAGTGTTTTTGAATAAGAAATAGAGTTTAAATTATTTCATGATAAGAGGATTGGTTTAAACTGTCTCTTAGAGATAATCATGAATTTGAATTACTCTTTAAATGTTTTGGGTTTGTTCATAATGGGTTGTCACCCCGACCCAATAAGACAGACCCGTTTTTGGGTTATTGGGCTTGGAGAAGACCCAGTTTCCATTTTTGGACCCATTTATAGTGGAAATTACCATTTTACCCCTGAGAGCTTTGAGATTCGTGTCCGATTTGGACAGTCCTGATTTAGTTCTATTTTTAGCCATATCAACTTCCTTCCACCCATCCTCTCTCTTTTGGACCACCACCGATGCAATGAAGTTACCCACCCAACAATCCAGTAAGTCAAAAATTATTAGTATTGATACCAACCATTACCCCCTCCCTGAGCGTCTTTAAACCACCATTCCTGAATATGATTTAATTTAATGCCTTAAGAAACATGTCCGTTGGTTGAGACAATTTGGTATCCTCCAAGCAAACATTATCAATATTTGGCAAAATTTTTAAAAAGTACACAAAGTTTTGGGCCAGTTTAAAAAAAAGTACACAATTTTTTTTTTAAAGGACACAATGTTTAAATAAGATCCACTGGGTTAGTTAGGGTTAGAGTTGGGTTATGGTAGGGTTTAAAAAAACCACTTTCATCTTTCATTTGTGTTTAAAAAAATCACATTCATCTTTTACTTGTGTTTAAAAAAACATTACTTAACTAATCATATGTTTAAATAACCCCCCGAACTAATCCTAACCCTAACCCTAACTAACCTAGTAGACCTTATTTAAACATTGTGTCCCTTTTTATAAAAAAAAAACTTCTGTGTACTTTTTTTAAACCGACCCAAAACTTTGTGTACTATTTTTAAATTTTGCCTCAATATTTTGACCCTTCATAACCACCCCAACAATTCTACGCTTGGCAGCTTTGTCAAGCCCTCTAACATTCCAAAATAGGCCGTTAAACTTTAACACTATCACACACCCACCAAAACTTGTTGGACTTTGTGGACATTGTCCTAATTGTGTCAATGTAATTCGTGTGTGCACTGTGGTTATTATGCAAATTAATACCATAAATATTTGCTAATTGAATCAACATGGAATCTTGGGATTGAACCAAAAATTGATATAGCATGCACATAAAAGTTAAAAATGCCTCAACGAGAAACTACTATTACTAATTCTATTCCGGGCGTGCATTTTCCTAGTAAATTGTAAGAGGCTTATTATTTTATAAGTCCTCCCTATAAGAATACATGGTACCCCCTCTCCCATCCTCAACGTTCATATTCTCACAACTCTTCCAACTCTCCTCCTCTTTTACGTACTCCCCAGAATACGAGTTACAACCTATACAGCAAACGACAAAGAAAAGAGAAAATGGAAGGCAGCGTGTGGGAGATCGAGGAAGAGCAGGAACAAGGAGCAGAATTTTCTGAAACATCCAATCTCTATGGTAACTTCCCCATTGAAACAGGTAGCAGCGACGACCTATATGTGGGGGTTGGCAAGTCAAATTCGAGCATGGATGCGCTCTCGTGGGCTCTGAAGCACGTCGTTAAGCCCTCGACCTTTGTCTATCTCATTCATGTCTTCCCTGAGGTCCATCACATTCCTACTCCTTGTAAGTCACTTCATCTTTCATAAATAAACGTACTGTAAAGTTACACCGTGACAATTTGTCTCAATAAATCTAAGATAAACAACAATTATCCGCGCAAGTGCTGCTGTAGAAAGAGTTCAAGAGTTACAATCTCGCTTGCATCAATTACAAACTATTCTTCCAATGAAAGAAAATACGTCTAAAAGTTTATGTTGTCAGCTTTAGCTTGTCATGTTGCTTTCGATTATTTTTCGATGAAAATGTAGGGGTCTTTGATTTGATAGCTTGATTTGCATGTGTTTGTCCGGCCGAACGAGGCATCTTTGAAAAATTAGTACAATGACATGCCATAGTATGTGCGGAGTATACAAAGTCTAAGTTAATGGATGGATCTATTAGGCATTATTCCGAGCATATACCTATTGGGGTTGTCAACAAAAGGGTATAGTTACATATATAATACATGGAATTTGGGTGATAAACTGATAATTCAATTCAAATCGGGGACCTGGATATCAGGGTTGGATCCTTACAAGAATTTAATGAATCACAAACTGATAACCTGTAAAGTTTAAGCCAAAAAGTCTGATTGTATTGATGTCAAAATATTGAATATATAGTACATTCAAAGAGCTATGCCAATCCTGAAAATATCCTACAAGATATCAGATCTGCATATATTAGGAAAGACACCTAATTGATCATATTAGCTATCAAATCTGCATATATTAGGAAAGACACCTAATTGATCATATTAGCTATCAAATCTGCATATATTAGGAAAGACACCTAATTGATCATACTGGCTATCAGATCTGCATATATTAGGAAAGATATCCTATGCATATATTAGGAAAGACACCTAATTGATCATATCTGCAGGTTGTCATATCTGCAGATATTGGGAAAAACTCCATCAATTTGCTCCAATATCGTAATTGTTGGCTATTTTGGTCAAAACCAACCTCCTCATTGTTTGCTTTTAGTCCCACATGGGAAATGGACTTGTCATGTGAGTGTTTATATAACAACCCATCATTTACTCCATTGTAGACTTGTGTGGTGTGGGGAACCGGTGGGCCACACGCGCGCGCCGCAGCCGCTCGGCTCGGCTCGGCTCGGCTCGCGTAGTGGGCACGGGTGTGCGCGCCCGCATCTGCGGACACGAATGCCGATCCGAATTGCTCTTCGGGTTCGGGTTGAGATCCAAAACTTCTTTTGCTATTTGTTTTTACCTTTTGACTATTTCCTTCTAAACGTTGGATTAGTTATTCAGATCCGAAAATCTGGCCACCTTCTCTCCACACGTTCAGCAACGTTCACACATTCTTCTGCCTATATATTCCAATCTTCCCATCTTTTTACAACTACTGAAAAATCTTTATTCCACAAAAGAAAACTCTTCCTCTTGTTCGCTTCTTCTCTGGCTGCTTCCGCTCTCTGTTTTTCACTTCCGTTCTGGGCAAGGACAAGTTCGGGTCGATCTCTCGACGTTGTGTGCGACAGCAAGACGCCGGTGATACCGGGGGGTTTTACCACTAGGAGCATCTACGAAAAGTCTGCACATAAGACTGCAGATCAACTCTTAGGGCAGTGCGTTCCGCGGGACTTCCCCATAGGCCGGTAACTCTGTTTTAATTTATTTTGTTCCGAAAGATATCAAAGATTAGAGACAATTTTTAGTAACAATCTAAGAGTTGATACATATTGTTAATCTGATTAATTTAGCATATATTGTTAATTTAGCACATACATATTGTTAATCTAATTAATTTAGCACATATTGTCAATTTAACACATATTGTTAATCTGTTAATTTGGCACATATTGTTAATTTAACGCATATTGTTAATCTGATTAAACTGCACACTTTAGCACATACTGGTTACTTTAGCACATACTGGTGATTAACACCATACATAATTTGTTCATAAAAAAAACAACATACATAATTTAGCACATACTGGTTAATTTAGCACATATTGTTAATCTGATAAAAGTGCATACTGGTTACTTTAGCACATACTAGTGATTAACAACATACATAATTTAGCACATACTGGTTAATTTAGCACATACATATACTGATTAAATTAAGTGTTGTTATTAACAAAATTGATTAAATCAAATAAAGCATATACTGATTAAATCAAATAAAGCATATGTTGTTAATTTAGCACACATATATATACACATGGTTTCATTTTTATAAAGCACTGTTCGTATTACTTATAGATCACATATCTTGGTATTAACAAATTGCGGTACTGATAGATCACTATAAATTCCCATATTATAGAATATCTGTAGCTTTAATATTCTTACAGTATTGATCAATTATTAATCACAATAGTTATTGACACCAACAGTTATGTTACTAAACTCATTTTAATATTCTCAAAGCTTTAGAATATTTCTCACTGTAAATTTGTTTTTATTAACTTGCAATAATCAATTTCGTAGTATAATTAAGTGTCAGTTTATATTGTGAATAACATTACTGCTTACATAACAATATCAAGGCTATTATTAATTTGTAGTGCTAGATATTACTTGGTATTCTTTAAACATTAGATAAAGGAACAGTTTATTGACCTTGCAAATCCTTTTAAAAGAAATCTAAAGTTCTAAAAAGTAAAGATAAATTTGGGAACAAGCCAAAAGGGTCCTTCTGTCAACCGGGTGTAAACAGCCCTAAGCGACACGGTATTTAAGCGTCTTCGGACCACCGCTAGCTGGGAACCGACTCCTACAGCTAACCCAAGTTAATTAGAACTTGATAGACTAAAGATTTGTTTAGGTTGATTAGCAAGATCATTAAACTATTGTCTAGAGCCCGTGACACCTTTATTGAGTAGCTACAATATTATTCCTGCAGACTCTACACTGCTAAACTATTTATCATGACTGGAAAAGAAGAGACTGCTTCTGCCAAGCCAGCCAAGTTTGATGGCACCCACTTCAAGAGATGGCAGAGTCAAATGAAATTCTGGCTCACCACCTTAGGACTGCTTTTAGCAATTGATGGATCCACATCCATCACAACTGATTCTGACAAGTCTGAGTCGACCAAAGAAGTTTCTGAATCCCTTATTTCCTCTCAAACTCCTAAGGAACCCTCTAGTTTCCAAAAACCTAAAACCCCTAAGGAAATAGACTTTAACTGTTTTCATCGAATTCTAAGCGCCATATCTGACTCTTTTTATGACATATTCTTTGAATATAAAAATGCTAAAGAACTTTGGGATGCTTTAGAAGATGAATATGGTTGTGATGATGCTGGAATTGAAAGATTCAATTTTTCTGCTTTTAATAGATATTTCATGGTAGATAACAAACCTATGAATGACCAAATCCATGAATTCCAAGAATATGTGAGACATATTCAAGCCAAAGGTACAATATTTTCTACTGAGTATAAGATAGCTTGCCTAATAGATAAACTCCCTCCTTCTTGGTCTGATGTCAAGAAGGAACTCACTCATACTCAAGGTGAGCTTACCTTTGCCCAAGTCCTAATGAAGATTAGAACAGAAGATCAACTTAGGCTAAGGTCCAACCCTAAAAATGAGTCCAAAGCAAAGGTAAACCTTGTAGTATCATCCCAAGACAAATCCAAACCTAATAATCCTCACAAACCTAAGAAAAACTCCTTCAAGAAAAAGAACTTTCAGCCTCATCACCAGAATCACCAAAACCACCAAAACCGCCAACACCAGCAAAACCACAGGACTAGAAACTTCGATCAGACTCAGGATCAACAGAAGTTTTGTTTGGTGTGTGGAAGAACAAACCATCTATCCTTTAATTATTTTCATATAAAGAAGGAACCAATCAAGACTCCTTATAAGGGGAAAGGCCCTACCAAACCAGAAGTCAACATGATTCTGAATGGATCTTCTAGTTCCTTCAGGTCTGTGACTTACCAACTTTCTGTTAATATTTCTTACTATTCTGATGACTGGTGGTTGGATTCTGGAGCTAATGTTCATGTTTCATTTGATCGCTCCTGTTTTTCATACTATCAGGAATCATGTGGAGGAGGCATAACCCTAGGAGATGGATCAACGGCACAGATTGTAGGAAGAGGAAGAATAGATCTGAAGATGACATCAGGAAAAAATCTGCCTTTTCATGATGTACTTCATGTGTCGTCAGTTAGGAGAAACTTAGTTAGTGGTTCCCTTCTTGTAGCGTCAAGTTTCAAAATTGTAATGGAAGCAAATAAAATTGTATTTTCTAAGAATGAGTCTTTTGTTGGAAAAGAATATGTAAAGGATGGTCTTTTTATTCTCAGTACTATAAATAAAATGTCAGATCCTTCTCCTGTTGCTTCAAATGTAGAATCTTCCAATGTTTGGCATGGTAGACTAGGTCATGTGAATTTAGATTCTTTTAGAAGGATGATGAATTTAGCTCTTATTCCCAAGTCTCTTGTAGATAATAAACACAAATGTGAGATTTGTGTTCAAGCCAAACATTCTAGGCTACCTTTCAAATCTATAGAGAGAAATTCTGATCCTCTAGAACTAATTCATAGTGATGTTTGTGACTCAAATACGGTTCTGACCCGAGGCGGTAGGAAATACTTTGTCACCTTTATAGATAATTGTTCAAAGTATTGTCATACCTACCTTCTCAAAATAAAAGATGAAGTTCTAGATAGATTTAAGGTCTACAAATCCGAAGTTGAGAACCAATTAGAGAAAAAGATTAAGATCCTTAGATCTGATCGTGGCGGAGAGTATACCTCAAACGAAATGACTAACTTCTATGAAGAACACGGAATAATTCATGAGGTGACTGCTCCTTACTCACCACAGTCCAACGGAGTTGCTGAAAGGAAGAATCGAACTCTGTTAGACATGGTGAATGCCATGCTTCTCAGCTCAAGTGCTCCTGATAACTTGTGGGGAGAAGCCTTATTGACAGCCTGTTACATCCTAAACAGGATCCTTAGTAAATCTAAGGATAAGACTCCCTATGAATTATGGAAAGGTAGAAATCCTAGAGTCCATTACCTTAAGGTCTGGGGATGTCTAGCAAAAGTAGGAATCCCTGAACCTAAAAAGAGAAAGATTGGACCTAAGACTGTAGATGCTATATTCATAGGATATGCCTTAGATAGAAATGCCAATAGATTTCTAGTGACTCATTCTGAAGTAAATGAAATCTCTAATAATACCATTATAGAAGCTAGAGATGCAGTTTACTTTGAGAATATATTCCCTTTAAAGATAGAATTTCTTCCAACCCCTCCAGTTATTCTAGCTCTCAACCTTCTAGCTCTCAACCTAATCAAGATTCTGAACCTAGAAGAAGTAAAAGATGCAGGATTGAAAGAAATTTAGGGGAAGGTTTCTTCACTTATTTGATAGAGGGTGATCCCTCAATTTATGAAGAAGCAACTTCTTCTCCTGATGCTCCTTTCTGGAAAGAAGCCATCAACAATGTTTACAACTCCATTATGGAGAAAATTACTTGGTATTTAGCAGACCTGCCTTTAGGTAGTAAACCCATAGGTTGCAAGTGGATCTTCAAAAGGAAACTTAGAGCTGACGGTTTAATAGAGAAATATAAAGCTAGATTAGTAGCCAAAGGTTTCACCCAGAAAAAGGGATTAGATTATTTTGACACCTACTCGCCTGTAGCTAGGATTGCCTCTATTAGAACTCTTCTAGCTTTAGCATCCATTTATGACTTGATAATTCATCAAATGGATGTAAAGACAACCTTTTTGAATGGAGACCTAGAGGAAGAAATCTACATGGAGCAACCTGAAGGTTTTATTGCTAAAGGTCAAGAAAAGAAAGTTTGCAGATTAGTAAAATCTCTTTATGGCCTAAAGCAAGCTCTCAAGCAATGGCACAGCAAATTTGATAAAGTGATTTTAGAATATGGCTTCTTACCAAATGAGTATGACAAATGTATATACTCTAAAAACACTGATGGAATTTGTGTCATTATATGCTTATATGTAGATGACATCCTCATTTTAGGATCAACACTTGAGTTAATAAATAATACTAAAGATTATTTATCTAGCATGTTTGATATGAAAGACCTAGGAGAAGCTAACCTGATTCTAGGAATGCAAGTATCCAAATCCAAGGAGGGTTATACTCTTTCCTTTGTACATTCTATTAAGAAAATGCTAAGAAAATTTGAGTACTTTGATAAGATACCTGCTCGTACTCCTTTTGACAGTAGTATCATTCTCAAGAAGAATGAAGGTTCACCTGTAGAACAACATAGATACTCTCAAATGATAGGTTCTCTTATGTATATAACAAATAGAACTAACCTGATATTGCATTTACTGTTGGGAGACTTAGTAGATATACTAGTAACCCAAACTGGTCACATTGGTCAGCATTAGAAAGAGTATTTAGATATCTTAAGGGTACTATAGATTATAAACATCATTATTCTAGACACCCTGATATCATAGAAGGATACTCAGTTGCAAACTGGATAACTGACTCACATGATATGAAATCCACAACTGGATATGTTTTTACCATAGGAGGAGCTGCAATCTCTTAGGGTTCATGTAAACAAACCATCATAGCTAGAAGTACTATGGATTTTGAAATGATAGCTTTGGACACTACTTGTACAGAAGCTGAATGGCTAAGAAATTTGATTATGCATATACCTGTTACTAATATTCCTGTTCCTGCTATTTCCATAAACTGTGATAATAAATCTGTTATAGAACTACTAAAGCATGATTCTGTGAATGCTAAGATGAACAGGCACCTGCAGCTGCGCTTCAAGTCATTCAAGAGCCTATTAGGCAAATATGTGGTTCTTGACTATATAAAGTCAGAAAAGAACCTTGCAGACCACTTGACAAAGGGTCTGTCTAGGACGTTGATCCTAGAATCATCGAAGGGGATGGGGTTAAGCCCATAAGTAAGTCACCAGCAGTGGCAACCCAACCGAGTCTGACTGGAGATCCCAAGAAGCCGGTTCAATGGGTAGAAACAAGCTGGACTTCGGTGACTATTATGGAACACTAACTCAGAGATTAAATTCTCATAAATTAATGCCCAGGTGGCTGTACGAGGTTGTACAATAATATCCCATCCCTATGGTGACAGTGTTCCTGTGTGATCTGGTTAGGATGAGTTCTAAACTCTTAATAGGTCCAAACATTATTATGTAGGGTTGACTCCGATCACCAACCCTTTGAGGACTTACCTATATGAGAGGTCGTGAAGGCCGCGACTATGGGACAAGGCGATCCTACACAACTCTCATGAATATGGAAAAAATGCGCATGGCCATTCAAAAGTGCCACCCGATAGACCCAAGAACCTTTAGCGTACTATGTGTGCTATTTTTTGAATTTGATTCAAGAAGTCTGATTCAAGGCATTGTCCATCAAGCACTTCTTCAGACAAAGACAATAGTCACTACGTGAGATTCAAGGCTGTAGTCCATATCATTTATGCATAGTATACTCTTGCCCAGAACTTCTCCATCATTATTCTTTTGTTATCTCTGTCTTCGAATCTTGGTTTGGGGGGGGGGGGGGGATTGTTGGCTATTTTGGTGAAAACCAACCTCATTGTTTGCTTTTAGTCCCACATCGGAAATGGACTTGTCATGTGAGTGTTTATATAACAACCCATCCTTTACTCCATTGTAGACTTGTGTGGTGTGGAGAACCCGTGGGCCACACGCGCGCGCCGCCACCGCTGCCCGGCCTGGTTCGGTTCAGTTCAGCGCGCGTAGTGGGCACGGGTGTGCGTGCCCGCATCTGCGGACACGAATGCCGATCCGAATTGCTCTTCGGGTTCGGGTTGAGATCCAAAAGTTCTTTTGCTTTTTGTTTTTACCTTTTGACTATTTCCTTCTAAACGTTGGATTAGTTATTCAGATCTGAAAATCTGGCCACCTTCTCTCCACACGTTCAGCAACGTTCACACATTCTTCTGCCTATATATTCCAATCTTCCCATCTTTTTACAACTACTGAAAAATCTTTATTCCATAAAAGAAAACTCTTCCTCTGGTTCGCTTCTTTTCTGGCTGCTTCCGCTCTCTGTTTTTCACTTCCGTTCTGGGCAAGGACAAGTTCGGGTCGGTCTCTCGACGTTGTGTGCGACAGCACTCGACGTTGTGTGCGACAGCAAGACGCCGGTGATACCGGGGGGTTTTACCACTAGGAGCATCTGCGAAAAGTCTGCACATAAGACCGCAGATCAACTCTTAGGGCAGTGCGTTCCGCGCGACTTCCCCATAGGCCGGTAACTCTGTTTTAATTTATTTTGTTCCGAAAGATATCAATGATTAGAGACAATTTTTAGTAACAGTAACACCCACCTTCAAGTTGGAGCATGCGGGTTCAAAATGCCCAACTTGTTAAGGAGAAAATCAAATTGCTTCTTGCCGAGAGCCTTTGTAAAAATATCCGCCAATTGAATCATCGTAGGAACATACGATGGAGCAATCAAACCTTCTGTAATAGCATTATGAACAAAATGACAATCAACTTCAATATGCTTCGTTCGTTCATGATAAACTGGATTCCGAGCAATGTGTAAAGCAGACTGACTGTCACAAAATAATGGAATAGCTTGAGGATGATGAACTCCAAAACTCAACAACAAGCCCTTGAGCCACTTAAGCTCACAAGTGATGGCCACCATTGAATGATATTCCGCCTCAGCAGAGGATTTGAAGACGGTGTGCTGCTTCTTCGTTTTCCAAAAAATAGGTGATTGTCCAAGAAAGACGACCCAACCTGTCAAGGACCTGTGCATGAGAGGACATGCAGCCCAGTCCGAATCGCACCATCCTTGTAAATTCAAGTTACTATCTGCATGCAACAACATACCCTGACCCCGAGTTCCTTTTAAATACCTCACAACTTGCAATGCTGCCTCCTAGTGCTCTTGTCTAGGATCTTGCATGAATTGTGATAAAATATGTACAACATATGCCAAGTCAGGCCGTGTGATAGACAAGTACATAAGACGGCCTATAAGACGCTGATAGGACTCTGGAGCAGCGAGCTTAGCACCTGTAGCGAGGCCGAGCTTATGATGTTGCTCAATAGGAAAATATGTCGGTTTGGCCCCTAAAAGACCAACTTCAACAATGATATCAAGGGTGTACTTGCATTGACATAGAAACAAGCCAGAAGAACTTTGAGCTACCTCGATACCAAGAAAGTACTTAAGCGTACCAAGATCCTTCATACGAAAACAGTCACTCAAATAGGCCTTAAAAACCCGCAACTCGGCTGAATTGTTGCCAGAAATAATCAGATCATCAACATACACCAAGACATTAAGCTGCACTCCATCCTTGGTGTAAGTAAACAAAGAATAATCAGAGTAAGATTGGAGAAAACCATACCCTTTCAAAACCGCAACTAGCTTTGCAAACCAACAACGAGGTGTCTGTTTCAATCCATATAAAGATTTTCAAAGTCGACATACCAAATTAGGATCCGAGGACTCGAACCCGAGGGGTAATTTCATGTAAACCTCTTCATCAAGATCACCATGGAGGCATACATTGTGTACATCCATCTAGTGAAGTTCCCAATCCTTTGAAGCTGCAATGACGAGAAAAGTACAAATCATTGCCATCTTTGCGACCGGAGCAAAAGTCTCATTGTAATCCAAACCTTCGATCTGATGATTACCAAAGACAACGAGTCGAGCTTTTAACCTCTCAAGAGCACCAGTGGAGTGATATTTTCTTCTATAAACCCATTGATTACCCAATGCACGCTTGCCAGGAGGAAGATATTCTAGAGTCCAAGTACCATTAGCTTCCAATGCTTGTATGTCTTCTTGCATAGCCTGTTTCCACCCTACGTCCTTCGTGGCCTCCTTAAAAGACCGGGGTTCATCTCCAGTAATGACAGCTGTAAGAAATTTTCGATATGGTGCAGAAAAATTGTGACAATTTATATAATGTGCTATAGGAAAAAGATTACCTGAGGGATGCTGTGAAGGGGAAGTAGCAGTGTTAGATGGACTCTCTGTGAATACATTGTAGGTGACTTAATCCCGTAGAAGTACAGAAGAATTTTTAGATCTCATGCCACAACCTAGAGCTTCCTTCGGACCATTTTCAACTGAATCAACACTGATAGTGATATTGTCATGAGAACCCGAAACCTCATTCATAACCAGGTCTAGCATCAGTTGAGGAGAAGCTGTGACTACTGTGGTTTCGGACTCCTCTAAACCCGCATCTGCTGGGTGAGCATCAGCGAGCTCGACCACAGGAATTTCGATAGTGTTGGTCTCATCGGCAGTGGGCTGGGCATTCAGTTGTACTGTCGTTGCATCACGAGTGTCAAGGACTTCATTTTCATCAAAAAATTCCCCAAAATCCAAATC
This sequence comes from Hemerocallis citrina, assembly GCA_017893485.1. NCBI lineage: Eukaryota > Viridiplantae > Streptophyta > Magnoliopsida > Asparagales > Asphodelaceae > Hemerocallis > Hemerocallis citrina. The sequence continues at coordinate 18,358,416 of CM030364.1, read as the reverse complement.
AACATCCACATCTAACTCAAAGAGAGCACCATGTTCAGTATTGCTAATGAATCGAAATATATCTTCAAAAAATTTTACATCCCGTGATACAAAGAACTCATTTTTGTCAAGATCATAAAGTCGCCAACCCTTCTTGCCAAAAGGATACCCGACAAAAATACATTTGCGACTACGACTTGCAAATTTATCTCCTTTAGACTTTTGATTGTGAGCAAAACATAAGGAACCAAACACACGAATTGCATCATAAGACGGAGCATATCCAAACAATTTTTCAAAAGGAGTGAGATTATCAAGAACTGTGGATGGGGTTCTATTTATCAAATGTGCAACGGCCAAAACACTCTCTCCCCAAAATTAAATCGGTAGATTTGCTTGAAATCTTAAAGCACGAGCAACATTTAAGAGGTGTTTGTGTTTTCTCTCGACTCTCCCATTTTGTTGTGGAGTTCCAACACATGAGGTTTGAAACAAAATGCCAGAGGTAGAAAAATAATCAAGCAAACAATTGAATTCTGTTCCGTTATCACTCCTTACGATTTTGATAGTTTGAGAGAATTGGCGTTCAACCATGGCTACGAAGGACATAAATATTCGAAAAATCTCCAATTTATCAACCATCAAATAAACCCACACAGCTCGAGAAAAATCATCCACAATAGTAAAAAAATATCGAGCACCACAAGAGGATTTATGTTTGTAAGGACCCCATAGATCAATATGAATCAATTTAAAAAATCGACGAGCTTTATTGTTACTCACAGGAAATCTATCTCTAGGATGTTTAGCGCGAAAACAAACTTCACATGCTTTATTCAAACTACCTCGAAGATTCCGAACTGGTGGAAGCAACTTCACTACTTTCTCGGAAGGATGCCCCATTCTATTATGCCAAAGTGCCAAAGAAGAAGCTTCTCCATCAACTGTGACTGCCTGAACTGAGCTCGGCTCCCTGAAGTAGTAGAGTCCATCTTGCTTACTTCCCGTTCCAATCAACTCCTTCGTTTGGTCCTGTATAGCATACATATAAGAGTTAAAGGTGACAATACTGTGTGAATCATCACACAATTGAGGCACAGAAAGTAAGTTGCAGTCTAATTGAGGAACATAAAGAACATGTTTGAGAGTTATAGTATCCGACAATCGCACCGAACCATCCTTGGTGGCGACAACCTTCTTGCCATCAGGAAGATGGACGGGGCACAATATGTTTTTCACATCAAACAAGTGAGAAATATTGCCGGTTACATGATTGGATGCACCGGTGTCAATAATCCACAAATTTCCATTAAACTTACCACTCAAACGATCATCAGAAACAGACATATTACCGAATATACTTGGTGGTGGTGGTGGCGGTGGCGTGTCTTCGCCTGCCATTGTTATGGTTTGTGGAACTTTGCTGGCTCTGATACCATGTAAAGTTTAAGCCAAAAAATCTGATTGTATTGATGTCAAAACATTGAATATATAGTACATTCAAAGAGCTATGCCAACCCTGAAAATATCCTACAAGATATCAGATCTGCATATATTAGGAAAGACACCTAATTGATCATACTGGCTTTCAGATCTGCATAAATTAGGAAAGACACCTAATTGATCATATCTACAGGTTGTCATATATATCTGCAGATATCATATATGCAGATATTAGGAAAGACTCCATCAATTTGCTCCAACATCGTAACATAACCCCTTTTCAACATACCTGGAGCAATGCAAGTACCGATCCCGTGGTAAGTCTCTTAGCTGGTCGTCAACAAGAGATTTGAGAGCTTTGCATCCTGCTTGCAACTTTAGTTGCTGTTTAATACTGTTTAAGGGACAATTTACAGCGAACTAAGAGTTACAGAAACTTCAATTTTGAGAATAAGTACTGTCGTTAAATCTGACATCCTAAAACACCCTCCAATTTCAAGAATTCAACTCCTTTTGATTAAAATGATGGAGTAAAATTATTACTATGCATGCTATCATCTTATTTTATTTGACATATTAAACACAGTAGGAATGCTCCCCAAGAGTAAGGCGAGCCCAGAACAGGTGGAGAGTTTTATGAGCCAAGAGAGAGCAAGAAGGAGAACTCTGATAGAAAAATTCCTCAACTTATGCCATTCTTCTAAGGTAACTTTCATACAATGCAAACTGAACATTTCAAATTTCATTTTGTTAGTGAAATTGTTAAAAATGTTCTGTATTTCGATGAAAAATTGGCAGGTGCAAGTAGACACAATCCTCATTGAGAGTGATCTAGTGGCAAAAGCTATCCTTGAACTTATTCCAGTGCTCAACATAAGAAGGATAATTGTAGGGAGTACAAGATCAAGGTAACTAGATATAGCAAATGAAATAAGTGATTGATTACTTGATATTTTAATTTTTTTCACCACTTTATGCTGAGTAGAAGTTTGGCATGTATTAATACTTTGTAAATTTTATTTATTTCGCATGAATGAGTGATGGTTGAAGAAATTAAATGCTATTTGAAATGAATTTTCAAGATTAAAACTGAAGAGAAAATTGATGTTAGTCAGTTGGTAAAGTATTGAAATTTAAGAAAGAGATGTCACAGATCAAGACTTGTCACAAAAAATAATTTTCTTCTTATGTCCAATAGAATGATTGAATGGTCCCACATTTTTATGAGAAAGTATCGAGGATTTCAAGTTAGTAAGAAGTTGTGGATCAAAGCAGGGGAGAGACATATTAAAGCTGTTGCTTTAGGCAATACGGAAACTTTATATGTAAACAATGACATAAATAAGTATATTGCTTGTCATGTGACATCATAAGTGAAAAATGATAATTTTAAATTAAAAAAATTGCACGACGAGCTCTGAAAAGTCAATGCACTTTAGCACTGAAGCGACGGTTGGGCTACATTCGGTGTTTTAAGCATCAACGGTTAAGACCGTCGGTACTGAAAATAATCGGTGCTGCAGAAATCTTTTGCCATAGTGTTATGACATTTGTTTTTATAAAAAATTGAGTCAATGCACATGACCATGTTTGGCATGTGAATTTTGAAGTAGAAAGTGGGAAGAAGTGGAGGAAGTGACGTTGTTTTACATTTTGAGTTTCTCCCATTTTGCTCACTTTCCATTTCAAAATCCATGTGCAAAAAAAAGTCCATAAATATTATAGAATCTAGTTTACACATGCATGTAACAACTATAAATAAACACTTTTTAATTGATAGTCTCAATACAAATTGCAGTGCAAAGTCTATACAAGCAAAACTTATTCTGAATTTTCTATGGAATTCATATGATTGAGTCTCGTAATACAAAAATTAAAAAAGTTAATTTGCAATAAATTAGTGACTCCTTACTAACACATAATGTATTAGATGAGTACGAAGTGCAATTTGTCGCTGAGTGTCTTGATCTTTTCTCTATTAAAAAAATAAGCTATTGGCATGGTTTGAAATGTAGCTTTAGCTTTCTTTTGCCCATTCTCGGGCTTGGATCCTCCCTGATACTTAAGGGAATTTGAAAATTTTAATCAACTTTTCAAAAATAAAATCAAGAAAACTGCGCTAAAGGCATATTACTAACAAGGTTTGTTGCTGCAGGAAGCTGAAGAAAGCAAATAGCAAAGCAGAACAGATATACAAGAGTGCACCTCAGTACTGCGAAGTGAAGATCATTAGTGATGGAAAACAAGTTGTAATGACTAATCAGATTACCGAACCACCTTCTCCTCATCCTCGTTCTCTAAATCTCGAGATGAAGCATGATACTAAACACGAACATGAAGAAAAGAGCTCCGTATCCTGCACATGCTTTAGTCGAAAATTCATGTGATCATCTATATGTTTGATCCAAAAACCATTTGGAGACTAATATTTTATACATATACTAGGTTTTCCTGTGGGTGCCTACGGCACGTTTTAGGAGCGATGCAGCATATGAAAATTCCTATAGACTAAAACGTACTCTACAATTCTTGACAATTAAAAAAAGCAGGAGATAAATTTAATTTTCAGCATTTCATATATATATTTATAGAGAGAGAGAAAAGTGAACCTCATATAGAGTATGAGGATATTTTCCTCATACAAAGTGATTATACTCATTTGGTGGGACCCTTATAGAAGATCCACTCCATTCATCATGTTTATCATGCTAATGGATGTATATGTAGAAAAAATCAAGTGATTTGAAGGTCATTCACCCATGCATCATGTAAATGGTCATATGAGAAAGTATAATCACTTTGTATAAGGAAAATTTCCTCATACTCTATATGAGTCTCACTATCCTCATATATATATATATATATATATATATATATATATATATATATATATATAAGGGGGTTGTTCGGTTGCAAACGGGCCGGAACGGGTCGGTTCGCACGGACCCGTGCGAACTTCGATCTGGACCGTTGGATCGAAGATCCAACGGTTCAGATTTTTTTTCATAAAATCTTGCCTTAACCCGTTCTTGCCAACGACGGGTTAAGGCAAAATTTAATAAAAAAAGTTGGCCTTAACCCGTTCTTCGGAATAACGGGTTAAGGCTATATTTTTCATTTTCGTCGACATACAGTTCGTCTTCTTTCTTCCGCTCTCTTCTTCTTTCTTCGACGAACCCAGACCTAAACGACGGAAAAAAGAAAAAAACCCTAAAAAAACCCTAGCTCCGACGATCGAAACCCTAGAACTCCATCTTCTCTCCCAACTCCGAAGATTGAAACCCCCTAACTCCGACGTTCGAAACCCTAGCTTCTCTTCCCCTCTTCGGAACCCTAGATACGAAATCGGAACCCTAGTTCTCTTCGAAAACCGATTGCTTGGCTTGATTTCGACCTATTCCGTAAGGTATACACTATTTCTTGAACCCAATAATCTACATTTGTATTTTTTTGGTTGAATTTGTGTGTAGTGATTTATTTAGAAATTGGAAAAAAAATTAAAATGTGTTAGTAGATTATAGATGTAGAATCGGGTTGACCTCAAGTACATTCAATTGCCGAATTATGTTTCTTGCATTAGTATCTTGTAGAATTAGAATTGTATATACGAAATTAGTTAGAATTTTCAGTGCGGTTATGGTTGAAAACCCTGCGAATGACCGTAAAAAAATACGAAACTTTCCGAGTAGGTTCGTCTCACGTAGTACAAGCCACACCAACTTGTAGAAACGAGTTTCGACTCACGGTTCGAGAGATACGGCCGCGTATCGCTTTCGGTTGGAAAAAACCAAGTATAGCGGTGCACGGCCGTATATCGCAAACCGTGACTCGAAACTCGCTTCTACAAGTTCGGGTGGCTTCCCCTACGTGAATCCTACCAAGTCGGAAAGTTTCGTATTTTTTGGAGGCCGTTTGCGCGGTTTTCTCAACTTCTTCGCACGATAGTTTTTCGTATTAGAATTTTGTAAGTGCGGTTAGATTAGATTAGAAAACCCTTCAAACGACCTCCAAAAAATACGAAACCGTTCGAGTTGGTTGGTGTCACCTACGATAAGCCAAACCAACTTGTAGAAGTGAGTTTCGACTCACGGTTCGAGAGATACGGCCGCGTACCGGTTACGGTTGGGAAAAAACCGAGTAAAGCGGTAGACGGCCGTATCTCGCAAACCGTGAGTCGAAACTCGCTTCTACAAGTTCGGGTGGCTTGCCCTACGTGAATCCGACCAAGTCGGAAAGCTTTATAATTTTTGGATGCCATTTGGGCGGTTTTCTCAACTTCCTCGCATTACAAGTTTGAGCCTTAGAATTTTGTAAGTGCGGGTAGATTAGAAAACCCTTCAAACGGCCTCCAAAAAATACGAAACTTTGCAATTTGGTTGGTGTCACCTACGAGAAGCCAAACCAACTTGTAGAAGTGAGTTTCGACTCACGGTTCGAGAGATACGGTCGCGTATCGCTTACGGTTGAAAAAAACTATTATAAAGCGGTATACGGTCGTATCTCGCAAACCGTGAGTCGAAACTCGCTTCTACAAGTTCGGGTGGCTTGCCCTACGTGAATCCGACCAATTGGGAAAGTTTTAAAATTTTCGGGTGCCGTTTGCGCGGTATTGCTCTATTTCCTCCCATTATAAGTTTTATAATTAGAATTTTCTAAGTGCGGGTAGGTTAGAAAACCCTCCAAACGACCTCCAAAAAATACGAAACTTTGCGATTTGGTTGGTGTCACGTACGAGAAGTGACCCGAAGTTGTAGAAATGAATTTCGACCCACGGTCCGAGAGATACGGCCGCGTATCGGTTTAGGTTGGAAAAAAAACAAATAAAGCGGTAGACGGCCGTATCTTGCAAACCGTGAGTCGAAACTCGCCTCTACAAGTTCGGGTGGCTTGTCCTACGTGAATCCGACCAAGTCGGAAAGTTTTATAATTTTCGGATGGCATTTGGGTGGTTTTCTCAACTTCCTCGCATTACAAGTTTGAGCCTTAGAATTTTCTAAGTGCGGGTAGATTAGAAAACCCTCCAAACGACCTTCCAAAAATACGAAACTTTGCGATTTGGTTGGTGTCACCTACGAGAAGCCAAACCAACTTGTAGAAGTGAGTTTCGACTCGCGGTTCGTGAGATACGGCTGCGTATCGCTTATGCTTGGAAAAAAACCGAGTAAAGCGGTAGATGGCCGTATCTCGCGAACCGTGACTCGAAACTCGCTTCTACAAGTTCGGGTGGCTTCCCCTACGTGAATTCGACCTGGTCGGAAAGTTTTAAAATTTTCGGATGCCGTTTGCGCGGTATTGCATCAATTGCTCAAGTGAGAAGTTTTTGACATAGAATTTTTTAAAAAAGGGGCCGATTAGAAAACACTTCGAACCACCTCCAAAAAATACGAAATTTGGCGAGTTGATTGGTGTTACCTATGAGAAGTGACCCGAAGTTGTAGAAGTGAATTTCGACTCACGGTCCGAGAGATACGGCCGCGTATCGGTTGGAGGTTGGAAAACAACCTAATTAAGCGGTATACGGTCGTATCTCGCAAACCATGAGTCGAAACTCACTTGTACAAGTTGGGGTCGCTTGCCCTACGTGAATCCGACATAGTCGGAAAGTTTTATAGATTTTTTTGTTTTCATTCGTGTGTTTTTCAGTATAATCTCGGTATGTTTGTTTTGTTGTCATCTTTATCAACAACTTTTTAATTTTTTACAGACGGGTAGCTAAATGGCTAGAACAAGGCAACCGAGAATCGAGTCCGGTAACACTAGTGGCGCACCAACTACTGAGGTAAGATCGATTACTATTATTGGTTTTAAATACAAACATGTAACATTATCTCAATAATAACATTTGTTATATTTATTCGTGTAGGTTGGTGGCCGTCAATCCACATCGGCTGAGGCAGGTCCGTCGTCCTCGGTTACATCACCCGGACCCGTGGACACAAGCGTACTCACCCTGCAACCCAAACACCGATCGGAAGCCGTGTGGAATGGGTCCGATAGAAAACTAAATTTCCGGAAGCACACAGTTCTTCCTTGGGATGAACGTATCAGCCGTATGTGGTAGAGGCCGGTTTCTACGGAGCAAGATTCATTCACTCTGTGAAGCTAGATCGGCCACTCCTCACAGCTCTAGTCGAGCGATGGAGGCCGGAGACCCACACATTCCACCTGCCTGTGGGTGAGATGACTGTGACCCTGCAGGATGTGGCAATGATAACAGGACTACCAATCGATGGGGTTACCGTGACGGGGAACATGGACTTCGATCGAGTTGAAGTCGTTCGGGACTTACTCGGTATCGACCTGCAGTTGGTAGTTCTTGAAATGCAAGAGGAGGCCGAAAAAAATATCCGCGAAAATGCCCCCGCAGATTCTGATGAAGATGTATTGAATGAACAAATAGAAGCTGCGAAACAAAAAGCAGAGGAAGAAGTGATGGATGACGCTTTCGAGGGTAAATCACTTTACATCACCTGGTTAAAATACCAGTTCGAGGAGGGATATTTGAACCCCGAGTCGGGTGAGGCTGACCTGGTGTGCTATGCACGTGCATACATTTTTAGTTTGATAGGGGGACTTATCTTCCCGAACTCATCCGGATCAACCGTGCCGTTGATGTACCTACGGTTGTTTGAGGATTTCCAGTATGCGGGTCGCTATAGTTGGGGGAGTGCGGCACTGGCGCTACTATACAGGAGTTTGTGCATATGTTCTTTAGGTGGCGCACAGATGGGTGGCCCAATGGTGCTGATGCAGATATGGAGTTGGGAACGCATCCACATCGGACGTCCCCGTATTACTAAGCCTATACCGGAATTTTTGGCCGACCCAGGGGCAGCAGAGTTGTTACCTCCTGTAGGAGCATATTGGGCCGGCCGACACACGTGGACCGATAACCCACGCCATTCGCTGACCTACTATAGAGATGAGTTGGACAACATGCGGGACGAGTTCGTCACATGGGAACCGTACTCGGCCGACAGGTTGCAACGCGTTCCTCCAGTCTGTCTAGACAGATCCCTTTGGTTGACGGCAGCACCACTTGTGAACTTTTCGGTTGTGGAGTTCCAGTATCCTGACCGGGTCTTGCGGCAATTCGGATATCAACAGAAGATTCCCGATGTCAGGTCGTACGATAAAAAGTTGCACGAGGTTAGGGGAACGGGACGGGTGCCCAACTTCGATTGGGCTGATTTTCATCGTTACCATGTAGCCAACTGGAACACCATGCGACATCAAATGACACTGAATTTGATGTTTGTCGCGATACCATACGATGGGTCCCTCCAGCAGGCATACATGATGTGGTACAAGCGAATAACCCGGTTGTTCGTTTCTCCAACGGCCGCCGTACCAGCTGGGGTGCAACTTCCGATTCCCGCTACCCAGGTAGAACCACCTCCAGCATATTCCTCCTCCCAGCCGATGTACCAACCAAGGGCTGAGGCACATCGAAAAGCGGTCAGTCCAATTTCATATAGTTTGTACGCATGTACTGTGTTCAATTGATGTACACTAATTTTGAATGATGTTTAAATTGGAATTTTTCACCAACTGTAGATTGACAACGCATGGGAGGTTGTTCGAACAGCTGCTCGCCACCTGAAGACTAGAATACCCGAGAGCTTCAAGACGGTAATCCGGGAGATGTTAGCCCCGTGCTGTCGTACTCTGGAGGACGCGGGTGAAGGTCCACAGGTTGAGGCCTATTTGAGCGCCAACGTGCCGCCAACACCCTTAAGGCGAAAACAAGTTGTTAGTAGGGGAATTATAATCCACGATCGTCAACAAGGTACTGATGAGGAACAGTCGTCGGATGATTCTGATTCTCCCCAAACACATCGCGCATGGCGAAATCCTAAAAGGACCAGGCAACCTCCCAATCAATTCACATCAAGCGGTCGTAAGCGGACTGGCCGTAGACGGTAATCTGTAATACTCTGTAATAGCGTATCTTTTGGTTGGTGTTTTTGTCACTGCAGTAACTAACGTATTGTTTGTTTCTACGTTGATAAACTGTTGTAGGTGAATTTTGGGGCGTCGGATGCAAGCCAAATTCGAGAACGGCTTCATTTGTGAATAATTGTCTTTTGGCCATGTGCAATCTTATATGTATAATTTTGTTGTAAATTCTTGGATTTTATGAATATTGAATTTAGTTCAAGTAATTAAGTAGTTGGTCGTTATTGGACTTTTGTACGCCTTCAAGTTTCTTTTGAATATATCTGTTGTCTTATTTACTTTGATGTGCTTTCATTTGTGATTTTGTGAACAACATTTTATTAATTATATTGCTGCCAATATCTCTCTACTTAATCCGTTATCAGCAAGGACGGGTTAAGTGGAGAGATATTGACAGTCCTTTGGAAGCCTACAGACCTAGTACATGAAACAAGTGCTGCCAATATGGGTCTTCCTAACCCGTCACTGCCAACAACGGGTTCGGTTAACTTAACCCGTTCTTGACGACAACAGCTTAAGTAGAGAGATATTGGCAGCAATATAATTCATACAGGCCAAAGTGCTGCCAATATGGGTCATCCTAACCCGTCACTGCCAACAACGGATTAGGTTCTTAACCCGTTCTTGACGACAACGGCTTAAGTAGAGAGAGATTGGCAGCAATATAATTCATACAGACCAAAGTGCTGCTAATATGGATCTTCTTAACCCGTCACGGCCAACAACGGGTTAGGTTAACTTAACCCGTTCTTGACGACAACGGCTTAAGTAGAGAGATATTGGCAGCAATATAATACATACTTAACCCGTTCTAATATGTGACGGGTTAAGGTTAACTAATCCGTTGTTCTAAATAACGGTTTACGGCATTTGAAATTTTGGGTTTTCTACAAATTTCTCTTAACTCTTTGCGAGAACTGTCTCCAGAACTGTGCAAAGTGACATTAATATGCCCATAAATTGTTTATTATTTTTATAATTTTCCAATTATTCGCCCGTAACTAACCACTCTAAATTTGTAACATGATAAGTTTTGTGAAAGTAAAAAAAAAAAAGTACGAGTTTTGTTGGAACCGAAGGTTAGGGTTGGGTTAGGTTAGGGTTAGTGTCGGGTTAGGGTTAGGGTTAGGTTAAGATAGGATTATTGGTGAGTGCATGTGTTTTGTTTTGGTTAATTCAGTTCATATTTCTGGATCCCCACATCTATATTTGACTTCGTAACATGTGGAACCACATGTAAAACATGGCAAGTATCTTAATTTGTGGTACGAGCCGTTAACTTGTAGTACATTAACAGGCCGTTCTAATGAATCCATCGATCCATCAGTCAATCAAATATATCTTCTCCCACATGCACTTATTGTGCTACTACATGTGAACTCGTGCCCACACGTATGATCCGACCTAGTTTTTGTTAGTCATCTATATTAGATCTGGTGGCATTGCGCTCTAATAACACAGAGGGGCTTTTCCATTAGGAATACCATTATCATCAGTGTTGATCCAAACCCGTTATTGGTCTTTTTGTACGTGGATTTTATGATCTACATGTGATTTTCCCCCCATATGGGCTATATATGGGATCTACATGTGGTTTTTCTAATATTGAACTTGTTCTACTATGAAGACCAACAGAAGTGAGAGTCTACATGTGGTTTTCTGTCAGCTAGATACACAATTCTGTCAGCTTTGGCAGGGTAGATACACAATTCTGTCAGCTTTGGCAAGCAGCCTCTTTCTCCATGTGGGGATCTACATGTGATTTATCCTCCATATCCACTACATGTGAGATCTATATGTGGTTTTTTCCCACATGTGGTTTCCAATATATAGGCTACATGTGGGATCTACATGTGTACTTTTTCTCCACATAGGCTACATGTGGAGATCTACATGTGGTTTTTTCCCCATGTAGGCTACATGTGGATATCTAAATTTGGGTTTTACACATGTAAAAGCCTACATGAGGAATCTAAATGTTTTTCTAATGAATTCAACATGTGAGAGTCTACATGTGGTTTTCTGTCAGTTAGATACACAATTCTGTCAGCTTTGACAGGCTAGATACACAATTCTGTCAGCTTTGGCAAGCAGACTACTTCTCCATGTGGGGATCTACATGTGATTTATCCTCCATATAGGCTACATGTGAGATCTGTATGTGGTTTTTTTCCACATGTGGTTTCCAATATATAGGCTATATGTGGGATCTACATGTGTACTTTTTCTCCACATAGGCTACATGTGGGGATCAACATGTGGTTTTTTCTCCATGTAGGCTACATGTGGATATCTAAATGTTCTTTTTACACATGTAAAAGCCTACATGAGGAATCTAAATGTTTTTTTACCTCCCCACATGTAGCTTTTCCATAACGGCTACATGTGGGAATCCACATGTGGATTTTCCCCCATTTATTAAACGGGGGATCTGTTGCACAGACAGTGGAAAACATATTTGTATTGTCATTTCTGGTAAAAGATGGCAGAGTTGAACGTGCCTGTTACGAAAGAGGTCGTTGAGTGGAGACTCCGACCCTAACCCTAACCCCTAACCCCTAACCCTAACCCTATTAACCCTAGGCTAACCCCTAACCCTAACCTACACATTTTTTTATTGTTTTTTATGAACCAAAATACAAATTAATTTGTGTGATTTTTAATATTCATTTGATGATATCAATTTTATATTGGTTAGTTATGTGGCTAGGAATGGAATTAAATACGATTAATGATAGAACTTAAATATCTATAAACTCCACAGTGGAAATGCGTCTGGAATTATCTATCACCTCCCGACTACAAATATAAACGTATTTAATATTTGTAGTCTATCATAATTTTTTTTTACAGTCAGTGAACTATTAACGTATTTTACATAAGTGGTGGGTGTCACACTTGTTTACACATTTTTTTTACATGCAATTTAATACTACAAAAGTACAACTGATTTAGGTAAGCTTAACCCGTTACTGACGATCACGGGAACAAGTACTTAACCCGTTATCATCATTAACGGGTTAAGGTAAGGAATATTGGCAGAAGTTCACAAGTACTTAATCCGTCGTTTCCGAGAACGGGTTAGTTGTACTTAACCCGTTATCACCAATAACGGGTTAACTAGGGCTAATTTACAGACACTGTACAAGTTGAGATGTGTATCAATTTGGTGGGGACAATTGTTGTCCTTGCTGCTCATTTTTCAAATAATGTGTCAAAACTTCGTTGACTAACAGGTAATGGCATTTTGTGATCTTTTATTTATGTTTAATCCAACCATCATCATCCGTTTTGTGCTGATCCATTCCCTATTTATCAACAGCCCTCTCTACAATCTTTGGTCCTATCATGCTCCCCACTTAATTTTGTTAGCCATCTATATGAGGGACCTTTGATCTCCCACATGCACTTCAAGAAGGAGTCTCCTCTCCTTCTATTCAGAGAACTCAAATGGAGTCTCCTCATTCTTCATAAGTGGTCTCCTCTTCTCTTCTAACTGTTTGCAACCAGGTGTAATCAATGTTCTCCTCTTCTCTTCAAAACCCATCTTTACTTCCCAATAGGGAAGACAAAGCTGAAGCTGAAGCTGAAGTTGTAGAAGACAAAGCTCAAGATTAGAGAATGGCTGCCGGCTCTACCCATTTTTCCACAGTGTTTCTCTTAGTCTTCTAATTTGTTAGCTTTTACATGTGTTAGCATAAGTAGCATTTGTACGCCTTTCATACACATTCGTTCTCTATTGTTACACAGAATGTAGAAATTCTCTGCTTTCGCCGGACGGAGTAGTGGTGGGTGTCACGGTGTATTCATGGTACTTTTCGATTTCTTGGCATGCACACCTCACAATCGTACCACAAATATCACGATTATGAGGAGTGCGTGTCAAGAAGTCATTAAGTACTTTGAATATACGGTTACACCCACTATTACTCCGGCCGACGAAAGCAGAGGATTTTTACATTCTGTATAACAGTAGAGAACGGGTCTTGTATGCAGGGGGTACAACTGGCTACTTATGCATTCAAAAAAAGGCAGAGTCAGCAGTCCTTCCTTCCAATTCGAGAAGAAAGCGAGCATGTACTTGTATACTAAATTAATTTCAATTTAAAAATAGAGTATCAAGGGATGACTTTGTAATGTCAACTAGCATGCGGATCATGTACAATTTTCTATGTTTCTTCAAACAATATGTTATTACCAGTTTGTAATGTTCCTTTATATGAATAAATTTTGTTTTGCAAATGGCTTGTTGTGAATGAATAGATTTGTATATTATCTATATAATAAAACACAAAGAAAGCTATCAGGTGGCTCACATTCAATCTATCCCAAAATCAATGGACCAGATCTGCTCTCACAGAACATATTTTCCCGCCCAAATTTCAAACTCCCCAAATTCAAATACACACACTCTCTCTCTTTTTTTTCCATTATAACCAAAAAAAACTCCTTATCTCCCTCTTTCTCCCGCTCACTCTCTCTCTCTCACTGTCTCCCTCTCCCTATCTCCCCGTTCTCTCTCTATTTCTCCTGCTCTCTCACTCTCTCCCTCTTCCCGATCTCTCACCTCCACCCGACCTCTCACCTCCACCCGACAGACCCATCACAAGCCGATCGCCATCAACGCTCTCACCGCTCTCGATTTCCCGTGGCTTCAAGCACATACCCATCGCCATCGCCGCTCTCACTCTCTCCCTCCTTCCTCCCTTCCGATCAGCGCCCCCCCCCACCTCCCGATCAGCCCACCTCCCGATCGTCGCTTCCCACCGCCGCCGTCTATGCGTCGACAGTCACAAGCCGATCGATTTCCCGTCTCAAGCATCGACAGCCAAGCACAGACCCATCACAAGCCGATCGATTTCCCGTCACTTCAAGCACAGACCCGTCGCCTCAAGCATTGATTTCACCTCTCAGGTATACAAAATCTCTCCATCGATTTCACCTCACAACAGATGTAGTCTTTCTTTGAGGGCTGAAGTTTTTTTTACCTCCAGTTGTATTCTTGATTGGGTATCGGAAGGAAATCCCAGTGGATTGGGTGAAGTTAATTTTGATGGTGTTTTGATTATTTATACACTGGATTTTCATTTGTATGCTCAATTTTGCTCAACCTTAGGATGTTACGCTGGATTTTACACTGGATGTTACATTTGTATGCTCAATTTTGCATGCTCAATTTTGCTCAACCGTAGGATTTTACACTGGATGTACGTTGCTCAACCTTAGGATGTTACACTGGATTTCACCTCTTGCTCATTTGTATGCTCAATTCTGCTCAACCTTAGGATTATTTATACACTGGACTAGTTATACACTGGATTTTCATTTTCATTTGTATGCTCAAGTATGTTGTCAGATAGTAGACGATCGACATCTTGGTTTTGTTGCTTCAAACATCGACTACTTCATAATTTAATCACTTTAGCTTCCCAAGTGAATTCTATATTGGAATGATTTTCATTTTCAATATCATTTGCTTTCGTTTCATCTTTTTATGCTATGTACATTACTATTATCCGATAAATAATTCTATATCTGCTTGATTTGCCCTTTTTAACCTTTTTTTATTTGCTTCTCAAGGTATTCAAGAAGCGATTAGGAAGTAAAAATCCCAGAATACAGCTGCTCACCCTCTCTGTGAGTAATAAATCTCCTCTATACTTCCTCATTATTTAGCTAATCGCCTACAAAATTAAGCTGCTGATGATAAGTTATTTTATTAATGCTCCCTTGCTATATTGGATTTTAGGATCTGATATTATCTTCACTTTCAACTAAGTGATTAACTTAAATTGTTCTGGACTTTGGCGCTCCTGGTCAGTATATAGCTGTAATACACCTTGGTATTAGTGGGAAACAAAAAAAAACATTTAATCCCTGGGAGATACTGCCTCTAAAAATTGATCTTAGACAAAAGTAGCCTTCAAATATCCTTTGAAGTTTAAGTATGGTACACCACAGATGTAGTCTGAAGAGAAACCAGACTTAGATTATACATGTCTGTCTCAACCACTAGATTATGGCATATGCAAGAGGCATGGTTTCATTTTTTATTTTTTATTTTTTGATAAAAAAGATGATAGCGTCGTCGCTTCATTGATGAAAAATCAACAAAATAAAGTAGTACAACTTACACTGGTTTCAAATGTTAGATGTCGGTGTTGTGTTATATATCGGGATGTCTATTAATGATTGTAGATATTTTATAAATAACTGATGGGGAACTCATTGCACAACAAAAGTTGAAGTCTAGGATGTTGCCGGATTTTGTTTAGGATATTATGGCAAAAGTTGATGATGTTACTGGATTTTAGGATGTTTCTTTTTTATGCTCAACCTATACTTTCATGAAGGAAAATTTAGAGATAAGCCAACACTAAATTGATATGCAACTCGGTACCCATGGAGAAGATAAGGCATTTGATTTGCATTTTAGGTATTTGTTTTCTAGGTCAATATAAGGCTTACCCTGATCTCACTACATTTGTTTTTTAGTATTGTCACCTCTACCATAGTTTTCTCTCTATTTGGATGTTTTGTTTAATTTTTATTTTTAAGAATCTTTCTTTACATGTGTGTAAATAAGTAATCTCACAATTGAAACTTGCCATCTGTTTGCATGAGATTCAGTTTTGATTAGAAGATATAAGTTATGCATGAGATTCCTAATCAAATTACTACGCATTTCATTTTCATAATGTCATACAGTTTTAATATGCTCAGAACCTATCTTCAATATTTCTTCTATTCACAAACTTATCGTTAAAACTTAACTATTCATAATGTCATACATGTTGAAAAATGAAGTTATTTACCTTAACTATCCTTCTCATTCAGTCTGAAGAAGTTGCCCGTGCATTTGGAGCTGTCTGCACACCTTAGTTTTTTCTCTTCAGAAAGGTGAGAATTGTCAATTGCAAATGTTTTTTAGATCCAGCTTCTGAGATAGAAGAGTTTTACTTTAAGGTTGATTAACTAAATTTAAATTTTAGATATGAACTAGGTCACATGGATACTTAGAAGAAAATAGTATGATGGTATTAATAACAAAGCAGTTCTTTGGTCTCATTTGAGATTGCCTTATGATAGACTTCAGTTAACTATGTTACCGTGCCCGAAATTCAATCCAATGCTCACTGTGCTTCTTTTGCATATTATTTCCATTATACTTAAAAGGCTTCTTACACACTCCCCTAAAATGATTTATATTTTCAAATCTGTCCTTTGAATTCTTCGCATTTACATACTTTCCTTAAAAGAAAGTGATCTTTGAAAAACTCCTGACTGTCAGATTCACTTTTGAAACTGAAATAGCTACACAATTTTACTGTCTTACCGCTTCTTCCGATCTTTCTCTATAGCTCCATCTTTCTCTATAACACTTCTGAAACTGAAATAGCTACACAATTTTGCACAAGTATCTCATTGTAGTTAATCATCAAAGAAGATAGATCATAGTAATTAATAGTAGTTAATACGTTTTCTTGATTGGTTTGTTAAAATAATTACAACGTCAATTGCTCCAATTAAAGAACTTCAATTGGTTAGTTAATATGTTTCCCCTCCTTTATATACAGGTCAATTGCTCTAATGAAAGAACAGCAATGGATGACATCACTATATATGGCCATGTAAGTATCTTCTTTTTTTTAAAATAAAATCTACAACACTTGATATAATAATAAGTTTTTCTCGTTTTAATGTTTACTTCAACCATTGTGTTCTATTTTGAAGACTTCAACCATTGTGTTCTTCTACAACCATATTATTTTTTTTTTCATTCATTCGGTTGGTGTTTAGTATGGTGGAGGTTGTAAAAATTGTAATATTTAGCATTTTTGGAGATGATGTAAGTAACTGTATATAATAATGATATAATATAGTTATGTTAATACCCGTACCCGCAATTTTGTGGAGTATTGGGTTCTGTGTTTGGTTTTTTAAATGTTTTTCGAAGGTTTTTCAAAAAAATTATTACATTTTCAAAAGAATTTTTGGTTTTTATTTTGTATCTTGCATTATATTCTGATTTTTTCCCCCAGAGCCATATATATATGTTGCCTGTGTGATGTTGCTCGGTTGAGCCTGGGGAGGATTTATATTTATTGCGTGTGATGTCATATATTTAATTGTTAGCAGAATTCCGTAAGGAATTTCTGTAAAAGGGCTAATATTTTAGGGGAGGTTCTGTCAAAATTTTTTAAAATCTATTATGTTTTCCTAATACTTGAGATTGTGAAATTGTGAACATTTTGTAGGTTCAGTGAAGATTTTGTAGGTGGTACACTTGAAGCTTGAAGCTTTCTGGATTGAAGCTTGAAGATTTTGTAGATTTTGTAGCTTCAAGATGAAGATTTTGTAGGTTCAGTGAAGATGAAGATTTTGTATCTTGAAGCTTGAAGATTTTGTAGAATCATTAACGGCTTGAAGCTTGAAGATTTTGTAGGTGGTACACTTGAAGCTTGAATATTTTGTAGGTGGTACATTTTGTAGAATTGTGAAATTGTGAACTTTTAAGAGATTGTGAGAATGAGTTTTCTGGATTGTATGTGAGGACTAGGATTGCCCGTGAGACGTGCGTACGGCACGTATTTAAGTGAAGGTAATGGTAATGGTATATAAATTTAAGTGAAGGTAATGGTATATAAATTTAAGTGAAGGTAATGGTATATAAATTTTATGAATAATGAAAGATAAATTTTATGAATATTTCAAGCAATAAGAGAAGTGCCAACCATCATATTAGATGGTAGAACAATAGATAAATTCCGCAACAGAGTTAGTATTTCCAAAATGGCACAGCGAACAGAATTCACACAGGACTAATATGAGTTGCAAGGAGAAAAGTGAATTTACTTTGTGTAAAACATAACGGCCAACCTTGGTGCTATGACTAACAATGACAGTGAGAATTGAATATCGATTTAAAAATTGAGCTTGAATATCATCACTAACATTGACAGTTTACTAACATCGTCTTGAAAGCAAATTACATAGTAATGCATTCACACAACACTTGAATTCTGACTGTGTGTACCTACATTTAAAATTTAAGATTGGATAACATCAACTAGATAGTTACCATCACTAACCATGCAAGTTTACTACCAATCATCTGGATGCCAATTACACAGTATTTATTTCGTTTGGAACAACTCAGTTTTAGTCTTGCTTCTAAAATGTGTCAACGGATTAAGTAGAGAGATATTGTCCGATCTAACACCCCTATATGTGAAGTATTGAACCGAAGTACTGCCAATACCTGTCTCCTTAGCCCGTTATTGCTAATAACGAGTTAGATTGTATAAAACCGTTACCTCCAAGAACGGCTTAAGTAGAGAGATATTGGCCGAACTAAATCCCTACATGTGTAGTATTGAACCAAAGGACTGCCAATATCTAGCTCCTTAGCCCGTTATTTCTGATAACGGATTAGATTGTATTAAACCGTTCACGCCAAGAACGGGTTAAGTAGAGAGATATTGGCCGAACTAAAACCACCGTATGTGAAGTATTGAACCAAAGTACTGCCAATGTCTATCTCCGTAACCCGTTATTTCTGATAACGGGTTAGATTGTATTAAACCGTTATCGTCAAGAACAGGTTAAGAAAAGAGATATTGGCCGAACTTACAGGTGCAGTATTGGTTATGCACGAAATACACAATCGCCAACACAAATAAAAAACTGTTCACATTAGCAGGCAGACAATTTTCCTGAACACAAAATTCCCAAACAGAACGAGTTCCCCAAATTGTATACATCTACTAATTTTACATTTTCCGACTGCAATAAGCATTCACAACCAAATTGCCTGGTCAAAATGCATAGTAATATAACTTTGTTCACAAATACACAAAATAAACTGACGTACAGAAATTACATTATAATTAAAAACATCATTAATTTACTTGTACCAAACAAGAACACGGCAATTATCCACACATATATACAAACCAAAAATAACACAACTTTTCAACGCATTGCGTCTTTCCATTTGGGCGCGTTATACTTGTTTCATTCCGGACCTATACCAGGGGGAAAAAAAAAGGTTAACAATCCAGTCGAAATTCATAAAAATCGGCACGAATCAATATAAAATTTGGCAATTATTCGGTGATTATTTTGAAATTTTGACATGACATACATATTAATAAATTTCTTAAAGCCCCCTTAGCACGAACCTTCGCCTTCGTCATCATCACTCTCTACCGCGTTTGGAGCTTCTTCATTGCCCACCGATCCACTAAAAAAAGAAGGAAGAATGGGTTAGTACTGACCAAAAATAACAAAGTTTGAGTTGAATTAACAAATACAAAATCTCTGATATAATACCTTGCTAAATTTTTTGGGCAATTCCGTGAATCGTGACCTACGACACGAAGACATGTCCTGTAAAGTCTTGGCCTCTTTGTTTTTTGGCATTCTCTTACCGACTTCAACCGTTTCCCTTTAGGCCTACCCTTTGTGGTGCACTGTACAGGGTCACCTACATGTGCATGTGTATGTGCTTGTCCACCACTCTCAGGTTGTGCGCTACCTTCGTATGGTGTGCTGTTCACTGGATCAATCTTAGCAAAGCCTTCAATTCCCTTCAGCATGTGGTCGAGCATGTACTTGTATCCTCGCTCTGAAGAACAACCAAGATCGACCATATGTCTTGAGTGCATACTAAGTTCACAATAACGCGATGCAAAATTGTCGCCCATATTATTGCCCACCGGTATACTGCTTCTCCTCATTTGATCCCTGGTCCATCGCCTACAAATATATTGTTCAGGTAGTGCGGTGTGATCTGTGAACCGAATAACTGCAAGTAGATGTTTGCAGGGAATGCCTACGAAGTAGTACATGGAACAAGGGCATTTAGCAATTTTACTGATTTTACAATAAGAAATCACCCTCCCCGGTTCTGAATTTCCACAAACTGTTACAGAATAAGCTGCACTATCCGGTGTATCCATACTCGCAATTAAACTCACATTAAGTAATAAGCTTTTGACCACTTCTTGTTGAAATTTGTAGAAAATCTTCAAAGTGTATGTCCCTGCCATTTGTGACTCCAATGCCCACTCGGTCTTCAATTTTGGCCGCTCCTCGCGATTACGATGTGTTTCTTTAAGTTCATCGTGTCTTTGTTTTACTAAGAGTCGGTCAAAGATGATAGCAAATTCATGTAGTGAGTACTTTTTATGAGTATGGTGCTTCAAGGATGAATGTAGCGATTCGCTACGTTGGGTACTCAGCATGCCCCCCCAAAATGAGTCTCTTGCGTACACCGGGGCCCATTTTTCACGGATCTCAAATTTTTCCTTCAACCATTTGTTATTTTCTAATTTGTACTGACAGATCAAATTTTTCTACTTCTGTTCGAATTCTGTTTTAAATTCCGCCGTATAAATAATAGTCTTCAAAGCATCCCTGAACTCATCAACGTTATTCGACATTCGAACTTCATGCGGTAGCTTATCCAAAATATGCCAAATACAATATCTATGTGACGTGATTGGGAAAACTTTGGAAATTGCAGAAGTTATCCCGCGATCCTCATCTGTCACGATGTTGATCGGATCACATGTCATTGCGGCACGCCACTTTTCAAAGAACCACTCAAATGAGGATGCCGTCTCATTGGGGATGAACCCACAACCTAGGAATATTGATTGCCAATGATGGTTGAATCCAACAAATGGTACGAACAACATCCCGTATCGGTTTGTGTTGTAGGTAGCGTCAAAGCAAAGAACATCCGCAAATACTTTGTAATTATTTCTGGCGATACCGTCCACCCACACACAATGTGTCAATCGCCCTTCGGGGTCACATTGGTAGTCAAAATAGAATAAGGGATCGGTCGCCTTTTTCGATTCAAAAAACTCAAGTAGCATTTGTCCGTCGTGACCTTTTAAACCTTCCATCTCGTCTCTCCTGAGATTTCTTACATCGGTTTCGGTGAATCCAATTTTCTCATTACCGCCACTTGCAGCTTCAAAGAATAGCATTTGTTTGCATACAGGGACATTAGCTTCGGTCATTTGACCAATTACATTTTTAACTGTCTTAGTCAATTCACGGTTTCGAGGTAGCAAGTGACGTCTACCGGGTGAAGTAAATTCATGATTGTGTGCTTCATTTAACGAATAAATAATCTACGTATTACTTTGTGAAGTACTATGTGGGTTTATTTTCACACGGACAAAAGCTTTGCAACCCGTTCTAGAAGTTGTACCTCGTCTGGTTTCATTATAGCTATTCGGTGACTCCCCGGCTTTATTACAGACGTATGATTTATCCACTACATCGTTTCCCTTATATTTATTTCCACCCTTACGCATAGCGAATCCCGCACATTTGCAATATGATGAATAAAATTTTTCCGCATCATCAAGGGTGGGAAATGTCATACCAATCTTCGGTTTTAGGTGCTCGTCAACATGAGGAAGATACTCGCCAAGTGGTTGTGCACGAACAAATTTATCCCCGGCAATAGAACTTCCTTCGAAACTGTCCATACCTAAGAAACGGTGAAGAGGAGAATAGTTAGGGGTACTAAACCGCTGTATTTGGTATTTTTATAAGTGCGCAAGCCACCACAACTTGAAAAGGAGAAAAGTTTCGTACTAATTGGAGGTGGTTTGAAGTGTTTTATAAACGGCCCGCACTTAGAAATTTCTAATTCTAAAACTTAAAATGCGAGGAAATAGAGCAAAACCGCACAAACAGCATCCGAAAATTACAAAAATTTCCATCTAGGTGGAATTCACGTAGGGCAAGCCACCCGAACTTGTAGAAGGGAGTTTCGACTCACGGTTTGCAAGATACGACCGTATACCGCTTTATAATAGTTTTTTTCACCCGAAAGCGATACGCGGTCGTATCTCTCGAATCGGGAGTCGAAAATCACTTCTACAAGTTTGGGGGGCTTCTCATAGGGGACACCAACCTACCCGCAAAGTTTCGTATTTTTTGGAGGGCGTTTGAAGGGTTTTCTAATCTACCCGCACTTAGAAATTTCTAAGTTTAAAACTTGTAGTGCGGGGAACTTGAGAAAACTGCGCAACGGCACCCGAAAATTAAGAAACTTTTCGACTAGGCCGGATTCACGTAGGGCAAGCCACCCAAACTTGTAAAAACGAGTTTCGACTCACGGTTTGCGAGACATGGCCGTGTACCGGCTTTAGTTGTTTTTTTCCAACCAAAACTGATACGCGGCCGTATCTCTCGGATCGTGAGTCGAAATTCACTACTACAACTTCGGTTCACTTCTCGTAGGTGACACCAACCAAATCGCAAAGTTTCGTATTTTTTGTAGGCCGTTTCAAGGGTTTTCTAAGCTACCCGCACTAAGAAAATTCTAAGGCTTAAACTTGTAATGCGAAGAAGTTGAGAAAACCGCACAAACGGCATCCGAAAATTTTAAAACTTTCAGAGTTGGTCGGGTTCACGTAGGGCAAGCAACCCGAACTTGTAGAAGCGAGTTTCGACTCACGGTTTGCGAGATACGACCGTATACCGCTTTATAATAGTTTTTTCAACCGAAAGCGATACGCGACCGTATCTCTCGAACCGTGAGTCGAAACTCACTTCTACAAGTTCGTTTGGGTTCCCTGAGGTGACACCAACCAATTCGCAAAGTTTCGTATTTTTGGGAGGCCGTTTGAAGGGTTTTCTAATCTACCCGCACTTAGAAAATTCTAAGTCTAAAACTTGTAGTGCGAGAAAGTTGAGAAAACCGCGCAAACGGTACCCGAAAATTATAAATCTTTCCGACTAGGTCGGATTCACGTAGGGCAAGCCACCCGAACTTGTAGAAGCGAGTTTCGACTCACGGTTCGGGAGATACGGCCGTGTACCGGCTTTAGTTGTTTTTTTCCAACCAAAACCGATACGCGGCCGTATCTCTCGAACCGTGAGTCGAAATTCACTTCTACAACTTCGGGTCACTTCTCGTACGTGTCACCAACCAAATCGCAAAGTTTCGTATTTTTTGGAGGCCGTTTGAAGGGTTTTCTAATCTACAAAAACTTAAAGAATTCTAAGTCTGAAACTTATAATGCGAGGAAGTTGAGAAAACCGCACAAACGGCATCCGAAAATTTTAAAACTTTCAGAGTTGGTCAGGTTCACGTAGGGCAAGCCACCCGAACTTGTAGAAGCGAGTTTCGAGTCACGGTTTGCGATATACGGCCGTGCACCGCTATACTTGGTTTTTTCCAACCGTAAGCAATACGCGGCCGTAACTCTCGAACCGTGAGTCGAAACTCGCTTCTACAAGTGGGTTTGGCTTGTACTACGTGAGACGAACCTACTGGGAAAGTTTCGTATTTTTTTACGGTCGTTCGCAGGGTTTTCAACCATAACCGCACTGAAAAGTTTATAACTAATTTCGTATATACAATTCTAATTCTACTAGTTACTAATGCAAGCAACGTAATTCGGCAATTGAATATACTTAAGGTCAACCCGAATCTACATCCAAAATCTACTAACGCATTTAAATTTTTTCCCAATTTCTAAATAAATTACTACACACAAATTCAAAAAAAAATACAAATGTAGATTATTGGGGTAAAGAAATAGTGTATACCTTACGGAGTAGGTCGAAATCGAGCCAAGCAATGGGTTTTGGAAGAGAACTAGGGTTCCGATTTCGTACCGAAGAGGGGAAGAGAATCTAGGGTTTGGATCGTCGGAGATCGAGGGTTCCGATCTTCGGAGTTGGGAGAGAAGAGGGAGATCGAGGGTTTCGAGCGTCGGAACTAGGGTTTTTTCTTTTTTCCGTCGTTTGGGTTTATTTTCGTCGAAGAAAGAAGAAGAGAGCGGAAGAAAGAAGACGAACTGTATGTCGACGAAAATGAAAAATATAACCTTAACCCGTTATTCCGAAGAACGGGTTAAGGCCAACTTTTTTTATTAAATTTTGCCTTAACCCGTCGTTGGCAAGAACGGGTTAAGGCAAGATTTTATGAAAAAAAATCTGAACCGTTGGATCTTCGATCCAACGGTCCAGGTCGAAGTTCGCACGGGTCCGTGCGAACCGACCCGTTCCGGCCCGTTTGCAACCGAACAACGCCCTATATATAATATTATAATGGGAGAAGGCCTTAGTATCATTTGTAAATGTTTTGTCAATCTACCAATTCGTGTAATACGCGTGCATAACTATTATAAAGGAGGTCCTACGTTCAAATCAAAATTATGTCTAAATTTTTATTTTAAAAAACTATATTTATTAAAAAGTGCATCGCATACAGTAAACTACTAGTAATATTATAATGGGAGAAGGCTTAGTGTAATTTGTCCATCTTCCAACACGTGCATCGCACGTGCATAACTAATATGAAGGAGGTATCTGGTTTAAAGCCACACTATGTCAGATTTTTTTCTTTATTTTTTATATATATTAAACATGCATCACACACACGTGTAAATTACTAATCATCTATCTATCTATAATATAATATATTTACTTCTCTAATATTATAATGGGAGAGTTGGAGTTGTAATGTTGTCAACATATAAACCCGTGCGTTGCACGTGCAACTCCAACTCTCCCATTAATTACAACAAAAACAAACAAATTGAAAAAAAAATTAACCTATTTAAAACGTGCAATGCACGTTCAAAACAATTTTAAAATATTTTTTTAACATTAAACATACACATGTTGCACATACAACTCAAATTCTACATATAAACACGTTTAAAAATTGTAGCTTTTTCTTCAAAATATTTTTATAAATTATGTACAACGCACGTCCAACTCCAAAACTATTTCTTTACAAGTAAACCGCACGTGCTAAAACGTGCATCGCACGTGAAAAATACTAGTAATATTAATATTATAATGGGAGAGTTGGGGTTGTCATTTGTCAACAAACAAACTTGTGCGTTGCACGTGCATCTCCAACTCTTCCATTAACAACAAAAACAAACAAGTAAAAATTTTCACCTATTTAAACCATGCAATTAATGCATGTGCAAAATAATTTTATAAAAAATTTTTAACACCAAACATACACATATGTTGCACGTACAACTTAAATTCTACTTATAAACACGTGCATTGCACTTACAAATTGTAGTTTTTCTTTCAAAACATATTTTCTCATTACGTGCAACGCACGTCCAACTCCAAAACTATTTCTTAACAGTATATCACACATGAAAATTCTCAAACTCTTATCAAAACGTGCATCGCATGTGAAAAATACTAGTGTATATATATATATATATATATATATATAGAGAGAGAGAGAGAGAGAGTAATAAAGTAAGGAGGATTTATATAAATTTTAGTTTTAAGGGAAAACCTTTTGAGGATAAAAGTGTTTAGGGTGGGTGAATGTGAGTCATTGATTTTGTTTCAATTGAAGGAGAGTCAATTGATAGCTTTTTTTTTAATTGCCTTGTAATTTATTATATAGACATATTGTAAAATAAATATACTAAAGCATGATATTTTTTTAAAAAGGGAAAATTGTTGTTTTTCGATTTAATACAGAAAATTTATATGCTATGATATCTTGTTGATTTGCTTCATTTCCTGTAATTTCGGGCTTTTGAAGTTCAATGCTTGTACAACTTCTACCGAAACCAAAAATTAGTGAAAGGAATTCTGTAATATTTCGCTTAAACTTATGTATGAAATTAATGATATATATAAATTGCTATGCATCTACTATTGATAACATATTTAGGATAAGAAGAGTTATATGTCTAGAAATTGGTATTGCACTCTGTTCACATTCATTGTCTGTCATTTTTTAGTATCTCGTCCATCACTTTTGATTATTATTTCGACAAAATCATGGTGATTTTGAAGTTGATAGCTTGAATTGCATGCATTTGCCCGAAGGGAATCTTCGAAAGATCATTACAGGGAAGCAGAATAATCTTTTTTTGATAATTAAACAAAATGTTAATCTTTATGTCGGAGAAAGGAAGGGATGATTACAATGACATGTGACAATATGCTATGTCCTAATCTGTACCAAGTCCCGTCAATGAAGGGATCTCTTAGGCATTATTCTAAGCATATATCTATATAAGTGTTTTGTCAACAGTTCAGTTTAAAGGATAATGACTAGTTTGGATAGCACAATTTAGCATGTCAGATATTCAACATTTTGTATTGCAATACAATCTGAACACAAGTAATTTTTAAGACTAAAGTTGTCGATTTAAGTGAATGAAAGGTTAAAACAGGATACAGTTTCAGCTAATTAGTAAAAGTTATCAATATGTTTATTATCGATTAACAACATGGTCCGTCTTATATATTATCGGTGGGTGCAAACGTTCTCATTATTGGTTGAGAAACACGACTACTGTGTTGAGAGCTGGATTTGATGCAATCAAAAGAAGGTGTCGCGGTGGGATTGGTTTGGCGGATACACGACGACATCGTTGTGGGGTGAGGCGTAAGTATGTCAGCAAGAGATGGTGGATGTGGTTGTTGCTTGGTAAACGTTTGGGAGATGGTCAAGGAGTATTCGGGGTGGAGAGCTAAGTCGATGAAGTTTGAATTCCAAATTTAATTTTTGTTAGAATTTAAAGCACATCTAGGAGGTTTCGGTGGAAGAACAGTGGGCTAATGTCATGTTTACGTGTTTAGTTAGGGAATGGACTAGTTAGAGATGTAGACTGCACTTTGTAATTGTTCTTCACTATTCCGTTTGGAACAGATAGATATTATTATTTGTACTACTTGTTTCGTTAATTCTTGATTAATGAAGCGATGACGAGGTTACCTTTTATAAAAAAAACTATATGGTCCGTCTTCATAGAGAATTGAAACCGTGATTTTTTTTATGTCAATTTCGAGCAATTTGGAAACCTTTTTGCCACAATGACATCTACTATTTTGATGAAAAGCAACATGATTCTTCCAATTGCAAATAACTTCGAATCTTCCTGTCAATTTCCAAAAAAATTAAAATAAAATCAATCTATCTGTCATCTGTGTCATGACGTACATAAACAAGGTTATCTGCTGCAATAAGCTGAAGATAGGAACCAGTAAAGCTGACAAGGGGAAGAGAATACTTGTCTTGAGATGAATAACCAAAATGCAATTGGAAATGAGAAACCAATGAGTGGAAATCTGAATGAGTTAAAATAAAGTTACACAATGCTAAATACATGTAAAAGATTATGAGTTTAGGAAAAATAAATATCTAAAGAGAATAAATGTTCACTAAATTTTATACACTGAACTGTATCAAATTTTAACAGCATTTGTTGATACACAGCTGCTGTTCTTTATCTCAGTACTTCAGCACAAGCATTGCCATTAGTTCATAATGACGTAATATTTTAAATGAACAAAAAAGCAAACGGAAAATCTATAACAATTTGAAACAATAAGTATTCAGTATCTCTACTATATTAATGGGAGAGTTGGGAGAGTTTGGGGGAGAGTTGGGGTTCAAATAAAACAAACATTCTTTTATTATTTTTTAGTCATCAAACTAACCTGTGCATTGCATGTACATCTCCATATTCATTTATTAACACATGTATCACACGTGCAAATTAAAGTTTTCAAACAAACAAACAATTTTAAATATTTTTTTCACTAATCAAACTCGTGCATCGCACGCGCACCTCTATCTCCATTTATCTCTATTTAGTAACACGTACATCACACGTGTAAATCAAAGTTTACATTTAAATTTTTTGGACTTACGTGTATCACCCGTTTAACTCCAACTTTTCCAAATAAAACACCACTTTCTCATCAAACAACTCCGATCAAACAACTCCGAGCACAATACGTACACTCCAACTCATTTATGTACACTCCAACTCATTTATAACACATGCATCACACGTGCAGAACAAAATTTTTCTTCAACATCCTTTAAAGCTTAAGAGTATCGTCCGTTTAACTCCAACCTTTTTTAAAAATTAAGACATTCAGCGTGGGTGCTAATTACTACCTACTTACGTATATCACACATTTAACTCTAAGTCTTGATTAAAACGTACGTGAAACATACTAGTCAGTTATAAGGGTAAACAGACTTGCATATATTCTTCCATGGATTGAGTTGAAGTTTCTGCAATAAACAAAAGAGTACAGAAACTCCTAACCGTATAATAAACATTATAAATATTTTCAGCATTCATTGAGGAATACAAATCTGAAAAAGCAAATGCTCTGGCATTTAACATTCACCAACATCGAAACTTTTTTAATGAACAAGGGGAAAGCAGAAAAAATACTAAAAGAAATCAAACTCTAGATAATTATCAGATCCCTTCTGATCCCCTTGAGGAGCCACGGTTGCAACCTTCTCGCTAGTGGAAGCAGCCACTGTCGCCATAGGAGGAAGCCGTTCAATATCAACAGGTTTTGGGATATCTGGAGGAGTAGCACACCGAACTAATGCCCAATTAATCCCCTCGAAGAAAGGATGCTGCTTTATCTCTGTAGCCCCACGCTTGTAGGCCAATCTATGTTGTGGCTCCTTCACTAACAATCCCCTTATAAGATCTCTCGCCGAAAAACTAACTGTTGGAGATTCCGGAAACCTCAATGGCTGCCCAACTACATTGAACAGCGTTGCTCTGTTGCCCGATCCTTTAAAGGGAGTCTTGCCAAATAAGAGCTCATACAAAAAAATACCAAATGTCCACCAGTCGACTGCACTCCCATGACCCTCTCCTTTGATGATCTCAGGGGCCAGGTACTCGTGGGTTCCCACGAAGGACATGGAACGAGCATTAGTGGGCTCGGCGATTAGCTCGGGCAAAGGGGTGACCTGATTTCCGATCTCGGGTTTGGGTTTGGGTTTGGCCGTCTTCGTGCGCTCTTTCTTGGATTTGGAGGAGAAGATTCCTCGAGGGGAGAAGCAGGAGGTGGGAATGACACACGATGGTTGGATGCAGGACGTCGGTTCGATGCACGCAGGCTGTGCACAGTAGACCGGGGCTGGGGCTTGGCGAAAGGAGTTGGAGTCAGGGTTTGACGACTTGAAGAGTGTGGGGATGACGGCACAACGGAGGGAGAGGTCAAAGTCGGAGAGCATGATGTGTCCATCATCTCGGACAAGGACATTCTCGGGTTTGAGGTCGCGGTAGACGACCCCGAGCATGTGGAGGTATTCCATTGCAAGGAGAACTTCAGCTACATAGAACCTGCAATGCAAGTGATATTAAAGGAAAAACATATAGTTATGAATATCAAAATTAAACTTTACCAATAGAAAATAGATAATGACAATTAATTTTAAATTTATGAAGAGAAATACTTTTCAAACAAAGGAAATTAAATTTGGTCATTCTGAAGATGCAGAGTAGTTTAAGCAGTACAGGAAAGAGGTTAACGTTCGAAAAGTAAGATACATTTAATGATGTTACAAATTTTTGTAGGAAAAAACATGATGAGGACATCAATTCCGTTTAGTTTACTATTTTATTTCAGTACTATATTTGTTTTTGGTAATTATAGTCATATGTAATCTTTCTTTTATGCATTAGAATAATTCTGAGATTTTAGAATATTTTGAGATTTGTATCAACATCTATTTTGAGTCTATATATAGGCCTTGAGATTAATGAGAAGTTGTCATTCTTGATTAAAAAAATTATTGTGTTGAGTTTTGCTCTTCATCCCTCTTTTGTGTGATACAATTGAGATCCAATTATTAAGGTTTGTGATAAATCGTAATAAACTTTTAGGGTTTGTGATAACTCTAAAACTATACCCCAAAATCCCCAAATCAATTAAACCCAAACCCTAATCCCCAAATCCAACTTAAATTAAACCCTAACCTAATCTCTCTCTCTTCTCCCTCTTCCCCGTCCAAGCCCGAAACCCAACATCCCCCGTCGTCATCTTCCCGCCCCCTTCCTCGTCACCGGCAAACACACTGCTACTCCCCATCACCTTCGACTTCCCCCTCACCCTAGCCTTCGAAACCCAACCACCCGACGACCTCACCCTGAAGCTCCTCATCGACCTCCACCTTCAACCACCGCCCCAACTCCGAAACCCATCCTTCACCAATCAACCCTCGTTGACCTTCCCCAACTCCGAAACCCATCCTTCACAAATCAACCCTCGTCGACCTTCCTCGCCTATCGTCTGCCCACTCCCAGTCGACGACCAGTCTGCGACCCCACCACCGTCGCCCACCTCCGCCACAGCCGCAGTGGCCTCCTGCCCCGCAGCGTTGCCCGCTGCCTTGCCTCGCCACTGCAACCACCGGAGATCTTACACGATTTGCTTCGAACCCCGGTATACTCTTTCCACTTTTTAAATATTTGCATTACTGCTCTATCATCTCTATCATATTATTTGATTTAACTGTCGTCCACAAATATTGAGAGTGGGTATTCTACTTACCTAATTAGAGTACAAATCAATATTGCATCTTTTACGTGCTAGAACGCTTAGAGATATAATTATTGATTGTTAGAATTGAATTATTAATTGGGCTTGTTAAACTTAATTCAATTCTTGAAAATTCATCGCACAAATTAACTGTTTTAAATTCTAACTTTGATCTGCGTTACATGTTGGCAAAATTAATCTTTTAATATTCTTGGAAATTCTCTATTTAGGATTACGTTTTACATCACAACAAGTATATTACTATATTGCATGTGCAAATTGCCTACAGAGGACATAACAATGAGGGCAGCTTCAAGAGGAATACGTTGATGAAGAGGAAGGTGAAAAATAAAATGAGGGTGAAATATCTCATTCGGTTTCTTAAAGCCCTACTGCAACTTGAATCAACAGCATTTACTGTGTTTGGGCTTTGTTTGATGATCTGCATGACCCCACTGTACCCTCTTGCAACCATGAAACTTACTTCCACTTAATCCAGATGAATACACATTTTGTTTGATGGGGTTTACCATTACCGCATAAGATTCATTTTGATTTGGGGAAATGAGGACACATTTGCCATGTTCCAAAATATATTGTTATTAATATCTCCAATGTATACTCTAGGGTTAACAAGAAAACATAGACGAGAGAATTGGTCGGTTGTTATCATTGTACAACTTCAAGAGAGGTGAGTGTCAAGTGTTTCAAAGGTGAAAGAGAGATTGAGAGTTTTGATCTCTTTGTAATCTTCGTAGTTCTTGAGAATTAAGAAGTATTGGTTATCTCTGCATATTATTGTGTTTGTGTGATTGCGAGATCTTTGCGATTATCATGGAGGCTTGTTCTTGGTGCATCTAGGTTTTTGGCATTTCTGTTCCTTGTGACGTGTGGTCCACTATCAGCATTATAAGTGATATCAGATTTTCTATGTAGTGTTTATTGGGTGAAAGGTCTTTCCAAACAAAAAAAATTGTTTGAGGGGTTAAAAGTAGAGTTTAAAAAGTCAAAGGAATTAACAAAAATTGAAGGGCACACAATGACCCCAATCCAAATTCTCCTAAAACAAAAGAAAAAACAAGGTTATGTAACATACATTACAGAACTTAATTATATGATACTGACAAGCACCTTGCTAGCAATTAAATGTTTGCTATTAGCATTATAAGTGATATCAGATTTTCTATGTAGTGTTTATTGGGTGAAAGGTCTTTCCAAACAAAAAAAATTGTTTGAGGGGTTAAAAGTAGAGTTTAAAAAGTCAAAGGAATTAACAAAAATTGAAGGGCACACAATGACCCCAATCCAAATTCTCCTAAAACAAAAGAAAAAACAAGGTTATGTAACATACATTACAGAACTTAATTATATGATACTGACAAGCACCTTGCTAGCAATTAAATGTTTGTTAGCATGTAACTGCTAAAAAGGCACTCCTTAGCAAAACCCTTCATACAATTAAGTTCTGAAGTGTATGATACATAAATTATTTTTTATTTACACAGGCTTCATTTATGAAGCTTGGGAAGGATTTGAAGCCAATAATGAAGGGGTGAAGGCGGGAAATGAGGAGAAAATGGTGCAGAAAAATGAATCTACATATAGAGAAAGATGACATTGGCCATTGGGGTAGTGGTTTGAATTGGTTTGAATTTGATAGCATGGAGAAGCAATTATCAAGAGCAATCAGTAGGAGATGATCAGGGCTTGTAAGTGAAAGGATCACTCTTTGAGGACTATATTGTCAACGTCTCAAATTGCATGCCATTTAATTAGAAAATTTGTTTATCTTTTTTGTGGAGGGAGTATAATGGATTGTTAAAACCTATATTCCTCAAAAATATAATAATCTCACATTTGACCTCACAAATCTTGCTTTTCATATTTCCCCCTAACAAATGTGTCACATTCACCGTTTTAAATTTCCTCTGATATGGCCGAAATTTCGTTTCAGCTAGCTTGCCGATACGAAATCACATATTTTATACTCTATATCGTTTTGGCCCGAAATATGTAGATTTCGGCCGAAATTGCGAAAATATCAGCTGTAATATTGTCGAAATTAGCGAAATATTAGCCGAAATAGACACAAATGTTATTGTGAATATATATAAAAAATTTGTTTTACTTTTTGCATATACGTATTTCATAGGACCTTAAGCTAAGATAATATGAAGATTTCGTCTC
This sequence comes from Hemerocallis citrina, assembly GCA_017893485.1. Classification (NCBI taxonomy): domain Eukaryota; kingdom Viridiplantae; phylum Streptophyta; class Magnoliopsida; order Asparagales; family Asphodelaceae; genus Hemerocallis; species Hemerocallis citrina. Next base: position 18,325,506 of record CM030364.1, on the reverse strand, counting down.
GCTATTGTATGTATATATGCAAAGTCAAGTAAGTTTATTAACTAATACATTTTTTCTAATCAATGCAAATTCAATTTAGTTATATACTTATATTACACTCTTTTTTATATTGTTGTTAACAACTGTGAATATATACCGTAATTGATTTGTCATTAGTTACATTATACAGTATTTATTTAATAAATGACATGTAAGACATATAATATCTTATTTAGTAACCTAAACAAATATTTATTAAGTATAGGAAATAAACATCCGATATGATCACATTTTTCCGAGATCTCCTCCGATTTCCCCGATCCAGGACGAAACACCTTTTGCCGAAAAAAATCCGAAATCCGAGATTTAAAACCATGGTCACATTAAGCTGTATCACTAGTTATCATTATCATAAACCAAATGAGATAGGACATTCCGTTACAATCAGTGTCATGGGAAATTTGATTAAAATACCTATGTGCTCTACCTCATGCTTTCCCTTTGGTTCTCTTTATTTATTAATAAAAAAAATGAGTACCCATCACTATCCTCAAATAATTCACATCCTCTACTTTCTCAAAGCCCTCGCTGATATGTGCTTTCGCCGTCAATTTTCCCTCCCTGTAACGACATGTATTAAACCAAACGAAATTACACTTCTTTGTTTCCCTCTCTAGACGATAATCTTTTCTAGCCTCTATTTCTTTCTGAGAAGGGTGATGGCTGATCTCGGTTAGGTGATGCTCATAATAAGTGTGCCTACATTACTGGGGAAATGTGAATATATTGATTTGTGGAGGGCAGATGTGAAATTGTGAAATTGTGAAATTTGTTACAGGCAGGTGTTATAAATCCTATAGCCCTTTTAGCTCTTTTAGCTCATTAGGGGGCAAATTAGTCGTTTTGCAAGTATGGTAATGACCTAAGAGCATCTGTAGTCGTCGAATTTTGGGTATTTGGCAAATGAAAATGGAAAAAATGACTTTGCGCTGCAGTCGGCGAAAGCCAAAATATAGGTTTTTTCACTATTTAAAATCTCAGACGAAAGGTTATTTTTCGTCCCACACAATAAAAAAAACAAAAAACAAAAATCGAACGGACAAGGAATGATTTCCCGTCCGTCCTATTTTTATTTTTTTTAAACTTTAAATCATAATTAATTCCTTAATATTTTTTAAATTAATCCTAATTATTTCTTAATTATTAATTAATTAACATTTGAACCTAAGTTTAACCCATAGAAATCATTATAGTGGTTTTCTATAGAAATTTTAAGAATGAATAGTATGGGACGGTGTTTCTTCTCCCATCCCACTTCATTTCAGAATTTTTTTAAAAATGGATCGGACGGGATTTCATCTCCCATCCGACCTTTTTTTAATTTTTTTTTAAAAATTCAAGGACAGGAAATATTCCCTCATCCGAGAAATCCGGAATTTTTGGGACGGTGTTTCTTTTACCGTCTGATGGGAAAAAATTTTTAAAAAATAAGCAACGAAAAATAATTTTTCGTCCGATCAAAGAGACGGTAAATCATCTTTCATTAGCTATATTTTGGCAATTGTCATTCCGACTTCCAAATATAGCCGACCACTGTTCATACGAAACCCAAATTTTGGGTAAATGACCAACGACTATAGCACTATTTTTGCCAAAATTTAGAAATTTTGGCAAAATAGACAACAACTACAGATGCTCTAACCAAGGTTATATAAGATATATTTAACAGTGTCAACTTAATTGGGGGACCCACATTGTAAAAGGTAAGAAGTGAAAGTAGTGCTTTGCAAATATGAAATTAGCATACTTATAGGTGTTAAAAATCCCATAATTTTTTTTGGTGAAATATGTTGCCTATAAATACAATTTATTGATATATATAGATAGTTTATTAGAATAAAAATATTAAAACCCTCACCCTTACTACAACTTCGGAGTTTTGGTCCATTGGTAGTCATTAATATGGTATCAGAGCAACCCAGGTTCGAATCTCACCGGCTGCGTAATTTAAATACAGATTGAAAAAGAAAAATATATATCGCTGCGTATAGTCCAGGTCTTGGCCCAAAAAGATGGCCCTCAACCTGCGGAAGCGTATTAGAATATAAATATTAAAATCCTCACCCTTACCACAACTTCAGAATTTTGGGTCCATTGGTAGAGTCATTAATGTAGTTATTCTATCCTAACTTAGGGATGTGCTTATTCGCGCTTGCAAAAATGCAACCAAAAAGACAGCATGCAAAATATAGCAATGTAACTCAAGTAAATTATAATAAACACTGCTAAAGAGTCAGATGGTTTAACCACAGCAGTATGACAGGATTTTAACTGAGTAAAATATAATTGCTCATCAAATTCAAGCTTAAACTAAGTAGAGACCAGAATTGCTTACTTAACAGCTTGTTCTGAAAAATGTTTTCCGGGCTGCCTTTGCCGAAGCATGTGCAGGTCTCCTCCTGGGCAAAACTCCATCACCAGACATGAGAGTTTGTCAGTCTCAAAGTGTGTATACAATGTAGGAAGAAACGGATGATCCAAGCATTGCAATATCTCCCTTTCAGTCTGAGCTCTAAGCAGCTTCTTCCTACTTGCCAAAGATCCCTTGTCCATGACCTTCATTGCAAAATAACTCTTTGTTCCGCGCAATTCAGATAAATACACACTACCGATATCACCACAACCCAACCTTTTTAACGGCCTGAAATGGTTCAATCCTAGAACCCCCACTCTAGCCCGTAAGATTTGGATTGCTTCCCACCTCGAATCATTACCTTTGTGAGGTTTACTAACGCTGCTACTCAAGCTACTACAAGAGCTCTCGTCACTGACATTACTGCTTGTACTTGGTCGACACATGCTACTCGTCCCACTATCCATAAAATCAGTGTGATCACTCATCTTAGCACTTCCACTAGTCTTTGTCAGACTACTGGTTCCATCACTAACTTTAGCAGAAGAAGAGCTATCCTTAACACTGCTCCTCTCCGAGTTTTTCTTCTCTTGGTCTCCACTGCCTTGAATTTGAGACAGATTCAAATCATCGCCTTCTTGAGAAAACTGTTCTACATCAGGAGAACGGGTATTCTTCGTAGAACCATCTGGTAGAGTTTCTACAGACACAATTCCGGTGTGATTCAAAACATCAGTTGTAGTATTCTTTGGTGGGTTTGGTGTATCAGGCTTTGAAAGTATCTTCGCTGCAGTAGGATCTAATTTGTTGTTGGCTTCAAGAATTTCTGAAGGTAAAGGCTTGAGAGAATCCATCTTGTTTGCTCGATTCTCAGTTGCTTTGGGTTTGGCCGTAATCCTCGTAGCCATTGAGCTAACTACTAATTATGTATCTCTAGATATCAGAATAAACCAGCCAAGGTTGAACTCAACGAACTCGAAGAAACCAAGCACCACTCCATCACAACTAGATCCAGTGAAGAAAAGGAAAACAGAAATATATATCACCAATTAGAAATGAAAAAAAATGAAAAAAAACAAAAAAAAAAATCACAGGTTTTGCTACAAAAGAACATCAATCTTCTAACATAGCCAGAAGCATTAACCCCTAAACAAAATTGTAGACAGAGAAATTACCAATCAGATCTTCATAATAGAATCAGTTGAAGTAAAACAAGTTAATTATAACACAGTCAAAATTCAACATGCAATTTAATTAGATTTTCAGTTCAAAAAGAAAGAAAGTAGCAATCTCACCAAAGTTCACAGAAAATGTAGTCATCTAGAACTCTAGAAGAGAGAACACATGCAGCCCAAAAAATGAATCACAAGAGAAGTAATTTAGTCAGATAAAAAAGGAATCAATCATGGGTTACAGATATGACCCATAATCAGAACAAGATCTAATCTTTTCCCAACAAAGATGAGACCCACCATGAAGGGGGGAAAAAGGAGCATTTATGGGAACAAAGAGCATCTCTTTAAGAATGAACAAACAGGGAACTTTTATCTTTTTAAAAAAAAACACTTTAGATCAAAATTTGACATTTCATGAATGTTTTGATAGATCTCAACAGATCCAAAACAATGGCAAAAAATGAAAACTACCCAAATGCAAGAAAATGGTAAGGAACAAGAATGTTAAGGAGAGAGAGGAAGGGAGCAAAAGCATACCATGGTTACAAAGATCAGACCTTTTTGAGATATTTTTTTTGATCGAGTGGAGAGGAAAGAAAGAAAAGGGAAAGTGCAGGGGTGATTGTGGTGGGTTTGGTCTTTTGTATGTATATGTATGAAATGTAAAGTGGTTAGTGTTAGCCTCTGTGAAGAGGGAAAGCTTTTTTAGCATTCAATTACTAGTTTACTACATTATTGTTCATTCGTTCGTTTAGTTTTTGTTCGACCCCAATTTCAATGAAGCTCTGAATCACCACAGTACTTGCTTGTGGTCTCATCTCTCTCTCTCTCTCTCTCCCCCTCTTCACTTTTTGTATGCTTTTTCAGATTTTACACCCACACACGGTCCCCAATATAGCCTTGAAATTAGAACATCTACATGAAATTACACCTCTACTCTCTTCTTTCATGGCTTTCATGGAAAATAATTTCCTATGGAGCATATGCGCAGATCACTCATAAATTTTGAAGTGGGGGGTTACTTTCTCCCCCCATTCACTTTTTTGGTATAAACACCACTAAAAGCATTTGTAGTCGGTTGGCCAAATATCTATAAAAAAGAATAGAAAATTTGGCCAAAAATCATATGTAGTTATTGGCCAAATATTCATTTTTTGGGTTGGACGTGAACCGTTGTCTACCAAATTTAAAATAGGAAATGGTAAAAGCCAAAATTTGAATTCGGAACATGATATCTCGTCTGCCGATGAGTTTTAATTTTTTTTCTTATTCTATATATCAGACGGGATATGATTCGGAACATGATATCCCGTCAGATCGATTTTTTAAAATTTTTAAAAATATCAAAAGGGAGATTATATGCCGTCTAAGAAATGGGAAGTTCTCATTTTCGAATTTTTTAAATCCTATACTTTAGGCCTATACTTCATAATTATGGGTCATTAACTCTTTTATTCAAAAAGTATTCTTTTCGGACTGGATATGATATCTCGTCCGATTTTTTTGGGGTTTTTTTTTTTACTCTTTCCTTGAAGAAATGGCAAAATTTGGATTTAGACGACAACAACTTTTTTCCAAAATTTCTATTGCTATATGCCAAATATCTAAATTTTGGGTATCGACGACTACAGATGCTCTAACATTGTAATACTCGTTTAAAAATAGACACTAAGTTGATTTCACTTAATTTATTTATGATCACTGGAAACCATTTACTCATTTAGGTATTACGGGGCACATCCCCCCGACCCCCTGGTCTCCCATTCGATTATCTTTCATTAATAACCTCTCTTGTCTCTTGTTTTGTCTTGAAGCTATCCGGTACCTTATTTCCGTGGTTACCATCATTTTCAAATAAAGATTGAGATGAGAAAGATCATGTCCTCTGACAAAAACAACGCAAGCTTGGCTCTATCATTGGTTTCAAGGGCATCGAGCTATTATGGTTATTTCTATATTGTAGTTGGTAAATTGTTATCATATCCCTGATTACATGAGAGACGCATTTCATCTCCTTCGATATCTCATATTTCTTTATACTAATTGTGGTGTGAATGTTTATGGGGATGAAGAGGTGGTGGTTGATGGCAAACAAAGGAACATCTTGATGGCTCGAAGGTTGTTAAAGTATAAATAAAGGAGGAATGAGACGAGTTGACAGCCAAGACCATTTTGAAGTGTTAAAAAAGACAAAATATTTTGCTGGTTCGGATGGAAGAAAGCCATCTATATAATAAAACACACAGAAAAGCTATTAAGTGGCTCTCCTTCAATAGTAAGGAAATCAAATGGTCCAGATCTAACCTTTCGAAAGATATTTTTCTCTCCAAAAGTTTCTCCCCAAAACTCAAATCCAAATCCCCCCCCCCCCCCCCCCCCCAAAAAAAAACAACTCCTTTATTTATTTTTTTTGATAACAATGATAGAATCAAAACATTTCAGCCCAATATATAAATAATAAGACGGAATACAAAGAGAACCAATTTTACACAAACGTAAAAATGGGAACTATAAACAAAAGCAACGATTAAAAGCTAGCAAGCAATTAAGAACATTGCCCAACTAACAACAACACAATTACAAAACTCAAAAGCCACCTAAATAAACAACAGCGCCGGGGAAGAAAAAGACAGGTCGAAGAAGGACGATGAGAGATCGGCATTCCACGGGACAGAGAGAAAAATTGTGAAAAGCGGCCTCACCGCCGGGAACCATCAACTCAGACTGTTCTAATCTAAGCGCAGCATGGCCCTAAAACAAACGACGACAAGCCCAGACAAAACGCCGGAAAGAACAACCACCAGCATAACCAGAAGAACCAAGGGGAACAGACACTAAGATGAGGGTGAAAAAGCCAGTCGAACGAAGCTGCACCCTAGCCAAGGGGATCAGTAACAACCAGACGAGACCAACACAATGGACGACACAGGTAGCAAGCACAATAAACAATCGAAGGGCATAGTCCAGAGCTGGGGCACCCTGCTTACACTGAGCAGGGTGATAGAAAACAAAACACACAACCAGGGTCGCATAAGCCACAACCGCAAAACTAGCTCGCAGAAAGAAACAAAGAGGAGCCACATCATGGGAAAACTTGAACGCATTAGCATCTAGGAGGTGCACAGAAAAGGGAAGTGACTGAAAGGAGGTGAAGTAACTCCTCCAAAGAACAAAAGTAGCAATAACACCTCTCTTAAAAAATGTATCAGATACCATACACAGAACCACTCATAAACAAAGCGAACCAAAACTACCAGGGTAATAAAAAGAAGACCCTGGGAAGTCAAAGTAAGGCTAAAGACCTGCTGCAATCCACACACAAGGCAAAGCCAAGCCAAGAAACAGGTAGGGTGAACATAATAACAAGTATCAGAAATAAGGCCTAAGAGCCAGCAGTAAATACAACAGTAGAGCAAACAAGCCAACAACAGAAAACAGCGTCAACAAAAACATCACAAAAAGGATTAATATCCATCTGAACAAGAACATCCCACCAGAAAGTTGGAACCAACATAGAATTAACAAAAGACTAGAGGCAGCCCACAGGGGACCCGTACCCTCGATCGAGTCTAGCAAATTACCTCCAGAGAAAGAGGAAACAAAACCAACAAACACCTCAGATCTGAAAGGAAATAGAGAAATGGAAGATTATACAAAAATTATAAAGATTAAGAAGAAATAGTGTTAGGTGAACGTAAGATAAGATCTGCCTCTTCAAGACGATACAGTTGCAAAGCAACTACTTTATCATGATTTAAAGTGGACGACCAAAATTTAGAAAAAAATAAAAACCCATCAATAATAGTATCGATCGATGAAGATGTTTGAAAGAAAATACGATTATTTCTTTCAGACCAAATTACCTAATGATAGCCATGATGGAGAGGACTCAAGAACTGCGAAAATTAATCCTCACTAAATGAGACTTCCATCTGGACGAGAAAAAGGTGGGGATTGAAAGAACTTGCCAAGCAAGAGTACAAATCTTCCACAGTAGGCGAATAAAGTTGCACTGCAGAAAAAGGTGATCGGCATCTTCACACCCAGTGGAACGCAAAGAGCAAAGTTGGCTCCAGGAAAGGTTCATTCTATTAAGCACCTTTGCGGTAAGAAGTTTGTTGTTTAGGGCGAGCCATGAGAGGATTTTAACCTTCAATGGGGCAAAACTACTTCGAATAACATTTGCAAAAGGAGAGTTGACACCACCAAAATTAAGGAAATTATAAAAGGATTCAGAGTTGGTCCAACGCCATTTAAAATCTTCTTTGGGATGCCAGGAGAGATTTTTTTAAGCATAATAAAAGACAATTGAAATCAGGTACTAGCGATAAGGGAAGATCACTACCGAAAGGTATGAGCCAGAGCTTATGGTTATTGTGAATAGTAACATAATCCACCATTGTGGTTGAAGGGTTGTAGGCCATTTGGTAGATGGAAGGGAAAGCTGACGCAAGCTTGGTGTTACCGATCCAGAGGTCGGACCAGAATTTGGTCTTGGATCCGTCGGAACACTCATGAAAAATGCCACATTGAAAAGAACTGGCTGCTTTCCAAACCCCCTTCCAAGGGATAGGCCTTACGAGAAAGGGAGGGGGAGAAATCCCAAACCCTACGGCGAGCGAAACAATTAAGAGTAATAAGGCGAGCCCAGGGCATTTGATTCTCTTTCAAAATTCTCCATAACCATTTACCCAGGAGGGCTAGGTTTTGATTTCTAAGGTCAAGAACCCCTAAACCACCCGCAGCCTTGGAAGTGTAGATCAACTTCTAATTGCAAAGGTGAGTGTCGGCTCTGTAAATATCATCACCCGACCAGAAAAAGTTCCTTCTAATTTGATCAATCCTTTTAATAACCCAAGAGGGAACGTAAAAAAAAGACATCATATATAAAGGAACAGAGGATAGAACCGAGTTAACTAGAATTAATCTTCCTCCACGAGAGAGATGCTTCCCAGACCAATTGTTAAGTCTAGATTCAACTTTTTCTATCATCGGCATCCAATCGGTATTATACAGCTTAACCCATCTCTATGGAATACCAAGATACTGAATGGGAAAAGAGGCTGAGGCACAATTGAAGAACTGGGCAATTTCAGCTTGCCGATTGTGGGTTCCCCCTAGCTAAAGAACCGATGATTTTTGAAAGTTAATGGATAAGCTTGAAGCTCTTTCAAAGATATAAAGAAGTAGCTTCAGGTTCCGAAGGGTACACCCATTGGGTTTGGCAAAGATAATGGTGTCATCGGCATATTGAAGGTTTAGAACACCTCAGAAGCTCTGAGAGCCACCAAGCCCTTCGATGACATGAGCATCCCAAGCATTACGGAGTAACTTACTGAACACATCAGCAACAAGAGAGAATAAAAGGGAAGAGATAGGATCACCTTAACGAAGACCACACTTACACTTGAATTTGTGGCCTTCCGATCCATTAATAAGGATGGAAGATGTACCAGAGAACAGACTGGATTTAATCCAGGCAATCCACTTAGGACCGAAACCTCAGTGAATAAGGATCTCGAAGTGGAAATCCTAGATGACATTATCATACGCTTTTTGAAAATCTAATTTTAATAGAATCCCCTCTGAATTTGTTCTATGGCATTCAGAAATGATTTCTTGGGCCGAAGCTATGCTGTCAAGGATAAAGCGATCTTTTATAAAGCCTGTCTGAGCAGAATCAATAAGAGGAGAGATAGTAGCACTGAGGCAGTTAGAAAGAACTTTCATAATTATCTTAAAAGTAGTATTGAGAAGGCTAATCGGCCGAAAATTAGAAACCGAGTGAGCGCATAAGATCTTGGGGATGAGGACGATATGCACGTAATTGATCCGGTCAAAGGAGAATGACCCTTGGTGTAGATCAGCAAACATATTCAAAAGGTCATCCTTAAGCCAATTCCAAAATTTTTGGAAGAAAAAGGAGGGGAAGCTGTCTGGACCTGGAGCTGAGTCGCTTTTTAAAGAAAAAACAGTGGACTTAATCTCTTCCAAGGAAAAAAGAGATTCTGGGCTAGACAGATCATGGGAATGATGACCATACAACTGAGTCCAGTCCAGGCGAATGGAACGTTGTTTATAAGACCCTATAAGGTTTTTATAAAAACGAAGGAAAGAAGCATGGATATCAGTATCCAAAGTTAACTCATTGTCATTGTCGATAATAGAAGAAATATGATTGCAGTGTTGACGGTGCGACGCAAAGTTATGAAAGAAAGAGGTGTTGCCATCACCCTCCTTAAGCCAGCGGAACTTATCTCTCTGAGCCCACTTAATGTGCTCGTTGTGGAGAATGTTAGCGTAACCTCTTTTACAAGAGCTACGCTCTGAATGAAGGGAATCAGATAAAGGGCCAAGCTCCTCAATTTTATCAATTGATTCTATGGAAGAGAGGAAGAAGTTTTTTTAGGAAATTTGTATTGGCAAATCTCTCTTTACGCCAAATCTTGCAACCGTGTTTGACAGCGTGCAGCTTAAGTAGGATACGTCCAAGGCCGGACGAACCCGTAATAGAGGAGAGGCACTGAGTAATGAGATTAACAAAGATTTGATCTTGCAACCAGAATTTTTCAAAACGAAATTTAAAAGGTTTAGAAAAGTTATAGTTAGAAAACAGTGTTATAGGCACATGATCTGAAGACGGATTGGGCATAGCAGAAGTGAAAGAGTTGTGAAAAAAGGTGATCCAATCCTCGGAGACAAGGAAGCGATCAAGCTTAGCCATTGTTGGAGAGAGACCCAGGTTGGACCAAGTGAACGCTCTGCCATTAAGAGGAAGATCGGTCAAGTGAAGAGAACATATGCAATATTTAAAGCGGGAGGAGTGTAACGTATTAGAGGCGTTACTGGACCTTTTATAGGAAAACCTGGTAACGTTAAAGTCACCACAGAAGAAACAAAAGCCATTAATGCTATTTTGGAACGATTCGAATTTGTTCCAAAACAAATTGCGGTGCTTTGCTGTTGGCGAGCCGTAAACCGAGACAATAGTAAAGCTGCAATTGAATTCAGCCCAGTGAAGGCGAACGATGAGAAAAAAGGTTAACCGCTGTATAGAGATAAGGGAGAAACAGAACTCTTTAAATTCAAAAAGGATCCCCCCTCAAACCATTGGCGTCTAGAGAGATCCAATTAGAGATTAAGGATCTACCGATTGAACGGTAAATATAAGGGGAAGGAGAGTTAAGTTTGGATTCCTGAAAAGAGATTAGATCACAATAGGAAGAGGAAATCAGTTGATACAACGCCTGTTGTTTGGTGGTACCCCGCAAACCTCGGATATTCCAAGAGATACTAATCATAGAGACAATGAAACTCAAAAGCTCTTGAAATTTCTCGATGCCGAATAGTGTCAAAGTCCACAAAATTCTTAGAATTGACCTGAAATCTCATGTCATTAGCAAGACTAAGCATATCAATGTTGGAAAGGGAGTCGAAATGCACTTGATAGAACCTAACAGAGTCTGCCATGAGTTAACAGGGGCAAGGGGGGAGGGGGGGATATCCAAATTGCGAAATTGGGCTGCTAAAGAAGCCTTGGACTCCACAAATAAAGGCGAAGCTCTTTTAGCCCGAATACGGGCGCTAGAACGTATGATGGGAATGAAAACTTTCTTCGAAGATGAGGACTGCTGCCTACAGTTATCATCATCAACATAGAAAATGGGCAAGTTAAACTTAGGCTGAGCCAAACCAAGTGGTTCAGCTAAAGCTTTAAGCATAGAGGGAGGGGAATTAAGGGTAGTCATACGAGATGTAGCAGGAGAAGGGTTGCCGAGGGGATAGAAATAAGGGAAATAGGAGGTAAAGAATAGGGAAAGAGGGGGCCTTACTAGAGCGTCGTGGTGGATGGCCACTCACCGATATCAATGCAGAAGACCAAACCATGGGACAAAAGTGAACATAAGTTGCAAGACAGAAAGAAAGAGAGTAACTAGCAGGAAATGAAGAGTACTGGCAAAATCGCAGAACGAGACAGAAAATTTTGAAACAAAAATTAAAAGAACAAGACTTAATAATAATAAAGTTAAAAGGAAAGAGAACCTGCTGTTGTGATTGAGAAAGACTAAGCTCCGATTCTTCTTCCTCTAGAAGGTTGTCATGATCCATCCAAGCGTCAAATTTTGGTGGCCGCGAAGACATTGCTTTAAGAGTAGCAAGTTTAGATTTGGGCCCTTGTAAAGGCGAGTTGTGCACAGCATGTTGGAATTTATCCCAATCAGAGGAGAAGTGTGGGTTAATCTCCCAAGCCGGCCACTTAGAATCTGAATCAGACAATTTGGAAGCAAAAGGAGTTGAGCCCGTGGCTGCAATGGAGGATGGAGCCACAGTAGTAGTAAACTTCGAAGATGGAGGCAGTTGGAGCTTAGGCAGAAGCTCAGCAGAACCAACAAGAGAAGATGGAGTTTATTTAAATTTAATTTTTTTTCTAACTCCTTTATTTATTTATTATAAAAAAAAAATTCTCTCTCTCTCTCTCTTCTGTTCAGATCAGTTTGCTCTATTTATTTTCAAAACCAGAGAGATCCAATTTCTCTCTCTCTGTGTGTGTGTCTCTCTCTCTCTCCCATAGGGTTTTTAAGCCGCGAACTCCAAATCCCTAAAAACATTTTCTTAAACCTTCGCTTCTATTCCATTGGCGAAGCCTCCATCGTCCTCTCAAGTGCAAATCTCAAAGCAAATCCAAATCCAAATCCAGTGTCGAACCCCAATCAAGAGGTCATCTTCGATATCTGATCTGATCCTGATTCTGTATCGGCGACTCCCCTCAACCAAATTGAGCGCGAATATCAAGCGACTCCGTATCGGCAACTCCCCTCCACCGAATCGAGAGCCTCTACATGCGATGCAGCAACTCTAATTTCATCTCATTAACCGAATTCTCATTCTAATTTTTAATTTTGTGTGTGTAGTGGATCACTCAGTTTTTTCTTGACTCGAATTTTATGTGTGCATGAGATCTAAGTTCAGAGATGTATGCTTGTTTTATTTTGGGTTTAAAAATTTTTAATTTGGTGATTTATTTGATGAGTTTTTTATTGGTTTTGATTTAAGGTGTGCCAAGTGAAAGATGAATTATTTGGTGGTATTAATTTGAGCTTCCAAACCATAGCAGGATAGGTAAGCTGATCAGCAACCTAAAATAACTTAGCAAATATGCACCATTAATTTCTTTACTATAAGAGAATATACTATCGTGAAGTGTTCCCTTCACTGGTTATTAGAAACCATAGATAACATAACATATAAGAACTCTAAGTGTATGTTTGGATATATAGGATTGGAATGAATGGAGTTTACCAGTGAGGGTGCAAACTCTCCACTCAAGAAAGACAGCTAAAGTAAATTTGTTATTGATCAATTTTTTTTTATAAAGGTTCAATGGGGAGACAAAGTTGAGATAAAAGAAGTGATTAGCTTGGATTAGATTTTTGAGAACTTCATGTATTACATTTTTGTTGAAATAATAATAAGAGGTATTTCAATTTCAAACTGAGTCTCAGACAAATAAATGTTTAGATTATTGGTATTGTAGATACCTTCACACCTGCACTTAGGTTACCATTGTATTTAGACATACTCATAGTGATTATGGGATTAGAGTAAGCTCAATAATACCTATATGATCATGTCCTTGCATAACTTTTACAAGCTACTAAAAGTGATGCTGAAGTTAAAAAAAAAACTCTATGCAGTGTTTCTAACAAACTATATGCATATGATCAAGAAGGCGATGGTTGAGATTAAAGGTAGATATGCTGCTTCATCATATAATATGTTTCCTACTTTAATTAATTTGTTGGACCTCTAAAACTATTTTATATAATCAAACCAGGTGCATCATTCCGAAGACGTGTCGTAGGCACACAGGAAAATCTAGTAGTATAATATTCTAAATGGACTGCACTTTGTTATTGGTGTATATGCAAATATAATTCATGTGGGAGTACTTTGCAATATTAGAATTTATTAGTGACGTGTGCAAAAAGTCCTTTTCCTAGTTTTTTCTAGGCATGCACTTGAGAACAATTGAACAAATTTATGCCCAGGAATGAAATTTCTATGGAAAAAATAGATTAATTACAAGGTTTTAGATCATTTCAAAACTCGTGTAATATGTATGGTCTCCTTAAAAATTAAGTGTTAGGATTGTGTCTTGAATACTCGTTGTTCAGATTAGAAGAAGGTAATATGAAGCACAGAGGTCGAAGCGTCGAAGAGAGTACAAGAAAACAACAGCAGCAAAGAGCAGGCTATGTTGCGGTCGACTATCCTATGTTGTTGTCGACTGCACCAGTCGACCGCACCCCCCTGACCGCAATTGCACTGGGTTTGGCCGAAAGGTGGACGGTCGACCGCTCGCGGCGCTGTGTTCGTTTTTGGGCTTCGATTTGTTAAGTCATTTCAACCCAATCTTCACCTCCAAGTTAGATCGTACGGCTCATATTCAGTTACTTATTTTCCAGGTTATATCGGACGACTGAGAATCAAGATTAGACCTAGGTTTTCTCTCTATTCTTCTACATATATTGTAAACTCCTCCTTTATGAGAAGAGTACTTCATAGATTATTTTCTCCATTGCAAAGAAAGACTCGAGAGAGAGATAGTTCTTGGTGAGTGAGTTTAATTCCTTGTATTGATTGAATCAGTAACTCCTTGTAATCGCTTCTTGTTGAATATCATATCTCCCTATATTTCCTCCCGGATTAACCAAAAGCTAACCGGGATAAGTCATCATTGTGTTTGTATCAGTTTGGTGGATCTACTTGCTTGCTCAATTGATTCGTCTCATCTACTTCGACTTCCTCATTGCGCTATTTAGTTCCGCTGCGACAACGGGCGTTGGTTGACGTCACAATCCCAACAACTGGTATCAGAGCTTCAGGTTGGCGAGTCCCTTAGTTAAGATGATAGGACACAATATTTTGAAGATCAAGCAGTTCGATGGAAAAATCAATTTCAATCTTTGGAAGACTGACATGTATGATGTTCTTGTTCAAGAACGTTTGTAGTTAGCTGTTAAGAAGAAAGAAAAGACAACTGATATGAAGGATGACGATTAGGAAGATATTTATGAAAGAGGCATAAGTCTGATCCGACTATCATTGGCGGACGAGGTCAAGTGCAGATTTCTTGAAGAAACTGATGCGGCGAGTTTGTGGAAAAAACTCATAGCTAACTACTCTGGTTCGTCGTTATCAGATCGGATACATTGGAAGAGGAAGTTATTCCGTTTATTTATGAATAAAGGTACCAATCTCCAAGACTACATTACAGAGTTCAATAAGCTCTTATCTGAACTTAAGGCGATCAACGCAGATGTATGTGAGGAAGATAAAGCTTTCAACCTGATATATTCACTGCCGGATTCGTATAAGCCTCTGATCACTACCATGCTACTCTGTAGATCTGCCAAGGAGAGTATTTCGGTAGATGGTATAATCAAAGTATTGAAGGAAAATCAACTTAGGAAGGTGACTCATAAATCACCGTCTATTCTCACAAGTTGTCTAGCAGTGGATGGTCCTTCAGGGGGAAGACAAAGTGCTTTGCAAAAGGATTCAATCCGTTGTTGATACAAGAGGCCAGAGCATATCAAGAAAGACTGTTAGAAATTGCAGAATCATGCGAGCGCAAAGAATGGAAATTCAACCGCTAATATGGTTAGTACCTTTGATTCAGGTGATTCATGTCTTCTTATTTCAAATTCTTTAGAAGTTAATTCTAGTTGGTTTCTTGACTCAAGGAGTTCTTCTCATATTTGCTCTGAGAGAGAGTTGTTTTCTACTTATAAGTCTATTACGGGGGCGTTGTGTGACAATGGAAACTGGGGAGATTTGTGAAGTAGTAGATGACGGGACAGTTGAGTTGAAAATATCAGGTCTAAATATGTTCACTTTAAGGGATATTTTCCATATTACTCTTCTGAAATGGAATCTGATTTATTTAGGAACTCTTGATGCACGGGGCTGCAGGTACACAGCTCGAGGTGGAGTTCTGTCTGTTTTTCAGGATCGTCGTAAGGTGATTAGAGGTATGATAGTGGTTGGGCCAAGCCAAAACAATCTCTACAAACTTTGGGGAATCCGAAATACTTGCACAAGTGTTGCTCCTTTTCCCGTTATTCCCGCAAGCTCAGCTAGTTTGCCGCAACTAGATTCATCAAGACGAGACCATGACGTTCAAATATCATCGAGAGGTGGAGAAAGCCTAAGGGTAGGTGGAGTTCGTGCGGAGTTTGGAAACTTCGTGAGTATGCCTACGGAGGTGTACCCTTGAAGGGGTATACTGGATTTGGTGAGATTGGATAGAGATCATTTCAATTAGAAGAAGAAGCTATTGTTCTAAGTTTTTTTCGCAAGTGGAATTCATTGAAGTTTGGAGATGAATAACACATCATGTGATAGCACTCGTATGCAATCCAAGGTGGAGTTTGTTAGGATTGTGTCTTGAATACTCGTTGTTTAGACTAGAAGAAGGTAAGATGAAGCACAGAGGTCGAAGCGTCGAAGAGAGTAGAAGAAAACAGTAGCAGCAAGGTGCAAGCTATGTTGCGGTCGACCGCACCCCCAACCGCAGTTGCACTGGGTTTGGCCGAGAGGTGGACGGTCGACCGGTCTTGTTGGACGTTCGAACGCCCGCGGCGCTGTGTTCGTTTTTGGGCTTCGATTTGTTAGGTCGTTTTAGCCCAATCTTCAACTCCAAGTTAGATCGTCTGACTCCTGTTCAGTTACTTCTTTTCCAGGTTATATCGGACGGTTGAGAATCAAGATTAGACCTAGGTTTTCTCTCTATTCTTCTATATATATTGTAAACTCCTCCTTTATGAGAAGAGAGGCTCGAGAAAGAGATAGTTTTTGGTGAGTGAGTTTAATTCCTTATATTGAGTGAATCAGTAACTCCTTCTAATCTCTTCTTGTTGAATATTAGATCTCCCTATATTTTTCCTCGGATTAAGCAAAAGCTAACCAGGATAAGTTATCGTTGTGTTTGTGTTAGTTTGGTGGATCTACTTGCTTGCTCAATTGATTCGTCTCATCTACTTCGACTTAATCATTGCTCTATTTAGTTCCGCTGTGACAACGGGCGTTGGTTGACGCCCCAATCCCAACATTAAGCTCATATAGGAGCGGTGTTTTTAGAAGATCCAAAGGATTCTCGTGCCTCTTAGAAATTCTATGTCCGAGTGGGCATAAAATTTCTTTCATAGTCAACTGAATATGGTAGGAGCTAAACTTACCTGAACGTGTGGGTTTCATGTTTAGGTCATGTTTTATTCAGCAGTAAGTTGCATAATATACTTTGACCATCTCCAACCCTCAACTCCATTTTGGAGCAGCTTTTATTCCAAAATGGAGTAACTGTCACATCAAACAATAACTTCAACTCCAACCCAGAACTCCAATTCTAACTCCAAAAAGGAATATTCTGAGCATATTCTTTTTTATCTACTTTTTAAATTAATTCTCTTCTAACTCCCGATTATTTATCTATTTAACCAATTAGCCACACAAAAAAATTTAATGTATTGATCCAATAATATGCCTCAATATTTAACATTAATAAATAATATTTTAATATAAAATGACCATTCTACAAATAATATAATACTTAGAAAATAAAATTGCATTAATTAAAACAAAAACATTACATTTAATAACATAAACAGGAATACTAAAAATATATATGTATGGTTTAATTAACCATCTGAGTTGGTATACTCCTCTCACAAATGATCAATTAATGCATTACGAAGCGCGATGCGAGCATCTTTATCCTTGATTTGTCTATGGCAAGCAATAAATTGTTGAAATCTTGCATTTTCATCTATAACAATTTCAACTTCTGGAACTGCAGCCTTCCTCATATCTTGAATTGGTGCATGAAGATCACGTTCATCCTCGATAATCATGTTGTGCATAATAATGCACGTAGTCATTATATCATGTAACACAATATTATTCCAATAACGTGCCGGTCCTGTAATTGCGAATCGTGATTGGAGAACTCCGAATGCTCGTTCTACGTCTTTTATACATGCTTCCTGTTTCATAGCAAAATATTTTTTCTTCCGACCAAGCGGCTGATGTATACTTTGTACAATAGTGGACCATTTTGGGTATATACCATCAGCTAAATAATAGCCCATGTTATACTCATTTTCTTGAATAATATAATGAGCATGAGGAGCAATACATTGAGCTAGATTAGAAAAAAGATAAGATGACTCCAACACATCGATATCATTGTTGGTGCTCGGCATGCCAAAATATGCATGCCATATCCAAAGATCATAATCTGCTACAGCTTCAAGAATAATAGTTGGATGCCCACTACGACCTGCATACTGTCCAGCCCATGTTGTTGGACAATTTTTCCACTTCCAATGCATACAATCAAGACTGCCCAACATTCCTGGAAAACCATGTTGTTGACCAACATGGAGTAGCCTTGTGACATCATTAGCGGTAGGTGTTCTTAGATATCGCTCTGCAAATATTTTCACAATAGCACGACAAAATTTCTTCATACTTTCAATCACCGTTGACTCGCCTATTTTAATATACTCGTCTGTCGCATTTGCCGGTAGCCATACGCCAACATCCGGAATGCGGCTGTTACTTTCTGTAAACTTGATAATCCAGCTCTACCAAGTCCATCATTTCTTTGGTGGAAGTAATTGTCATGACCTTTGACCACATCAACAATACGAAGGAACAAACTCCGAGACATTCTATACCATCTGCGAAACATGACTTCACTGTAGCGTGGGTTCTCGGATAAATAGTCGTTGAACAAATTACGATCCGCAGTTTTCCTATCGCGATTGATCACTGCATGACCCGAAATCGAGCCACCATAGTGGCTTTGTTGGTTGAAGTAGCGCGCAAGAACCATGTTGTTGTTAGCGATCCCCTGATATATCGCATCTTCGGAGGCGAACAAATTTTCCATAACGTTCATCGTTGTCGCATCATTGTCGGCATCCGAAGATGAAGTGGAACTTGCTGAATTAGATGGACCTCCAATATTGAAGTTCATTTTCAAATTGAATAAAATGAACAAGTTTGTTGAATATTTATTTTGAGCAAATGGAAGATAGAAGAATAAAATTTGAAATGAGGTTGTAGTACGTTATTGGTATGAGGCTGTAGTACGTTATTTATAGTAAATCAATGAAGTGACTTCAACGGTTACACTCCAACGGCTATATTCCAACTTTTAAATTCCACTGGGTATACTACAAACGAACACATTCCAACAGCTATATTCCAACGAATATATTCCAACGGCTATAATCCAAATGGCTATACTCCAAACGAATATATTCCAACAGATATATTCCAACGAATATATTCCAATGGCTATAATCCAAATGGCTATACTCCAAATGAATATATTTCAACAGCTACATTCCAACGGCTATAATCCAAATGGCTATTGTAATACCCTGAATTTTTCATTTAATGAGAAATGTTGATTTTCACATGTTGTGCATGTGCAAAATTTTGTAAGCATATTGTCCTATAAAATTATCTTTTCTAACATGGACAATTATTTCTTTCTTTCTCTTTATCTTTCTAAAAAGCCTATTTTATAAAGCCTAAACTTGTTTTCTTACTTTTAAGCTCACTCAAATAATTAAATGTTTTATTATTTAGCCCATGAGCCTAAAGCCTACTATTTTGAGGCCTACAAACTTAATTAATCTTTTAATTGTCACAACTTGTCATGCAGACACAATTAGTAGACAATTGATTAATTAAATTTGTACAAATTTTAATAAGGGACACTAGTTGGGATACGTGCATGCACTTGTGTGTGCATTGCACACCCAAAGGGAGGCCGGTTGTGGCCAAGAGATAGAGGGAGAGTGGGATTGAGTTGACGGGTAGTTATTGAGTTCATGGAAGTTGCTACAACCTCCCAACTCATCTTAGTCCTTAATTTCTAACTCCTTGATTAATCCTATCCATTCAATCTCATCCTAAAAGTGTATAAATACCCCTAGTTTCTTCTCATTTATGCACAACAAATTACTAAGAGAAGAAAGGCTAGTGAGAAAAAAAATTGAGAAGTTTAAGTGAGTAAAAGATTGAGTGTTCATATTGTGTGTGTGTTCATTCCAAGAGGAGGCCGGCTACTTCATCACCAACGACCAGGAGAGGCCCGGGTTCCACACAATCAAGGAGGAGAAGGCAATGTGCAACACAATCTAGGAGGAGAAGGCTATTTTCTTGCATTCTAGGAGACTCTAGGAGCTTTTCATTTCTTTTTCTCCAAATAGGTGGGTGTTTCTCATGCTTCTAAATATAGATGTCATGCTAGGAATGTTTTGATGAAATTATTAAAGGATAACTAGTTGAAATGGAACTCATGTTTGCTTAATTGGAGATGAGATGATAATTTAGAGGAGAATTGTTAAAATGATTGTTAGTTGATTTCTTGTGAATTAAAATGCTATAAAATATCATTATTGCTATGCTAAATGTTTAAGAATCTTGTTGTGTGAAGAAATCTATGTTCATGAGACAAATTGAATGCTTGCATGCGAAATAGATTCGGTTAATTTTAAAGTAACTCTATTGTAGCAAATATGGAGAATGTTGTGTCCTAAACTAATGGGAATGGTTGATAACGGAAAGCATGAAGAAATAAAAATTATTTTATGGAAATCTCTATTTCAAATTGTGTGCAAATGTGACTTTTTCTAAATATTGGAATTATGGACATTAGAACATTATATGAGATCAAAAATGCATGTTTATTGGTAATTAATGATTTTAAAAATACAATTTTTACTGTATTTGTATACATATTAAGATCTGGAAAATTTGACTCAAAAAGAGAAGAAAACGAACTAAAAACATTTTGGGAATTTGAAAAACCTAGTAGCACAGTCGACCGATTATATTGAAACAGTCGACTGCCCTGACTATTTGTTTTCGAGTTCAAATCTTTGCAGAACAGTCGACCGACTACACTGTAACAGTCGACTACCCTGATTATTGGTTTTCAAGTTGTAAATCCTCGCAGAACAGCTGACTGTCCATGTTTTAACAGTCGACTGCCCTAAAGTTTCAAATAATATCTGGATTTTCGTGAGATAATTTTCTATAACCTGTGGCCTAAGAATTTGAGACTATTTTTGGCAAGAAAGAACTTATTATTTTATTAGTTTAAATTGTCCTTGAATAAAGAAAAACACATGTCTTGTTTAAAAGAGTTTTGAAATGAGTTTTGGCAATGAAAATGTGAATTTTTGATAAAATGACAGTACGATAATTTCATGGAAAGAATGAATTATGAATGTGACAAGTTAGAAAAACGAATTCTTTTGTTTATGCATGAGTTTGTACTTGAAAGTGAAATTGAATGTTATGATGAATTATGAAAGATTTTATGAGCATGAATACACAAATGTTATGAATATGAAAGGAAAATTATTGTTAATCATGAAAAAGACCTTATGAGTATAAAGACTCAATTTTGTGATTATGAATTGAAATTGAGAACTAGAGTATAGTTAAGCCTCATACCGGCATTGAAAATAAATATTGTTAAAATGAAAAGACCAAGATTGGGTCATGTTGAATAGATGATTAAGACCGGTATAGTGGAAAGGCTAACTCTAGAGAATTGATTTTGTTCATGATTCAATTAAATTAAGGACTAGTTACATAGTGAAGATGTGATGAAAGTAAGAGAAAAACATTGAGTATGAGGGCCATTGGATTGGCGGCGTGAAAGTATTCACAGGATGTCTCATGATGCGTCATGAGTAGGACGTGGATACTACTCCAGAGTACCGTCCCGGTGGCAACGCTCGTGGGGTGTTTGGCGACTGCAAGTGGTGTCATGTCTATGGTAGGAGGTGAATTACCACAGGATGCCTGCATGATGAGTCATATGTCAGTGCGTTGAGATTCTCTCCAGGGGCGCTTAGACGTGAGTTCGTAGTTCGTAGAACATCTAGGATACTTATTGTAGTTACAGAAGTAGGTTAAGGCATGGCGAGGGATTGAACCGTACAAGATGAAGAACGGTTAAGGGCTTGTCCTCGGACCTATGTAGTATGGGCTGCATAGACTCTGAACAAGTGCGCATTAGTATCATATAAACATAAATAATTGCATTAAGGACTACGTGCACATTCACAACACGACATCAATAGAATAGTCCCTTTAGCTTTGTTTGTGAACAAGTTTATGGTTTGTTAAGCATTGAGAATCGTTATACTGTTTTCGGCATAGAGAGGATGACCATGTATAATATTTCGTCAGTTGAATGAACTGACGTGCTCACAGTTTCTATGCAGGGTAAAGCACATGAAAAAGAATAAAGAAGACTTGATGCTTAAAGATTATTCAACTGTTGTTGTATCTCATTTCATTGATGTAAAATTTGCTTCCGCTGTATAAATGTTAATGTAAATGTAACTCTGATGTAAAGTAAAGTTTTATTTCCTTGTAAAATTATATAAAGAGAAGTGAAAAGATCCTGTGGAACTCGAATTCCGTTGTATTTGGGATTCGGGGTGTTACAGCTATTCTCCAAACGAATATATTCCAACAGCTATATTCCAACGAATATATTCCAACAGCTGTATTCCAACGGTTATAATCTAAATGGCTACAATCTAACATATATAAATAGATATATTATTATCTTCTTTCTCATTCCACCCATCTTCTTTCTCATTCTACTTGTTCAGAAGAAAATGTCTGTCCGAGCTTCTTCATACGTTGTTAGCGAAGACGTGCACCTTTGTCAAGTTTATTTAGAAATTTCTCAAGATCCTATTATGGGTAGGTACCAGTCAGCAGATCATTTTTGGTCTCGTGTGGAGAAAAGTTACAATGCATCAAGAAACCAGAGTTGGGAGTCTCATTCAAAAAGATCCGTGCAATATCGAATTCAGACTATAATGACTAAAGTAAAAAAATTAAATGGTTGTCTGAAACAAGTAGAGAATTTGAATCCAGGTGGTGCCTCAGATGCGGATATTGTGAGTATTCATTAAACTTTTATATTCAAAAATTATTTATTTCATTCCGATTACTTAACCTTATGTTCACAATAATTTACAGTTTAGTCGAGCGAAGGAATTATTCATGCAAGATCCAAAGTTTAAAAAAGGATTCAAATTTGATCATGTTTGGATTATAGTTAAGGATTTTGAGAAATTTAAAGATAATGTACCCACTGCAAGACAAACTGCTCGAAATTTAAACTATGACTCGCCACAATCAGATAATCCCACTCCAGAGTCTCCCATGTCATCTTCCCCTGGGCTGCCTTCATTTTCTCCAAATTTAGATAAAGAAAATTTTGATAGTACTTCATCGCAACGACCCATCGGGGTAAAAAAAGCCAAAGGAAAAAGAAAAAATGATGAAGATATTAACGATGTTAAAGAAAGTAATCGACAACTGCTGGAGATGTTAGAAAAGACCAGATCCGGCAGGAAGGAATTTCTGAAAATTCAGCGGCAAAATTTGGCCTTTAAAGCAA
Organism: Hemerocallis citrina; assembly: GCA_017893485.1. NCBI lineage: Eukaryota > Viridiplantae > Streptophyta > Magnoliopsida > Asparagales > Asphodelaceae > Hemerocallis > Hemerocallis citrina. Next base: position 18,302,423 of record CM030364.1, on the reverse strand, counting down.
TAAGAGAAGAAAATAAAGTTTTATTAAAAGACTTGAATTCCATTGTTGATCCAAACGTGCGTGAGCTATTCCAAGTTGAACAAGCAAGAATTATTCAGAAAACAGATCAACAACAACAACAACATCAAGGGCCTTCTTCCGATGCTTTTGGACAGTTTTTCAATGATATTGGAGGATCCGGAAATGATTTACCACCTTTCTAAATTGTTAGTCTTATGTGTGTTATTATTTTATTTCGTTATGTATTTTGCTTTGTTTTTTTTATTGCACGAGTTTAGTTTGAATATTGTATTTTGCATTATGTAGTTTGCATTGTTTTTTATTTGAATGTTTATAAAATTTTAATTAAGGCGTCCTAAAATGTTCAAACTTTTTATATATTGTAATTGACATTTCATATTATTTTCTAAATATTAAATATAATAAATATTTAATTAATAACCTTCAATATGAAATAATGTATAGAACACAAATAAATTGAATTTTCATTTCTCGGAGTAGAATGAAATAAACTTTGTTAAGAAAATGTGAAATTAGGGTTTAATTAAAAATTAGAAAACTTTTAGGGGGTTTTAAAATAAAAAATAAAAAATTTGCCACTGGGTGAACAGCAGCGCGCCATGTATGGCGCGCCACTGTTCACCCCATCTCCTTCCTCGCCAAAATGGCGCCTAAAATGGCGCTGGGTTGGAGACCAAACCCAACTCTAAACCCCACTTCAGCACCATTTTGGAGTGGGGTTGGAGATGCCCTTATATGTGTTTCAATGAGTTTAATTTACAATTTAATAAATACTTCAGTGTATATTGGTGACACATTTTGGCATGTACTTGGGTTTAGGTCGAAGCCAATAAATACTTCAAATTGAACAACCCTAGCCAATAAATCGTGTAGGGGGGTGACTTAAGAAGCAGGCTCTAGCATGATAAGATTTCGGATCCTCCTGACTTTTTTTTATGCAAAAAACTCCCCTGAAGTATGGTTGTTGCAAAAAAATCTCCTGAAGTAGTTCAAAAAACCACATCTAACTTTTCTATTTGTATCAGATAACATAATTCATCTTTGCAAGTTGTTTCAAAAAAAAAATATCATATATCTTTCGCATTATTGTCAAAAACTTTTCTCAACTTTAGCAGAAGTCTCACGTTGGCAGGGTGGATTTTTTGCAACAATAGTTTATGGGAATTTTCTGCATTAAAAAAAATCAGCAGGGGGGGATTGCATGAAGGTCATAGTTCGAGGAGTTTTTTTTTCTTTCAAATTTAGCCTAACATTTCAGGTCGAGTAAGGTCTAGGTCTCAAATTATGAGCATTAAAAATTCTACATAGCAGTTGTTTTCTGTAAATTTTGATCTCGGATCGACCTCTACAACAGGAACCAACTTATCTGAAAATGGACGGGTGGTACAAATTGGGTCCCATCTAATCCACATAGAATATGATGTAATTCTATCTAGGTTTGGTGTTCACCACATGTACAATAAATATATTAAAAAGTTGGATAAATCAATCTCCTAAAATAGTGGGATTCAAATCTTTTAAAAATGATCTCATTCCAAATATGAATTCTGTTAAAATTGAAATTAATTATGAATAAAGAGAAAAATAAAACACGAAGCGAGACATATGTATAGAGTTATTTGTCCACATTCAGATTAATAGCATACATATATAAATGGGTCAAGAGCTTCAAATATATGTGTTTCAAATATATGTGTTGAGATATATTTGTTCAGATTCAGATTAATTCCTTATAAATGGATTAAAAATTTTGTTCGTATTCATATTCAAATTAGTTGCTAACTTATTGAATTAACTTATTGAATTAAATGATTTAAAATATTTATATATATATATGTATATCACATCACATATAACAGATTTTTTTATGCCAATTTTTGAAAATATTTACAAAAAGATGACAGTCCCCATACTATTTGCACTCGTGGACACAACAACTAAACTCGCCGTTCCCAACGGCGAGTTTAGTTGTTTCATGCTCGCCATTGGGACACGGCGAGTTTAATGCTAATTTTTTGATAAGCTAGCTGTTCCCAACGGCGAGTTTAGTTTTAAAAAAATTCAAAATAACTCGTTGTTCCCAACAGCGAGGGTCATTGTACTAAACTCGCTATTCGGAATAGCGAGAATGTAAGAAATTTCGCATAGGAAAGCCAACACTTGGAAGAAGAAAAAACGAAGTAGTTGTAATTTTATTAGATACTCGCTGTTCCCAACAGCGAGGAGAAATATACCAAACTCGATGTTAGGAATAGCGAGTATACTAGGTCCCCACTTGACTTACCAGACTCAACTCAACTCTTCTCTCATTTCTCTCTATCTCAATCTCTCTACCTTTTCCCCACGTAAACCCAAAACTGTAACTTCCGTCTTCTTGTCATTCATAGAAGTGTGGTGAATGTTTTCATAGATTCCGAAGAGCATTCATTCTTCACTCCTTCTCAGAATCAAGATTATCATCTCCATAAAGGTATTTTTTCTATTGTTCAACACTTGTTTATATTCTTTAAATTCGAAAAAATTTGAAACATAATTTATGTTTCTATTGCTTCAAATTGAACGATTAGGTTTGAGTTTAATCAAATAAGTTACTTATAGTTAAAAATAATGTGTAAAATATGTTGTTTGTGGTGACATTTTGGATGCTCACTTAGTATTTTACGGAAATGTCCAATTGAGTGTGGATTGTGGATTGATGATTGTCAAAAAAATTTATTTATTTATTAACGCGTAGGTATGAAATAAAAAATACCTATTTGGTGTTATTACAGGGGAGAAAGTTATCATGACCCGAAAGTGGGATACAGTTATAGAGGTGTTGAACCACAAGTCATTTGGGTTGATCGTAACATTAGAAAACATGAACTAGTGAATAAGTTATATGAAATTACTAGCTGGGATCGAGTTGAATGGATGCTCTTGCTGGAGTGATTGGATAAGTTATATGAAATCCAATGTCGGTACTCTACGTCAAAAGGCGAAGACAATATTTCATGGTCGCTCCCATAATCGAAGATGATGCTCTTGCTAGAGTGATTGGACGGTCGCTAGATCAATACTCGAATTGGACAGTTGTTGAGATGTACCTTGAGAAAATTCCGATGCCAATTCTTCAGTGTAATATTCTTCGTACTCCAAACACATCAGGTGAAGTCCCGACTCAAGAATCAAGGAACGTCGCCATTGGGTTGACGAACACTCGTGAAGATTTGAGGAACTTCGAAGATACATTCTCAATCCCAACCGAACCAAATAACACTAAAGACGAGTTGTCTAGTCCTTCGCAATTCATACGCGATTCGGTAAACAATGAAAATATGGGGGATATATTCAATTGTGTGTATATGAACTGTAACGCCCTGGATCCCCGTTACAGGACAACCGTGACATCACCAGAATCATTTTCTACAAATGCATCTCAACACAGTAAATAACACGGAAATTTAAAAACTTTTATTGCCAAACAGAATCATTACATCAATAATTAAAACCCTTATCTTGTTCTTGAACAAGAAATACAAATTACATAAACTTATTACAGCTGGTTACGAAAATATTCCAACTCCTCTTGCGAAGCTATTGGCTGTCTTCCAGAAGGATGATCAGCTGGTCACTGCCAAAAATTCTGCTGAATGGTCTATCTATCTCCCTGGGACTTGCCCCTCGGCTTGAGCCTTCTGCTGCATGACTCTGATATTTCTGCATCCGCTCGAATGGTAGGCATGTACACTGCCACCCCACTTGGATGCCCTACTGGGTTGGCTCTCCTGCCCTCTCGACTTGGTATCCAATACCTAATTAAGTGGGCACGTCAGTAATTCTACTGACACAATGCTGATAAGAAAACAACGATCTCCAACTATCACACCCACAATTCATATTGAATGGAAGAGAAACGTGCATATTGTCTTCCTAGTGTTCGTGTATGCCATGCCCTAAGGTCTAATACATAAAACAGAGAACAGAACAGATGCACATAATCTAATGTTAGCAAGATTCTGGACACACATGCATCCCATACTACATATGCCCCAGATCAAGCCGTTTCTCCAATTTCAGGGATTCGAACCCTCGCCATGCAATGCATTCTAATCTTGTACACTTCCTGTTCCTGATAGTACAACATGATTGAGGAGGTATAAAAATAAGAAATAATTTGGGGAGTTATCCTGTTGTCACCAATAACTATTACATCGAACCATCCTCAAAAGCGGTGACGAACTTATAGATATGCAGCAGCATATCCATTGCGCAGAAGATCCATTATGATCCGTTCGTGTCCACAAACATAGAACATGACTGCCTCGAAGGTCTAAAACCCCCTATCCGCCAGGAAATCGGCATCCCGTTCTTACCATGGTACTTCAGGAATCAACAGTGCAAGATACACACCGCAGCACGTATCACTAATGACAGAAAAAGACAACCCCATAGTTATCACCACCTAGTGCCAACTCTCGGAACGAGTCGGATTATAGGGAATCACTCCTAATACCAATTCGGTCTGCAGGCAAAACAATAAAGGAAACCAAATCAATGCAGTTTACAGAAAACATGTTGTTACCCAATTCACACTTGGTGTCGATCAAACAATGTCGAGCCTGACTGGTCTGTCAAAATAACAATCATCACGGGAATCACAATCGCTGATTCTCAATACCTTCACTGGTCATCGACCAATAACCCCGGCCCGTGACCCTCAGCAAGCAGTCCAACGACGCCCAAAGGGATGCAATATAATTCAAAGAAGGTAAGCACACACATAACCATCAATTCTTGACCATTGACAGACTCAGACATCGAGACACCAAACATAAATCGACCAGAGCTATCTCCCAACCCACTCATGTCTACCATGAGTACTAAGCACAGGAACTTGTCTAAGTTCCAGATGAAATACTAAAAACCTCTTTTGAAACTTAATAGCTCATGATCACCACACTACGGTATGCAGATGATTCCGCATTATTCATCCAATAAAAGTAGTTTAAGAAATAATAACATTGTTATGGTAATGATGAGGTCTCCCTCTCCTTATCCCTCTCCCTCTCCCTGTCCCCCTCCCTCCCACCAGACCCCCCTTCCCTTCACCGGAGCGTCTGCTCCCCTCCCCTAGCTTCTCTTCCTTGTCTTCTTGCTTTCCCTCTTCTTCTTTATCCAAACAATAGGAACCACCTACAAAACAAAAACACTCATTGGTAGTTTCCGAAGAGAGAAAAAACGAAAGCCCTTACCCTTACACTCTTACCCACCATGCTCTTCGAACTCGAATTGAGTGGGTGCGAGCCCAATGAGAGGGCCTGCCACCCCATCAACCCTCCGACAACGGAACCACTAATTCCTACTGTCCCTCCACCCCCTATTCAGTCGTTGCCTATTCAGCCTATCGCGACTTCTGCTCCCATCATCTCTCCCCTCCCAACAGGCCCCCCACCCCCCCCCCCCGAAGGGGGAAGCCCACAGGCTCAGACAAGTGCACTCCCCGGTGCGTGCACACCATAGTGCGCATCAATAACTAGAGGGGAGTGGCCATATTCATCATTGCCATGAAGTGAGGCTGTGCAGGGGACGGGCCCATAGAGAGGATCCTCCTACTGGCCACCAAGGGCGTAAAAGAACCCCCCCCCCCCACAGTCTACCGTTACACACAGAGAGAGGGACTCAACCACAAGGGTCACCCCCACAGAGAGGGAAGCTACCACAGGGATTACGACTACGGCCATCGTCGCCAGTACCAACCATAAATTCAATACAACTCTCACTACCAACAAAAGAGGTCAGAACCTTACAACAATGTTTCAGCTTCTACCCACCACCACAAATATCAAAAACCACAACAAAAACCTCTACAAATACCCCAGAGTACTGACCATCACCCCAACCATCACCACTCCACTCCACCACAGTAGGACCCTAACCAGGCTCCTAAATCCGGCATTGAGCGAGCCCACGTGGGGGAGCCACAAGACGGGATTACAGAGGAGGTTGACTCTCTCGAAGGTGGGGAACAATGGGTTCAAGTTACCAACAAGAACAACAAGAGACAAAGCAATTCCCCCTCCCCCCCCCCCCCCCCCCCAACTCGAACACAAAAAGAAACAAAGGAAAGGGAAGAGGAAACATGTACCATGCTTCAACTGTGTAACCCCTGTTTTTTATTTTTCGTATTTTTTATGTATTTTTCTTTTCTTGTGTATTTGTACTCTCTTGTTTTTTTTCCTTGGATCGATATTGAGTTGTTTTAATATATTTTCATTTTCTTTTCTCATTCTTGATTTTTGCAAGTTATTTCCGATTTCTTGGTTGTTCTTGTTCATGGTTGTTGTTTTCGCTCTTTATTGTTATCACGTTCTCTTTATTTGTATTTTTGGGTGCTCTTGGTGATTTGGTGGTCTACCCCATTCCTAATCCTATTATTTTGATCCCTAATTGGTTACCAAAGCCAAATTACCCAATCCTAGTTTGAATCCTATTCAATTTGATCCCCATTTGTCTTATTGGATTAATCCAATTACTACTCCTAATTACCCACAACCCAATTACCCATTAACCCTAATTCCCTTATATATATATTGCTAATCTCTTTCCCTAAACCCTAACCCTAATCTCCCCCTATCTCTCTCTCCCGCTGCTTGCGCCGCACACCCCAACCCGAGCCCTCCTCCCGGCCTGCACTCCAACCTGCATACACCCCCTACTCGGCCTGCACATCCCGACACCAAACCCCGACCTTCCCCTTGCCGCACCCGACCACCATCCACCTCCTCATCCATCCATTGACTTTCTCCCCCTTGCTTCCGTCTGCCATCGACCAAGCCAGCGACAGCCGGAGCGACACTAGGCCGACGCCGCAATCTCTCGCTCTCTTGATCTCTCTCTCGCTTTGTGGAGTTTTGCTCGTGTGGTGATTTTGCACAAGTTTGCTTAGATTCGTTGATTCGTGGATTTTCGTTCGTGGATTTTGTTCATTGTCGGGATCCACTCCCGTCACTCTTGATTTTCGTCGTTCTTCATCTTTGGTTAAGGCAAGTAACTTGTACTCCAATTCCTTGGTTTGATACAAATCAAAAATACCACCTATAGTGTAGTTGGGTCTAGAGACAACTCGTGCGTGTGTTATCTTTGATGGATTTTATCTCTATTGTGAAAAGTTGACCATAATTGCCTCACGACATTTATGACATGAGTACAACTTAGGATTTACCATTTATTTGAGGTGATTCGAATATGTGAGTTAGTTATGAGAAATTGTGCATTGTTGGATCCATGTGATAGACTTATTTTAGATATATTGATTACCCTAATTTATGATGTTTGGACACTTGGTAGACTCGATTTTAAGTTTGGTTGTGCTTTGAACAAGTTTTGTATGATATATGTTGAGTTGTTGTTAAAGGGAAAAATTTGTATTTTGTCGCTAATCTGTTTTCGTTGCTGTTTTGGACTGTCTTGAAGTCAGTAACATAATTTCGGAAAAAAACATGAGTTTTAGAGAATTTCATCTATTTTTTGATCCCTCTGACCTTGCTTGATTTTGTTTTCGTATGTGTGAGATATGACTGTTTTACTACAGAGGTGTATATAAATTCCAGATTTCGTTTCTTGTTGATTTTGATAACTAAATTATTTTGATACTTGTGCTAACCATATTATTTTGATCTAGAACTTTGGTCAGTTTTTCAATACCTATCTAGGGATTACCTATAATTTTGGTAAATTTTATTGATCGGTTTTATATGTCGTTTCATGCATGTTTACAAAAGTCATACTTGCTGTATTTTGCTCGCTGTTCTGTAAAGAATCGTATTTTAGCCCTGATTCCTTTTACTGTATGAAAAATATTCGTGAAATATGAAAGTTAATATATTTTTTCTATTTTCATCTTCCTTTGGAGGATTTGGATTTCGTTTCACGGCTTGCGAGAAATTTCAGTTTTCGTACAGCAGTGTTGGGAATTCCAGATTTGCCAAACTATCGTTTCTTAATATTTTCTTATTTTTGATGACTGAACTAATTTACTGAAATATTATGAAACTTTATATTTTGATTCTAGACATATAGGAGAATACCCCCAGATTTTTTCTGGATTTATTTGAGAGGTTTTGATGTTGTTTTTTGGACTGAGAATTCGTTTTACTGATTTCTGACTGAACATGTTTTCTGGATTCAAATCAGTTTTGAGTTATGATTTTGTGAATTACTATGTGACTTATTTATATTCGTTGGATTTGGTTGGGAGTCTATTTTCCAGATTCTTTGACAGATCCAGATTTACATTTCTGTAACGACAAGATTCACTGTTTTAGTACTATGCTGTCTTGCTGTCCTGTATGAACATATACTGTTTTGCTCGTTTATGTGACTGTATATCATTTTTGCATGCCTGATTGTTTCCCTGAACCTAATACTGATTATACCAAGTTAGTTTGACATTATTTCATGCACCATCATGTCTATTTGATGACCATAATAAAAGTAACCAAGCCGGGGTTTCTTAAGGGAAGATCTAGTAGTGAAAAATGTGGAAACGTGTACTTGGAAGGAAACTAGTGTTCTGTACTGCTACTGTTACTGTTACTTTTTTGCTACTGTTACTGTTACTATTACTTTACTACTACTGCTACTGCTACTGCTACTGTTACTGATACCCGAGTACACTTCTCCATTATGGTCCACTATGAAATCTAAAAGCGAAACTGTTTGTTGTAGCAACCATGTATTATGTTTTTGGGATGCATGAAGTGCTACCTAGCTAGTAATACACACAAGACTGTAAGAACATAAGACTGATACTGTTAGACTGATACTGTGAGACTGATACTGTTATACTGTTATCCTGATTCACTGGTATACTGAGCTTACTGTTACTAGACACTGTTAGTTGCCATATGACACTGTAATTGATATAAAATATCTGTACTGTTAGAATACCATGCTAGTTGACTTTGTTTTACTAATTCATGCTAGTTATCACTGTTGATGTATTATTCCATGTTATTTGTTAGTTTTTTCGTGTGCTTGTATCCTACATTATAAGTGACCCGTAACTTGCAATTAACGGGTACTTGTTTTTTCTTTCCCTTCTCTTGTAATTATTGATTGCAGATCAGGATGGTCAGCTGCCCGACGGTATTGGCGAAATGAGATATTAGTGCTGGATTTCTTGTTTATTAGTATTATTATTACTGTTGCTTTGGAACAATGTATTTTGAGTACTTGGATATTTATTTTGTATTTGGGCGATGTGACCCAGGATATTTGACTTGTCCAAATTCTGATTTATTTGAGAATATTATATATTGTTTCAAGTAAATTCTGCTGGTTTATTAATTTAGTTGTGCATGTGTGGTTGACTCTTTTGCTTCCGACTCTGATTATTTTGTGAGATATTGTAAAGATTCTTGAACAGCTTATGGATGATGAAAGTCATTCACTGGGCTTTTGTTGCGTATCTGTATTCCGTATTCTTTTTGGAAAGCGGGGCATGACAGGGTTTTTAGTGGTATCAAAGCTCAGGTTTGGCTAATGTATTAGTTGCCTAATATATTAGACAAGCTTGGCTCGAACTGGAATCGGCTCAATATTTCACCAACCATGCAAACGTAAATGAATTATTATCAACTCTGATTCTGGATGCTAATTGTTTTTGGTTTTGTGCAGACTATGGCTCGTGGAAATTCTTCTCAGCCTGATCCAGTTAAGGCTGTCACTGCTGTGCTTGAGTAGCTGATTAATCAGCAGCAAAACCACAGTGATCTTGTGACGGCTGCTCTTGAAGCTGCCTGGGTTTCACCTCCTGTTGTGCCTGTGCAGGCAAATCTTCCGCCTCATCCAAGAACAGTTACAGATTTTATAAGGCTGCATCCCAACCGTTTTTCCAGCACAGAGATGCCTTTGGAGGCTGAACAGTGGTTGATCCGGATCGAGCGCTTGCTCTTGGCGGCACGTGTTGCCGAAGCTGATAGGGTGGATGTGGTTTCCATCCAGCTGGTGGATTTGGCTCATATTTGGTGGATGGCCGAGTCCGAGCATCTTGAGAGGCCTATTGCTTGGGCTACTTTCACTCGGGGATTCTTGGAGAAGTTCTTCCGCAATAGTACTCGAGTTGAGAAGGAACAGTAATTCCTGGTCCTAAAATAGGTTAAGTCACTATTCTATTTTGGAATTTTGTTACATAATTGTTCAAACAATTTTGTGGGTTCCAGGTCAGTGGATGAGTATGCAGCTGAGTTTACTAGACTTAGCCGCTTCGTTGTTGTTCTTGTGGCAACCGAAGAGAATAGGGCTCGTAGATTTACAAATGGGCTTGAGCAGGATATCAAGAGGCATCTTGTCTCTCTTCGCTTGCGTACTTTCGCTGAAGGCTCTTGAGGCAGCTCGAGCTCAGGAGCAGGCTCGTGGTGGTTTGGTTCCTTCTCCGTGGACTGTTCCGCATTCTGCTGCTAGGCCTTCTGGTGGTCCTGTTCAGAGGCTTGTCCCAACCCATCCGATCAGGGCAGCTCCGTATCCTTCTGCTGGCTTCTAGAGGGGTGGTTTTTGCGACTTCTGTCAGATGTCTGGGCTTGAGCGTAAGAATTGTTGGCGCATTAACCGCTGATGCTTTAGGTGTGTCATCACTGATCATTCTGTACACGATTGTTCGCAGCAGCAGCAGGTGGCTCTTCCAGCCAGGGGTCCTGTTCAGCAAGCAGGTCCAACTCGTGGTCCAGTTAGGCCTCTGCTTCCTTCTCAACGCCAGATTATCGGTCAGAGGACTGCTGTTCCGAGGAGAGATCAGGCTTTCAACTTAACTGTTACAGATGCTGAGACAGCTGAAGGAGTTGTGGCAGGTATATATTATTTTGTTGTTTTGGTGTTTTGTTTCTCATTGTTTCATTTCTTTTAGTCTTGCTTTACTTCTTTATGTTATTTTCCTGCATTGTTTTTCCCTCACCCTTGATTCTCTATTCTTTTTCCTTATCTTTTGATTCTTTTAGGTATCATCCTTGTTTGCTCTTTTCCTGCCCATGTTCTTTTTTATTCTGGGGCAACCCATTCTTTTGTCTCCTCTCGATTTGTCGCTCGCCATCAGTTGGAGTGTAGCAACATGTCTGAGGCTTGGAACATTGTGACAGGTGGTAGAGTTGTCATATGTTCCCGTGAGTGCATGCAATGTCCCGTTGTTATTGGGGACGCAGATTTCAAAGCCAACCTGATTATAATTGAAAATTCAGGATTCGACATTATTTTGGGTATGGATTGGTTGGGTGAAGCCCATGCCATTATTGATTGTCGTGCCAAGAAGGTTGTCTTCAGAATTCTAGATCGAGCAGAATTTGAGTTTCATGCCGGGAGTGTTCCCTTGGCCGAGCAAAGACTGCAGTTGAACCAGTGGATTGTGTAATGGAATTGCACTCAGGCTGTGAGGCTGCGCCTCCAGTAGTTCAGGATTTCTTGGATGTTTTCACAGATGAGTTGCCTGGCTTACCCCATGATAGGGAAGTGGAGTTCGGTATTGATGTTCAGTCTGGAACAGCACCGATATCGAAGAGTCTCTACAGGATGGCACCGGTTAAGCTGGCAGAGCTTAAGGTGCATATTCAAGAGTTGCTTGATTTGAGTTTTATTGGACCAAGTGTTTCGCCTTGGGGTGCTCCGGTCCTTTTTGTCAACAAGAAGGATGGTAGTCGTGACTGTGTGTGGATTATCGGGAGCTGAACAGAGTTACTGTGAAGAATCGGTATCCGTTGCCCAGGATCGATGATTTGTTTGATCAGTTGAGTGTGGCTGCTATTTTCTCGAAGTTGGATCTTCGTTCTGGGTATCACCAAGTCAAGGTGAAGGCTGCAGATATACAGAAGACTGCATTCGGGACTAGATACGGGCACTATGAGTATCTTGTGATGTCGTTCGGGGTCACTAACGCGCCGGCTATATTCATGAGTCTTATAAATCAGGTCTTCTCTCAGTTCTTGGACAGATTTGTGGTGGTCTTCATTGATGATATTTTGGTGTATTCTCGGAATCGGGAAGATCTTGTTGAGCATCTTAGAGTGGTTCTGCAGACTTTGAGAGAGAATCAGTTCTATGGAAAACTCAGCAAGTGCAAGTTTTGAGTCGACAGGGTTTCTTTCTTGGTGCACATTATTTCTGGCGATGGTGTTTCTGTGGATTCGACCAAGAATGAGGCTGTGAAGGATTAGCCTATTCCCAAGTCAGTTTCAGAGGTCAGGAGTTTTCTTGGTTTGGCTGGCTATTATCGAAAATTTGTCCAAGATTTTTCGAAGATAGCAGGATCGTTGACTAAATTGACTAGGAATGATCAGAAGTTTTGTTGGTCTAATAAGTGCAATGAGGCTTTTGTTGAGTTGAAGAACAGATTGACGTCAGCACCTGTATTGACTATTCTAGATGGTTCAGGCGGATTTGTAATTCACAGTGATGCTTCTGGTAAGGGTCTTGGAGCAGTTTTGATGCAGAAGGGCCGAGTCATTGCGTATGCATCGAGGCAGTTGAGGTCGCATGAGAAGAACTATCCTACTCATGACTTGGAGTTAGCGGCAGTAATTTATGCTTTGAAGCTGTGAAGACATTATTTACTTGGAGACCGAGCGGAGATCTTTACAGACCACAAAAGTCTCAAGTACATCTTCACCCAGAAGGAGTTAAACATGAGGCAAAGGCGTTGGTTGGAACTTATGGCTGATTATGACATCGGTTTGCAATACCATCCTGGTAAAGTAAACTTAGTGCCTGATTCTTTGAGCCAGAGACCAGCAGTTATGTTTCTTACTCAGCAGAGTGATCTCATTGAGCAGATGAGGAGGTTGGAGTTGGATGTTGTGTTGCCGAGTTCTGGTCGGATTTGTTTGGCGCTCCGGCTACAGTCGCCTCTTGTTGAGCAGATCAAAGAGGCACAAGCTGGTGCTACGCAGTTGTAGGATTTTCGAGCTGAAGTTGAGTCTGGGTCCAGGACGGACATGGTTATTCATGCAGATGGTTCGCTTCGTTTAGGTTCCCGATTGTGTGTCCCTAAGGGTGAAATTTGTCAGAGGTTGCTTGAAGAAGCTCATCTGTCTTCGTATTATATCCATCCTGGCGATACTAAGATGTATCGGGATTCGAAGCTTCATTTCCGGTGGCATGGTATGAAGAGGGTTGTGGCTCGGTTTGTTTCTCAGTGTTTGGTCTGCCAGCAGGTTAAGGCAGAACATCAGAGAACCGCTGGACTTCTTCAGCCGCTTCCTATTCCAGAGTGGAAGTGGGAATATATCACTATGGATTTTGTGACTGCTTTTCCAAAGAGTCCTAAGGGTCATAATGCTATTTGAGTGATTGTCGACCGTTTGACGAAGAGTGCTCATTTCATTCCTTTTCGTGTCGGACAGTCTACAGAGAGCTTAGCTGAGAGGTATATGCAAGAGATTGTTAAACTTCATAGGGTTCCAGTCAGTATTGTATCCGACAGGGATAGAAGGTTCAGATCTCAGTTATGGGAGAGTCTTCAGGCCAGTTTGGAGAGTAAATTAAAGTACGGTACAACTTTTCATCCCCAGACTAATGGACAGTCAGAGTGGACTATTCAGATTCTTGAGGACATGTTGAGGTCCTGTATGCTTCAGTTTGGTGGATCTTGGAAGGATCATTTGCATCTCGTAGAGTTCTCGTACAATAACAACTTTCAAGCCAGTATTAAAGCTGCTCCGTTCGAGACACTCTATGGGCGGAAGTGCATATCGCCAGTTTGCTGGGATGACATTGGTGAGAGAAAGTTGGTGGGTCCAGAGTTGATCACCAAGACAGTGGATGGTGTGGTTTAGATCAGGAAGCATTTGCAGGCAGCCCAGGATCGGCAGAAGCGATGGGCTGATGTCCATCGGAGGGCTTTGGGGTTTGTTGTTGGTGACCATGTTTTTCTTAAGGTATCGCCATGGTGCGGTGTCATTCGGTTCGGTGGTGGGGGCAAACTTAGCCCTAGGTTTATTGGACCGTTTAAGATTTTGGAGCGAGTAGACAAGATGGCCTAACGTCTCGCATTGCCGCCAGCTTTATCAGGAGTGCACGATGTTTTTCATGTCTCACAACTCATGAGGTATATCCGAGATGAGAGCCATGTCCTCGACTATTCTGTGAGATTCCGTTCGGCCGGATTTGACTTGTGAGATTCCGCCAGTTGCTATTGTAGATCGGTGGGAGAAAGTGCTTAAGAATAAGGTCATCAAGTTGGTTCGTGTTGCTTGGAATCCTCACTCACCCGGTGAGTCGAATTGGGAGCTGCAGGAGGAGATTCAGCAGAAGTTTTCTTATTTGTTTGAGTAGTCATTTTGGTTCTTTTTTCTTTTGGGGGTTACCCTATGTTTCTTCTTTTTGAATTTCGAGTACGAAATTCTTTTTGTTAGGTGGACAGGATTGTAACCCCTGTTTTTCATTTTTCGTATTTTTGGTGTATTTTTTCTTTTCTTGTGTATTTGTACTCTCTTGTTTTTTTTTCTTCCTTGGACCGTATATTGAATTGTTTCAATATATTTTCATTTTCTTTTCTTATTCTTGATTTTTGCGAGTTATTTCCGATTTCTTGGTTGTTCTTGTTCATGGTTGTTGTTTTCGCTCTTTATTGTTGTCTCGTTCTCTTTATTTGTATTTTTGGGTGCTCTTGGTGATTTGGTGGTCTACCCCATTCCTAATCCTATTATTTTGATCCCTAATAGATTACCAAAGCCAAATTACACAATCCTAGTTTGAATCCTATTCAATTTGATCCCCATTTGTCTTATTGAATTAATCCTATTACTACTCCTAATTACCCACAACCCAATTACCCATTAACCCTAATTCCCTTATATATATATTGCTAATCTCTCTCCCTAAACCCTAACCCTAATCTCCCCCTATCTCTCTCTCCCATTGCTTGCGCCGCACACCCCAACCCGAGCCCTCCTCCCGGCCTGCACTCCAACCCGCACACACCCCCTGCTCGGCCTGCACATCCCGACACCCAACCCCGACCTTCCCCTTGTCGCAACCGACCACCATCCACCTCCTCATCCATCCATCGACTCTCTCCCCTTTGCTTCCGTCCACCGTCGACCAAGCCAGCAACAGCCAGAGCGACACCAGGCCAACGCCGCCATCTCTCGCTCTCTTGATCTCTCTCTTGCTTTGTGGAGTTTTTCTCGTGTGGTGATTTTGCACGAGTTTGCTTAGATTCGTTGATTCGTGGATTTTCGTTCATGGGTTTTGTTCGTTGTCGGGATCCACTCTCGTCACTCTTGATTTTCGTTGTTCTTCATCTTCGGTTAAGGCAAGTAACTTGTACTCCAATTTCTTTGTTTGATACAAGTCAAAAATACCACATATAGTGTAGTTGGGTCTAGAGACACCTCGCGCGTGTGTTATCTTTGATGGGTTTTGTTGCTATTGTGAAAACTTGACCATAGTTGCCTCACGACATTTATGACATGAGTACAACTTAGGATTTACCGTTTTTTTGAGGTGATTCGAATATGTGAGTTAGTTATGAGAAATTGTGCATTGTTGGATTCATGTGATAGACTTATTTTAGATATGTTAATTACCCTAATTCATGATGTTTGGACACTTGGTAGACTCGATTTCAAGTTTGGTTGTTGTTACCGCTAATTCTGGTGTGGGGGTAAACAGATAGAATTTGTGAGTTTGCGAGAAAACCTGAATAGCAGATCCGAACCTGTTCGTCTGAGTTGGGCTGCTGACTCCCGCCGTACACCTGCAAGGAAAGTGCAAAACACCGGGGTTGATCCCGGCGACGCACCCTCCGACGCTCTTGTCAGTAACCAGTGATGATTAAAAAAGAGCTTATGCAGGAAAAAGAGTGATTAACCTGTAACAGTGGTAGGTGGGGGGTATTTATAGTCGCCGTTGGGATCAGATTAGGAATGTGATTCCTATGATCTGATAAGGCATAAAATCCTCGTAATCAGATTAGGAATGTAATCCCTTAATTCCCGGTGAGAGGATAACAGCAAATCAGGCCCGTTGATTTAGTCAAATCAGTGACCCTGATCTCCTCTTGCTGGCCTGGGTTTGTATCGGGTCGGGACCCGTACCCAGTTGGGGTGGATCCGTTCGCGGGTTGTTGGATCTGTGAGAAGGAGACCCAGTACCCGCTTCGGACCCGTTAGTAGGTGAAATTACCGTTTTACCCCTGAGCTTTAAGATTCGTCTCCGATGTGAACGGTCCCGATTTAATCCTATTTTTAGCCATATCACGAGCCCCCCACTCCTGGAGACTGAGTTTTTCAGTCTTTGAGGAGTAGTTTTACTGTTCTAATGGCGTACGAGATTTTATTGGTGTTCTTTAAGGAAGTTTGGATCTTGCTCGGGGGTGTGACGGTGGTATTCTGGGCTTGTAAAATACCCAAAAATGTTCTCAGAATTTTCTGGATTTTTGGTGATTTTTCCAGATTTTTCTGAATTTTTTATTATTTTTTTGAATTTTTTATTCATTTTCCGAATTAAATAATTAATTATCGAAAATATTAATTAATTATTCTAATTCAATAATTATTTTTCCAGAATTTTAAAATATTTTTTCTGAATTAATAATTATTTTTTAGAATTTTTAATTAATTTTTTCCGATTTTTTAAATATTTTTTCGGATTTTTTAAATAAAAAAACAATTAAATAAATTTATTAATTAAATTAAATAATACCTGACACGTGGCACGATCTGTGCCGTCGGATCCCGGGACACGTGGTGCGATCTGTGCCGTTGGATCCCTGTGCGAATCTCGAGGAGGCGCGCTTTTCGAAAAATCATTATCTTGTCGTTTTGTGCAGACGTGGCGCGATCTGAGCCATTCATCAATTTTTGCGCGATTTTCGCGAAGATCCAACGGTTGGAGTTGCTCGGTGGCTTTTTCCTCCGTTTGCAGGATCGGAAAGGGGGTTGCTCGGCAGCCGACCGGGCTCTTTGATGTTGGGGTCGGATCGGCACTTGCTCGGCATCCGAGCGGATGGAAGAGCTCGGCTCTGGAAGAGAGCCATTTGTGAGACAAGTGTGAGGAAGAACTCTAGGAGAGAGTTGTGCTCCAAACTTGTCGAGGAGAAGGTCTGCCTTGGAGATGAGCGGAGTGAAGAGCTCGGCTCTGGAAGAGAGCCATTTGTGAGACAAGTGTGAGGAAGAACTCTAGGAGAGAGTTGTGCTCCTAACTTGTCGAGGAGAAGGTCTGCCTTGGAGATGAGCGGAGTGAAGAGCTCGGCTCTGGAAGAGAGCTATTTGTGAGACAAGTGTGAGGAAGAACTCTAGGAGAGAGTTGTGCTCCAAACTTGTCGAGGAGAAGGTCCGCCTTGGAGATGAGCGGAGTGAAGAGCTCGGCTCTGGAAGAGAGTTATTTGTGAGACAAGTGTGAGGAAGAACTCTAGGAGAGAGTTGTGCTCCAAACTTGTCGAGGAGAAGGTCCGCCTTGGAGATGAGCGGAGGGAAGAGCTCGGCTCTGGAAGAGAGCTATTTGTGAGACAAGTGTGAGGAAGAACTCTAGGAGAGAGTTGTGCTCCAAACTTGTCGAGGAGAAGGTCCGCTTCGGGGATGAACGGAGCGAAGAGCTCAGCTCTGGAAGAGAGCTATTTGTGAGACGAGTGTGAGGAGGGACTATATGAGAGAGTTGTGCTCCAAACTCGTGGGGAAGAGGTCCGCTTCGCCGGTGAGCGGAGTGAAGAGCTCGGCTCTGGAAGAGAGCCGTTTGGCAGACAAGTTTGAGGAGCAACTCTAGGAGAGAGTTGTGCGCTCCGAACTCGTCGAGAAGAGGTCCGCTCCGAGGTGAGCGGAGTGGAGAGCTCGGCTCTGGAAGAGAGCCGTTTGGGAGAAGAGTTTGGGGAGCAACTCTAGGAGAGAGTTGTGCGCTCCGAACTCATTGAGAAGAGGTCCGCTCCGAGGTGAGCGGAGTGAAGAGCTCGGCTCTGGAAGAGAGCCGTTTGGGAGACAAGTTTGCGGAGCAACTCTAGGAGAGAGTTGTGCGCTCCGAACTCGTTGAGAAGAGGTCCGCTTCGCCGGCGAGCGGAGTGGAGAGCTCGGCTCTGGAAGAGAGCCGTTTGGGAGAAGAGTTTGGGGAGCAACTCTAGGAGAGAGTTGTGCGCTCCGAACTCGTTGAGAAGAGGTCCGCTCCGAGGTGAGCGGAGCAAAGAGCTCAGCTCTGGAAGAGAGCTATTTGTGAGACGAGTGTGAGGAGGGACTATGAGAGAGTTGTGCTCCCAACTCGTGGGGAAGAGGTCCGCTTCGGAGGCGAGCGGAGTGAAGAGCTCGACTCTGGAAGAGAGCCATTTGTGAGACGAGTGTGAGGAGCAACTCTAGGGGAGAGCTGTAGATCCGAACTCGTTGAGAAGAGGTCTGCTCCGAGGTGAGCGGAGTGAAGAGCTCGGCTCTGGAAGAGAGCCGTTTGGGAGACAAGTTTGCGGAGCAACTCTAGGAGAGAGTTGTGTGCTCCGAATTCGCCGAGAAGAGGTCCGCTCCGAGGTGAGCGGAGTGAAGAGCTCAGCTCTGGAAGAGAGCCATTTGGGACCGCTCACCCGGACGTTGTTGGCGGGAGGCTCCCTCTCGGGCCCGCTTCTCGTCCAGGCGGTAGCGCAGGTCCTCTTCCTTCTGCCGATTTTGAGGATTGTGGGAGGCCATGGAATCCGTAGAGGCGTTGTGTATGGAGACGCGGTCTTGATGGAGAGGTTGCTTCATGCGGGAGCCCCCCACACCGGCATTCTGTGGACCGGAAGGACCCTTGGGGGGTTGTTGATTCTGAGGGAGAGGCTGATCTTGTTGAAGAGGGTCCTCTACTTGAAGTGGGGGTCGTCCCTGCTGCGGAGCGGGTTGGACGGGGACTACTTCTTGCTGATCGGCGGGGTTGGGCCCACGGTTGGACCCTCTGACCTGATTTTCCTCGGAGGCCTGGCTGGAGAAGAGCTAGTCGACGGGAAGAGGAGAGGCAGCTATTCGTATGGTTTCCCACAGAAGGCGCCAATCTGTTACCGCTAATTCTGGTGTGGGGGTAAACAGATAGAATTTGTGAGTTCGCGAGAAAACCTGAATAGCAGATCCGAACCTGTTCGTCTGAGTTGGGCTGCTGACTCCCGCCGTACACCTGCAAGGAAAGTGCGAAACACCGGGGTTGATCCCGGCGACGCACCCTCCGACGCTCTTGTCAGTAACCAGTGATGATTAAAAAAGAGCTTATGCAGGAAAAAGAGTGATTAACCTGTAACAGTGGTAGGTGGGGGGTATTTATAGTCGCCATTGGGATCAGATTAGGAATGTGATTCCTATGATCTTATAAGGCATAAAATCCTCGTAATCAGATTAGGAATGTAATCCCTTAATTCCCGGTGAGAGGATAACTGCAAATCAGGCCCGTTGATTTAGTCAAATCAGTAACCCTGATCTCCTCTTGCTGGCCTGGGTTTGTATCAGGTCGGGACCCGTACCCAGTTGGGGTGGATCCGTTCGCGGGTTGTTGGATCTGTGAGAAGGAGACCCAGTACCCGCTTCGGACCCGTTAGTAGGTGAAATTACCGTTTTACCCCTGAGCTTTAAGATTCGTCTCCGATGTGAACGGTCCCGATTTAATCCTATTTTTAGCCATATCAGTTGTGCTTTGAACAAGTTTTGTATGATATATGTTGAGTTGTTGTTAAAGGAAAAAAATCTGTATTTTGTCGCTGATCTGTTCTGGTTGCTGTTTTGGACTGTCTTGGAGTCAGTAACTTAATTTCGGTATAAAACATGAGTTTTAGTTAATTTTGTCTATTTTCCAACCCCTCTAACCTTGCTTGATTTCGTTTTCTTATGTGTGAGATATGACTGTTTTACTACAGAGGTGTATATAAATTCCAGATGTTGTTTCTTGTTGATTTTGATAACTAAATTATTTTGATACTTATGCTACCCATATTATTTTGATTTAGAACTTTGGTCAGTTTTTTATACCTATCTAGGGATTACCCATAATTTTGGTAGATTTTATTGATGAGTTTTATATTTCGTTTCATGCATGTTTACAAAAGTCATACTTGTTATATTTTGCTCGTTGTTCTGTAAAGAATCGTATTTTCACCCTGATTCCTTTTACTGTATGAAAAATATTCGTGAAATATGAAATTTAATATATTTTTTCTATTTTCATCTCCCTTTGGAAGATTTGGATTTCGTTTCACGGCTTGCGAGAAATTTCAGTTTTCGTACAGCAGTGTTGGGAATTCCAGATTTGCCAAACTATCGTTTCTTGATGTTTTCTTATTTTTGATGACTGAACTAATTTTACTTAAATATTATGAAACTTTATATTTTGATTCTAGACATATAGGAGAATACCCCAGATTTTTCCTGGATTTATTTGAGAGGTTTTGATGCTGTTTTTCGGACTGAGAATTTGTTTTACTGATTTCTGACTGAACATGTTTTCTGGATTCAAATCAGTTTTGAGTTATGATTTTGTGAATTACCATGTAACTTATTTATATTCGTTGGATTTGGTTGGGAGTCTATTTTCCAGATTGTTTGACAGATCCAGATTTACATTTCTGTAACGACAAGATTCACTATTTTAGTATTATGCTGTCTTGCTGTCCTGTATGAACATATACTGTTTTGCTCGTTTATGTGACTGTATATCATTTTTGCATGCCTGATTGTTTCCCTGAACCTAATACTGATTATACCATGTTAGTTTGATATTATTTCATGCACCATCATGTCTATTTGATGACCATAATAAAAGTAACCAAGCCGGGGTTTCTTAAGGGAAGATCTAGTAGTGAAAAATGTGGAAACGTGTACTTGGAAGGAAACTAGTGTTCCGTACTGCTACTGTTACTGTTACTTTTCTGCTACTATTAATGTTACTATTACTTTACTACTACTGTTACTGTTACTGATACCTGAGTACACTGCCCCATTATGGTCCACTATGAAATCTAAAAGCGAAACTGTTTGTTGTAGCAACCATGTGTTATGTTTTTGGGGTGCATGAAGTGCTACCTAGCTAGTAATACACACAATACTGTAAGAACATAAGACTGATACTGTTAGACTGATACTGTTAGACTGATACTGTGAGACTAATACTGTTATACTGTTGTCCTGATTCACTGGTATACTAAGCTTACTGTTACTAGACACTGTTAGTTGCCATATGACACTGTAATTGATATAAAATATCTGTACTGTTAGAATACCATGCTAGTTGACTTTGTTTTACTAATTCATGCTAGTTATCACTGTTGATGTATTATTCCATGTTATTTGTTAGTTTTTCCATGTGCTTGTATCCTACATTATAAGTGACCCGTAACTTTCAATTAACGGGTACTTGTTTTCTCTTTCCCTTCTCCTGTAATTATTGATTGCAGATCAGGATGGTCAGCTGCCCGACGGTATTGGCGAAATAAAATATTAGTGCTGGATTTCTTGTTTATTAGTATTATTATTACTGTTGCTTTGGAACAATGTATTTTGAGTACTTGGATATTTATTTTGTATTTGGGCGATATGACCCAAGATATTCGACTTGTCCAAATTCTGATTTATTTGAGGATATTATATATTGTTTCAAGTAAATTCTGTTGGTTTATTAATTCAGTTATGCATGTGTGGTTGACTCTTTTGCTTCCGACTCTGATTATTTTGTGAGATATTGTAAAGATTCTTGAACAGCTTATGGATGTTGAAAGTCATTCGCTGGGCTTTTGTTGCGTATCTGTATTCCGTATTCTTTTTGGGAAGCGGGACGTGGCTGTGGCGATTTAGGCCGTTACAGGAAGGATTGCACAAAAGAAGTACAATGTCTGAAGTGTATGAAATAGGGTCACCTTTCGTAAGTGTGCACAAATGTGGTAGAGACGAATGATGATGACGAGAGCCTGGTGAGCAGAGGAAGGTCTCCCGATAACCCAACAGCCAAGAGCGTGGATACAATCAAGAACGAAGAGAAATGGCTCCGGCATTGGTGTGCAATTGCCAGAGTAAAATCAGGGAGGCCATCGGAGACACACCTCCTCCAAGCTCTTAACTCAAGGTGGCCAATGACTGCCCACAGAGACTGGGTAGTAAAGAAAATGTGTCACTTACAATTCCTTGTGTCCTTTTCGTCGCCGGAGAAGGTGGTCGAAGTCACTGGCATGGGAGCAATGGACATCGGCCATTTCAGTTTGGAATTTCTCGCTTGGACACTCAGTTTCGGAGTGAAGCTACCACAAGGCGACAAGTACTGGATTTGGATACACAACGTGCCACTTCACTTTTGGAAGAGGGAGGCCCTTCAAGAGATCGTCGCCGACTTCGGCTCCATCGGAGAGATCGACGAGAAGATAGTTCGCCGCTCGGAGATTGTGTCGGTGAGGATACTCATAGGGAGTGCAGACATCGCCTTGATGCCCTAGTTTGCTAAGGTGTTCTTCTTCGAGGAGTCATACCTGATCCGGTTTGTGCTCAACAAACGAGCGGAGTCAAAAACAGATCTTTCGACCATCACTTCCCCCTCTCCTTCATCTGCGCTCAGAGACAACTGTTCATACAAATAGAAGGTCTCACCTCAGTGGGATCTGACCATTGATGGGGTTCACGAAGTGGAACGGGCGAACAGGGAGCTCATCAGAGCGGTGAGAGGGATGGAGCATAGCCATGAACACACGACGGAGGGATCAGAACCAGGGCGTGTTTCTTCGATCAATGATGGTCGAGAACGAGGCTTGACCATTAGATTCAACGGCCCAGATGGAAGGGAAACGGTGGATCTACTCTCACGACCTGATTTGGGAAGTCTTGACGCTCGAGGAGAGACCCTTCGAAAGGAGGGGCAAAAGAAAGCCCAAAATGGCAGTCAACACCTCGAAGTTGGAGGGTGGAAGCGCCGAGGGGAACAGAAGGTGGAAACAGACCGTAAAAGGGCAACACATGGCAAAAGCACCTTGGAAAACGACATGCAAACCGACACGCAAAGTCATAATCCAAAAGGGCAATAGTTGGTAGCTTTGGGTCCAGGGTCGAGAGGGGAGATTTCCTCTTTGGGGAAGACGACGACCAAAGGACGGAGCGCTGCCAGAGACTCCATCCCAAATGAGAGAGGCACAGGGGTAGGGGTAGAGGCACAGGAAAAGGGGAATGCTCAAAGAGGAAATGAGCTGAAAGGGAAGAGTTTGGGTAAAAGCAACGAAGAGAGTTTCGAAGCGCCAACGCTCTCGTTTACAATGCTTAACCCTTCATTCACAATGCCCCAAGCCTCGAGCGCGACGCCAGCCCATGGGAAGGTGCCACGTAGAGCTCCTTCTGACGAAAGGGTCCGAGTTACGAATAAAGTGTGCCCCAGTAATAGGGTTACCTATCCTGTTCTCGACTCAGAGCGAAGGAAAGAACACAATGGAGAAGTGTTTTGATCTGAAGGGGCTTTAAAGTTCGACTTTGGGCCTAGGCCTAACTCTTCGGAGGTTATAGGGGGGGTAGTTAGTGGGGAGTTTTTAAATGGGCTCAATGAGGGGTCTAGTTTAAAAGAAGGTGAACTACAACCCATAGAGGGGCCTGTACACTCTAGCCCAATTTAAATTATCCCCGTCTCACCTACTGATATAAACAAAGAAGATCAGGATGATACACTAAATCTCGACGTTGATTTTGATTATTCAGAAGGACAGTCACTTGACTCTGAGGGACTGGCTGAAGACCTTGCGGGTATCTCACCAGAGTTTGTACTCTCTTCTTTCCCACACTCACAACCATCGGATGGCACAGGATTCAAGGATCAGAAAGTCGCTAAGAGGGCTATTGAGGAGTTCCTAGACGACTATTTAGATATTGCTGCAGTTGCGAAGTCGGCTAAGATAAGCGTCGGAGGTACAGGCTCTTTCAGAATTTTTTATCTAGCTAAAACCTGTGGTCTTGCGGTTACCGGTATTGATAGGAACGCCCTCCTCCTTAATCAAATTAGAGGATGGGAGACTGATAGGGTTATTCTTAATTTGAACTCGACGTCCAAAACGAGTCACGTTCCCTCCCCTAGCCGTAGTTAATGGAGGCCCTATTCTGGAACATTAGAGGCCTCGATAGGCGGGGCAAGCGAAAAATGGTTAAGGAAGTCATAGCTAGGTCAAATGCTAACATTGTGGGTCTCCAAGAGACCAAACTTTCATACATGTCTAGACTTAGTAGAGTAGGGAGAAATTGAGTCTCCGAATGGAGAATGTCCCTATCAGTTGGGGCATCTGGGGGCATCGCCCTAGGGTTTAACCCCAACATCTTCTGTTGTCCAGACGAGCTCCACGGGCAATTTTCTTTGTCGATATTGCTACAGCGAAAATTCGACCGATGGACTCAATCGGTTACGGTGGTCTATGGACCGCATACTTCTGCCTCTAAAACGGCCTTCTGGACGGAACTAAGAGCGATCCAAGCAGGCTGGCCACACCCTTGGGTGGTGGGGGGCAATTTTAACATCACTAGATTTGCCTCAGAACACAGAGGCAGAGGTTCCACTGACCTCAATAGGGAAGCATTTAATGAGGTCATCACAGACCTGGAATTGGTTGGCATCACCATCTCGGATAGGCTTTTCACCTGGTCGAACATGCAAGCGGCGCCCATTCTAGCTAAGTTAGATAGGATCTTGGTCTCCACGGACTGGGAGACCAAATTTCTGTTGTCATCGGCTAAATCACTCCCTAAACCAACCTCAGATCACGTGCCTATCTTCTTATCTTCCGGAGAAGACCAACCCAGAAAACCGTCAAAGTTTCGGTTTGAGAAAGCATTGTTAGAAATCCAAGGCTTCCACCATATGGTCAACGAGAGCTGGTCACGCCCGACCATAGGTGGGGAGGCATCCGCTATATGGTGCGAAAAAATTAGCAGACTCAGGGGTAAGCTCAGGAAGTAGAATCGGACCAGATTTGCACTGATTTGGAGAGTAAAGGAATCCCTTCTTGAAGGAATTGAGGAACTTGAGAAGACTGAAGAAACTAGAGATTTGCTACAGGAAGAGCGGAATCGACTGCTCCAATTCAGATAGGAAATTGACCAACTCTACAAGATTAAGGAAATCAAATGGCAACAATGATCCAGAATTTCGTGGCTCAAAGAAAGAGACACGAACACAACATTCTTTCACCGAGTTGCCAGTGCCCGGCGAAGATCTAACCTCATTCACTTGATCTACTCGGATTCCGGAATGGTACAAGGTGACGTTGCTATTAAGATAGCTTTCCAATCCCATTTCAAGCTCCTCTTTGGGCACAAAGCGGACTTGAGAGTCCCTCTCCAACACAAATTATGTCAAGACCAAGCAGGTAATTTTGATCCTAGAATGCAATCCCTCGAAGCACCCTTCACTAAGAAGGAGGTCTGGGCGGCATTCCAACAACTTGGAAAAGATAAAGCCCCAGGTCCAGATGGTTTCCCTATACTATTCTATCAGATATTCTGGGAGGAAATAAAAGGTAACTTAATGAAGGTGTTCGCAGGCTTCTACGAGTATACACTCAAATTAGGGAGATTCAACTACGTGGAGGTTGTGCTGATTCCTAAGAAAGAAGACTCCCGATGAGTTGGAGACTTCCGCCCCATAAGCCTCCTTAACTTCTCTATAAAGATCATTACCAAGACTCTCGCTAACAGACTGGGAAAGGTAATGGATGGCCTCATTAGTCAAGACCAGACGGGATTCATCAAAGAAAGATGTATTCAGGACAGTATAGCAACGGCTGAAGAGAATATCCATCAATGCCACACTTCGAATTCTAAGAGCTACCTCTTGAAGCTGGATTTCGAAAAAGCCAATGACTCTGTTGAATGGGACTGTTGTTGGAAGCGCTTGCCAGAAGAGGTTTCGGGGACAGATGGATTAGATGAATCCATACTTGTCTTACCACCAGCAGAACGGCTATTTTGGTAAAGTGGTATCCGGCCATCCATTCTCCTACAAACGAGGGCTCAGACAAGGAGATCCACTCTCACCCCTTCTCTTTACCATTGTGGCAGACGTTCTAAGATCCATGATGGCTAAGTGCAGTAGAGCAGGTTGGATCTTACCAATGGCCAAGGGAATCAATCGTCAAGGATGCTCTATACTCCAATATGCAGACGATACTCTTCTATTTGGCAATGGCAACCTGGGGGAAACTACCGTCTTCAAAGGAATTCTGTATTGCTTTGAAGCTTGGTCTGGCCTCAGGGTTAATTTCCACAAAAGTGCTCTCATTCCCATTGCCCTGACTCCAGAGGAGGCCCTTGAACATGCCACAATCCTTAATTGCTCCACCGAGAGTTTCCCCATTCAGTACCTTGGATTGCTGCTAAGACCCAGGAAACTCAAAAAGGCAGATTGACTACCCATTATTGACCGGGTTGAGAAACGGCTAGCAGGCTGGAAAGGCAAAGCCTTATTTTTGGGAGGGAGAATCACGCTTATTAATGCAGTCCTCTCAAACCTTCCTACCTATTATCTCTCCTTCTTTGAAATGACGCTTGGGTAATCCAGAGAATTGACCTGAATCGGAAATGTTTCTTATGGAAAGGGGCAGACCCGAACCGAGGAGAATATCATCTCATTAGATGGGAGAAGGCATGCATGAAAAAGATACATAGAGTCCTAAGTATAATTGATCTTTGAGATATGAATTTGGCGCTACTGGGTAAATGGTGGTGGAAGGTGTTCCACCCTAATGGAGAAGGGTGGCAACAATTTGTTCAGTGATATATGCATGAGAATGGGTCGAGAAATCTGGGCTTCAGGATCGGCCCTCGGGTTTCCTAGTTCTGGAAAGGCATCACTAAGGCATATGAACCCTTCAATAGTTGTGTGAAGTCAGCGATCGGTAACGAAAGACTCACCAGATTTTGGTGGGATAAGTGGTGTGCGGATCACACACTCAGATCCCTGTTCTCCAATTTATATGAGCAGGCGGCACAACCACATTGCACGGTGGCCGCAGCCTGGAAAAGAGGCACATGGAAGCCATCTTTCAAACAACCGTTTGACCTAGTCTCTCAGCTTAGATTAACGGAACTTCAGGCCTACATCACCAGCACTGGAATTGGTTGCTCTCAGGTCCCGATAAGAAATCCTGGGGATTGGAGAAGAACGGCAAGTTCACGGTTCGCTCCATGTACAATCGCATCCATTTTAGGGATTGTATCCCAAAGTGGTCAGCCGTCATCTGGAGAACGAAAGCCCCGCTAAAAATCAAAGCTTTCTTATAGTTGGTACTAAATGATGCGATCCTGACTAGAGAAAATCTCGCTAAGCGCCAACTGAGTGTGGACTCTCAATGCGGGTTCTGCCATGCTGCCCTGGAGACTAGAAACCATCTTTTCCCACAGTGTCTTAGGAGCAAAGCGGTACTCGTTAGGGGTGTCAAAAAATACCAAATTACCGTACCATAATATTACCATACCAAACAATACCGAAACTTGGTAATACCGTACCAAATTTTCGGTATTGTACCGTACCGATTTTTGATGGTATGGTACTGGTACAAAATTTTTATATCATTGGTATACCGTACCGTACCGAATATATTAATAATATATATTTAACCTAATTTTTTTATCCCAATCTTTTTTTCTTTTTCATTTTCTAGATCGTAGTAGAGTAGTCGTCTCTTCCTCTTCCCTCTTCTCTTCCCGGCCCGTCCTCTTCCCTCACCTCCTACCGGCTACAGCTCCAAGATCCCCAACCCAACCTCTACAGGCTACAGCTCCCAAGATCCCTAACCTCTGCAGGCTACAGCTCCAATCCGCCCTCCTCTACAGCCCAAAGTCGAAAGCCAAAGTCGAAACCCAATCGCCCTCCTCTACTCCAATCTACCCTCTTCTACTCCAATCCGCCCTCCTCTACAACCCCCTCGATTCGAAAGCCAACTCAGTTCCATTCCATCGACCACTTTCCCCCTCTATAGCCCCCTCTCTATCAACTCAGTTCCATTCCATCAATCCGCCCTCCTCTACAGCCCCCTCTCCATCGACCACTTTCCCCCTCAAACCCCTTAGTATATATTTTTTTCACTGGAGGATTAAAGCCAAATCCCTTGCTAAATCTTTGATTTGGATTAGGATCAGTTGCCCCTAGGAAATACTCCAATGTGGGTTTCTGGGAGGGTCCTTCTTATTGATCTTTGTATAATTTTTATCGTCCATTTTATTGATGCCTTTCATTTCATATGTATGTTCAATAGCCTCAACATTGTTGGATGGGAGATGATGGTATCCTTAGGTTTGATGGGAGCAGCAGGGTATATATATACTCTTGTTTTGTATTCTTCACCTACGGCTTACTGGTATTTGTTGTAAATAGTTTCCAAATTTTTGCAGTGTGAGAGTGGCAAATGAACTTCTTCTCTTCCGGGAAAAAGTTGCGTATGTGTTCACCGAAAGCTTGGAAGTAGTTAGAGCGGTCGTGGATTTGTCCCTTTTACTGGCTTTCTCCTAACTTCTTAATAGCATCCAACCAGTGCTTTCAGGTGTCTTTCTTGAGACCTATACATTGGAGTGATAGGACATGATTTATTTTAAGTTAATATCAACTATAGTAAATAAGCAAGATTTGCATCAAGAGCGGTGAGGACTTTTGGAGTCAAATATAGTTAATTAAGAAATAATGAAACAAAAGTTCAAGAATAATTGGCAGTCTCCCATTTGTTACAATTACACCTTGACAACACTTAATTGCTACAGTTGGAGTTAGCATTGCATTGGATAAGATTCTATTTCATTGTCCTGTTGATCCGAGCTTCAGTGTACTTGTCTGTTCAAAAGGGTGGGGGGGGGGGATTATTGCAAGAGCGCATGGAATTGGTTGCGGAGTTATGGCAAGTGAACATAAAGGTAAGTGTCTTTCTTCCATTCATGATTTAATGAATACATTCATTTGTGACTACTGAATGTAGTTTGTTGTAGTAACCCATGCTAACAATTATATCATTTCTCAGGCTCAGTTAGTTCCTCTCTCAGAACCAAGCTTCACTGACCAGTATGAATATGCAACTGAACATGATATCAAATGCCTGATTATCATAACTGAAGCTGGTCTAGCTCAAGGTCTACTTAGGGTAAGATTATAAACTTTACATGTTGCCATTTATTCACAACTGAATGATATATATGTGGTGCATGCTAAAACTGGTTAGATTACCATTTACATTTAATCAGCTAGGACCTGCGTGATGCTAAAACTGGTTAGGTATTTCTATGATAGAGATAGGATCAAGTGGGCTAGAATCTACCAACTTTAACTCTGAGTCGGGCCTTCGATTACTGGACTACAGTTTAATCAGAAGATATCTGCAGGTAGTCATAGTAGGTGCTTCGTATCTTCACCAATTGCAGCAGATTTAGATTCAATCCACTCTCCTTTACAATTGATTCTTAAAAGCCTAAGATTAAACTTCATAGCCATTTAAACACAAATTACTTATTCAAATTTGAAGGGTGCTCTATGGTCACTGAGAAGGATTTCTACATAAAAACATGAATGATTGATGTTATGCGATGAGAAAAGACAACTTTTATCTTGGTCATCACCATATATTGCATGCTCACTACTTGTACTTTACCCAAGTCATGCTACAAATTTTAGGAGGATACAAAGTTATCTATCACCCTTAAAAGCTGTGATGCATCCAAGAGATTATAAGGCCCCAGTTAGAAATAAGAACTGCTATTGGCTGAGCTAATAGCAAGTTCATGGGAGTAATACTATCCAAGAAACTGACAAGGAATTTCCTTCCTTTCTTGAATTGTTCAAAGAGGGATATACATATGTGTATGCCTCTATAGTATTCAGACTTCAGAGTATGATGATATGGTCAACTTCCTGTGTATGCCTCTAAGCAGTAAAACCACTGTTTCGACGAAATGACATCCAGCAAAACCAACCAAATACTAGATGGATCACAACAGCTTACCAAACCTGTAGAGAGACCAGTGTCAGTACAAAATCATGTAAAGCTTTACTAACTAAATGCAAATTAATTCAGTTCACATTTTATTGACTAATTACTTTGTTAGTAGAATAGACTCAATATTTTCCAATTGATTTCAAACTGTTGCTGTTTTCAAATATTATGATACATTGTACTAAATTCAGCAAGCATGAAAGGAACTTTAGAACTTAAAATATGGTACATCCATATTTCCTGATGTCTGGTACTACCATTACCATACCAATATTTCGGTATTACCGAACTCGGTAGTACCAAAATTTTGGCACGGTAATGGTAAAGAAATTTGTGTACCAAGTATTTCGGTACGGTAGACGGTAGAGTAATTTTTGTACGGTACGGTACGGTATACCATCCCTAGTACTCGTAGAGGTACTCAGTGCCCTAGGGACAACTCAATACCCAAGTACATACGAGGACCTATGGGCAGGCCCAAAGTTCGCGTCGGAGAGGGGTTCTATGAGAGAAGCGTGGTATATCGCTATCGCCGCAATGACCTGGGTTCTATGGCTAGACAAAAATAATCTTTACTTTCGTAGAACTTGCAACAGTATTTCTGGCAATTTGAATCACATTATGTATTTTATTTCATTTTGGGCTAATGTGGCAGCAGCATGTCTTAGGGGAAGGATTGCGAGTGCATTCCAGGTAGAGGAGTTTGATGATGAGGAGATCGAGATTGGGCCGACGATCGATTGATAGCCAGCACGGCCTACCATGGTCATTGACACCCACCACCCAAAGGTTTGTTGGGGGAATATAATGTACTTCTTTGCGGCTACTCTATGTTTCTTTTGTGCCACCCTCCATATTCGGGGTGGAGTTTATGTGCTTTTGTTTTGATTGTAGGATTTTGTAGTAGGGTTAGTACTCTGAGTTTGTTTTATTAATCACTTATTAATGAAACAGGGTGGCCAGACTCCACCTTTTCTTTAACAAAAAAAAAGTAGTTCAAGAAATAACAGGAGCAATGCCCCACGCTACACTCATCGGAATCCAATAAAATTAGGTTTTCTTGAAGGGTAGGAGACTCTATCGCAATACCCTAGTTGACATCTCCCTCAAATTCTTTAAAGAACTCAAGTCCCCGAGTTAACTTAAGCTTGAAGTCAACCTAAACAACAGGTCGCTAACTTGCAACGACCATAACTTCCAACACACAGCTTAGATTTTCTTGATACCACCCATTCTGGAAAGCTAAGACCTTGGTCTACAACTCTCCAGTTAACCATTTCCTCAAATTCAATCATCTTGACCCTCTAAACACCTCATACACTCTAAGCGGTATGTTCCTTCCTACATTTTTCCAACATCATAAAAATTTGCTCACTCATCAGAATTACTCGATTCCGGATTCTATGAAAAGGTGGGAGTGTCTACTATAACTTCCTAGTTGAACACATTATCAGATTCAATCGTTAAAGTCCTCGAAAACACCAAATTTCATCAGGTGCGCAAACAGGAGAAAAGTTGATTCTTCAATAAACATGGCTTCGACTAGACTGAATTTGCTATAGTCTTTGGAAAATCTTAACTTTTAACCTACAAACTAGAATTACAAAATTCCAGATGGGTTAGAAAGCTATGACCCCCTTCTACAAATCTCTAGTTGGTCAATTTTCCAAATTCTTAACAAATAATTCCAGAATTCAACATCTTTACAAACTAGTCAATCTGAACTTGACTGATCCTGGTCCACTTTCAAATTCAATAACAAATCAACCTTAAGTCCAATGCTCATGAAATCTGAGATTCTTAAACCAAACATACACCACTCCATTGTGTCCAAAATTGGTATTCAGATTCATCTCACACAATGAGTTATGACCCTTCAAATATAGCACAAATTTCAGCTTCCTCTTTAACAGGGTCTCTACTACTCCATTACTATTTATTTTTTAAACCTCATCAACTGACCTCTAAAAATTCTAAAATTTGAGAATCATCAAATAGACTCATACCAAAAGCTACTCCAAAAATTTCATAGCAATATCATATACACATAGGTAGTTATGGCCTTTGAACTTCAGTCCCAAACACAGACAGCTTCAGCTCAGTTTTCTTAGACCAGTCGCATTCTACAATTTCTTTGAGGTACCAAAAGACCTTGGAAAAATATGAAATTTAAGAATATGGTTGTAGACACATACAAGAGTGTTCAAAAAAAATTAATCTTAAAATACCCAATCCACACTGAGTTACAAAATCGAAAAGACACAGCAATTTCCACACAACCAACAGCATTTTCAGCTGCTTACTGTCCGAGATTGGGTCCAACGTTTGGGCTATCAAATTCTTTCAAATATTGTGAAAAAATTCATGGATCCTTTACATACATAGAATAACAATACCCTAAAATTTGAGCCCAAAATTCTGAACCGTTTGAGAGCAAGAAATTCTCAAACTCACTTGAAGTATACTTCTTTACAAAAAGCTCATAAAAAGAGTTGTTCTTATCATACAACTATCTTTTCCTAGCACTTACCAGACTCATACATGGTACAAAACTTCATAGTTACTACTACATATCCATTTCACACCCAAAAATAAACACTAAGTTTTAGAGTTTAAGAAATCACCCACTTGTCACAAGAAGACTTTTGTAGCTTTAGCTAGCTCATTCTCCTCCTTCTCTCAATCTCTTCTTCACCTCCAAAGCTCTAAGAACCCATAAAAATCAAAAACCCTCTTTCTTTTCATTCTTGAGAATTAGGAGAGGTGGAAGAAGATGAAGTTGAAGAGGGAGATGGGTTTAGAGGATGGGATGAGAGTGGAGATGGGGGTGGAGGGTGGATTTCGGCAGTATGAGGGAAGGGAAGAGTAGGTCGGTGGAAATGGGGGAAAGAGGGAGAGAAGATGAGGGTGAGGGGTTTTAATAAGCATTTAGGACAAATCCTAGCCTTAGGACTTATTTGATCATCATGATCAAGGGAAAGAGAACTCTAGATTAATTCATTTGTACACAACTGTCTTCTAAAATACATACACTTCCATATGTATAAATATATACATATAAGTATATAAAATATATACATACAAATATATATACAAGCTTACAAATAAAATATTTATTTGTAGAATATAAGAATGTATTTTATAAAATACTATTTGTCCCAAAGATTGTCTTGTTAGAACAATCGGAACAATACACACAATTTAAGTGAGAAGATCCCTCGAATATACATTTTCGGATTCAGAATAACTAATATATTTGAAATCTCTCGATTAAAATCAATTATTATTAGGAAAATACATAATCGCGTGCAATTCTCAACTGTGCACGGATTACAATGCAAAATAGCCATATGCTATTTTGCGGGGTATTACATGAACAACGATTTATTAGATGTCGATGAGGAAGAAGAATGTGATGAAGATGAGATGGGTGAAGAACATGAAGAAGATGAAGAAGCTAACGTAGCTAATGTTTGTGGTGAGACACAAAGTAATTGTGAAGACAACATCCAGTCCAATAAAGGTCGTAGACAGTCCTCTTCTCAACAAGGGTTTATTGCACATTCAGTTCAATTTGAATCGGTTGACTGGGTTAATATTGCAATTGTTCATCAACATGAGGGCCCTTCAATTCCTGATGCCGACGAAGATGCTTTATATATTGAGCAAATGTTTGAAACAAAAGAAGATGTCCAATATGCAGTCAAAACATTTTCAATAAATCAACACCGCGAATTCGTAATAGTAAAACCATCAACCACCGTGTACAACATCAAATGTAAAATGGCACCAAAACTGTATACAAAAGCGGAAAGAGCAGTAAATCCATCACTTGGGAGATTCAGTAGTCCCGGTTGTGCTTGGAGATTTCGTGTGGTTGTTCCAAAAGGGCAAACATACTTTATTGTGAAAATGATAGACAGAACACACACATGTGTAAATCCATCAATTAATCAAGACCACTCAAAAGTGGACTCAAAGCGTATGAGAAGTTGCCTGCTCTTTTATCAGCGTTACAGGTTTCAAATCCGGGCATTGTTGTCCATTGGGATAAAGTCAACACTGGGGTTAGTGAGGAAACATTCAAGTTGGTGTTTTGGGTATTTGGGCCGTCGATTGAAGGGTTTAAATCATGCAGGCCAGCGAGTATCTAATAAAATTACAACTATTTCGTTTTTTCCGAAGTGTTGGCTCTCCTATGCAAAATTTCCTACATCCTCGCTGTTCCGAATAACGAGTTTAGTACAGTGACCCTTGCTGTTGGGAACAGCGAGTTATTTTGAATTTTTTTTAACTAAACTCGCCGTTGGGAATAGCGAGCTTATCAAAAAATTAGCATTAAACTCGATGTGTCCCAATGGCGAGCATGAAACAACTAAACTCACCGTTGGGAACGGCGAGTTTAGTTGTTGTGTCCACGAGTGCAAATAGTTTGGGGATTGTTCTCTTTTCGCAAATATTTTCAAAAATTGGCATTAAAAAAATTTCCCATATAACATCTCTCACTTAAAAATATGTACAGATATTTCATGAAATTTGAAGTGCATAAAAAATTATAAATAATTTTTTTTTTTTTTGAGAGCCCTGCATCCTGACAAGGGAACCAATAACGAATAAATTTTCATTTAATTTTGTTCGTTATTTCCAATTTTGTTTAGATTTAAATATGGTCATTCCTTAAAGATTTGAGATTGATTTATCCCACTTTTAAAATTAAATAGTTGATATACACGTGGCGAGCATTCAGCCTAGATAGAATTGCATCATATTTTATCTAGATTGGCCCAAATCTGCACCCTAGTTTTTGACCTATACCTATAAAAAATTGGGTATGGTATGGGTCTAATGGCACGTCCAATTCAGGTCCGAATAGTGGGTAAGAGCATCTGTAGTGGTTGAATGTAAAATATCCATATATGGATAAATAGAAATAGGATTCTCAAGTTTGCTGTACTCGTGCAAAGCTATTTTTTAGCAAACTATAATAAAATATTAAGCGACGGCACATCATGTGCCGTCGGAATGAAAAAAAAAATAAAAAATAATAAATTTTGGACGGACGACACTTAAAGTGCCGTCTTCAAGAACGGACGGCACATGAAGTGCCGTCGGAGAAAAAAAAAAAAAAATTCAAAGCAAAGGGACGGACGGCACATGAAGTGCCGTCCAAGAGCCCAAGTGAGATTTTTTTGTCATTTTCCATTTTTCGGAAATTCAAAAAACAATTCATTAATTACAAAAAATTTTCAAAAAATTACGAAAATATTTCAGAAATTGCAGAAAAAATTAAAAAATTGCAAAAATATTTTCAAAAATTGCAAAAAAAAATTAAAAAATACAAAAAAACTCGGGACGACACTTCAAGTGCCATCCGAGGATTTCGGGAGCGACCAGCCTTTTTGGCGATAATTAATGCGGAAAATTAATTAATTTCCAAACGGACAGCACTTGAAGTGCCGTCGAACAAATAAAAAAATATTTTTTTTCGTGGGACGGCACTTCGAATGCCGTCCCTCAGTTATCGATAAAAGCTATATCGATTCTCATTTATAGCAATCGACTGTAGCGATTTATCGATAAAATGGATATTTGGCTAACGAGTGCCGCACGTTCGTTTGCCAAATATCCATTTTATCGATATTTGGCAAACAACTACAGATGCTCTAATAGTTACTATTAAAACTTAAAATATAAAATATTAAACCCCTTAATCTTTACCACAACTGCAGAGTTTTGATATATTGGTGTTACCGCTGATTTCGGTGTGGGGGTAAACAGATAGAATTTGTGAGTCCGAGAACAACCTGAACAGTTGACTCAAGCCTTCTTGCTCCTGGCGCAACCTGCAAGGAAGTGCGAGACATCGGGGTTGATTCCGGCGACGCACCCTCCGACGCTCTTGTCAGTAATCAGAAGAGATTAAGAAAGAGCTTAAAAGTGGTGAAAAAGTGATTAACCTGGTCATGGTGGTAGAGGGGTTGTATTTATAGTCGCCAGGGGAGCCGTTTAAGGGTCTGATTTCCTGTGTAACAGCCGGGAGCAAAATCCTCAGTCTGTTTAGGAAATCTTTCCTTGATTCCCGGCGGGAGCAAATCAGGTCCGTTGATTTGGCCAAATCAGGGATCCTGATTTGTCTCTCTTTGGTTTGGGTTCGCCTTGGGTCGGGACCCGTACCCAATAGGTGTGGATTCGTTCGCGGGTTATTGAATTTGTGAGAAGGAGATTCAGTACCCGCCTTGGATCCACTTGTATGTGAAATTACCATTTCACCCCCGAGCATCAAGATTCGTGCCCAATCTGGACGGTTCCGATTTAACCCCATTTTTAGCCATATCACGAGCCCCCCACTCCTAAAGACTGAGCGTGATCAGCCTTTGAGGAGTAGTTTGACTGTTTTGGTGGCTAGCGGAGTTGTATCGGAGTCCATATGGAGGACTTAGAATCTCGAAGGGGGTAGTGAGGTAACTTTTTGATGCCATGTGCTGTTTCCTAGCCATATCGAGTATTTGACGGCTCTTATTTATTTTTTCGGATTATTTACTTAATTTTGCGATGTGTTTACTAATCGTTCGGGGGCCTTAATAGTGCTTCTAGGCGATAATTGTTCGTTCAGGGGCTCAAAAATATACCCCCGAATTTTTAATTATTTTCTAGAATTTAGAGTTAATTTTCCCGAATTTTTAGCAATTTTTTCGCAATTTTTAAATAAATAAACGATTTGAATAAATAAAAAACGATTTTTAATACCGATTTATGGCGTGGTTCGATCTGAGCCGTTGATCATGGTCGAACTCGAATTTCTGAGAGATCCAGTGGCTGTTATCGCTCGGAAGCTTTTTTCTCCGTTTACGGGCTCGGAAAGGCACTTGCTCGGCCGCCGACCGAAGACAGGGGGTCTCGGCCGGCCGAGCGACGTGGCGCAATCTGAGTCATCGGATGATGGTGTGAATCCCAAGAAAACGCTATCTTGTCTTTTAGTGCACGCGGCACAATCTGGACCGTTTGTCATCAAGAGCACGAATTTCTGGGAGATCCAACGGTCGTAGTAGCTCGGTGTCTTTTTTCTCCGTTTGCGAGCTCGGAAAGGCACTTGCTCGTCCGCCGACCGGAGAGAGGGGGTCTCGGCAAATCCGAGCGACGTGGCGCAATCTGAGCCGTCGGATGGCGACGCGCATCTCGAGACGGGCACATTCCCTAAGAAAATACTATCTTGTCGTTTAGTGTCCTCGATGGGATCTGGGCCGTCTGATCAAGATCAGGTGCGATTTTTGAGGAGAAAGTGAGTTTTCTCCGTTTGCGAGCTCGGAAAGGCACTTGCTCGTCCGCCGACCGGAGGGAGGGGGTCTCGGCAAATCCGAGCGACGTGGCGCAATCTGAGCCGTCGGATGGCGACGCGCATCTCGAGACGGGCACATTCCCCAAGAAAACACTATCTTGTCGTTTAGCGTCGGTGGGAAGATCTGAGCCGTCTGATCGAGATCATGCGCGAAAGTTGAGGAGAAAGTGTGTTTTCTCCGTTTGCGGCTCGGGAAGGCACTTGCTCGGTAGCCGACCGAAGACAGGGGGTCTCGGCAGGTCGGGCGACGTGGCGCGAACTGTCTCGAGATGATTCTGTTCCCAAGGACATTAATGGTGCCTCGGGGTTTGTGCGGCGTTCTGCCTTCCCCAGGTCATTAAGGATAACTCCTTCAATTAATGCGTGGCGTTTCAACTTCCGAGGGTCATAATGGCTGGTTCTTGGAGGTTAGGCTATAAGTACTCCATTCCCCTTGTCATTTCAGTCGCAGCAATGTTGAGTTTTAGACCTCGGTGGTGTCTGCCTCTGGCGGACGCCAGTCTTGTGGGGTCTTGACCTTGATAGGTTCGGAGGGGTGGCCACTCTACTGCCTTCTTCTTCTCCCGTTCCTGACGGCCCTCATTGTGGGTGTCAGGGTCGGGGGAGAACGAGGCAGGAGTAGTGATGACTGTGATCCGAACCCGAGGTATGAGTCGCTCCGGGACGATGGGTGGTCGTTCTTCCACCAAGGTCTTCTGCCGACTCCAGCTGTCCCGAGGTGGGTGGCGGGGTCGGAGGAGATCATGGTGGAAGAGGTGACGATCCAAATTCGGACCCGGGGGCCAAGTTGCTTCGGAAGGACGAGCGGTCGTTCTTCCGCCATGATCTTCGGCGTTCCGGGCTTGTTGTTTGCAACTGTGAAGGCTCTGTTGCCAGAGTCCTCTATCAGGCCGAACCTTCACAGTTACAATCAACTAGCTCGGAATGGTGCGCTTCTCCCGATCTCTGAGTGTTGATCTGCTTTCGACCGGGGCCCGTGGGTCGGCGGAATACCGACTGAGACCCCGGGGCCTGGGGGGTGCTCGCCGAGGGCGGTGCCTTAAAACTTTGAATCAAAACTTTTTCTGGTTTCTCTAGACACAGGTGGGGCGTCCGAGGGACCTGACGCAATCTGAACCGTTGGATGGTGGCTGCGCATCTCGAGACGGGCACATTTCTCAAGAAAACACTATCTTGTCGTTTAGTGTCCTCGGCGAGATCTGGGCCGTCTGATCGAGATTATGCACGAAAGTTGAGGAGAAAGTGCGTTTTCTCCATTTGTTGGCTCGGAATGGTACTTGCTCGGAGACCGACCGGAGTCCGTGCAATCTGGCTCGGATTGCATTTTGCTCGGATTCAGATCCCATTGCGCCGAGCTAGTTGACTTGGTGAGGAAGGCAGTTGTGTTGGGCCTTCGCGACGTTTCGAGAGCAGCCCAAAAGTCGCGCTCTTTCGTTTGGAAGTCCAAAGGACGTTCTATTTTACCATAAATCTTCACCCCCCCTTAGACCAAGTCTCATTTTTTACTTTTACTCTCTCTCTTCAGTTTTTACTTTGTCTTCGAAGTTTTCAGCTCTCTGGTGGCGGTGCTAGCTGTCGCGGTAGCGTTCCTTGTCTCCGGCGAACTTTCCGACCGTACCTATCACTTCAAGGTCAGTCTCTTTCCCTTCACTTTTAGAAAAAATGGTTAAGATCACGGATGAGACCCCCGCCTCGGAGCAAGCCGTTGGCCGAGGGGATAAAGGGAAGGAAGTAGTGGAGCCGAGCGATCAGAATGTCGTTCATCCGGACAGAGAGGGCGAAGTGGCCGAGCTGCCTAAGGAGGTTGCGGCGGTGTCCCGGGAGGGCAAGGCCGTGGTCACGATCGTGGGAACGCCGAAGACGGCTGGAGCATTCGGTCGGCAACCCATTTCTCTGTCGAGAGTGGGGGGCGTACGGGACTACGCCGAGGACACCTTGGAGAGAGTGATACAAGGTACGGCTAAGTTGGTGGAGGAGAACGAGCCGAGGGCGCTGTCCGAGGTGGACCATACCATCTCGTCTCTCACCGAGGGTGACCTCCACCTGATCCGAGAGGGCTTCCGGATCCCTGCCGACTATGGACTGCTCCTCCCCGGGCCGGGTTTCCGAGCCAACACAAAGTCCTCGTCGGACGTGTGCGTCTTTCCGGTCGACTTCCTTATTGCCGGACTCCGCTTTCCCCTCCACCCGTTCGTGGTTGATGTCCTGACATGGTACGGTTTGAGCCCGGCCCAGCTGATGCCGAACACATGGAGGCACGTCATGGCATTCGTCCTCCGATGCCAAGAGGTCGGCGGTAAGCCGAGTATGTTCCTCTTTCGGAGTCTCTACCGACCCTGTCAGCCAAGGCGAGACGAACAGAGGTTCTATCTTTCGCCCCGGACGGGCGTGAAGCTGATCGAGAATCCGGACTCGATCAAACATTGGAAGGAGAAGTACTTCCTCATCCGAGCTCCGGCGCCGTGGGTGATACCGACGGTTTGGGCAAAGGAGGGTCTGCCCAAGCGGACCAAGAAGGAGGCAGCGCTGAGTGATGAGGAGGCGGAGGTCCAGAAGAAGCTCCTCGCCCTGCCAGCGCTAAGCTGGAAAGAAATTACCGAGGAGGATCTGTTCCGAGGGGGTCTCAGTCCGATCGACCCTAGTATGCTTCTGGTATTTATACTCTTTGCTTAAAGTTCATGAAAATTTTTCTAAGTTTTTTCATTCGGCTTGTGCAGAGACGATGAAGCTGGATTACAAAGCTCTGGTGGCGAAGGGCCGGTCGGAGCAGGAGGCGAAGAAGAAGAGGCCTTCGGTAGGGCCTCAGGACAGCCGAGCCTCGAAGAAGCCTTCGGTCGAGAAGACCGCCGACCAACCGAAGGTCGCGGTCCTCGAGCAGGGGGAGATCAGGGTCCTCGACTCTCCTGCCTCGGGTGCGCCGACACCGCCTTCGAAGGGGGATGCCCCCGGTTCGTCGAGCGGTGCATTCGGCGTGAAGGAGGTGTTGTCCCTCCAGGTTCCGTCCCTCACTGCCGAGGCGGAGAAGATCTTGACCGAGCGTCATAAGCATATCTTCGTCCCCGACTGGCAGGTGATGAACGTCGACGGCTTCTTGGGCGACGGCAACATCTGCATGGAGGCGGTGAGGCACCTGCCGACCCCGAAGGATCGAGCGACCCTGAAGGCCGGGCTGGCAGGGGACGCCGTGATGCAGATTGCTCGGAATACTATGTCGGTAAGCAGGCCGAGCCCTCCCTCATCAAGATTTCTTTCTTAGAATTTTTCTAAGTCTTTGGGTTCGAATTTTAATGTGTCGTTCCTTTTCAGACTCTCTGCCACTTCAATTTCCTACTCGAGGAGTTTGCGAACAAGGAGCAGGAGAACGAGCGGGAGAGGGCGGAGCGCATCAAGGCCACACAGCTGCTTGATGCCGAGCAGCTCCTCTCGGCGAAGAGGGGTGCTGAAGTGAAGGGGCTGGAGCAGTAGCTGGCCGACGCCATTCAGCTGTCGAAGGACGCGGCGGCCAAACTTGAGGCCTCGGAGAAGGAGGCTGCCGAGCTGAAGGAGGCACTGGCCAACGCTCGGTCGGAAGCGGAGAAGGCTCGAAAGAGGGCCGACAGGATCATGGCCAAACACCAGAAGAAGGTGAAGAAGGTGAGGAAGGCCGTGCAGGAGGAGGCCGCGCAGCACATGCTCCAGAACATGGAGGAAGCCTACGGTCGAGCCCTACTCCACGTAGCCGCCAAGAACCCGGGCTTCGACACGTCCTCCTACCGCTTTTACGACCCCGTGGAAGGGGAGGAGGGTGTTCCCGAGGGGTTGCTCGACCCCGAGGGAGAGACGGAAGGCGTCGAAGGCCCAGGGGAGACCGAAGCCGAGGGCGAGGAGGAGGACGATTCCGAGGAGGAGAGCGGGAGCGAGGACGGAGGCGAGGGCCGTGGCGAGGACAAGGCCGGGGGGTCGACGGACCCTAACGACAAAAAGGTCGACCCCTGACTCGGTTGTCTTTTTTAGCCTTCCTTTTTTTTTGTAAGCCTAACTGCGGACTGGCCACCGCTTGTGTAAAACTTTCACCTCGGTTTTGAATGACAACATTTTGTTTGGCAAAAATTTATCCAAGTGTTGAGCCTCGGATTTACGTGTGACTAGTTGTAGATGTTTCCGCGTATTGTCCCATCGGATTTATCTCCGCTTTTCAGGTGAAGTTCAGTCCGATCACGGAGGTTGTATACCTTCGGAAGGAGCTGGCGAAAACGAAGGGCGAGCTCTCGCAGAGCCGACAGAATCGGTTTCTCCTGCTCGGCAAGCTGGAGGAGACGAAGGCAGCTGTGCGGAGGTACTGCCGCGAGCTGTGGCAACTGCGAAAGTACCCCCAAGCTC
Organism: Hemerocallis citrina; assembly: GCA_017893485.1. NCBI lineage: Eukaryota > Viridiplantae > Streptophyta > Magnoliopsida > Asparagales > Asphodelaceae > Hemerocallis > Hemerocallis citrina. The sequence continues at coordinate 18,260,829 of CM030364.1, read as the reverse complement.
CTTGTCCCGAAGGGGAAGTCGAGCGGCTCCGTAGAGAGCTCACTGCCGCCGAGCAGAAGAATGACGACCTTTTGGCTGAGGTCCAACACTTGGAATTATCGGAGAAAGAACGCTTGGCGGCGGAAGAGAAGTTGACTTCCGAGCTGGAGAAGGCGTCGTTCGAGCGCAAGAGGCTATTGGCCGAAGTCGACAAGCTCAGAAGGATCACGATAGACAGGGGGATCGAGGTCACCCACTTCCGACGGCTTGCGACCGATGGTGCCAACGCCTCTGGCTCGTCGAGGCCTTCTCGTCCGAGGAAGTTGGCGAAGGGCGATGCTCTGAGAGACAGAATCATTGAACTGGAGGAAGAGATTGCGTCGCTCAAGCCTGTGCCGGAGAGGGCTAACGTCCGCAGTACGTCGTGCACCTGCGAAGAGAGCGAGAGGGAGATTTCTTTTTATGAACTCGCAACACGTTTGCCTGCGGCTAGGCGGAGCCCTGCCGACGCTCAGAGTAGCGCAGCCGTCTTGTCGAGCGGTGCCTCGGCCGGCGCCACAATTAGGGTCGGCAGCGAAGGGGGTTCACGCTTCATTGGTTTAGGATCGAGTTCGGAGGGTAGGCCTCGTCGTCCTCGCCTTTCCCTGAACCGAAGTGTTCCCCTTCCGAAGAGGCCCTGATCATGTAGTTTTATGTTCCTTCGGATTTGTTGTAAAACTTTGTAGTAGAGTCGGTCTTGATGTATGTGAAGACAATATATATGAGTTTGTAAGTTTGTTTGGATAATTTTTCAAGTCTTGTGCCTCGGAAGTGTATTGAAAACTTGCAATTCGTTCTCCTTTCTTTTCAGCTCGAGGCGACCGACCCTTATGCTGATTTCCACGGTTCGGATGACGAATCTGAATCCGAAGCCACTTCTGGGATGGCGGCTCTGAGTCCCAGGAGCGTCGAGCTGGAGTTACGCCGAGCTGAAAGTGAGCGGGCCCACTTCTCGTCCGTCCTCGACCTTCGGGAAGCGGAGATCCAACGCCTGGAGAATAGGATTGCCGAGTTGAGCCCTGGAGGGGGGACGAAGATTCGCAAACCGCTTTCAGCAATGCTCTTCGGGTCCAGTGTATCCGGCATAACCAGTCGAAGATTATAGCCGAGCGGGACGATTTGCTCTCGGAGATTAGACACTTGCAGACTGTGGTGGCAAAGCTCCGGAAGGGTACAGGGGAGCTATCAGCCGAGGAGGACGGACAGGCGACCAAACAGTCTAGTGAAGATATTTCCATATGAGGGCCAAGTATAGTGGGTCGGCGTCGTGCATTTTATTTGCAAACACTTTGTAACCATGGAACAGATGCGCTTTGTATTACAGTCTGGTTGTTTAATAAAACATCTTTCATTGCTCTGCATATTTGTCTTGCTTATAACTGTGTTGGTCGCGCCGAGGTCCTTGAACCGAACGTGTTAGTTCCGTCGGCGAGAGTGTTGAACCGAACGGGTTCCTATATGTACGGTGTTTTGTCGTTTAGTGACTCTGACAAGGTACGGCGCGAATATCTAGGCGGCTCTGTCCCCAAGAAAGCGCTATCTTGTCGTTTAGCGCAGGTGGCGAGATCTGAGTCGTTGAACGCAGGCACGAATCTCGAGGCGGCTCAGTTCCCAAGAAAACGCTATCTTGTCGTTTAGCGCCGGTGGCAAGATCTGGGCCGTCTGATCGAGATCATGCGCGAAAGTTGAGGAGAAAGTGAGTTTTCTCCGTTTGCGAGCTCGGGAAGGCACTAGCTCGGTAGCCGACCGAAGGCGTAGGGCTTCGGGCTTCGGCTGTTAGGCAACGGTGCTCGGATTATGTGGCCGGACGTAGCTTCGGTGTTCCTCCGCTGACGAAGCGGAGTGGAGGTCCACTCCCAGTCTGCCGCGAAGCAAGCTTGGGGGGGCTGGGAGTCAAGTGTTGGACCCCGGGACCATCGTTGTAGTCCAATGGTTGTGGGAGCAATTCCGAACGACGATCTACCCCTGGCTCGCTCGGAGGCGAGCCGAGGAGGTAAAGTCAAGCCGAGTGTTGGACTCCGAACCATCGGTGAAGTTCGACGGTTGTGGGAGCAATTCCGAACGGCGATCTACCCCTGGCTCGCCCGGAGGCGAGCCGAGGAGGTAAAGTCGAACCGAGTGTTGGACTCCGAACCATCGGTGAAGTTCAACGGTTGTGGGAGCAATTCCGAACGGCGATCTACCCCTGGCTCGCCCGGAGGCGAGCCGAGGAGGTAAAGTCGAGCCGAGTGTTGGACTCCGAACCATCGGTGTAGTTCAACGGTTGTGGGAGCAATTCCGAACGGCGATCTACCCCTGGCTCGCCCGGAGGCGAGCCGAGGAGGTAAAGTCGAGCCGAGTGTTGGACTCCGAACCATCGGTGTAGTTCAACGGTTGTGGGAGCAATTCCGAACGGCGATCTACCCCTGGCTCGCCCGGAGGCGAGCCGAGGAGGTAAAGTCGAGCCGAGTGTTGGACTCCGAACCATCGGTTTAGTTCAACGGTTGTGGGAGCAATTCCGAACGGCGATCTACCCCTGGCTCGCTCGGAGGCGAGCCGAGGAGGTAAAGTCGAGCCGAGCGTGGACTCCGAACCATTGGTTGAAATCTCAGTTTAAAAAGCAGTTGATAAGAGGGGAGAGAAGCATGCGAATTCAAAAACACGAAAGAGCTTTCTTTATTGATAATCGACGGCGAACCGTTTTACATAGTACAATTTATGAAAATAGGTTACAAGTCGGAGGACTGGAATGGCTCGATATCCTATGATACTTAGAGTGGCGCCGGAGCGCTTTCCTGGTATTTTAGGAGGTGGTCGGCATTCCAGGTCCTCGGAAGCTCTCTACCCTCTAGGTCTTCAAGACGATATGTCCCGGGCCGAACTACCCTCGTGATCCTGTACGGCCCCTCCCAGTTCGGAGCCAGCTTGCTCTTCTGACTGGGGAAGGATATGGCTAGCTTTCTCAAGACCAAATCTCCTTGCTTAAGGTTGGCGGGTCGGACCTTTTTGTTGTACGCTAGTTCAACCCTTCTTCGGTAAATCTGCTGCCGAATTGACGCCCTTTCCCTCAGCTCATCTATCAGGTCCAAGTCTGCTCTGAGGTCCCTGGCATTCTGTGCTTCGTCATAGGCTGTGAGCCGAGGGGAAGGTATTCTGACCTCGAGAGGTATCACGGCCTCGGACCCATAGGTGAGGTTGAAAGGGGACTCGCCTGTGGGGGTCCGCTTGCTCGTGCGGTAGTTCCATAGGACGTTGGGGAGTTGGTCGACCCATAAGCCCTTGGAACTTTTGTCTAGCCTTTTCTTGATGCCTGCGAGGATCTGCCGATTAGCATTTTCTGCCTGTCCGTTCGACTGAGGGTGGGAGACGGACGAGAAGCGCTGCTGGATGGCCAGGTCGTCGCATAGAGCTCAGAATGCTGCGCCAGTGAACTGAGTCCGTTGTCCGTCACGCGGACGCGGGGGACGCCGAACCTACAAATGACGCTCTTCCAGAAGAACTGTACCACCTTGTTCTCGGTTATAGTGGCGAGGGGCTCGGCCTCGACCCACTTCGAGAAGTAGTCGATGATCACGACCAAGAACTTGAACTGACCCGGAGCCGGAGGGAAAGGCCCTAGTAAATCCATCCTCCACATTGCGAAGGGGATGGGACTTGATAGGGAGGCAAGGTTGGCCTGAGGGAGGCGTCGGATGCTGGAGTGTCTCTGACAAGAGCTGCATTGCCGAACGTGTCGCTCGGCGTCTTGAAGGAGGGTCGGCCAGAAGTACCCATAATTCAAAGCTTTTCGGGCCAAGGACCTAAATCCTGAGTGCGCCCCTCCGATGCCTTCGTGGAGCTCTTGTAGGGCGTATTCGGCCTGATCCGGAGAGAGGCACCTTAGGTACAGTCGGCCGTCTATTTGAGAGAAAGAGCGTTTGTATAGGATGCCCTCGATCAAGACATACCGCTCGGCCCGGGCTCTAACTCGGCGAGCCTCTTTGGGGTCTTCGGGTAGGAGCCCGTCCCTTAAGAACTCCACTAAAGGCTTCATCCAATTATCTTGTAACATGACTGGCAACGATTTTGCCGAGCCAGGTGTTTCGTCTTCGATGCTCGGCTTAGAGAGGACTTCGATCAATACGGTTTGTTCGAGACCTTGCAGGGAGGACGAGGCCAATTTGGAGAGGGCATCGGCCTGTGAGTTCTCTTCACGAGGGACCTGCTGGATGAGCGCCTCCTCGAACCGGCCCATAAGGGCCCGAACCTTAGCAAGGTACTTCGCCATCCGCTCGTCCCGGGCCTCGTACTCGCCCAAGACCTGGTTTACGACGAGCTGGGAATCGCTGTGGATTCGGAGGCACTGCGCCCCAGCACTTCATGCAAGTTCGAGGCCAGCAATGAGTGCTTCGTACTCTGCCTCATTATTCGAGGCCTTGAAGTGCATGCGGATCGCGTACTGGAGGACGAAGTCGTCAGGGCCGTTTAGAATGATGCCTGCGCCGCTTCCTTCATTACAGGAGGATCCGTCCACGAAGACTGTCCAAATGGGGGGCCCATTCGGAATGTGTTCGGCCTCGGGGATAGTGGACTCCACGATGAAGTCGGCGAGTGCCTGCGCCTTAATTGCTGTCCGAGGCTGGTAAGAGATGTCATGCTGGCTCAGCTCTATGGACCACTTCATCAGCCGGCCCGAGGTCTCAGGCTTGTAGAGGATCTGCTTTAGGGGTTGGTCGGTGAGGACGACGATCGAGTGGGACTGAAAGTATGGCCGAAGCTTCCTCGCCGCTGTGACTAGGGCGTAGGCCATCTTCTCTATCTTCGGATAGCGGAGCTCGGCGTCCCGAAGCACCTTGCTCACGTAGTAGATAGGCCTTTGGGACCGGTCCTCCTCTCTTACCAGGACTGCACTAAGGGTCTGCTCGGAAGCAGCCAAGTAGACGAAGAGAGTCTCACCCGGGACCAGTTTGCTAAGCAGAGGGGGGTTTACCAAGTATGCCTTCAGTTGGTCGAACGATTCCTGCTGCGGTTGGCCCCACTCAAAACCCTTAGCCCCCCTGAGTGCTTTGAAGAAGGGGAGGCACTTTTCCCCCGACTTGGAGAGGAACCGACCGATAGCGGCGAGCCGACCGGTAAGCTTCTGCACCTCCTTGATGTTCCGAGGCGGGGCCATGTCTAATATGGCCTTAATCTTCTCGGGGTTAGCTTCGATTCCTCGTTGGCTTACCATGAAGCCGAGGAATTTTCCCGAGGAGACCCCGAACGCACACTTGTTCGGGTTCAGCCGCATGCTGTGCCTTCTCAACACGCCGAAGGCCTCTTGGAGGTTGGCCACGTGATCAGTGCCTCGGATGCTTTTGACGAGCATGTCGTCAACGTACACCTCCATATTCCGACCTATCTGGTTCTGGAAGACCTTATTGACGAGGCGCTGATAGGTGGCGCCCGCGTTCTTCAACCCGAACGGCATGACCCGATAGCAGTAGAGGCCCTGGTCGGTGATGAAGGAGGTCTTTGAAATGTCCGGAGGGAACATTCGGATTTGGTTATAGCCCGAGAAGGCATCCATGAAGCTGAGGAGCTCATGGCCCGAGGTGGCGTCAATGAGGGTGTCGATGTTTGGAAGAGGGAATGGGTCCTTCGGACATGCCTTATTCAGGTCGGTGAAGTCAATGCATATTCTCCAGGAGCCGTTGGATTTCTTGACCATTACAACATTGGAGAGCCACTCAGGGTAATTTACCTCCTGTATGAACCTGGCCTTCAGCAGTTTATCCACCTCCTCCTTGATGGCCTGCTGTCGCTCGGGAGCGAACTTTCGCCTCTTCTGTTGAACCGGTTTGCACCCCGGTTCGACACTCAGGCGATGGACGAGCAGCTCCTCGGAAATGCCGGGCATGTCCGCAGCCGACCAGGCGAACAAGTCACGGTTATCCCGGATGCATTGAATCAGGTCTGAGCACAGTGCGGTCGACAAGGGCTTGCTGATGAGGAATTTCCGGCTCGGATCCTCATCCGAGAAGAGCACTTCTTCTAACTCGTCCGCCGGCTCGGACGTTGGCCGAACTTTCGGCTCGGGGATTTCTAGTGTCTCGAGCGAGAGCACTGGTCCCCCTGTGGAAGTCATGTAGCACTTCCGGGCTGTCTCTTGGCTTCCCCTGACTTCCCCTATCCCTGACCGAGTGGGGAACTTCATTTTGAGATGGTATGCCGAGGGGATAGCTTCCAGGGCGGCTAGGCCGGGTCGGCCCAGAATGACATTATACGCTGCCGGGACATCGACGACCATGAAGTCCATCGGCTCGGTCTGGGTAGTAGGGGTGTTTCCGGCTGTCACGTCTAGGGTTATCACCCCCTCGACAGTTACCGGGACCCCCGTGAACCCGTGGAGTGTGTAACCGGCCGGCTTGAGGCGGTCCCGAGACAGCTGCAAGCCTCGGAAGGCCGAGAGGAAGAGGATATTGACCGAACTCCCATTGTCTACTAAAATCCTCTGCACCTTGAAGTTGGCCATGCGGAGGTCTATGACGAGGGCATCACAGTGTGGGGTTCGGACCCCTTCGAGGTCTGCGTCGGAGAAAGACACAGGGACGCCGAGACCTTTGGGGGGAGGGGCGCTGTGAACCGAGTTGACCTCTCGGACGAAGGCCTTTCGGGAGGAATTAGAGGAGCCCCCCATGGGGCCTCCGTGGATCAGGTGCAGAATCCGTTCTTCCTCGAACTCGGGTGTCTCTTCGCGTCGCTCGGAGCGCTTGTTAGCCCCCCGAGGCGGTGGAGAATTGCGATCCGCCCGATCGTTAGCCTTCATGAACTTGGCCAACAGCCCCCTCCGGATGAGGGCTTCTATCTCATCCCTCAGTGCTCGGCAGTCGTTCGTGTCGTGGCCGTGGTCCCGATGGTAACGACACCATTTATCTTTGTTCCTCCTCTTCGCCGGGGTGTGCATCCTCGGAGCTGGAGGGATGACTCCCTCCTTCTCCACTTCCATCAGGATGGTGGAGACATTAGTGGTGAGGGGAGTGAACTTCTCGAACCCGGGGGGAGGGCGACGCTGACCGCCGTTGTCCTTCTGAGCTTTCTTGGACCCCTCTTCCCCCGTCGCCTTCCTCTTCGACCTCGAGGAGGACCCCCTGAAGCTCGGGAGGGCTTCAGCCTCCTCTGCTCGGATATACTTCTCGCACCTCAGGAGGAGGTCGGCGAAGTCATGCGCGGGCTTCTTAGCTAGGGACGATCGGAGGTTGGCATTGAGAACGTTCGACTGGAACGCCACGGTCGCCACTGACTGGTCTAAGGAGGCGATAGACCTGACTTCTGCGGTGAATCTCTTCACATAGTCCCGCAGCTTCTCGTCTCTTTCCTGCTGCAGGTTCAGTACGGAGAGGCTTGTCTTCTCGGCCCGCCTGCTACTCACGAAGTGAGTTATGAACAGTGTTTCAAACTGCTCGAACGAGAAGATGGAGGAGGGAGCGAGTCTGGAATACCATTCCCGAGCCGACCCCCTGAGGGTGGCGGGGAGGGTCCTGCAGAGCACAGCGTCGGAAGCTTGATGGATCAGCATCAGGGTCTTGAAGCTTTCGACGTGATCAACTGGGTCGGATTCCCCTGAGTACGTTTCAAACTGCGGAGGTTTGAAACCCCTCGGTATGTGGGCCTCCATGATCGACCGAGAGAAAGGGGGTCTGCTGGGACGGACCGTTCCTGCTCGGGACTCCTCCTCTCTGTCCATGCGGCCAATACGCCTTTCCACCTCATAGAGGCGGCGGATGAGGGCGTCGTCCCTCCGCTGGTAATCATACGATCCCCCGGACTCTTCTTCATAGGAAGGGGAGCGCGGACTGCGGTGCCGGTAGCCCTGGGATCGGCGAGGACTGTACTGCTGCTGCTGGCGGCTGGGAGCTGGGGAAGGACTTCGGGTTCGGCGGTGAGGACTGGGATCCCTCGGGGGCGTTGGAGCCCTCGGGGCATTTTGGGCGTTCCGCCGAAGGTTGAGAGCCTGTAGTACGGTGTCTTGGAACTGTAGGAACTCGGCACGGGTGATGGGTGCGTCATTGTTCCTGCGATGATGCCGATCCGCGGGGGACTGTGGCCTCCTCCTTCGGCACTCGAGCGAAGCCGCTCGGCCCCTTCGGTTCGGAGACCGTCTGTCGTCTCGGCGGTGAGGCGAGCGCTCACCATGATGCTGGCGGGAGGCTCCCTCTCGGGCCCGCCTCTCATCAAGGTGAGTGCGAAGGTCCTCATCCTTCTGGCGGTTCAGGAGTGTGTTGCGGAGGTCGGGATGATGAGAAGCCATTGAGTCCGAGGACCTATTATGGACCGAGACGTGGTCCGGGTTGAGTGGCTGCTTCTGCTTCCGACCGTTATGGCCGGAAGGGCCATTGTTGGGTTGCTGCTTGGGAAGAGGAGGCTGGCCCTGCTGGGCCGGCGGAGGAAGATCGGGCTGAGGAATAGGATTGAAAGGGGCTTCCTCTGTAGGGTCGGCGGGATTAGCCCCACGGTTTGACCCTCGGGATCTGACCTTCTTTGGCGGCATGGTTGGAGAGGACGACAGAGAAGGGGCTGAGGCTGTTCGTGTGGTTGTTTCCCACAGACGGCGCCAATCTGTTACCGCTGATTTCAGTGTGGGGGTAAACAGATAGAATTTGTGAGTCCGAGAACAACCTGAACAGTTGACTCAAGCTTTCTTGCTCCTGGCGCAACCTGCAAGGAAGTGCGAGACACCGGGGTTGATTCCGGCGATGCACCCTCCGACGCTCTTGTCAGTAATCAGAAGAGATTAAGAAAGAGCTTAAAAGTGGTGAAAAAGTGATTAACCTGGTCATGGTGGTAGAGGAGTTGTATTTATAGTCGCCAGGGGAGCCGTTTAAGGGTCTGATTTCCTGTGTAACAGCCGGGAGCAAAATCCTCAGTCTGTTTAGGAAATCTTTCCTTGATTCGCGGCGGGAGCAAATCAGGGCCGTTGATTTGGCCAAATCAGGGATCCTGGTTTGTCTCTCGTTGGTTTGGGTTCGCCTTGGGTCGGGACCCGTACCCAATAGGTGTGGATTCGTTCGCGGGTTATTGGATCTGTGAGAAGGAGATTCAGTACCCGCCTTCGCGGGTTATTGGATCTGTGAGAAAGAGATTCAGTACCCGCCTTGGATCCACTTGTATGTGAAATTACCATTTCACCCCCGAGCATCAAGATTCGTGCCCAATCTGGACGGTTCCGATTTAACCCCATTTTTAGCCATATCAATTGGTATACTATTTTACTTGATATTAGAGCAATACAAGTACGAATTCCACCAGCTACTCAATATTAAATACAATATTTTTTGATGACATGGATAGAGTCATAAGACTCCAGCCCAATAAATAAATAAAAAGAATAACGTAATAGATACAGAACAATTTACATGCTGTAAAATGGGAAAATAAACAACAGCGAACAAAGAAAACCACCGAGTTATCCAACAGCAATAGAGGTAATTGCCCAAAAAATACAGAAATAAACAAAACAACAAAGAGCATCAGCCAACAACTAAAACAGATCAGGCTAAAGGCACCGCAGATCAGGCAAAAGGCATCGGAAGAAAATGCCGATGAAAAACTGTTGCTGCAGCTAACAAAGAAGTAAGCACTGTAAAAGATCAGCTATACCCGGCTGTGACGCCAATAGCCTGAACAGACCCCGTCCCTGTGGTGTAGAGCGACCAAACAGAAAATCGGCAACTGAAAAGCCGGATCATCATCCACCACAGTTACCGCAAATCCGCTGAAAGTCCAACGGCAATGCAGCAGGGAAAAAACCCCAGGCAGGCAACCCCGCAATCGAACCTGAACAAACAAAACAAAGACAAAATGAAGTAGCCGAGAACAAGAAGCAAAGAAGCTCACAGGAATCCTCCTGAACATATAAGTACTGCTACATATAGTCAGGTATTGGCTCACAAAGATATAAAAATGGCAGTCAGCTAACTCCAGAATTTTGGTTTATTGGTAGGTTGCTGACGCTTTACACCCTTCCTAACCCATCCCCTGGATCATTTTGCATGTCCTAATCATAATTCCTCTAAATTAATTCCTCCCAAATTTTCATACTGAGTAATGCTTCAGCCACTACCAATTTCACTACCATTCTCTTCGCTACCTTATGTGGCATACTTTTATTGAAAAGTTCCCTCACCTACTCTATCTTTTCCTACCTATTAGAGTGTGCCACCTAAGTTAGTGAAGAAAAATGTAGTGAAATTGGTAGTGGATGTAGCATTACTCTTTCATACCTGGATTTATAGCTGTCCTACAAAAAAGAAAAGTTAATACTTAATATCTCTTTCTTCAGAAAAAGAAAAATAATTAATATCTGCCCGGCCAATCTAATTATTTTCCATATCAATTAAAAAATTCTCATTTGCTAGAACTTTATGTAAAATTTCATATATTCATATACGGCTCCTATTTAAACCCCCTAAAACAATCTTTGAGAGGGAAACAAAGATATCATCAATGGCAAGAAAGCACTTGGCTTATATTTCAAACGATGTCGTCCGTCGTGCTGCCTTCGAGAAGCGCCGCCGATGCCTTCTAAAAAAAGTCAGTGAACTTTCCACCCTTTGCGATGTCACTGCTTGTGCCGTCATTTACGAGATCGGCATGGACCAACCAGAAGTCTTTCCTAGCGAGCTCGAAGCCCGTCAGATCCTCCAGGATTTTCGGACCCAACCTGAGCATGTCCAGTCGAAGAAGATGATCAACCATGAGAAGTTTCTCCACCACCGAGTGGAGAAGTTGAAGGATCAGTTGACCCGAATGCGTAGGTCGACCCACGAGCTCGAGCTCACTGCTTTAATCTATGAGGGCCTATCGGGTCGTGGGCTTGATGGGATTGGAGTGGAGGATGTGGTTGGAATCACCAATTTTGTTAACGCGAGTTTGAAGGCAGTTCAGATGAGGAAGGAAGCTCTTCATGTTGGAGCTAACGAGAGATACGGATCATCTACAGGCTTGATGGGCGATGGGCCTCATGGATCAGGGGAGCATGGTTTGTACAAGGGTCAACTAGGAGAGATTCAACAGCCGTTTGTAATGAATCTAGGGTTTGGAGGTCCGAGCAAGCCCAGCCTATGGATTGAGCCAATGGGGGAATCTCCCGTCTTCCCTCCTAACTCCTAAGAATAACTAAGTTAGGGTTTTGAGAGTTTGGCGTCTAGGTCAAGTGTGAGTGTCTGCCATTTTTTCCTTAATTTTCCCAATGTTTTCTTAGGTTATGCGTGTCTTAGTTGATGGATGCTTGGATGGTCGTTTTTCTTAGGTTATGCTTGGATGCTTGGATGTCTTAGGGCGTTCAGGGTAAAGCATGAGTGTCTGCTATTTTTCATTTTTCTTTTTTCTCGGTGTTCTGTTATGTGGTGTCATGGATGCCTGAATGGTTGGTTCTCTGGTCTGAAAAGTATGGTGTCTAAGATCAAGTGTGAGCGTCTGCAATTCATTTTCAGATCTATTATGTTGTGTCTTAATTTAGTTATGAATGTCTACATGGTTGGTTTCGGGGGTTTGGGTTTTGGGTTTATGTGATAATAGTTAGGGAATACGTACAGAACCTAGAGGGGGCACTTTAGGATTTTCCTAAAGTATCACCCATTCGGCATACTTTTCTTCTCCGAATGCATGATCCACACCGTTCATTGTGATGTATATGTCATAAAATTTATGCATATGTAAAATCACGATGTTAGAACATGGCTTACTCGTGTATCAAATCATGTCATTTTTTGCATGTTGAAAAGTCATTCATTTTACAAGTACATAGTGAATGTGCAAAACATATCTAAACCTCATGATTTTGCAAATGCATAGGTTTTCTAATAGGTAGATCATATTGAACAGTATGGAGTATGTGTTTCGTGGGGAAAAAAAACATATCAAATGGGCGACTATTGTGTAACCCATGTTTCCCATTTCTTGTATTTTGGGTGTATTTTCTTTTTCCATATATTTTCTGTATTTAAAAATTTCTATAACTTTGTTTTCGCTTTCAATTCTTTTTCAACAATTATTACTTTTACAATTGATCGAATGTTAACAAAATACTAGGTTTGCCCGTTGACACGTGCCTATGGCACGTCTTCGAAACGGTGCACCTTGTTTGATCATATAAAATAGTTTTGGAAGTCCAGCAAATTAATTGAAGTAGCAAACATATTATATGAGAAACTTTTTGGGGTCCAGCAAAAAACATATTATATGATTTTTTTGATTTTTTTGAATTATTTTTAAAATTTTTAAAGTTTTAAAATTTTTATTTTTTTTAGTTTTTTAATTTTTTATTTTTTAAAATTTTAAAAAAAATTATTTTCTTAATTTTTTGAATAGAAAAGGGAGGGAAAGAGAGAGAAAAAAAATTAAATAAATATAGGAGTTGCTTTGGGTAGGGGATTTGAATTTGAGTTCTGGGGGGAAACTTTTGGAGGGAAAAATATATTTTGTAAGGTTAGATCTGGACCTTTGATTTTTTAGGGGATTGAAGGAGAGCCACTTGATAGCTTTCTTTGTGTTTTATTATATAGATTATTCTGGTTTCGATGAAATTTCTATTTCTTTTCATTATTCGAAAATTTTATTTCGAATAACGGTATATTGAATTTTATTTTATATTCTTATTTGATCGACTGCTTATTATATATTATTACTGGTTGGATTATTTTAATAATCCTGTTAAACTCGATTTTTGCATATATTATTATTATTACCTTTGATTTCTTATTAAAAACCCATCTCTACTTGTTGATTTCATTTGTATCCATTTCAAAATGAATTGTAATTAAATTACATTATTTTATAAAATTATATTTTATTAGTTATTGTATTTTTCTTATTGGGTTTTTAAAACCCAAACCCAATAATACCCATGAATTAACCCCTATTGGATCCACTACCCATTACCCTATATCTATCCACTAACCCTATTATATAAATACCCTAAACCTAAACCTAACCCTACCAATACTGTTCTACCCTATACAGCCGCCTTCATATTTCCCCATCTCTCCTTCCTCCCGCTCTCTCTCAAAACCCATCCATCCCGACCTCTCCCTGCGCCCTCTGCCCCGTCGTGCACCTCCCACCTCCAGCCTAACTCCCCTCGACGTCCTCCCCTGTGCCGCGGCACCGCGAAGTCGTAGCGCCACCCATCATCCCTCCCGCCTCAACTCCAGTCAAAGCACTCTCCTCCTTCCCCCGGTGATCCTCTGCCCCCTCGCACCGTCTCCCTCCCGTTGCGCTGCCCCATCTCCTCCTGGCGCCGCCAGCAAGACCACCGCGCCCCTGTCGCGCTGTCACCCTCCCAAAGCAGTAGCAACCATAGTGCGACGCTAGCGACTGTCGACCCCCCGTCGCACCGTCCCCCTTGGCGGCTGTGATGCCCCACCACGCCGGCAGCCCTGTCCTGCGTTGTTCCCGCCATCGCTTCCACCGTTGTGCAGCCGCCCCTACCACTGCCTGGCCACCGTCTCGCCGCCTGTCCCTCCTGCAGCCTCTCACCAGCCCGTCCTCCTGACGCCGGTAGTCCCGCCACCCCCCGGCTGTCCCTACTTGTGTGGTTGGTGTTTGGTCAGTTTTGATCATGTTGGATCTCGTCCGTTGGATCGCTTCATCATCATCTTGATCATCACCATCAGAGCATTCTAGGCCGTCTGATCGTTGATCATCATGATCGTGATCATCGTCTCCATCATCATCAAGATCTTGATCTCGACCGTTGGATCTCTTTTGATCATTATGATCGTGATCTTGATCTCGATCTTGATCTTCGATCTCGACCGTCGATTGGTTGATCAACTTGATATTGGCCACTGACCGTCTCGTTCGTCTTCTACTTGGTGAGTTAAACATTTAATCCACTTTTTGTTCTTATTCATCAATTATCAATCATGGTATAGTTACTCCTTTGGTACTCTTCTAATTCTTATATATTTTATGTTCGATCTCGGCCGTTGGATTCGCTTGATCTTCATCTTGATCACTGTTTTGATCATCGAGATCCGTGCCGATCATGCTTGTCGCCCGGGATCCATTCTCGTTATCCGTTGGATTCATCATCTACACCCTAAGGTAAGTATTCTTCTTGTACAAATTATTGTTCTAGTACAGGTGTTCAATTGAAAATAATGCAAATAGATAGTAGTTGTGACTCCTCCTTGTCTCATCGTTGTTGATCTAATATTATTCCTCATCGATTCCTTAATCTTAAGAGTCACAACCCTTTCATTGATACATTTACAAAACTAGTTGGACCCCTTTTTATCTCTTAATTATTTGATCATGAACCTTGGACTTGTGGACGTGTGTTGTGTGATGTATTGTGTTGATCTTGTTATTCTTTAGAGTTGAGAAAAACATGTGACTTGTTGATTTGATCCCCAATGCATCCGTATTTGTATCACACACTAATCTAGACTTATAATAGTCATTTATTATGCAACTTGCATATAAAAGAAATTCACACTCGCTGCTATTCTTGTCTTTACTTGCTGTTTCGACCCTAATAAAACCAAAATCTGAACTTGAGCCCTGAATATGAAATGTAGCCCTAAGTGTGTAGTTGCCAATAACATTCATAATTTTTGAATTCCGAGTTACGGTCTAGGAGATATCGCAATTTTACTGCTGTTGTGTCGGTAGTCGCAGATTCACGAAAACTGTTGCACCTCTTTAATTTACAAATTATTTTAACTATGTTACCAGAAAGTAAATGACTTGAAATTTTGCATGCTATTACTGGACACCCTAGAGAAAATTTTCAAATTTTCTCAGAATTAATTAAAGATGTTTCAATACTGTTTCATATGTACATTCTCAGTTTTACAAATTCTGGCTGAACACAAATGTTGTATAGTTTGCTGTTTTGACACATGTTACCTCAACTTTTATGCACCTTAATTATATGCGTTGGAACCGGACAGGAGTCTAGTTTCTAGACCTTCTGACGGATCCACTTTTTCTATCTTGTAGCAACAGGAATCGCAGTTTTGGTGCAGCAACGTCATGCTGTCCAGATTTGAGATTTTCGTTGTTCTTGATATTTCGATTTATTTTGACCCTCGAACATGTATCCTACCTAACCTATACTTGTCCCATGTTCTTGATTATGTTTGCTTGACATGTTTCGTACACTTTCATGCTTTCTTAATAATAATAATAAACAATAAGTCGGGGTTTAAGGAAAAGACCATAGTAGTGGACAATATAGGTAAGTGTACTCGGAAGGGGGCTCGTATTTCCCAGTACTCGGTTCATGAACCTATTGTACCTTGATGTATTCATGAAGCCATTACTTGGCTCATGAACCTGTTGTATTCAAGAACCCGCTGTGTGATTCTTGAACCTGTTAGTATTCACGAACTTGCTTCGTGAACCTGTTATTTTATTTTCGTATTCATGAACCGTGCCTGCTTGATACTTGATGCCTGAGTACACCACCCTTTAAAATCTATTACTAGGCCTAAACGAAATTGCATTGACTGTAGCAACTATGTGATAAAAGTATGGCACATGAAGTGCTACCTAGATAGTAATAACCACAAGACTTGATACATAAAACTTGAACTTTATATATGCTTACTTGATACTTGATTACATGATACATGAGACTTGATACTTGTACGTGACAACTTGACACATGGGACTTGTTACTTGACACTTGCAAGTGATACTTGTTACTTGATGCTTGGTACCATTACATATTCACTAGCCACATGTTTTACTACTAGTATTTGTTACCCAAACCTTGTCACTCGAGTTGTTCTTCTGCTAGCTAACTTTTTTGAATTCCCACTACATGTTGCATTCTTGATTCCAAATCTTGTTCCATGTTGCTTGTACTTGTTTTACTATTTGCGGCCCTAACTTGCACTAAGGGCGTTTATCTTGTTTTCCCTGTGTTTTTTCCTTTTATATTTATATACAGACTTTGGAGACGAATTGCCTGCTGAAATTGGTGAGCAGACATTCTAGGCTTTACTTGGAGAGGACTTGCTTAAATATTTTGTTTTCTTTGAGTTATTTATTTCTTTTGCTACATGAAACTTGTAACGGGCTCATGTTCCCGAGTTTTATCTTTTGTTCCAGATTTGAAAACCATTGAGATATTATTATTTGGTTTCAATTGTTTTCTGTTGTTTAATAAATTATTCATGCATGCGTGGTTGTGTACATTTTGTTATATTCTTGTTATGATACTGAGTCGATCCTACAGCTCATGAATGATGAAAATCATTCGCTGGGTTTTGTCACGCGCTCGTATTCCGTGTTTTAGGAAAACGGGGCATGACATATTGACTCTTAGTTTGGTGTGCACAAAATGTGCTTACAAATACTAATAAGTTTCAATTGAGATGTTCAGATTTTTAGGAATAAATATATCAATATGAAGCGACCAAGATTGAGTATCAAGTAAAAGAAGGAAAGTAATAAAAAAGAATTGCAAAATCATGCAAAAGAAGAAGTTATTCAAAAAGAGCACATGTTGATTAGTGCGCAAGAAAGCCAGTAAGATCAGGTTCTTTTTTTCCTAATATGTGAGGATTTTATATGTAATTAATTGATTCTTGATTGAAGAATATAAAGTGGTTTCGTCATAATCAGCACGATTGCGGTCGACCGTACCACATTGTCGGTCGACCACACCACAGTTGACCGCTCATCGCTGTTAAAATGATGAGACAGTCGACCATTCATCTTTTGACTTTCGATTAAAAGATGAACGGTTGTCTGTCCTTATTTGCATTCGACGTACCTCGCGCTTATTACTCTTTTGGAATGAATCATTTCTATTTTTGAGAAATACACTTCCTCGTTTATTTCTTTGGACGAACCCACTACATATTCCTCACCTATTCCTCTAAGAAAAATCTTCTGAACTAATCAATTCAACAATCATTCCGAGTGTGTGATATTTGTTTGTTTTTTTCAGTCAAGATCATTAATGATCTTGAGTTTTTCTTTTCTTCCACTTCAATGAGAATGACGGGGCTTGTCTTAGAAGTCTTGTGGGTGTAATAGGTCTTTCGGGCTGAATCCGAGAATCACTGTACAAGGGTTTGAGTATAGTGGAACGCTTGTGACAGAGAATTGCTACAAGTAGGTGGTGTGGACGTAGACCTGAGGGTCAAACCACGTTATATCGCTGTGTCACTTGTGCTTGTTGCGTTTGCTTTCTCTATCTCTTCTCATTTACTTTGCAACTTAATTTTTAATTTTTAATTTCCGCACACTCACCCTATTCACCTCCCCCCCCCGGGTGATTAACAGTGGTATCAGAGCGACGTGCTTACTAAGAGCTTAAAAAGCTTAAGCAAAAGGTCCAATGGCCGAAATTCCTCCTCCCAAAAACTTTAACTCATCGGAGCCATTCATCTCCAATAGGACAAGTCTAACACGTTCACCATATTTTGATGGAAAATGTTATGATGTTTGGAAAGTTCGTATGTCTCATTTCTTACAGATGCTTGGAGAATAAGTATGGAATGTGTGCATAAACAAAACAGATATTCCTGTCAGTGATGAAAAGAAGGTTTTCTCAAAAGCAGAGCTAGCACTGAAAACTGCAAACTCCAAAGCTATGACAACTCTGTATGCAGGATTGAACAATGAAAAATCAATGCAATATGGGCGAAATTGCAAGACGGCATACAAAATTTGGAACAACATGCTGAAACGGCATGAGGGAACCGCATCTGAGGTAAAAGTAAAAGTTAATTTATTTTTTTATAAGTTTGATGTTTTTTGTATGTTTTCAGGAGAGAACGTAGATCAGATGCTTGCCCGTTTCGATATTATCGCACACGAGCTTGAGAGCTTAGGTTAGGGGTTGGACGATGACCGAAATGTCGGAAAACTCATAAGCTGTCTCACACCGCAATGGGACGTAAAAGCTGCCGCAATGAGGTAGACCCTTAAGGAAAGGGATTCGATTACAACACCTTTCAAGGGAAACTGAAGACATACGAGATGGAGATGACCGAAACCAAAAGATATTGGAAGAACATCGGGATTGAACCAAAAACCGAAGAGAGGACCATTGCCTTGAAAGCAGAAAAATCTCGATCATCAAAAGAAGAGTCAGATCGTGAGGAGTCAGATGAAGACATCTCCTTGTTGACCAAGCAATTTTGTAAGTATTTTAAACATAAAAAATATGGAAGGAACCAAGGAGAAAGAGAAAAGGACAAAGACGGCATATGCTACAAATGCAAGAAGGCTGGACACATTCGTGCAAACTATCTCATCTCACAGGACAAGAACAAGGACTACTACCACTCCAATCCGGAATTGAGAAAGAAGCCATTGAAGGCAACATGGCTAGACTCAGATTCTAGTGAGGATGAGCAAGATCACAACAATGTTGGTTTCATGGCTCTTTTGGAATGGTAAGGTGCAATCATCATCTCAAGAAGAGGTAATCGAAGAACCCACTTACGATGATTTAGTAGACATGTGTAATGGATTATAAGATTATGCTAAAAAATTGTCACGTTCCGCTTCCCAAAAGACGGGAATACGAGTCCGTGACAAAGGCTTAGCGAATGATATTAACATCATTCATAGTTGTACCAGTCTTAACTCAACAACATGAAAAAAAAATCACAACCACGCAGATAAATAATCACATAAATAATGACTGAGATAAAAACATGCAGTAGTCAACATAATAATCAACAACTGGAAAAATAAACAACAGTTACGGGTCAACATGTAACACCTCTGCCCCGAGCTCGGACAATTTATACAATTTAGAAGACAAATTAGATACTATGTAGTACAACTGCCCACCACAGACTGCCTCTCAGTGGTTAACCGAATTGGTGACTCTTGATCATAGGCTTTATTCCTTATTATTATTTAAATTATAGTATATTATCGATATGGGACTAATCCCAATACTATCTCTCCTCTTTTTCTTTTTTGTGTACAACCGAAAATCCTCCAAGGTGGGTCCCATTTCAAATGTTGACGTCATCAGCCCATACAACAACAGCACCTTGCTGTTTACAACATCGTGAGCCCCCCCTTCTTCTATTCATTTTCAACAAGATATTTACAAATTGTAACCCCTGTTTCCCCAATTCCGTATTTTATGTGTATTTTTGATATTTTAAATTTTTGTAAATTATTTTTTCCGCTTTCAAATTCTTTTCTTAAAATGTATTGTCGGATCTCCTATTAAAGTTTATTTTTAATCAATGATTTTATTTGTAACTATTCACTATGATTTTCATATTGTAATACAAACCCTGTTTATGTTGTTATTATTATTATTGCTATCAGTATTATTATTATTGTTATTATCCTTATTTTATTATTATTATTATTATTATTATGATTATTGTTATTGTTATTATTATTATTACCCTTGATTAATAAAGTAAAATCTATTTATATCGTATTTGTAGTATTTTAAATAAATTCTATATTTTAATGCAAATTACATTTTGTTATGAATTACATTTTTATTGGTTCTTCTATCTCCCTAATGAATTTAAACCCAAAACCCAAAACCAAATGGCCTAATTTCTTATTGGATCCATACCCATTACCCAAACCCATCCAATATCCTATACATACTGTTCTACCCTAAAAACCCTACCCTACCTAACCCTAGCCGCCAAAACCCCCAACGCCATTACTGTGCTACCCCCTAACTCTTCACCTTCTCCCTCTCCCCCTTCATCGTCTCCTTCATGACCCATAACCTTCCCTCTCCAGCGTGCCTAGTGTCGCGCGGCCCTCTTGTCGCGCCTCCGCGACGCAGCAACGACACGGCGCCGCAACCCCCCTCACCCTAGTGTTTCCTCCCTCTTACTTTCCCGCACCCTCTCCCTCCTGTGTCGCGCTCCACAGCAACGACTCCGTCCCCTGTGTGCACCCCTGCCTGGCTCCTGTACTGCGCCTCCCTCCAGCGCGTCGCACGCTAGACCGCAGCCACCGCCATGGCCGCCTTCATCTCCCTCATCCTTCCATGCACCCTCTCGGCGATCCACCCACCTCGCTCGTCAACTCACTGCAACCGCCATTACCGACCCTCCATCATCTCCGTAGCACCGCTCGCCCACTGCCTCTTCCACCAAAACACTCCATGACTGCACCGTCGTGCCTAGCCACAGTCGAACCCCAACTCCAGGACCTCCGTCGATCTTCGTCTCTACCGTCCACAACCAGTCCCCAAACCCTCCTCTGTTCTTAGTCCAAGCCCTTTGTTCTTGATCCTGTGGTCTCCGCCATCCAATCGTTGATCATCACCATCAGCATCATCAAGCTATTAATCTTGGCTGTTGGATGTGATCATCATCATCATCAACATTGCTATTTGGTGTTTTGGAAGGAGTTGGCTGTTTGGTGTTCGGTAGAAGGGGGAACGGTTGGTTTCTTTGTTTGTTGTTTGTGAAGAAGGAGAGAGAAGGATCGATCTGTGTTGGTGTTTGGTTGTTTGTTGTTGTGGAAATTGAGGGGATCCAGTATTGGTGTATGCTGTTTGTGTGAAGGAGTTGTGGTTTCCTATTTTGATTGGAGTGTTGCTGTTTTGTGTTGTTGTGTCACTATTTCGCATGTGATTCACACGTGTTTTGGGATTATCGCCCGAGATCCTAATCCCGTTATTCTTTTATACTCAGAATCGTCCCCTAACAGGCAAACATCTCTTGAACTTATTTTTTTTATTGTTTCTAGTTCAAGAAAACACTTTTTAAAATCCGGCAAGTAGTAATCAATTTGAATATCACATTTAATTGAACTTCCTTGTTTCTTTATTGTATAATGCTGTTGATTCATAATTGTCTTATCGTGCCATTGCTATTAAAATAAAACTTGAACCATAACTTATTGTATTATGGAACTTTCAAATATACTGCCTTGTCATTGCCCGAGTTCGTACTGAGGTTTCGACCCGGTTCCTGACACAGTAACTTAAATCTTGCACATAGAAATCGTAGTACACTTAGTCCATATATTATCATGTTTTGCATATAAACTCGTGTTTTCTATATTTAATGAATTGTATCACGTATATTCATGTGTTGTATAGTCTTGATAACATCTTGAAATTGTACTAGTGTTATTGGTCTCATCGAGTGTACCTGTTGCATGAGTATGGATATCATCGCCCACATTGATCACATGCATGTTCATAAATGACTGTTAATAAAATGTTAATCAATCCGGGGTTAAGATTTGACTAGGGTAGTGTTGTCAATCTAGATGATCTAAATATATGGATCAACTAGACACAAATTAAAAACCTCGCAAGTGTACGAATCGTTTATAGAAGCGTAGTGACAAGCAAGGGTCGATCCCACAGAGATTGTAGAAATTAACTTACTAACCAATAAAACAGAGATAAGAATCTTAAAGTTTTGTTCTAAAAGAAATGACTAGATCTAGTAGTTCTGAATCACAAATATCTATTAAGTAGTTGAGCTTTGATTTCCACCTGTAGTCAGTAATGCTAAGTCACCTTCTTCACTATTCTAGTTATTCATGTTCGTTCCTTTAAGGGCATGGTATCTACTCCTTAAAGTATTGTTTCCCTAGCCAAGAATTAGGCATGGTATCTACTATAATTCGTTTCTTCCCTTAAGTATTTAGCATGGTATCTACTAAGTTGCACTTAAAGAAAATATAAGAACAATGGAAACAAACAAACACTCGAAGTTCTAGAAATTGGTATCAGATCTGGATCCTTCAAGTTGATTAAACCAAGAACCCCTAAAGATTCATGTGTTACAAGTTATGAGCACGAGATACGGGTCGTCTCTATACTCATATAACAGATTCAGATTTATAACATGCAAACTTGATAATCTCAGGTTCTGTATGGCAGTCGACTCGCTGTCACTCTCAGTCGACTGCTCTTAGAACTTCTGAACAAGTTTGTGTATTATAAATCTATACCAATACTCTCAGGTTTAATCAATAAGTAACAGAATAGCATTCAGAAGAATATGAGCATTACATAACTACGGTTTCAATCTACCCAACTATGAAATTAATTCCACATAATAAAACTTTTATTGACTAACAGTTTCGAATACATGATGAAAATAAAAACTAGAAAGAGAAGAAATAAACTGATGATGTTTAATCTGAGAAGTCGACTGCTGTCACCCAGTCGACTGGCTTGTTGCTTCAGTGTACTCGATCTCCATCTTCTTCGATGCTGATAGAATAATCCTCTTGGTTGATGATTTGATGATTCAGAAATTCCGTGATTCAGTTCCCTTTCGATCCCCCAGAATAACGCCTCTTGGTTGATATTTATAGAACACGGGAAGAGAATTAGGGTTTGCACTTTTTGCCGAAAAAGTCCTCTTCTTTCCTTTTATTTCTTTCCTTCTTAAATCTGCGTTCTATTTCTTTCTCTTTTCTTATTTTCTTACTTTTCTGCTTTGATTTGGATTTAGATGAGGATGGATCTTTAATTATCTTATCTTTTCACTCCGCCGGATGTAGTCGACTGGTGCTGGATGTAAGTCGACTGTGCCGAGACATTTGTGGCTTCATGATTCATCAGTCAAGTCGACTGATGTTGGGGAAGTCGACTGTGCTGAGCCCCATCAATCTCTCTGTCCAGTCGCCTATTTGAAGAACCAGTCGACTGATGCTCTGCAACTTCTGTGTGTCCTCCTCAAAATCCTGAATCTGCTTCGTTTTGCTGTTTTAGGCTGTTTCCTATGGAAAAGAGAAAAGAAGAGTAAAATACCACATATAGAGCATTTAAATGTCTAATTGCACCAAGATTATTGCTCCTAAATGTGAATATTATCGAGTTCATCAAGTAGTTGATGACATAATGACTGTACTCGGAGGAGGGGCCCGTGTTTCCCTATTTATCGGTCTATCGGTCTATCGGTCTATCGGTCTATTGGTCATATCGGTCATCGATTAATTGTAGATTACTAACTACAGTATCTCGATTGAATCGGTCATCGGTCATTATTGAATATCGTTCCCGAGCACATGATCTATAAAATCTACCACCTTGGTCTAAACGAAATTGATTGTGTAACACCCCGAATTCCAAATAAGACCGAATTCGAGATTTTACAGGATATTTACTTCACTTCGTACAATTTTACAAGGAAATTCAAACTTTTCAATAATACATCAGAGTTCATTTACATCTTTGTTTACACTGCAGAAGTATAAAAGATTACAACATTGGAAACAAAAATACAACTTATACAACTTTATCAAATAAGTCATCGATTGCATCATAATAGCTTTATTCCTTCATGAATAGTCCATTACCTGCATATCAAGCTGTGGGCACGTCAGTCACTTACAACTGATGAAAATGTTATACTCGACTATCCTCTCTATGCCGTACATATAACGATCTCATTACTTCAACAAAATCACAACAGTTGAATCAACAATAAAGTGTTAATTTGTGACTACGCTAAACATGTAAGTGTATGTCATACCTTAATGCCTAATGCACACAATTTATACTGGGATGACACTAATGCACACTTGTTCAGATTCTATGTATCTCATACTACTTAGGTCCGAGGGCAAGTGCCTACGTACTCCATAATAAAGGGCTCGATCCCTCGCCATGAAACTACCCAGTAGTAAGAACAAGGTTTAGGCATTCCACGAGTACAGATTCCAGTCCCAGAGTACACTGCCTGACTGTTATACAGACTCCTCGTCGTGCGAATCCCCTGCAAGTGCCACTCTAGCCCCGGTATATGTATATATACTGGAGTACGAAACTATCCGCCCGACTACGCATAGTCCCGGATTTAAAACTCGTCTCCATTGGAGCAACCACAGTCCCAGAGTACACTGCCCAACTAGGTTTATAGTTCCGAAGTACATCGCCCGACTATATAGAGTGCCCCACTTACGTTTGCCCAGGTTTACTACACTTCTCTTAAGTGCCTAACTCTTAAGCAGGGGCGGATCTGGGTGGGGGCTTGGGTATGCTACAGCCCCCCCCCAACATGTTGGGAATACATGGGAAAAAAATGGTGCAATATTAGTGACTGCCTATGTTTAAGCCCCCCCCCCCCCCCCCCCCCCCAATTTTTTTAAGCCCACCCTATTTATTTTTTTGGGCCCAACAGCACTCCCAAGCCCAACTCTTTGGATCTCTTGCTTATTAATCCCAAGTCCAAAATTCACATTCCACACTCTTTCCCTTCTTCCCTGGCTGTTCTCTTTCTCTCTCTGTCTCTACTCTCTAGTTCCAGGTCCAGTCTTCTTTCTTCTACCTCTTGAAGCTTGATTGTTTAAACCCAAGATCAAGTAAGTCCAGCTAACTAATCTCTTAGTATTCTACTTTTTTTCTTGATTTGATTGATAGTTTGAATTCATTCTTACCTAGTAAATTTTGTTATAAACTAAGTGTTTTGAAAATCTCATTTGTGATATTGTAATCTATCTCAAGTCTTGACCCCCAACCCATCCCTCCCGAAAACACTAATCTCCTTGAACGGATAAACAAATGGAAGCTTTTACTAAATTTGACCGTTATTGAAGTGGCACACAAGGTGTTTATTGAATTGCCATAACAAAAATCACTTACTTTAGGTGTTTAGATTAAGTTTTCATACTAAATTAGATATTTATAAGTTAGTTTTTTTATTTTAATAGTTGGAAATAAATAAGTTTTTAGGGCGGATAAGATTGATTCGAAAATCACTTGCTTTTAAGATGGATTAGTTTTTGTCAATTAAGATGATTGTATTTGTATGAACTTTTAAGATGGATTGATTTTGGTTGGTTGATAGTTGCCAGTAACCCCATGTCCAGAATATGCAGGGCCGGCTTTGAGTTCCCAGGGGGCCAAGGCGAACTCCCGAAATGGGGCCCCCGATACACTAAAAAAAAAAAAAACATGTATACAAAAAATTTGCACATTTTTGAAAGCAAAATATGCAAAATATATAAATTTGTTTTAAATCACCCAAATTTAAAGTCTCAAATTCAATTCAAGTCTTTAAGCCTAAACCCAAATAATTTTTTTAAAAAATTAAAGGCTTAAATAATTATTTTTTAGGGCCCCTAATAACAATATTTTTCTTTTACGCGCAATATACATACCTATATTTATAAGGAAATTACAAATTTGGGGGCCCCTAAAATTGCAAAAATGCTGGGGGCCTGAGGCGGCCGCCTCACCCGCCTCAAGGGTGGGGCCGACCTTGAGAATATGGCTAATGAGAAGGTGTAATGTGTATACCTCTGTTTGGTATCTACGTATAAACTATTTTAGGCAGTAGGCTAATCAATTAGATATCACATACTACCTTACTGTACTTTGGTTCCAAATCGGTCCACATATGATGATGTTGAGACTGTATAGTTTTATGCCCTCCCTGAGCATCTGATATATCAACTGATAAACTTTTCAAATGAATGAAGATTGGCTCAGTTTTTAGATTAGATTACAGATTGTTTAACAATCTTTATTGAGAGAGATTTTGTTGAAGACATTGATTTTGATGTGATTATTGATGAATTTTACTCTATCAAACATCGTCGGGTGCAACTAAAATGATTTAAGAATGTATATTTTGAATGATGTGGGGAATTTGGTATATCCCTATAGTATTTATAACAACTTTATATATTTTTTGATTTTTGAATGTTACATTGTATGGAGAAAAAAATTACCAGCCCCCCTCACTTTTCAATCTTGGATCCGCCCCTGCTCTTAAGTTCAAGACATGAACGAGTTATCATTCTTGGAATTAGTTTTACCCCCTACCGGACTTACTCACAGAATACGAGATAGCTCCATGGCAATATCTCAATATTATATCTCAAATCTTTTCTTTCAATGGTGCAGGTAACCAAGGTCTCACTAACTCTTAAATCATAATTTTTCATGTACAAGAAATCATGGGTATTCATACCCTTTAGTAATCATGTCTTAAACCTAGATATTTTCATCTTTCAACTTATTCACAAAATATTAGTCTCGTCACTATTCATGATCTAGTTATTTATTCACCATCTTTATAAGCAAATAATTTCTTTCAATAACACATCTTAATCACAAATTCAAACTCTTACAATGTCTCAACTCACTTCAAAATATTCATTCAAAAGAAGTATCAGAAAAGTCAGAAAATGTCAGTTAGAGTAGTAGCAGTCGACTTCATAGGGTGATCGGTCGACTGTCCCGCGTGAAACCCAAACTCAAGAAATCCCTTAATTAAAGTAGTGACAGTCGACTGCATATTATAGCCAGTCGACTGTCCCGCGTGGAATCCAACTCAAAACATAAATCAGAGCAGTGGTAGTCAACTGTGACAAAGGGTCAGTCGACTGTCCTGCACGAAAATCCAAAACTCTAGAAATCACTACAGCCAGGTTCGCGACGGTCGACTGTCGAAACTTACCAGTCGACTGTCACACTTACAGACTGCAGTATTTTGGTTTGTGCAAATCATTTCCAAACGGAGTTTACTTGAAAACTGTGATTCCCAAATTTCCAAATTTATATTTTAGACATTGTATCTATATTTTTATTTATCTTCTTATGAACATGAATTTGGTTCTTTTTTGTAAAACTTGTTTATCCAATAATCCAATCTTTTAGGATACTAGAATAAACCTCTCTTTTGGACTGAGATGAAATCAAAAAAATATAATCAACAAGTTTAAACTTCTTTTTTTTTTAGAATGTGTCTTCATTTTCTAATAGATTTTCCTTTCCTTATAAAAATTTGCATTTCTTCTCAAAACCCAAAAATTAAGAAATCATGTTTTATTAAACTAGTTCATATACTTTATTATACTAGTTACATTTTTTTGATAAAAACAAGCATGTCTCTTAATCAATCATGAATATCTCAAAGAATTTCTTTCATGCAAAAATTGTTTTTTTTACCTATGTCGACATGTTTCATGGCAATAATAAAAAGTTATTTTTCTCTTTTCTTTTTCTTTCTTAATCATCATGTTGAAATATATCATCTTTTAACAAGTTCTAAAAGAAGAATCACACATTCAACAACATAAAATTTGCAAACATTCTAACATGGCCCAATATGATTATTTCTTTAGTTGAAATCTTCTTTTTAATTAGCATGGTAATAATAATGCACTAAGCTTTAACAAGATCATTGCATGTTATGCTAGCATGGAATTTTTGTCTACATATATCACATTCAATTTTCTACTACTCATTAAGCTATTTAGCATGCAATTCCTACTTTAGAAAGGAAAAAGATCACCCACCTTTGAGAAGATTGAAAACCACAATTGAAAAGAGATCCCTCCTAGCTCCTAGCTTCTCTAGCAAAGCCTTCTCCTCCTAGCAAGACTTCTCCTAAGCAAAGATTTTTCTCCAAGCAATAGAACTCGCTCACTCTCTTTCTTTTCTTTCTTTTTTTTCTTTTGATTATGTTTTTGGTGCAAAGGAGAAGTAGGAAATGGGGCTCTATTTATAGGGTATGGTTAGGGTCTATTATGCATAATTCTACACCTAATAACTCTTTCTTTTAATTCATACAACTCTTCAATTTCTAAACTCCTAAATCCTACAACTCTTCACCTTTCCAACCATTCAAAAGCTTAACTCCCATAACTCCAAACTCTCCATCTCCCCACCTAGCCCAAAACCGGCCTACATTAGGTCCTATCCGGCCAAACAATCCAAGTGTGCATATGCACACATGCACACACCAATTAAGTAATTTTCTTATAGTCCTAAATGTGTACTAAAAGTTGTAACTTGTCATGTATTAGTCCAAGCTCAACTTATTTGTGATTTTATTAATGGGCTTGATTTATGGGCTCACTTCTAATTAATTAATTTAAATATCCTAGTGGGCACTTCTCCTAATGAGCTAGACTTTAATCGTTAGGTCCATGGATCAAAAAAAGGCTAATTAAAAACTTGTAAATGAGAGTAACAAAAGAGAATAAAAATTTGCACGTGCATCATACGTGCAAAAATCAAAAATGCATTTTTAATTTAAAATAAATTGTGGGGTGTTACAGATTGTATGCATGAAACCTGTAGTATGGGATGCAGTAGTACGTGCATTAGTTAGGATTAAAATGAATAATAGATTTATAGACATAAATGAACACTGAACATTGACACTAATACCGAATATTAGTTATTAAACTTTGATTCCTGATTTCTGAATTTATTGATTATCAACTTTTGATTTTGTTACTGTTTATCATTTGTTGACTCCGATATCGTTCCAATTTCTGTTTTGTCATATAGTTCTTTATTTCCAATTTTACTGCTTCCTACTACTTGTCGCCCGAAGCTTGCTCTTACGGGTTCTTTTCCTCCTTCTTTTGAGTTGTGTCATTCGGGTACAGTGATGTGTAACTGAAAGGAACTCGTCGAACTGATACCACATTGCATATTCTCGAACTATTTGGTAAGTTCTTGTATCCCAGATTTGGTTATTGAATTTTATTCTCGTTTATGTGATTACGTTTTCTGCGTGGTTGTGATTATTCCTTTTCATGTTATTGAGTTAAGAATGGTAAAGCTTATGGATGATGTCACGCCCCGCTTCCCGGAATACGGAAACACAGGCACGTAACTGAGGCCCAGCAAATGATATAAGTACGCCAACTCATATCATCCATAAGCTGTACCAGTCTTAACTCAACAATATAAGAAAAATAAATCACAACCACGCAGAAAACATAATCACATAAACGATAATGAAATTCGATAACCAAATCTAGAATACAAGAACTTACCAAATAGCTCGAGAGGCTCCAGCTCCAATCATAGAGGAACTGCTCACCAATGCCTTCTGAAAATTCTCCTTGTACACCTGTACTTGTTCATCTAAAAAGAAAGAATAATTTGTCCTTAGAGCAAGTCGTGGACATGCAAGTGGAGAAACAGTGAAACAATGGAAATGGTGGCATAGCAATGAATTCAAATAAACGATGCAGTCGATGGTGTTGAACAGTGTAAATGAGATAACAGTATAATATGCATTAAATACGGTTTACCAAAATAACGATAAACAATACCAATAATGACAATAATAATGAGAACACTGTTCATTAAGATAACAATATGCAATGATAATGCGATGAGAGCCTTAGGTCTATTATTCATTCTTTTATCCTAGCTAATGCACGTACTACTGCATCCCATACTACAGGTTCCATGCATACAATCAGTTTCGTTTAGATCAAGGTGGTAGATTCTATAGTTCATGTACTCGGGAACATTATTCAATAATGACCGATAATCGAATCAATCGAGATACTGAAGTCAGTAATCTGCAATTAACCGATGACCGATATAACCAATAACCAATAACCAATATCCGATATACCGATAGTTAGGGAAACACGGGCCCCTCTTCCGAGTACAGTCACTATGTCATCAACTACCCTAATCAACCCTTAACCCCGGCTTGCTTTACTTTCTTTACTCAATTATCATACAATAATGCAATTAATAAGGGACGCTAGAGAAGGTGTCAAAACACTCCTAAGATCATGCAATACACTATATACAATTAAATACACTAAATATAACATTATAAACACAATTGTACATTATAAAATATAGAATCCCAATTCTGGACAGCAGTAGCTTGCTGTACCAAAATCAGCATACCCGTTGCTACAGGGCAGCAAATGTGGATCCGTCAGGTGATCTAGAAACTAGACTCCCGCCCGGTTCCAACGCATACTTAAAGTCTATATTCCGACGACGGTAGCTAAGTGAAATTCGGTGTTCTTTATAGGTTTCAGTTTCTGGCTGGGTGTAGATGCTGTCAAATTTTAATTATAAAGGCAGTAAATAAATATTATAAAAATCAGTAAAAATACTTTTTAACACCCTAAACATGTTATTTACAATTCTGGAATTTATCTTGGCCATATATGATTAATAGTTCACTTAATTCATTAGCCTAAGTTGTTATGTACGTGAATCTGGAATTACAGCGCAGCTGTGGTAAAAGGTTCATAACTGGAGCAGTATAACTCTGAATTCGAAAGTTTTGGTGTCTATCGACATCTAGACAGATAGGGCTACGATTTACTTTCAGGGAGTTTCTGATTTTAATGAAGTGTTCTAGGTCTAAACAGCATGTTAAGGTTCAGATTAGCGTAATTTTCTGAATAGTCTACGTGTTCTTTTTAAGTAAAATGGTAAAAATAAAGTTTAATAATAGCAAATTGGAGTTAAATTAATCTTAATCATAGCGAATCAACCTTAGATGAACATGGTATTAATATAGATGATGTCTAACATTTTAATAACTACAATTCAACAAATTAGCAATAACAATCACATTAACGATCAACAAATTTCTACAATCTACTATAGCTATTTGTCATTTAACTTCATGATATGAAATATGTCTACAATTCCCTATTTTTATAATCAATAACTATAACTATATGGTGTATGAACATCTCTATACTTTAGAGGCAAAAAGGTGGCACGATGTCGAGACTACCACTTGGATTCGCTCGTGTAAATCCGTGGCATCTCGACGATTGATACAACAATATTTTACGATTTTTAAATAAGATCCACTTGCGGAATTTCAACAATAATTATCGAATACGATACAAAAATATTCGATAGAGGTGACTTGCCTTTTTGGACGAAGAATCCGAACACGAACCAATACGGGATGCAAATCCCGAGAGACGAGGCACTAGCACGGACACGCGCACGTACTTGACACGCACAAACACCCTCACAATGTTGGATCCAGAGCGGATCTTGATGGAAGACCAAGATCGAGACGATCGAACGGCTGGATCTGCTTCAATCCGAGTTGAAGATCAAGATTGGATGGACGACTGTGGTCTGATCTGATGTAGGAGATCAGATCTGATCAGGATTAGATCTTGATCGAATCCGACGGTCCAGATTAAATCTCCCACTCCTTTTCTTCCCTCCTGCTTCTTCTTCCTTCTTCTTCTTCCTTTTACTAAAACAGAGAACGAGGGGGGGAGTAGCGCCGGCGACCAGGGGGACAGGCGGCGGCACAGCGGCATGGAGGGCTGCCGGCGCAAGACGGACAGCGAGGAGCGCCGGGGGTACTCCCGTTGGTGGCTGCGGAGAGCAGCGCGAGGGAGGCGCGCTGTGGAGAGGCGATGCGGGGGATAGTCGAAGAGTCGGGAATTGGGTTCGAAGCAGAGTGCGGGGAAGGAGAGAGACCGCAGCGCAGGGTAGCTGCGCTGGCAGTCGAGACGCCGGGAGGAAGGGTCGGCGCGACTGGCGGAGGCGCTGGAGTTGAGGCGTCGGTTTGCTGGCTGTCGTTGGCTTCGGCTGAGCACAAGAGGGAGGCAGTGCGATGGGGGTGCTGGGTGGCGCTGTGACTGATGGGGGAGTCACGACAGTTGGCAGGGTCGAGGGACAGAGTCGGCGCTGTGGGCTGGGGCTTGCATTGGTGCAGTCGCGAGCGGAGGACGACATGGTGATGGATAGCGGTGGTGTTTCTGGTGGTGGTTGTGGGGATGACGAAGGCGATGAGGGGAGTGAGGTGACGGTAGGAGTCGAAGGGTCGACGGCGTGGGCGATGGAATTGGGTTCGACGGGAAAGGGAGGAGAAGGACGATGGGTTTGTTCGTTTTGTTTGGTTTTGGTTTCGTTTTGTTGTTCTGGTTTGTTTTTAATCAGAGAAAGGGGGGGAGAGAGAGAGAGAGAGTATACACTGTATTTAGAATTGGTTGAAAAGGTAAAGGGAGAGATTAGAGGCTAAGTATTAGGGATTTAGTTACGGGGATGTGGGATGAGTGGGGAGTGATTAGGGGAATTGATATATTAGTCCGTTAGTAGAGATTGGGGGGTTGTTTGGGTTATTGGGTTGGGGTTTAGATGAATTTGGGTCCAATAAGAGATGGGTCTTGGTTTTGGGCTTCAAATCAATTAATTAAATAATGTAACATATATCAAAAATTGATGGGCTTTAATCAATAATAATAATAATAATAGAAATGATAATGATAATGATAATAATATATATATTAGAATTTGAGACTAACAATTTATTAAAATTCAAACCGTAATAATATAACAAATAGATAATCTATCAATTAAAAATAGAAAATTACATTGTTGTTCAAAGTATATATAATCTTCTAGTAGAAAATACTTAGTACAAGACCCGAAATTAGTTGAGCACAAAACAAGTTTATAAATAATCAAAATACGGAAAAATATTTAGAAATGCGTATTTACGGAAACAGGGGTTACAGATGATGTTAAAATCATTCGTTAGGCCATGTCACGTGCTCGTATTCCGGTATTTTGGGAAGCGGGGAGTGACACAAACCATGCCGTCATGCATATATTTTTACCAAACAGCCAACTTTTTAATCAATTTACATTATATATATATATATATATTATTTAGAATTTACGACCATGTCGTTTTGGAGCTTTTCCCCAATCTCCATTTCTGCTCATCTTCTCATCTCCCAAAACGACCGCTCCTTTCTCTTTTCGAACCATTTCCATGGTTCCTCCGTTCTTCTTGTTCCCCAAATTGGCCTTCCCTTGCTGTGTCTCCCATCCCAAAGATTCAACCTTTTTCCCTTTTGGCAAAAGATTTTGTCTGTTGGATATCTTGGGGATCTCACCACTTTTAGGTGTGGTTTGCTCTTCCCCATCCAACTGTACCAAACTGAGTGCCTCCCCTGTGGTTGCTAGGTGTTGACTTCCATTTCTAGCTTTGTGTAAACTCAGATTTCCGAGTCGAGATACTGGGTCTACCCTAACTGCCATTTTTGGTTGGGGTTGCAGATCCACTTTTTGCAGTCCATCCTGACCGTTGGGGCTCCTGATCAAGCCTTGATCTTGGTCGTCCAACGTTGGTGGAATTTTGTGTGATGCTAAGCTCGCCACCGTACATCCCTGGCGTTCCTCCATCCCTCTTGTAGCTATGATGAGTTCACGATGCGCCCGTTCAATTTCATGGGCCCTATCAATGGTACGTTCCAACTTCGGTGTGGTCACTTGTTTGTAGGAATGACCGTCTCTGAGCGAGCGGGTGGGGAAGAGAGCATCTGGGGCTCCGCCTCCGACTCCGCTAGCTTCAAGAACAAAGCGGATGAGGTATGAGTCTTCAAATGAGAAAACTTTTGCAAACGCGGCATAAGTGTGATATCTGGGTTTCGGATAAGTATTCTGGCAGATACAATCTCTGAGCGATGCACTGTCTTGTTATCGATATCGTCGATTGTTCCGAACTCTGAGATGATTTCTTGCAATGCTTCTTTCTTCAAGAAGTGGAGTGGGACATTATGAATCCAAACCCAATACCGTTCGCCTTGCAGGAGTTCTGCTCCAAATCTGGGTGACCATGGGAAGAATTCGACCTTGAAATGGCCAAAGTCCACAGTACCTAAGTCGCATACCTTGATCAACTTCTCCGGTGATGGGAATGAAACCAGGAATTGACGGTGGCACAACTTTTTGCTACCCAGTCCCTGTGAGCCCTCATTGGCCACTTCAGGTTTAGGGCATGGAGGATGTGGTTCTCCGATGGGCTTCCTGATCTAACTTTAGCTATAGCACACCATTGACGGAGCCATTTCTTTTCATTTTTAATGATGTCTAAGCTGTTGGCAAGCCCGATAAAGGATGGGTTATCAGGTGACCTAGCTCTTCTAATTGAATGCTCATCGTCGTTGTTAGAGGTGATGACGTTCGTGCAATCATACGACATATGCCCCTATTTCATGCACTTAAGGCATTGCACCTCTTTTGTACAATCTTGCCGGAAATGTCCCAAGTCTCCGCAGTTGAAACTTGGTGCTGGTTTGCATTTCCCTTTCCTTTGCTTCTTTCTGATTTCTATCTGTGAAGGGGGGAGTTATGGTGTCTTTTCGTAGATTTACTGATAACTGTCACCCATGGCTCAGTGTCCTCTCCATTCCCTGTAGGAGCCCTCTCCACTGTGGCCTTGTCTTGTGGATCCCCTTCTTGGGCCCTCTTGACAATGGACTTAGGTGGAGATTGAGCCTCCCGCATCTGATGAGGGGGAAACTGGGCTGGGTTGATAGAGGTTTGTAGGGTTTTTCTGTGGTGATTGGAGGTAGGGGAAGTGGCGATTGGCTTGAGTTCTAGGGCAGGGTTTTTGTGTTGTTTAGCCTCCCACTTCGGAGGTGGGGGAGCCTGTGTCTGTGTGTGTCTTTGTGTGTGTGGGGGGGGGGAGGGGGGGCACTATGTTGGGATATGTGGTTATGGCTGGGGGCCTTGGTGATGGTGTTAGAAGGGGTGTTGTGGTGGTGCAATAGAGGTAGGTGTTGTGGCTGGTGGTGAGAGGAGTGGTGGTTAGAATTGGGGTGGTTTGAGTGGGGGTGATGCCTTTGAGTGTGAGGTTTTGGATGGTGTAATCACTGACCCTGGCTATGTTGAACACTCTTTTCTTCAATAAAGCGACATCGGTTTTGGGGGTGGTCATTCTTATGCTCGAAAGAGCCAGTAGGAAAACCCCCTCTATGGACCCGTCCTCTTGGCAGTGCCGTAGTGGGGCGATGATGACTAAGCTCTCGGCCAGACCGTCGCTGATGCGCACTTAGGTGTGCACGCACGGGTGAAGAGGTTGTCTGAGCCTCCATTACTCCTCATCTAGAGGGGTGTTCAGCAGAGTTGGGTTTTGTGGTAGGGGGTGTGTTCAACAGTAGGGGTTACAGCATGTGGGGGAGTGGAGAAAGTAGAGGAGGAAAGAGGGGAAAGGGGGGGAGGGGAGGGGGGTGCAGCGATATGGTGTGTAAGAGTCGCTGGTGCAGGTAGCTGGCGGTGGACATTCTCTGTAGGCTCACACCCACTGAGCTCAAGCTCCGACAGTTGCATTATTACTTTTGCAAAACTTTATTACCTGCTAAAAATTCTTATGCGTACTTTTGGTTTTGTGATAGGTATTGCCAAAGACATGGAGGGTAGTCTAGAGTGTTGGGGTACAAAAAAAGGGGAGTCTTCAAGCCTGAAGACGAAGACGAAGTTGCAGCTCAGGGAAAGGGGGGAGGATAGGAGAAGTTCCGGTGCTGGGGATCAAGTGTTGGTGAGGGGGGGGGTTGGGGGGTGGGGGGGGGGGGAGGGAGAGGGAGAGGGATACATGATTTTTTTTTTAAGCATCATCAAATTGTAGTGAGACCCTATCCATCTTATAGATTGGTATACAAATACAATACAGGTTGTGCAATAGAAGGGATTATATAAGTCCATGCATGATGCCTCTAATTTCGCAGCTTAACGTAATAAGAAGATGGCCAGCTCTTAATCAAGCCTAATATAATCTACAACCAAACTAATCAGCTTTTGATATATAATATATAATATATATAATCAATAATGACAAAACCAACGAGTATAGAGGCATGAGTTGCAATCACATGAATCACTTCTGAGGGAGCATCAAAATCTCTCACGTTCTGAAAGCTCCAAATCAACACCTTTAAAATAATAGGGACTGCTTACTTTGTTCCTTGTCATGCACATGACAGTTTATGGGTAAAATACTCAAATAGTTTTCAGATAGAGAAGGTAGTTATGAACTAAGGATGTAAAAAAATTCAAAAAACTCAAGCCCGTTGATAAACCTATTGATCCGGCCCTTTAAAAATAAGTATGGACTAGGAATGTTATAAAAAAAACTCCAAAAAATTCAAGCCTGTCCATAGGCCCATTGATTCGACCCTCTAAAAAGCCCGGTCTGACCAGTCAATGGGCTGGATCAGTCAGTACCTTCATAGGTAAGGGTTTTTGGATGGGGTATCTACAAATACACCGGTAGTGGCGCAACAGAACTGATTAGAGCAATGAGGAAGTCGAAGTAGATGAGACGAATCAATGAATACTCAAGCAAATAGATTCACCAATCCAACACAAACACAACAAGGATTTATTCCAATTAGCTTTCACTTAATCCGGGAGAAAATATAGGGAGATATAATATTCAACTAGAAGATATTACAAGGAGTTAATGATTAACTCAATACAAGGAATTAAATTCACTACCAAGAACTATCTCTCTCAAGCATCTCTTTGCAATGGAGAAAAATCTCAATGAAGTATTCTCTTGCCTCTTATATTGGAGGCGACAACAATATATAGAAGAAGAATAGAGAGAACCCTATGTTAATCTTGATTTTCAGTCGTCCGATATAACTTAAAAAAGAAGTAACTGAATACGAGCCATACGATCTGACTTTGAGTTAAAGATTGGGTTGAAACAACCTAACAAATCAAGGCCCAAAACGAACACAGCATCATGCACGGTCGACCATTCAACAAGACCGGTCGACCGACCTCCTCTCGGCCAAACCTTGTACAACTGCGATCGAGTATGCGGTCGGGGGTGCGGTCGACCGTCTCCTAGGACAGTCGACTGTCCCTCTTCTTGGTTGCTGATATTGTTGTTTTCTCTTCTACTCTCTTCGACGCTTTGACCTCCGTGCTTTATCATATCTTCTTCTAATCTGAACCATGAATATTCAAGACATATTCCTAACAAAGGGCTGGACTTGGATCTTCATTTTGAAGCTTGGGCTTTAGCTCCTCCATAGGCCAACCCAAAAGCCCGACTTTACCCAGCCGATAGGTCGGGCTCAAAATCCCAGGCTTTAACTCGTACATAGGCTCAGCCATAAAATTGTATAGCCTAGGCCTAGGTTATAAAAGGTCGTTGTTCCAAATAGCGGCCTATGTTCATTCAATTTTTTATAACTTTGGCCGTTGTTTTAAACAACGGTCTAGGTTCATTCAATTTTTCAGAGCGAATGAGGCGAAGAATTATTTGGGACGCATCGAGTCTTGCGCTCCTGATTGGGATAATATACAAAAAGTGGCAGCAGACGGATAGGCAGCCGTCAAATTACCCCTCCGCCACTTAAGTGAGATGGGTGATGGGCGGGCTCGATCTGATCCGTTGATCACAATCAAGAGCGATCCAACGGCCAGAATCGCTGTTTTCATGGGTCTGTGAAAACAAACCTGTTTTCAATGGAGCATCTCTCTCTCTCTCTCTCTCTCTCTCTCTCTCTCTCTCTCTCTATATATATATATATATATATATATATATATATATATATATATATATCCTTTTGTATTTAATACACCTCAACTCCTCTTTTCACATCTATTCAAAAAATACTTTTATTCTCTCATACAAATTGTACAAGTGAACTAGTGAAATAATTAATTTTCAAATTCTTTAATAAAAGTTGGTAAAAATGGCTACTTATTTAATTAAATAAAAATTATCATATAATTTTCACTTGGGCTTAGGCACATGCTTTTTTACTTGGACTTAGGCCCAGGATATTTACATGGGCTTTGGCTAGGACTTATGGCCTGACTAAGGGCCATGGGCTTTGGCTAGGACTTATGGCCTGACTAAGGGCCAGATACGGGCATCATAAATTTATAAACAATCGGGGTTTTGCCCGGCCCGGCCCTTAAGGAGGCCCGAGCCGGACCATTTTACATTCCTAGTATGGACATAAGAGAATAAGTAAAATTCTGGCTCATTTTACATCCCTAGTATTGACATAGGAGAATAGGTAAAATTCATCATGAGTATGATTATTCATCATGAGTATGGACCATCAGTTACGCTTTTGAGCCATTACTTACTGTTACAGAGTAATGGTCCATCAGTTACACCTCTCATCTCCTATAAATACAGTCATTTTTATCTGTCAAATGACACAGATTCTGAATTTTAAAACTCTTCTCCTTCTTCCTCTGAGTCAGTCCAAGAGTACAACGCAATTGCTAGTTCGCTGGTGTCTTTTAAGCTAGGGTGCTGCTCTTTAGAGAATGTAATACAGTTGTATCCTGGGAGGCTAAATGTCAACAACCGTCACACTACGAGGCGAATTTTGCTTTAAGAACAGAGATCTTCATTTCGACTCTGTATTTGAATTGTCTGGTTTGGTTTTTTATCCCTGTAATTGTACTTCTTCACAAAGATTATTAGGATTTTCTAACAGTTTGTTCGATTTTCCAAAGTGAAAAACATATACAATAAACATGCAAACATTACTAATAGTATGATAACTTGTATGCATGAATTGAACAAAGGCCAACCATACAGACTCGTTTACTTTTACATAGAGTAGGATTCGGAACCATCTCCCTTTGCTTGTGAAGTGAGAGAGAGATCACGAATTTATTGTCATTGTTTTTTTTTCCCCCAATTAATGTAGACTAGTGTAATGCACGTGCGATGCACGTGGGAAAAATGGGGAGGAGAATGAAAAGGACAAAAAAAAAATCTACCAACATGTGCGCTGCACATGTTGACACACACACTAAGGAATAAAAAATTGTTTATTTGTTTACAACCCCACGTGCTATGCACGTGAGGAAAATTGAAGGAATGAAAAGGGCAAAAAAAAAATCTACCAGCACGTGCGTTGCACGGGTTGGGTTAAGGACAATTTACTAAGACCTTCTCCCATTATAGTAGTAGAGATGAGATCGATGACTGCCCGGCCCTATCCAGCAAGTCAGGCTGAAATTTCCGACCACCACCGATGACCCAACACTCCCAACCCTCACCTTGCAAACATGGTTTCTCGGGCTCACGTCCTGCACCCTCCTCTCGTTCCTCAACCAGTTCTTTGGCTACCGCCAGAACCCCCTCTTCATCACAGCCGTCTCTGCTCACACTGCAGTTTTACCAATAGGGAAGCAGGAAGCTAATGGCAGCCTGGCTCCCTTCAACTCCCCTCGGAGTTCCGGGAACTCGACCTTGACATTCTCTTTCAACCCGGGGCCTTTCAACAAGAAGGAGCATGTACAGATCACTATCTTTGCTAATGATGGCTCAAGTGATGCATATGCAGTGAATATAGTCACAATTATGAAGGC
The DNA here is from genome assembly GCA_017893485.1 of Hemerocallis citrina. Lineage (NCBI taxonomy): Eukaryota > Viridiplantae > Streptophyta > Magnoliopsida > Asparagales > Asphodelaceae > Hemerocallis > Hemerocallis citrina. The sequence goes on along the minus strand of CM030364.1, from coordinate 18,222,026 downwards.
ATTCTACCACTACAAGCATTCTACCACTCCATGACTTTCTCTTGTTAACTTCAACGCCCTTCAACATCCAAATTGTTGTATAAGATCTTTCATACCATATACAACTTGTATGCACACAACATATGGTACATTCCGAAATAAAACAGATCAGTTAACAAAATAATAGTACCCTTTCATTTCAAAGAGTAATAATAACATTTTCAACATAAGACGATACACCTTAATGAAAATCTCGCATGTCTCCTTTACATTTCAATTGAAAACTATGTCCAAAAGACAAGTTCCCTCCCTATACGGCTTTAACAGAAGCAATCTTCAATTTTTTTACAATTTTCTTTTCTTTCCACTCAGAGCTATGCACGAGGAAGAGAAGAGGCCCAAGGGTGGCCTCACACGCCTCCAATTCTTCCTTGTCGTTGTCGCCAACAGCTTTGCCTACTATGTCATCCCCAATTACTTCTTCCCCTCCATTACTGCTCTCTCCTGGGTTTGCTGATCTGGACTTGATCCATTACCATATAACAAATCGGGTCAGGTGCCTATGGTTTTGGAATTGTGTCCTTTGGCCTTGATAGGGTAATTGTCGCCAGCTTTCTTGGTAGCCCACTCGCATATCCAGGCTTCGCCGTGGTCAACATATTCCTCGGCTTTTGCTTAACAATATAAATGATGGTGCCCATCAATTACTTGACCAATATGTATCACGCCAAGAAATTTCCAATATATGGTCGGCGTCTGTTTATGGGCAATGGTAGTAGTTACAATGTCGCAGTGATGGATAAAAAGAGCTTTCAGTTCGACAAGGAAGCTTATGACAAAGTGGGTCAAATTCATTTGAGCATCTTGTTTGTGTTCAATTATGGGTTGAGCTTCACCACACTCGCTGCATCCTTGTCTCATGCAGCCCTTTTCCATGAAGGTAGTTTCCTAAGTTGCTTAATATTTGAGCGCATTCATTTATTGCTCCCCAAAAGTTGAGACATTCATAATCCCATACTCAATGAGACTCGTACATTTTGTTCAAACAAAACGACGAGAACAAGAGTAGAGACTCTAAATTCATTTCTCTGTTTCAAGGGTCTAAAACTTTCCCCCTTTCCAATTCTGAGCCTAAAATGCACTCGACTTGATTACAAGTAACACACAAATGGCTGGACATGATAAACATAAACAAAATAACGAGAAATTTGTTAGAAATTCTTAATGTACAGCATTTTACATTTTCTTTTGACTTTTTTTATTCAATCACTATTTAAACTGTTTCAAAAATTAAATTAGTTTTCCTGAATGAAAATAACACTACTCATAATTCTGAAAGGAAACGGCACTTCAAATACATCACACATTTATAATGAGAAATTATAATGACAACAGTATAGTCTAACCAAAATCACACTAAAAATAGTTGGAACTCTCATCGTTTGTTTTAATTAAACAAAGCAGATTCATTTGACAAAAGATGGTGAGAGGTTTAAAGTACACAACAGCAAGCTAAGAGAAAAAAGGAAAATACCTTCATATTCACTGAAACTGCAGGTAGATATGGAGACAGACAAAAGCAGCACTCAACCACCAAATAGGCGACATCCACATAATGCTGATGAAGACAAATTATGAAGTTCCTCAATGGTGGTTCCATCTAATTTTAGTCTCAATGGTTGGACTCTCCATCTTCACCTGTGAAGGCTTTGGTAAACAACTTCAGCTTGGGAGTGTTGCTTGCAGCTGGACTGGTGTTTGTTTTCTCTCTCCCAATTGGCGTCATCACGGCCACTACTAAGCAAGTTTAACTCTCCGAACTTCATAATGGGCATGCAATGGATGATTTAAACTGTTTATCTTGAGCTACATGCAAATTTTAGTTTACGGAAACGTGATCAAGTGACATTAGATAGATTTGCTCATGAATTAGATGTTAATATATTGAAAAATGAGACTCTTACCATCTATATTCTATAGGCATATAATTATAAAACCAAGCAAATAGATGCACAAGCAAACTAAGCAGAACAAATAGATGCACGTGCAAACTAAGCTAATTCTGCCAGGTGTGAAATGAATTTGATGTTTCTGTTCTGCTCATTTTGATCTACATGTTTAAAAAGTCTACATAGAAAATTTTCTTTTTTTTTTTGATAAAATTTTCTGAGAAGCAATTCTTCATGCTCCAAATCATTGCAAAATTAACAATTTCATGATAAGACAACTAAAAAAAGCAATGGTTAATTTTACATTCATAGATGTTCTAAAATATTTAGATTATGAGAATAGATCTGATCATCCACTGGTACAGCCTACTCATGTATCATGAAGTCCTCAAAGTTAAATTGTTTCAGAAAAAATATATAATTTTGCAACCGAGGAGAACTCATGGTATATAATTTTGCAAGGTGACCTTGTTTTTGCTTTAGGAGACTAGCCTCTATACGTATACAATATCACTTGACCTCCCTATCGAACTCATATCTAACTCGATATGTATGTGTGAATATATGGTCTTAGACACCAGGGCTAAATGTGATAACAGAATTAATCATTGGATACATGTACCCTAGGAGGCCATTAGCCAATGTGTCTTTCAAGACCTATGGTTACATAAGCATGGCTCAATCTATTGCCTTCCTTTGGGGATTTCAAGCTCGGCCACTACATGGAGATCCCTCCCAAATCCATGTTTCTTGTTCAGGTGATAACAAGCACCAAGCTATCCATACTTTAATCAATTGTCAATTTTCACTTAACACACAATTCTGGGGTAATAGAACTTCCTTTCTTTTGTGTGTCATTTTGTGTTATGTTCTTAGCTAGTCAGAACAGTAGTCGCGTCCGCCGTAACCTTTAGCACTACATGGTGGCTCTTGGAAAGTATTAACATCTATGACCCCACAAAGTTGCCCGCGGAGAGCCCATGGACATGCCCTGGCAACCAAGTCTTTTGTAGCGCTTATATCAAATCTATCATATGGGGTGTAGTGGGCCCCCTTCGAATGTTTGGTAGTCGTGGTCTCTATGAGAAAATGAATTACTTCTTCCTCGTGGACCTCCTAGCCCCTGTGCCAGTATGTGCCCTATCTCGCATGCTCCCCCAAAAGAAATGGCTTAGGCTCGTCAACATGCCCATCATCCTCGGAGGTGCGGGGGTTATGCCACCAGCTAGGTCGGTGAACTACATAATGTGGTTTCTAGTGCGTATTGTGTTCAACTTTGTGGTGTATAGGAGATACAAAGGGTGGCGGGCGCACCACAACTATGTGTTGCTGATGCGTTCGAAACCGCATCGCCGCCATTAAAGAACTCAAGAATAGAAAATTGGTGATAGGAATAAGAAGAAGAGAGTTAGGATTTGAGAGAGAGACCCAGAACTCAGTGAAATCAAGAACGGAGAAGAAGAAGATTAACAGGGGAGAAGATGGAAATTATTCCCACATCAGACATACTCATAACTGGAAAGTCCTCATCCTATTTATAGCTTTCATTACACGTGCACATTATGTACATTACACTCTTACACTTAAGTCCCTATACTTTAACTACTTATATTTGCTCTTATACACACTTATACAACACTTCAGCTTCACTCTCTATTTGGGTGTGTATCAACTTCTCCCCCCTTTCAATAAGACTTTGCCTTAAGGTCGAACAAGAAAAGTACTTGAACAAACAAAAGATGGATAACACTCAGGCAATGGTGATAGTAACTTTTATGACTAAATAGAATGAGGTACTATTGATAGTACCTTCCATCTTTGCCAGATTGTTTATCAGTACTGCGTACACTTCTCAGTTTTACCCTCCAAATGAGAAGCAACATGTGAACAGGTAGCTTCTATGAATTTTTCAAATGCATTTTCGTTAAGGTTTTGCCTAAATCCTACTATCAGTGACGCTTTTACCCATTCTTCAATTGTTCTTATCTACATCTTTTACGCAATCTAGGTCTAACCATTCTCCATTTCCTGCTATTCCTTTTTCGAAGTGTTCTGTTGGTTCATATTTTGGAGTTTCTTTTTCTTTATCTTTTTTTTGTTGCATTCTTCTTTTTGTATTTTGCCATTTCCATGGTAATTGGTATGGTTTTCTGTTAGGTGGTGGTCTTAAGATTTCATACATGTTACTTGAAATTTCTGAAGGTTTTTCAATAATTTTATCTTGGTCCATTTTTATTTCTTCGTATGTTATATCTAGATTTTTCAAGGCTTCTTGAGCTTCCTCTGAATTAGGATTTGCCATTAAATCTTCTATTTCTAAAATATTTATATTAAGCTTTGTTATGGCTTCTAGTTCTTTCATACTTTCTTCTGTTATGCCCAGTTCTTCTTCTGGGTAGTCTGCCATATATCTTCCTAATTCTTTTATATGTTTATTTATGATTCTTAAATCTTTTCTTATATCACTAAACATTTCAGGACCGTTGTAATCTTCTTTCAAGTCTTGTATGTTTAAATAAATTTTTGGCTCCATGTCCTACTATTTTGTCTGCTAGTAGGTGTTGGTAATACCAACTTGCTTCTTCGTTTCTGTAATCTAATACTTTGTATGCTATCTGTTTTTGTATCTCTTTAGGTAGTTGATTAGTTACTTTTATTGTTAGTAATAGGTATTCTGATATTTCTTTACTGGCAATATGCTTACTTTCTACTAATCTTTTATCAACGTATCTAATCTTAAATTTTGAAAGATTTTTTAGTTTAAGTTTCTTTATTTTCTGTGAATTTTCCAGCTTTATAAGAATAAGGTGTATTATGCAATTTTTCTATTTTTATGTAGTACAATTATCTTTAAAGACAGGGTTGTTTTTGTAAAATTATCTTCAATTAGCCTCTTATGCAAATAGTTTGGCTTGTGGCCTAAAAACGCAAATAGTTTGTCCAAATGGCCTAAATATGAGAATTACTCGCTAAAGTTAGGAGCAGATTTAAACAACTGCTAAATATAGGAGATGGAGGATGTTCATCTGTCTGAGGATAGAGACCGATGAAGATCATCCGTCTTAATTCGATTTTTAATAAAAATTTGAAAAACGGATGAAGTTGTTCGTCAATTTTATTTTTAATATATAAAATTAATTTATTAAATAGGTAAAGTTTATTATTAAAAAAAAGGGAAAGTGAGAGACGGATGAACTTCATCTGTCCCTCACTTTTGCTAAACAATAATTTACACGTGCATTTACCCTTTTACCCCTAAGTTTTAACCGTTGATGGGGTCCGTTTTCAAAGGTCAAGGGTATTAACGTCTTTTCATATAGGTGACAAAAAAAAACATAAATAAAAATTCAAGCGAATGTGCCAGAAGGATGATCCTTCTGGCACTGTTCACTTGATTTTTTTTTTAATCTTTTTTTTTAAAACAAAATAAATAATAATAATAATATAGCGACGGAGGATGTTGCTCCGTCCTTTCTCTAAAGTGGATGAAGAAGCACCGTCTACTCATTTTTTAATAAAAAAAAATTAAAAAAACGACTGTGGATGCTCTCACGATAGCAGCGACATTTTCTAAAAGCTAAAATCTCATTGCTAAAATTAGAATAGCTTTAGCCAACGATTGTGGATGCTCTTTCCCTGTGTTAAATTGCAAAGCGTACGAGGCTCATAAAATTATATAGAACTCTTTAAAAAAGAGTGAGAGAATTGAGAGAAACTTATTAATAGCATCTTTACCGTAATTACTGAAATCTTCATTATCATGCTCATATAAGCAGATGGTTTAAAGAATCACTGTCAAACCATAATGTTGTCAAATTAAATATTACTAAGGATAAAAAAATGCATACAATAAAAATATGTATTCAACTAATTTATGTTAACATGTATATTATAACATTAGTAAATAGGTTATACATTATAAACCATGCATTATAGCACGTGTTAGGGTAAAGATGATAGACTAAGAAAATCATATAAAAATAATTTTATGAATGTGTTTGCTTAAAACCCTAATTCTATTTTAGGGGACAAGGGTGGATTTGGGAAGAAATGTGAGAATTTGTGAGATTGCGAAAGAGAAAAAGAAGAGACTATGTTTGAGGGATTGAGGTTTTTATTTTATTTTGGTTTTATAATAAAATTGTGCATAATACACGTGTTAGTTAAATAGGAATCCCTACTTTTCCTCTTCTTTCTCTATTTCAAAATATAGAAATGAGAGAGGGGGTAGACTCTCTCTCCTATTAGTATAAGATATAAATATAACTCCTCTTTGTCTGGGCTGGGCTGGGCCAGAATTTTTCGCCAATTTCTACTGAATACTCTGTTCGGGTTGGGCCAGAATTGCTGAAGTTTGGACTGGGCCATAATTTTTCTTAATCTATCACCTTTGGTTTGTAGGTTGGTCTTATAATGAGATTCAAATCTATTAGGGATCACGAACTCTAGGGTTTCTTCGGAACGTGGACCGCGAGATCGCGAGATCTAGGGTTTATTCAGATTGAGGATCGCGAGCTATTGAGATCTCGTGATCTCATAAGTTTGGTGATTTTGGTAGTCTCGCGATGGTTATTGAGGGCGGTGAATCCAGCAGATCTGGTGATGTTGCTGTTGCGGCTGATACAGGAAGAGCTTTCCCTTCCAAATTGAGGGTCAAAGGTTTTCTGGTTAGGGCTCGTTCTTTCTTTTCGGTTCTCCCAGGAGGTCCTAAGGTTGCTAGTGAACATAGGTCTAAGATGTGCCAAACAGATTGAAGGGTTTCAGCTGAAGAACTCGCATCTCTGGAAAAAGTTTTCATTGAAACCCTAGAGTTTAATCTAGTGAAAGTTGAGGCTTCATGGTCACATTGGAAAAATTACATGTTTGGTAAGTTATTGGGCTGCCGGTTTGATGTAAGTTTTGGTAGTCGTGTGCTAGGCAGAAGTGGCAGCTCAAATGAGAGTTTGGGGTGATAAGAGAGCATTTTTTATTCAAGTTCAGTGGTAAGGAAAATATGAGATCTATCCAAACGGGAGATATGTGGGGTATTGGTGGAGCGGTTTTGGCTCTACATGAGAGATACCACATTTTCGTCCTTCGATGTTATTTAGACTGCCACATTGTGACTGCAATTGCCTGACCTTCCTACATAGTATTTTGAGAGAGTGATGGTGCTCGATACCGTGCATATTGATGAGAAACCTCTTGAAATAGATGTTTGTACGAGTATTGTGGGGTGCCTATGCATGTACTTGTGTGGAGGTTGATCTAACCAAACCACTTGTTCCGGGGACGTTCATCGGCCCGTGTGGTCGTGTAAAAAAATGGCAATATTTTGTATATGAAAGATGAAAGTGTGGGTGTATTCTGCTACAGGTGTGGCCTTGTTGGTCATTCTGCCTCGGCATGTCCCTTTCTGGAGGCAAATGGCAGTGTTGTAGGTGTAGCTAAGGTAGCTGGTAATCATGGTGTTCCACTCACCAATAATGACAATACTACTATACATAGTGAGATCTCTTCAACAACTAATGATGTTAACATGACACTTGCAGTTACTGAGGTTGTGAACAAAGTCAAAGAGGACATCTTTGCCCCATAAATGAAGGTCGAACGTCACAAGCTACGTCGGTCTACTCCTATTGGCAGTAATGTTAGTAAATAGGGGGGGAGGAAGTGTCACGACCCGCTTCCCAAAAAGAAAACGGAATACGGATACGCGACTCAACCCAGCAAATGATTTGCATCATCCATAAGATGTTCAGAATCTTGACAACAAATCTCAGAATAATCAGAGAGGAAGCCAAAAGAATCATCCTCACACAGACATATATATCCCAAAACAAAACAAAGTGCCAACAGAAATTAAATGAAATCCAATAATATAATAGTCCCAAATAAACAGATCCGAACAAGTTAATATCCTGTGTCGCATTGCCCACATACAAATAAAATCCAAGTACTCAAATACATTGTTCAAAAACAACAGATAATAATAATAACAAAAGAAGTCCATAACTAAAATTTCATTTCTCCAATACCATCGAGCAAATGACCATCCTGATCTACAATCAATAAATTACAGGAGAAAAAAAAAAGAAAACAAGGACCCGTCAATGCAAGTTACGGGCTGCTTGTAATGCAGGATACAAGTACAAGGAAAACTAACAAATCTAAATAATAGCAGAAACAGATATAGCATGGTAGAGCATAATCAACTAGCATGGTATACTAACATATGTCAAGTGTCAAAAGTCAAATAGCATGCAGACAGATATACAGATAGTGTCAAATAATAGTGTCAAGTGATAGTATCAGACAGATAACAGATAACCAGATGATCAGGTAATCAGATAGTAGATTCAGATAACAGATTCAGATATCAGATACGGATACAAATATTAGATTCAGATTCTTATAAATCTTGTATTAATTACTAACTAGGTAGCACTTCATGTGCCATCCTTTTATCACATAGTTGCTACATTCAAAAAAGTTACGTTTGTAGATTTCGTAGGGGATCATATAGGGCCATGTACTTAAGGTTCAGACAGACAGATATCAGAAAACAGATCCAGACAAACAGATAGAACCTAGTGGTTCTCTTCTTCTCTACACCTTCCTATAGGAAGTAATGTAGACAGGGTACAGAATAATAGATCACAGATAATCATATGGGAAACACGGGCCCCTTCTAAGTACACATTTCTATGTTTTCCCACTACTAGATCTTTCTCATAAACCCCGACTGGATCATTTTATAATTATTATCAGACAGATATGTATATGACCGAAACAGAGTAAATCTAGCATGATATAACGACCCACAAGTTCAGAATAACCGATAAGCATGTACAGATGGTAAGATAGTCACATAACAGAACAAAATAAAGTACTTCCTAATTCAGAACAGCACAACAGTACAGTACTAAAACAGCGATTCCCTCTGCCACAAATATCAAAACGAAGATCCGTTAGAGAATCTGAAGAATAGACTTCCAACCGAATCCAGCGAATACATATAAGTTATATAGTGTTTTAGAAAAACATAACTCAAAACTGATTTGAAACCAGAAAATACGTTCAGCCAGAAATGAGTAAATCGAATTCACAATCAGGAAAACAGCATCAAAATACCTCAAATAAATCCAGGAAAAATCTGGGGTATTCCCCTATATGTCTAGTATCAGAATATAAAGTTTCATAATTTTATAGTAAGATTAGTTTAGCCAAAAAAAAAATCAGAAAATATCAAGAAACGATAGTTTGGCAAATCTGGAATTCCCAACACTGCTGCACGAAAACTATAATATCTCGCAAACCATGAAACGAAATCTAGATCCGTCAAAGGAAGATAAAAATAGACAGAATAAACTAACTTTCATATTCCATAATTATTTTTCATACAGGAAAATGAATTAGGGTAAAAATACAAATCTTTTCAGAACAGCGAGCAAAATCTAGCAAGTATACTTTTTATAAACAAGCATGAAACGGTATATAAAACTTATCAATAAAATCCACCGAAATTCTGGGTAATCCCTAAATAGGTATAGAAACACTATGAAAAATTTCAGATCAAAATAATATGCTTAGCACTAGTATCAAAATAGTTTAGTCATCGAAATCATCAAAAAATAAAATCTGGAAATATAATACACCTCTGTAGTAAAACAATCATATTTCACACATACAAAAACGAAATCGATCTCTGTCAGAAAATTTGGAAAGAAGACAGATTTCTCTAAAAATCATGTCTAATACTGAAGTTAAGATTCTGACCTTAATATGGTCCAAAATACCAATCAAAACTGATTACTGACAAAATACAGATTTTTCTTTCAACAACAAATCAACATACAACATACAAAACTCGTTTCAAACACAACCAAGCATGTTATAGAGTCTACTAAGTGTCCAAATAACATGAAATATGATATATAGCATGTTCACAACAAGTATATCACATGGATCCAAACAAACACACAAATTTTCATAATTATTTCACAATATAATTACATCAAGAACGGTCAAAACCTAAGTTATTTCATGTCAAATTTGTGTTGTGAGGCAACTATGGTCAAATATCACTATAGAGACAATACTCATCAAACATACATCACACACGAGTTGTCTCTAGAACACAACTATACTACAAGCGGAATTTATAACTTGTATCATACAAAGAAATTGAGTACAAGTTACCTGCCTTAACCGAAGATGAAACAAACACCAAGAATAATGGGAACGGTTCCCGGCAATGAACAAAACGATCGAACGAATCCCACGAACAAAAACCACGCGTGCAAGCTCCGTGCACATGCAAACCAACCAAGTGAGAGAGAGCGAACGCCACGGCGGGACGATGGCAGCCAAACAGTGGCTGTTGCTGCTGCAGTCGATGAGGAAGGTCGGGAGGGGAACAACGGGCAGCGGCGGTGCTAGCTTTGGCTGGCATCACTGCTGTTGTTACTGGGCGCGCCGAACAGAGGCCGAGAGAGGGAGAGATGGACGGGATGAGATGGAGAGCTCGGCTTGGGGTCGCGATGGGTGATCGACAAGGGGATAGGTGTGCAGGTGGGATGAAGAGGGTGTAGTCGGTAATGGGTTTCGGAAGGGGATGGAAATGGCGGTCGGGTTTGAGGAGGAAGATGAAGTGGGGGTTTCGGTGAGGTAGGGTTGCAAGGGGGGTTCGGGGTTGCACAGGGTAGAGAGGGGGCTAGGGTTTTCGGTAGGGGAGAGAGGGATGAGTTGGGTTTTTATAGGTTTTGATATTAGGGTTTGGAGATATTGGGTATTGAGTTTATTGGGTATTGGGTATAATAGGAGTTTGAATAGGAGTAGGTCTAATTAGGAGTTGTATAGGATTTATTAAAAAAAGATTTATAGGCTAATTTGGCTTTGGTAGTTAATTAGGGATGAAAAACAATATGAATAGCAATAGAATTAGCAACCAAAACACCACGAGCACCCTAGCACAAACAAAGAGAACAAGAACCAAATAAAGAGCGAAAACAATAATAACAATCAAGAACAAATCAAGGGACAGAAAAATCAATCACAAGAAGATCAAAAATGAACAAAATGAATATATATTGAAAACAACTCCAATATACGGTCCAAAATACAAGAAGAGTATAAATACTCAAGAAAGAAAAAAAATACACCAAGGATACAAAAAACGGAAAACAAGAGTTATAGGAAGCAATTGTGAAATTGTCAGAGCCCGTTAGTAGCAAATCTGTGTAGTCAAGTTCGAGTATGTTTAAAAAATCTTCTGGAAGATTTCATGCAATGGGGGCGATCTCCAAGACATCTGTAAAACCTCTGATCTTTGGGGCAATGATGGAAAAGGAGCACGTATGTGGGGACATAATTCGAATGTTATTCCTTTCAATGTTAGGTCTGGTTTAATGGGCCGATTTAGTAACATACTGAAAGGGTTGCATTTATGGATGTGCCCGTTAAATATTTTGACAAGTTAAAACCCACTCAAAAGTTACTAAGCAAAACTCGAGTGGTGCTCATTCCAAAAGGTGTTGTTGTTGAGCTTGTGGATCTGTCTAGCGAGAGATCGTCAAATTTTGGTAAAAGGATTGATAAAGTCGCAACTGGTGGGCCACATTTTGTTGGAGTTCCTAGTACTACAGATGCAAGGTTAGTTCCTCCTCCAACGGGGAGAGAGATACATGTTATCAACCTAGAATCAACTTTTAATTATAGAAAGCCTACCATTTTCATGCTGAATTCAAAACAATCAATGGCCTTGGAGGCTGGTGGAGTGCTTAAGTTGGTTGCGGCATCCTTCCCACCATCGGATTGACAGATGGTGTCACTTTTGTCATTAGAGGTATAAATCCTCTAATGGAGATAGTTTGAATAGAAGACGTGATCTCAGTGATGTCTCTGACAGAATATATATATTTAGAAAGTTGACATAATATATATATATTTAGAAAGTAATATATATATATATATTTAGAAAGTTGACAGAATATATATATATTTAGAAAGTAGTCATTTGTATCCATCAGGTAGTATTAGTCTCCTCAATCTTAGCCTAATATCAGGTTGTAATTCATGTATATATTATGGACATTTGTCAATCAATAGAGACAGGGAATCATTTTCTTTCATGGTATCAGAGCCATTTTCTTTACTCCCCTGCTCCTAACTACCATTGCTACCACCTCTATAACTTTCTACAGCTCCCCTCCTCCCTAATCTTAGCCCTCAATGGCAGAACAACCCAAGTTTCACTCGGCTTTAGCAATCACCAACGTGAAATCCCTCATTCCAGTCACGTTAAACAATGATTCTAGCCTATACATTTCTTGGGCAGCCTTCTTCAAAGTTCAAGCCCGTGTCCATAACATGCTTGATCACATCGTTCCTCCTACCGATGAAAAGGATAAGAAGGCGGCAGATGATGCCAAAACAGCCAACCCCGATCTTTGGCATCGTCTTGATGCGGCCGTGTTACAATGGATGTACGCCACCGTATCACAAGATATTCTCAATTCCATCCTTGTGATAGATGACTCGGCCGAAAAGTGTTGGAAAAGAATTGCTGCTATTTTCCAAGACAACAAACACTCGAGGGCTGTCCACCTCGAAAACCAATTCACGAACACGAATTTGGAGGATTTCCCTACCACCAAAGCCTACTGCAACCGCCTCAAACTTCTAGCCGATCAATTGGCGAATGTTGATGCTCCAGTCTCTAATACTCGTTTGGTCTTGAAGATGATTTCGGGACTAACTGATCCTTATGCAGGATTTGTGACGTACATTCAACAACATGATCCTTTGCCGCCCTTTGATACCGCCAAGTCGAGATTGGAACTGGAAGAGTCAACTATTCTTCAACGGGCCGCTCGTGAATCTGGCTCATCTTCATCTCCGGCTGCCCTTATTGCAAACTCCCAACATTCTGATGATGATATGAATACCCAATATTCTTCTTCAGGTAATCAAAATCATAACAATCGGAATAATAATAATAACAATTATCGTGGGAACAAGGGCAAGAAAAACCACAAACATTCTGGCGGTGGCCGGAACTTCGGCAAGGGCGGACGGAGCAGTGGCGCCGGTCGTGGACAGTAGCAACAGTGGCAGCAGTTCAATCCATGGCAGCAGTGGGCTCCTTGGTCTCTTCCTCCATGTCCCTATCCATCCTACAATTGGGCCAGACCTAATTTTACTCCCAGACCACAGCAGCCAGGCCTACTTGGATCAAGACCACAACAGTCAGCGTTCACTGCAACTGCACCCAACCCAACCGACATTGAAGCAGCCCTTCATACACTCAGCCTTGCTCAGCCCGACCCGTCTTGGTATATGGACACCGGGGCAACATCACATATGACATCCGCGCAAGGTAATCTTTCGTCTTATTTTAATTTGAGCAAAAATAATGGTATAATTGTTGGAAATGGCCATTCTATTCCTATTCGTGGTTTTGGTAGTGCTAATCTACCTCCCCCCCACCCTCCATTAATGTTAAAAAATATCCTCCATGCCCCAAATTTAATTAAAAACTTAGTTTCAGTTCGTAAATTCACTACGGATAACCAAGTTTCTGTTGAATTTGATCCTTTTGGGTTTTCTGTGAAGGACTTTCAGACGGGGATGGCTCTAATGAGATGTGATAGTCGGGGCGAGCTATATCCCATCACCACCACCACCACCAAAAATAATCAAGCCGTTTCTCCATCCATTCTTGCAGCTTTGTCTTCTTCCCTTTGGCATGACCGTTTAGGTCACCCGGGAGCACCTGCTTTAGACTCCCTTAGGCGGAATAAATTGATTGAATGTACTAAAACTAGACATTCGAGTTTTTGTCACTCTTGTCCTCTTGGTAAACATGTTAAATTGCCGTTTGTTGAGTCTCATAACTCCACTTATATGCCTTTTGATATTTTGCATAGTGACTTGTGGACATCTCCTGTTTTGAGTTCTTTAGGTCACAAATATTATGTGCTCTATTTGGATGACTATTCGCAATTTTTGTGGACTTTCCCTATCTCCAAAAAATCTCAAGTCTATCCAACTTTTCTCAAATTAAGAGCCTACATCAAAACTCAATTTGAACGGAAATTAAAAAATATTCAATGTGACAATGGTAGAGAATATGATAATGGTCCTTTTCAGAGTCTTTATGAAGCTAATGGAATTTCCTTTCGTTTTTCTTGTCCGCATACTTCATCCCAAAATGGAAAGGCCGAAAGAAAAATCTGTTCCATTAATAATATCATTCGAACTTTATTAGCTCATGCTTCACTACCTCCGTTCTTTTGGCACCATGCTTTGCAAATGGCAACGTATCTTCTAAACATTTTACCAAGTAAAACTCTTGCTTATCAATCGCCTCTCAAAATTCTATATCAAAAAGACCCATCATACTCTCACCTACGAGTCTTTGGTTGCTTGTGTTATCCTTTATTCCCTTCTACTACGATAAATAAGCTTCAACCTCGTTCAACACCTTGTGTATTTTTGGGTTATCCGTCAAATCATCGTGGTTACAAATGCTATGATTTATCATCAAATAAAACTATCATTTGTCACCACGTACTATTTGATGAAACCGAATTTCCCTTCTCAAAGTTGCATACTCCTCATTCCACATCCTATGAATTTCTTGACAATGGCTTATCACCTTACGTGATTAACCATTTGCAACAGCAGTCCACTCCACAAACTCAAGTGCAGGCCCAACCTTCACCTTCTCCCTCTTGGTCTAGCTTGCCAGCTACATCCCAGTCAGCTCACCCACCTTCTCAGCCGGCACAGTCAACCCTCTCTTCTCTACAGCCGGCCCAGTCCGCCTCTTCCAACATAACACCATCATCTTCCATTTTTGGTCAGTCAGATCTCAGCCCACATTTAGACCAAACACAACATCCCCCTCTTCCTCCCATTTTTCAGCCCACTTCGAGTTCAGAAATGAAACCCGTGACAAGGAGCCAACGCGGTATTTTCAAACCCAATACAAAATATCATGGCCTTCTTACTCATGTCACAAAATCTCCCCTCCCTCATAACCCTGTGTCTGCACTCAAAGACCCGAATTGGAAAATGGCTATGGATGACGAATATAATGCTCTCATTACAAATAAAATGTGGGATTTAGTGCCTCGTCCACCTGATGTTAATGTTATTCGGTCTATGTGGATTTTCAGACATAAAGAAAAATCTGACGGTTCTTTTGAGAGGCATAAAGCCCGACTTGTAGGTGATGGTGCAAGTCAACAGGTTGGCGTGGATTGTGGAGAAACTTTTAGTCCGATCGTTAAACCGGCGACTATTCGAACAGTACTCAGTCTTGCTCTCTCTGAGGCTTGGCCCATTCATCAGTTGGATGTTAAAAATGCCTTTTTACATGGTAAACTAAAAGAAACAGTGTACATGCACCAACCCTTGGGTTTTAAGGACCCGGCTCATCCTAATCATGTATGTCTTCTGCGAAAAGCGCTATATGGGCTCAAGCAAGCTCCTAGAGCCTGGTACAAACGATTTGCCGATTATGTTTCTTCCATTGGGTTCTCTCAGAGCAAGTCTGACAACTCTCTCTTCATCTACCGGAAAGGTACTCATATGGCTTACATTCTTCTTTATGTGGATGATATCATCCTTACTACTTCTTCTGATGCTCTTCACAAGTCTATTATGTCACTTCTTAGCTCCGAATTTGCTATGAAAGACTTGGGCCCACTAAGTTACTTCTTGGGTATCGCCGTCAATCGACATACTGGTGGTCTATTTTTGTCTCAAAAAAAATATGCAGAAGAAATTATTGAACGTGCTGGCATGTCATCTTGTAAGCCTTGTCCTACTCCGGTTGATACTAAACCGAAGCTTTGCGCTAAAGCTGGCACTCCATATGAGGATCCCTCTCATTATCGTAGCCTTGCCGGAGCCCTCCAGTATCTCACATTCACGAGGCCTGACATCTCTTATGCGGTACAGCAGATATGTTTATTTATGCATAATCCGATGGATGATCATATGCAGGCTCTCAGGCGCATCCTGCGCTACATTCAGGGTACACTTCATTATGGATTGCATCTTTATCCTTCACCGACTAATTCTCTGATTTCGTATACAGATGCAGATTGGGGTGGTTGCCCAGATACCAGGAGATTTACTTCTAGTTATTGTGTGTTCCTTGGTGATAACTTACTCTCCTGGTCTTCTAAACGCCAAGCCACTCTATCTCGCTCTAGTGCTGAGGCTGAATACCGAGGTGTTGCCAATGTGGTTTCTGAGTCATGTTGGTTACGCAATCTTCTTCTGGAGTTACATTGTCCTATCCATAAGGCTACATTGGTCTACTGCGATAATGTTAGTGCGATATATCTTTCCGGGAATCCAGTCCAGCATCAACGCACTTAACACATCGAGATGGATATTCACTTTGTTCGCGAGAACGTTGCTCGTGGACAAGTACGCGTCCTACATGTCCCATCGCGTTATCAGATTGCCGATATTTTCACAAAAGGTCTTCCTTTAGTGTTATTTCAAGATTTCAGGGACAGTCTCAGTGTACGACAACCTCCCGCTTCGACTGCGGGGGTGTGACAGAATATATATATTTAGAAAGTTGACATAATATATATATATATTTATAAAGTAATATATATATATTTAGAAAGTTGACAGAATATATATATATTTAGAAAGTAGTCATTTGTATCAGGTATTATCAATCTCATCAATCTCTCCTCAATCTTAGCTTGTGATTGAATATGTATATATTTAGAAAGTAGTGATTTGTATCCATCAGGTAGTATTAGTCTCCTCAATCTTAGCCTAATATCAGGTTGTAATTCATGTATATATTATGGACATTTGTCAATCAATAGAGACAGGGAATCATTTTCTTTCAGTCTCCAATCACACCGAGATGCAAGTTGATGGTGGTCATGACTCTTCCCATATAAGTGAGAGTAATGCTACAACGACGAGTGAGGTCGCTCATATTTCCATAATTGTTGCCCAATGTTAGTCACCATCTGGAATTATCGAGGGGTTCTTAAATCTTAAGCTCTTAGTGTTTGCAAGTCAATTATGCGAACTCACAAACCAAAGGTATTACTTATTCTCAAAATTCATGTTGGTATTGGCAAAATTGATTTTGCTCATATGAAGCTGGATAGGAATATGAAAATATTTGCTCAACCTACTTTGGGTCGTTCTGGTGCTTTTATTCTATTATGGAATGCTAATTGTGTCTGCTTTTAGTGTCATTATTGTCATTCTTTTGTGGAATGATAATATTGGATTCTCACTTGGTGTAATTCTTAAAACTTGTAAAGTGATGGTGGCTCTTAAGACATGGAACCATAATGTGGTCGAAAATATCTTCAATAAGGGTAAATCTCTTATCAAGGAAGTGGAGGCTTAATTGTTCGAGGATTGTATATAACAACTCTATTCGAGGGACGATGCTATGCTGGGGATTCGCTTTCATGAAGAAAATCTCAATATGCAGGAGAAATGCCGGAATAAAAAATTGCTAGTTGATTGGATTAAAGGTGGGGATAGAGATTCTAGTTATTTTCATCAATCCACGATTGTTCAGCGAGCTAGGAACTCCATTTATAAGGTACAAAGTATGTCAGGTGTTCAATTTACTGGAAGAGTGGATGTGTCAAAGTGTTTTGTTGAATATTTGAAGGATAAGTAGTCACCCACTTTTGACCAACATCCTGATTTAACTATTCCTTGCATTGGTCCCGAAGTTACTGACGATATCAATGCTCAGCTAATCCGCCTTTTTTTTAGTCAGCGAGATCTATGGTGTCATCTGCTCAGTGCCATCTAATAAATCACCTGGTCCTGACTATTTTTCTGGGACATTTTATCAGCGCTATTGGAATATCATTGGTGGCAGTTTTGTTTAAGCTGTTAATGATTTCTGGCTCACGACATCCTTACCATCCCAACGGAAGTCAACGTCAAACTTTGTGACTCTAATTTCTAAGGTCCTTTATCCTTGAAGCACAAAGGATTATCGCCCTATTAGTTTTGTAAACTTCTCATGTAAAGTCATTGCAAAATTGTTAGTTAATCATTTGAAGTCTGTTCTAAGCTCCCTCATTTATGAGGAACATAGTGTCTTTGTTTCTGAGCGTTTGATTTCGGATAATTTGTTTCTTGCTCAAGAAGCTTTCCATTCCATGAAGAAAACAGATAAGTGTGCAGGGTTTATGACTATGAAACTTGATATGGAGTGAGCTTATGATAGGATTATGTGGAATTATCTCTCAACCCTTCTTTTGCAATTTGAGTTTAACGCCAAATTTTCTAGGTGTGTCATGCATCGAGTTGAGAATCCGATATTTGCAATGCTTGCTAATGGATCTCCTTCTGATTGGTTCAGTTAGACGATGGGGTTGCAACAAGGTTGTCGTCTCTCCCCCTATCTCTTCATCCTATGTCAAGAAGTGTTATCGTGTCTCATTAAACAAGATATTGATGGTGGTAGGCTTTCAAGTATTATTATTGACAATCAGAATACATCTCTCAGTTGTTTACTTTATGCAGATGATAGTTTGCTTTTTTTAGAGCTAATGTGTCCAAGTGTAAGGTGATTAAAATGATACTTTATACATATTGTTCTCTCAGTGGCCAGACTGCAAATCTTAGTAAGTCCAGTGCTTTCTTCAAATAACCTATTAGTTTGAATAAACGATGTCGCACACTTAGACTTTTGCAGATAGAGGTGGGTTCTATGTCGTTCAAATACCTTTGTCCTATGATTAACTCATTCTGGTGGAAAGAGTTTGTAAACGTCTATCTGGTTCGAGGGCTAAGACTCTTAGCTTTGCGGGTAGGCTAGTTGTTCTGAAGTTAGTTGCTCAAACTCTCCCAGTATCTATGTTAGCTCACAGTTGGGTCCCAAAATCTATTGTTGATAAACTTCAACAATAATTTCGTGCTTTTCTTTGGGTTGAAGGTAATGGTGAAAAGGGTCTGCATATGATTGCATGAGATAGAGTTTGTAGACCCATTGAGTTCGGTGGTGTTTGTTTGAGACAATTGGACATTCTATAGGAGTGTCTTATGGCTAAAAATTTGGCTAGGTTTTTTAGTAAACCTTAGTCATTAAATAGTTAACTGCCAAGTATAGGCTCCATTCATCTGCGTGGGATATTCAATATATGAAACGATGTTCATGGCTATGGCACATTTTCTATACTGGTAAGGACCTAATTTGTAATGGTCTTTGTTGGGAAGTAGATAGCGGGGTGGAGATAGATGTCTTCTATGATCCTTGGATCTTTTTTACTCCCCTGAATAGAATGTGCATCACCGCTTCTGTTGAGTTACCGAGTTCTTTAATGAAAGTTTCCATTTTTATTTCCCCCTATAAGGAATTGATTCCAGTTGTGTTAGCATTTAGCCTACTATGTTCAATCGGTAATATTGTGCTAAACATGCCAATTCCGGTAAACCAAGTCGTCGATCTCCTTCTTTGCTATAATTCATCTCTGTCAACATACACCTTCAAGATTCTGTATTTAGCTGCTAGTGGAAGAAATTGTGAGGTGAAAGTTTTCCAAATAGTTTGATCCAAAAATGAAAGTTGCATCAAAAGTTATTGTCTTGTTGTGGATAGTTGCATGTGGCGGAATTCCTACTATCTCAGGGTTGGTTCATCATGAGATGCAGGTGGTGCCTCCTTGTCCAGTTTTTGAGGTTGAGGATGAAACAATTAAACATTCCTTTTATATTGTGTCCCTGTTCGTCAATTTTTGAGCATTCACCTGCAACGTATGGATATTAGTGTCAACATGACATCCTTTCCTGATTTATGGTCAATGTTAGAGGGGAATTTGTTTGGTTCAAGTCCTAAAAAACAGTTATTACAATCCTTAATTATTACAACCTTATGGTATGTTTGGAAATCTTGATGCATAGTCTATTTTGAGGGAGTGTGCCCCCTCCCGCACACTGTGGTTTCTAGTGCGGTTTCAGACATTGTTCAAAGGTGAGATGTTCTTAGTGATTTTTCTACGTCAGTGGGTTCCTACAATGAGGTCTAATTGATGGGTCTCAAAATGATCTTCACTCCTTGCCATGTGTAGGAGCTCTTGATCAAATGTGTTGCGCTGCCTGAATGATCTATTAAACTCAACTTTGATGGGTCCTTTGAGAGGAATAACGTTGTCTATCAAGATTGGTGTGGTAGGCCATTGCTAGTCTGTGGAGGGTCGGTTGTGTCGACATCTATGATTGTTACTGAAAGAAGCTGTTTGTGGATGCCTCTTAGGATCTTTCATCTACTGTTTCACGAGGGTCCTATTCGTATAGATGGATATTCAAAGCTTGTTAGATTAGATCAATGCAAGAAGCAGTCACGACCCCATTTCTCATGATTAGTCATGCTTGATGGTATGAATTTTTAGTCATGCTTGATGGTATGAATATTGGTGGCATACAACATATTTATCGAGAGGGAAATATGTGTGCTACCTATGGTGCAAAAAGGGGATGTAGGAGTGGTCAAAGTTTTCTATGAGTTAACATCTCTGACCATGAATTTCTTGTTTTGGCTAAGGAAGATGCTAGAGGGTCTCCTGACTGAGGGATGCTCCTGTTTTGCAGTCGTTTTTTATTTCGCTTTTAATTATCTTGTCTAGAAAAGAAAAAAAAAATATCGTCACTCCTCGCCATGTGCAGGAATTCTTGATAAGCTGGAATGCACCACCAAAGGGGTCAACCAAACTCAATTTTTATGACACCTTAGAAGACAACTCATCAGGCTGTGGTTTTGACATTCATGACTGTAGGGGCAAGCTGTTACTGGTTGGTGGTGAGCATGTTGCCTCGAAGTCGATTAACGTCATTAAAATGAGAAGTTTGTGGCTAGCGCTCAATACATTACACCTGCTATCTCATGAAGGTCCAGTCTTTATCAAAGGAGACTCTAAGCTCATCATGGTGAGGTTACTGAAGATATAGCAAGTGATCCTATATCCCTTAACATTATGCAGCTAATGGGTGATATAACTACTGGAACAATACATCACATCTATAGGGAAGGAATATTTATGTTGACTGTGCAGTAAAGAGAGGTCGAGGGAGTGTTCGAAATGTTGTATGGACTATAGTCACTGAGGCTAAGTTTCTACCTCTTCCCGAGAACGACGCTAAAGGGGTCAACAGTCTCGGCTTATTGGTATTTTATAGTTTTTTGTTTTATTTCAAAGCTTAGCAGCGAAAAAACAAAATTGCAATTTATCGAGTTCCTTGTCGTATTTGAGGAAGATGCTATTGGGGTCTTTCATCGAAGGACGAAACCTCAAAGCACTATGCAACTGATTTCGTGTCCCGCCCCGCTTTCCAAAATATGGAAATACGAGTTCGTGACTGAGGCCCAGCGAATGATATAAGTACGCCAACTCATATCATCCATAAGCTGTACCAGTCTTAACTCAACAACATGACAAGAAAATAATCACAACCACGCATAAATACATAATCACATAAATAAATACTTAGACCAAACATGCAATAGTCCAATTTAATAACCAATAACTGGAAATAAAATAACAAATACCTTCTGGCAAGCTCTTGCTCCGATCATAGAAGAACTGCTCATCAATGCCTTCTGGTAGTTCTCCTTATGCACCTGAACTTGTTCATCTAAAAAGAAAGAATAATCTGTCCTTAGAGTAAGTACGGAAAGCAAGTAGTGAAAAGCAAACAGTAAGGGAACAAGGTTCATCAAAGAATATGGATCAAGATTAAATTACAAAAGCAATAACGGTATCAATAAACAATGGTCACGATCGTGTATATACGTGTCAACTTAGGTTTATTAGCACGTTGTTTTTCCTATCTAGTGCACGTAATACTGCGTCCCATACCACAGGTTCGGGGCACGCAAAAACAGTGTATGTTTTAGATATAGTGGTGGGATCTACAGAGCGTATACTCGGTGTTAATAACAATCATTTACAATTTACATTCAATAACTCACAATCGATATTCCTCCTTCCATGACAATACAATATAACGATAAGGCCTTACCGAGTATATTTTCTGAGATTATCCACTACTAAGTCAACCCTTATTAACCCCGGCTTGTTTAGTATTTTATTAAGTGATTCATGTTCATGCAAGTGTGTATAAGAATGTCAAGGGGATGATAAGAATGCAGCAACATGATACAATGCATAATAATATACATGAAGTAGTGAATCTGAAAACAGCCGACACAGTAACACTAAAACAGCGATAACTCATAGACTACAATTCGGAATTCGAAGTTCCAGGGTTTTATCAGTAACTAGACACTTAGGACTACAATTTATATTCAGTAGGTTTCTGTTAATTCTGACTGTAGTTAGGTCAAACATCATAATCTTTGCAGTTTAGCTGTTCTGGCAGCAACTTAATGTCAACATTTAATGGGTGAAAACATGGTATAAAATCACTATAAAAATCTACAAAAATTAGGAATGAATCTTGAGCATGTCTACAAGGTTTCTGAAGAGTTTCATGGCATTATAATACTATTAGCATGGTGTTTCACTGATAATTGTGTCAGTGTTACATTAATTCTGCGATCTGAAAAGTGCAGACCAGCAGGGACTAAAACTGCGATATCTCACAGCTCGCAACTCAGAATCAGGATCCGTCAATTGTACTGGAAACTAGATTTATTAAGATAAAACTCTCTTTTGTATTGTTTGTGTTAATTCTTATGGTAACAAGGTCGAAACCTCTGTGCAAAACAGTACAGGCAGCAAGAATTCATAAAATGTCATCACATATATGTTCATCAAAGTAGATAATCAACATATTAATGTATCACGAAATGTATTGACACTAATGTACAACAATTATAATGGATTTTACAGTGTACAAGTCAATTTATCATGTCATAGTTCAAATCACAAATCTCAATCAATCAATGTATTCGATTACAATATATTTTCCTCATATGCAGGTTCTAGCAATTTTGTTCATACCGTGTGTGTATTTAGGCTTGGGTTTAAGTCAATGGATAGTAATACGATGTCAAGAGTACGTCGGGTTAGCTCGTGTAAACCCTCGATACTCCCAACGGAAAGTATACAAGACAAATTTAAGATAATTGAAGGAAACTACTTGCGGGAGATCAATACACTTGAACTAGAAAAATTAAATGAGTTCAAGTGAACTTGCCTTTTGTAGACGATTCAAATATGCAAAGAGGAATGACGAGATCAGAATCTCGGGAGACGAACCACGAACACGGGAAAGCACTAGCACTTGCGCTCTACATGCAACCAAAACACTGAACAGCACTCCAATTCTTCTCTCCTCTACCCCAACAACAAACAGCCAAATGGGATTTGCTGAACTCAAAACAGCATACACATGAAATGACCAATCCCCTTTCTCCTTTTTCCTTTCGGTAGAGACAGAGAGAGAGAGCGATGGCGAAAAAGCTCAGCGACGACTGGCAGCGGTTGGCGACGGCGTGGCACTATGGCGAAGTGGTGACAGTGGCACAACGGCAGTGTTGTGGTTGGGAAGCGATGCAACAACAAAACTTTGATGGCGACTCTGTTCTCGACGAAATAGAGGGGACGTCGACAGGGGTGTTTGGGCTCTGGACAGTGCGGCGAGGACTTCTGTTGAGAGCGGCGAAGATGGGGCTCAAGTGCGGCAATGGCGATAGAGGAGTAGCGGAGAGGCTAGGGCTGTGATGGCAGTGAGGTGAGAGGAGAGGTGGTGGGAGAACTGACGGCTTGACTGGTGGTAGAAGACGATGACGAGGAGATGAAGGGGGAAAGGAAGTCGACAATGGCGGTTGTTGAAGGTGAGCGGGAGGCGCAGTGACGGGGGAAATCGAGCGAGACTAGTGGTTGCTCGACGAGGACGGCAATGGTTGACGGCGGAGAGTAGGGAGAAGAGGGCGAGAGGTCGAGGTAGTCGGTGGTGGACTCTAGCGGAACAGGGGAGTCACAGCGGAGGTAGGAAGTCGAAGGTGGTGGAGCGAGGTGCGGTTGCGACTGGGGTGCAGTTGACAAGGAGGCAGCTCAGTTGGGTTCGACGAGGGCACGGGGTTCAGGCGGCGGATGAAAATGGCGTTTGGAGTGCAGATGATGAGCGGCGATAGTGAGGGCTGCTCGATGAAGATGATGAGAATGGAGATGCAGCGGTGGGTCTAGGGCTTCGATGGCATTGCAGAGGGGCGAAGAGACGAGCGAGGAAGATGAAGTGGTGGGGGGGGGGGTGAGGTCTGCTTTTGGTTTGGTTCTTGTTTGGTTTTGGAGACAGAGGAGGGGGAGAGAGAGGGAGCTGGGGTGAGAAGGAATGAAGAGCTGGGGGAGAGAGAGAACGGGAAAAAGGGTTTAATAGAATAATATTAATATTGGGTAGTTACTAGATAGTGGGGAATGTGGGGATACTGGGAATTGTGCAAAGTGGGAAAATGTGGAGAAATTGTATACGGGTGAGTATATGGATTTGTGGGTTTGGGTTTAGGGTTAAGTCCAAATAGGAGATGAGGGGTTTGGGCTTCAATTAAATATAATAAATTCAATGATAATTGTTGGGCTTCTCATGAATTCAAAATAATCAATAAAATGATAGTATGGATTAACTTGGGCTTCAAAGTAAATAAATAAAATAAATAAAAAGAGACAAGATTTTAGTTTGGAATATAAATTTGAGTTTCAATAGGAGATTCAAAAGGATTTAAATGCATCGAAAAGAATTTATACAGAAATTGAAATATAAGAATACATGGAGAAGAAAGAAAAGAACTCGAAATCCGTATAATCGAAAACAGGGGTTACATGCCGATTAAAATATAAATACTAAATTCATAACCCTTACTATAACTTTGGAATCTTGGTCTACTGATAGAGTTTTCACATGATATCAGAGCA
The DNA here is from genome assembly GCA_017893485.1 of Hemerocallis citrina. Classification (NCBI taxonomy): domain Eukaryota; kingdom Viridiplantae; phylum Streptophyta; class Magnoliopsida; order Asparagales; family Asphodelaceae; genus Hemerocallis; species Hemerocallis citrina. The sequence continues at coordinate 18,197,221 of CM030364.1, read as the reverse complement.
ATCCAACTTCAAATATCACTAGTTAGGTAATAGTAAATGCATATTAACAAAAAAAAATAAGAAATGTTGCATGTAGTCTTGGCCCAACCTGTGTTGTGGCTTGCCGAAAGGAGGAGCCCTAGAAAAGTGGAGGTCTGCTTGAGCATAATTTAAATTAAGGAAATTTTCGCAAGAGTAATGCTACATCCACTATCAGTTTATTACATTTCTCTTCACTATTTTAGGTGGTACACTTTAATCGAAGGAAAAGAGAAAGTCGTGAGGAATCTCTTTAATAGAAATATGTCACCTAAAATAGTGAAAGGGAATAATAGTGAAATTGATAGTACATGAAGCATTAATTTTTTTTGCAATTATGATGACTGCAGTTGATTAATAAGAAACCTACCTATATTTTATTATTTTGCTATATCACAAATATTCAGCATTTATCTCCTCTGGATATCCAGTAGCACATTGACCAAATTTTGGTCAGGTCAGCCCCATGGGTGACTTGAGGCATTGGAATTGCCAAGTAGGATCAAGTCTTCAAGATGATATCAAGGAAGGATCCAAGCACCATGCACATAATTTACACATTATTCTACAGATTGTTTGTAAAAAAAATTGTTTTCTTGAAAATAAAGAAAATAATGAGCACTCAATCTTATTATCTTCTTGAACAAATCCTATACTTTCCATAATTTTTCCCCGTAATAGACCACTTTTTGAAATTATTTGTGATTATGGGCCAGTTTCAAAATTATTAGCGCTCATGAGCTATTTTATGTCACAGCCGGCAGCGGCCACTATTCTCATTAGTGACATCTTTATTTTAAAAATCGCTAATAAAAATAGCGGCTTATATTTTAAAATACTTGGAATATTTTTTTTACTGTCGCTATTCCTAGTAGCGACCAAAACATATATGAAGTCGCTAATAAGATTAGCGACCTTTAATGAACTGTATTCTAACATTTAGCAAAATCTAAAGAGCTTTTGCTCTTTGAAAAAATAACAATCAATTTAATTTTGAAACTGAGGTCACTATTCGGAATATCGACCTTAGTTGTACAAAAATCGTTATTCGGAATAGATGTCTTTATTATACTAAGATCGTTATTCCGAATAGAAGGATTAGTTGTGTGACTATTTTTCAAATTTTTCAAAGAAAAAAAAAAGATTTGAGTTTCCTACTGAGGTCGCAATAGTCGTTATTCGGAATAGATGTTTTTATTATACTAAGATCGCTATTTCGAATAGAGACCTTAATTGTGTGACTATTTTTCAAAATTTACAAAGAAAAAGAAGATTGAGTTTCCTACTGAGCTCGCTATTGCGAATAACGACCAAAGTATACTAAGGAAATAGCGATCTCAGTTTTAAATTTTGTTTCCCAAAAGAGCAAAAACTCTCTAGAATTCGCTAAGTGTCTTAATACATTCATTTGAGGTAGCTAATCATATATACTAAAGTCGCTAGTGAGAATAGCGACAGCAAACAAAAAATCAAAATATTTTAAAACATAGGCCGTTATTATTATTAGCGACTTTCAAAATGAAGAGATCGCTAATGAGAATAGCGGCCGCTATTGACATGACACAAAGTAACCTACTAGCACTAATAGTTTCGAAATTGACCTATAATCGCAAATAGTTTCGAAAAGTTGCCTATTGACTTTCCAAGCGTTGTAAATTTCATAAACAGTGCTTAGCTTTGCTTTGAGACTTTCCAATTTTTGGCAAATGACTAGAATACAAGTCATTGAGTGATCATAATTGCTGACTGCTTCAAATGATAGGATATTTTTTTATTAATCCCCTCATTCACTTTGATTTTTATTTTAACTCCTAGAACTATTTTGTATATGGTTAAAAGCCCTCGCTATACAAATTAATTTTTTTTCAAAATTTTCAGCAAACTATCTAAATTATTTTTAAAAACACATTTTCTTACATTAATTATAAACTGTAAAAATTACACACCGTTTTTTTAACATGAGTTGAACTTCTACACAAATGCATGATTGTATATAGAATACACCATGGCAAGACCCTCTTGCTGATCTATATAATAAAACACAAAGAAAGCCATGAAGTGGCTTTCCTTCAATCTTTCCAAAATCAAAGGCTCAGATCTAATCTTATAAAATACATTTTTTCTCCAAAAATTTCACCCAAAAACTCAAATTCAAATCCCCCCGATAACAACTCATTATTTATTTAATTATTTCTCTCTCTCTCTCTCTCTCTCTCTCTCTCTCTCTCTCTCTCTCTCTATATATATATATGATAAAAGGGATATGAGCAACTTGCTCATTAGTAAATGAGCAATTGATTATGTGGCATGCATGTGATACATTGGACAACTAACCATTTTAAAGATTTTCCAATCACATGTATGTCACATCATCAATTGCTTATTTACTAAATGAGCAAGTTGTTCATGCCCATTTTTCCCATATATATATATATATATATATATATATATATATATATATATATATACATATGGAAACATGGACTTTTATTTACAACTAATTATCGTCATACTATTCAAACTTCAGCTACATAATTGTTTTTTTTAAGGTAAAAGGTGGAATAAGGCCACCCTATTTCATTAATAAGCGGTTAATAAAACAACCTCGGCTAATCGGGAGAAAACAACAGTACAAAACAAAAGTACAATACAGGAAAAAAATGAAAGAAAACAAACATACACCCCCAACAAACCCGGGGGGGTGGGTCTAACTACTCAAACCTCAAGCAATCAGAGAGTACATTAGGTTGAACAAAACACAAGCTGGCATAAGCACTGTCATGACTGGTGAAGCCAGTCCCTCAGTCCAGCGTCGGCCCGTTCTCGACCTCCTCATCGTCAAACTCCTCCACCTGGAAAATTCTGGCTATCCTTCATCTTGCCTCCGTGGCCGCAGCTGAAGCCCAAAAGGAGATAAGATGCATGATGTGAGTCAGGTTACCAGAAATACTATTACATGAAGCACGAAAATAAAAATTATTTCTGTCAAGCCATAACACCTGTGTTGTTGCCGCTATTGCGATGTACCACGCATCCTTCATATCATGTCGAATCGTTGCAAATTTGGGTCCAATCTACAAATTCTCATTTACGCAGGGGTAGTCGCCTGTACCTAAGGCTCGGAGCACCTCAACCATAGTTGCCTTACTTCTTCGGCAGTGAATGAAAAGGTGATTTAGATCTTCCACACGTACGTCGCAGAAACCATAGTTGGTCGTCATCTGTGGTTGTCTTTTGGCAAGGTTTTGCGTAGTGAGGATAGCATTATTGAGCACTAGCCATAAGAAAACTCTGACTTTAAGGGGAGTTTTCGCCTTCCACAACACCTGTGCCCAGCTGGGTCTGCATCCTCGAAAGTGAATCTGATGATACAGAGATCTCACCGAGAAAGCTCCCTTGCTCTCGAGTCCCCATCGCTTCTGATCTGGGCCTTGTGTGTACTTTGTGCCTGCCCGTGTGATGTGTGCTTGCATGTCAAGCAATTGCTGGTGTAAATTTGGGGTTAGCGTTCCTCGGAATGCCGGTCTCTAGCCTCCCCTTTTCCAACCTTCGGCAACGGACATATTCGGTCGACTCGACCTCTCATACAGCTCTGGGAACATTTCCTTCAGGGTATGGGCTCCACACCACCTATCCCACCAGAATCTGGTGGACCGACCATTGCCGATAGTCGATGTAACTGCCGAGTTGAAGGGGCCACTAGCCTTGACAATTCCTTTCCAGAGTCGCGAAACTTTAGCCCCTACTCGAAAGCCAAGGTTTCTCGTGCCTTTTCCCCTTAGATAAGGTTGAATGAAGTCCTGCCAACCTTCCCCGCTATTGTGGAATACCTTCCACCACCATTTCCCCAGCAGGGCAAGGTTCATATATCTGAGGTCGATGATGCCTAGCCCTCCATGCTTCTTCTTCATGCAAGTGATACTCCATTTGATGAGGTAGTAACCTCCTTTATCCGAGTCTGCCCCCTTCCAAAGGAATCGTTTTCGAATCCGGTCAATCCTCTGGATCACCCATCTTGGAAGCTCGAAAAATGATATGTAGTAGATTGGCAGGTTAGACAACACTGAGTTGATGAGTACCACTCTGCCCCCGAGAGACAACAATTTACCTTTCCAACCAGACAGTCTCTCCTCCACCCTGTCAATGATAGGCAACCAGTCTGCTTTAAATAATTTTCCTAGTCTGAGTGGTAGTCCTAGGTATTTGATAGGGAAGCCACTCGTCGTACAGTTCAAAATAGTAGCGTGTTCTCCTGCTTCATCATCGGATAGGGAAATTGAAGTCAGCGCACTCTTGTGAAAATTAATTCTAAGGCCTGACCAGGCCTCAAAACAGTATAGGGTCCCTTTAAAGCAAACAGTTTCTCGTCTAGACCTGTTACCAAAGATTAGGGTGTCATCTGCGTATTACAAGATCGTACACCCTTTAGTAGACGCAGAACTGGCTACTGGCGTAATCCAACCTTTTTCCTGGCAATTCTCCAGCATAACCCTCAACACATCCGCTACGATAGTAAACAGTAGTGGTGAAAGCGGGTCCCCTTGTCTGAGACCCTTCCTGCAAGAGAACGGCTGCCCCGACCTACCATTCACTGATTTGGCCGTTTTGCTACTCTGCAAGCACTGCCTGATCCAGCAGATCCATTTATTCCGAAGTCCCTACCCCTGAGAGCTTCCATCAAGCACTCCCATTTGACCGAGTCATAAGCTTTCTCAAAGTCCAGCTTAAACAGAAAGCTCTTAGAGTTGGTCGTATGGCAGCGGTGGATAACTTGTTCCGCCGTTGTCACACAATCTATAATATTTCTGCCCTTAATAAAGCCCGATTGAGATTTGTTGATAAGGCTGTCCATAATACACCCCAAGCGGATAGCTAAGATTTTTGTAATAATCTTCGCCGAGCAATTTATGAGGCTGATCGGCCTAAAATTGCCCACTTTCGATGCCTCTTCCCGTTTGGGTATCAGGACTACCTCCGCAAAATTAAACATACCCAATCTGAGCTTGTTGTTAAAAAAGTCATCCAGCAACGCCATATAGTCCCCTTTAATTTCTTCCCAGAAAATTTGGAAGAACATCATTAGGAAGCCGTCTGGCCCTGGCGACTTGTCCGCTCCCATGTGATTGATAGCCTTTTTAACTTTCTCCTCCGAGAATGGAGACTCCAGGCAGGATAGCGAAGGCGATGACTCGATCTGGTAAGTCTGCCAGAAATCATACCTGAGTGGGACCCGGAAGTCATTCTTCTTCCCCAAGAGGTCCTTGTAGTATCCTTGGAAGGCTGTGGATATCACTTGTTCATCTTGTACTATCCCCGAGCTTGTTTCTAAGGATAAAATAAGATTGGACCTGCGCCTTGCACTAGCCACTCGGTGGAAGAAGGCCGTGTTCGCGTCTCCCTCTTTGAGCCACAAAATTCTAGATCTTTGTTTCCATTTAATTTCTTCCATCTTATAGAGATTGGAAATATTCTCACAGAGCTCTAGAAGTCTATTTCTTTCCTCCTGTGACAGGTCTCTCGATTCCTTCAGTCTTTCAAGTTCATCAATTCCTTCCAACATGGAATCTTTTGCATGCCAGATGGTCGAGAACCTAGATCAGTTCCATTTACGAAGCCACTTTCTTAATTTGCGAATTTTTTCACACCATTGGCCCGCAGCATATGTGCCAGTCACTGGGAGCGCCCAGTTTTCCATTACCAGGTGGTGAAACCCCTGGATCTCCAGCTAGGCCTTCTCAAATCGGAATTTTCTCTGTCTTTTGGCTCCCTGAAGCCCAATGTCAAGAAGGATTGGAGTATGATCTGACATTGGTCTAGGGATCGATCTAGCAGTTGCAAGGGGGAACTTAGCCTCCCAATCCATCGATACGAGAATCCTGTCCAATTTTGGCATAATCAGAGTAGACTGCATGTTAGAAAACGTAAATAGTCTATCATTAATAGGAATATCTATCAACTCAAGATCCGTTATCACTCTATTGAACTCTGCTCTGTGCCTATCGCTGGAACCTCTACCCTTGTGTTCGAACGAAAATCGGGTAATATTGAAGTCCCCCCCCAACAATCCAGGCCCCCGGCCAACGGAGACGAATATTGATCAGTTCTTGCCAAAAGGCGTCACGCTCTGAAGCCACGTTCGGCCCATAAACAACCGTGATAGTCTGCATATACTTATCAGATCGTCGTTCCAGTCGTGTAGTCAGGGAGAATATACCATTATAGACCTCTGAACAAGTGAGCAGGTCCGAGTTGAAGCCAATGGCAATTCCCCCCGAGGCTCCCACGGATGGGCGTAAAACCCATTCCTTGATTCTGTTCCCCCCTATTCTCTTGAGTTTGGTCCCATGTATAAGTTTGGTCTCCTGAAGCCCAACCACTTTCGCCTTGGACTTCATGATAACGTCTCTAACCATATCGTTTTTACCTTTATCCTCCAGACCCCGGACATTCCAGAATAGCGTATTCATTGGGGAACCATGTCCGAGATGACAGTGTGTGAGGGACTCGGGCATGTTTCGCCCTCAGAGACCGTTATCCCCCTAGAGCTGGATCCTAGTTCATTATGAACACTAGATTTAGCCCTCTCAGTTTTCCAACCCCTCATTTTGTTAAGAAGAAACACATTGCATTCTTTATCACAAACTTCCAAACCACAGGTCATAGCTAATAGAAAAACTTCAGAGTCTGACATGAAATTTAAAATATTAGCAAGAAAAAAATTTGTACCTCCCTTGACGTGTTTAGCCGCTTTGGCGGCCGCAGCTCTCTCCAGAAAGTCATCCAAGGACTCTGCATGAGCCCTCTTAGGTGACCGCTGCACCCTAAAACCAACTGTCCTTTGAGACGATCCAGTGCTGAATCGTGGGGTCGACTCAGGTAAAGTGGATAGCACCATCTCTGGCGATAACTCCTTTTGTGTATCAGTAGTAAAATCTGAGTCTCCCGAGTCTTCGTCTGTAAAAGAGAAGTCAACGTCCAGGTTCAGACGCCCTTCTAGGTTCTCCTCACTATCAGCATGCTGGTTTTGAACTAGAAGAGATGTCTCTCTACCTGTGGACTCCTCAGCAAGCCCACATACTGGCGGAACAATAATAATAGAATTTGTGTTCTCCGTTGCGGTCCCCTCGATGGGCCCGCTATCAGGTTGACAACGCATCTGATTGTTAGAAACCAACGTGGTACAAGTCTCCGGTACAATATGGTGTACTTTGGGTCCCTCATTGGGCCCACTATCAATTATAAAAGGAGCCACGTACAGCCCAACCCACTCCACCTTAAAACCAGCCTTTTCTTTATTTCCTTCTGCTTCTCCGCGGTTCACCCTACTGCTGCCCTCGAGAGCAGCGCTCATCACAATTTTTGAGGAGGCAGTGAGCTTACCACAAACGCCAGATGTCAAGTGTTGATTGGGGGGGAGCTTCGGTGGCGTCAGAGGTGGGCGTTCTTAACGATGTTTGAATCGTTAAAGACGAAGCGCTCTCTTCTTCCTTCCTCCTTCTACTATTTCCATTAACCAAACCCTCTTTGTCTTCTTTACTACTTCCGTCCACTCTGAAAAGCAGAGCTTCGCTCCCCACTCCCTCAGTGGCACTTCCGCTGGCCGTACCACTCTTTTCGCTGTGGTTAAGCAGCTCCTTGTGAGCTTTTCTCAGTGTGTTATCTACCTTCTGCCCTGCCTGCACCAAAAGAGCATCTTCCTTTTTCTTACTACACTTTGAGCCTTCCTCTCTGAGCAAGCTCATCTCTTTTCCCAAACAACCCTCTGAGATCTGATTCCCTGGCTCCACAGAAGCACCTGTTCGCCCTTCTGGTGCTTTCCACACCTGCTCTACCCACTCTCTGGTGGACTGGGGTCTGTCTCTCACCAACTCTCTACCCAAAGCACGCCTGTCGGAGCTTAGTTGGTGAAAGCCCTTTTGAAGGCCTGTCTGTTCTGCCCCCCTCCCCAGCTCCACACCCTAGCCCTCTATGGCTGCATGCAGCTTCTGACCACTCTGCCTTTCTCTGATACTGTGAAGGGAAACCTGCTCCTTACCCTTTTTCCGAAAAGCCCCTGTAGCCGTTAGGTGAACCACATCTGGGTTAGGGGCCTCTTGGCCGTTGGATCCCTTTGGTTGGCTCCGGAGTCGACCATCGGCATCCCTCCCTGCCCCAGACCTCGCTGATCCCTCCACTGCGGTCAAATGAAGCACTTCTTTCTCTCTCGCCGCCTTAATAACTTCTCGATGGGCCCTCTCCACCTTGTGGGTGCCATCAATGGTGAGATCCCAGGTCGGCATTGCCACTTGCTTGTAGCTTCTACCGTCCCTTAGAGAGGGAGCTGCAGTTGGGGACGTGATGGAGGTGGGATCAACCTCCCGGTCTGCGCATTTGTCCAGAACAAAGCGGAGAAGGTAGGAGTCTTCGTATGGGTAAACTTTCGCAAACCTCGGCATAAGGGCGATGTCCCTACTTCTTATCAGCACCCCTGTCGAAATAATGTCCGATCGGCGAACGGTCTTCTCATCGACCTCCTCCACAGTACCAAAGTCAGCAACCATTTCTTGTAAGGCTTCCCTCTTCCAAAAATGAAGTGGAATGTTATGTATCCATACCCAGTATCGGTGCCCTTGTGGCCTCTCCGCACCGAAGCTTGGTGACCAAGCTTCAAAATCCAGTTTGAAGTGCCCAAAATCCACTGCCTCACCTCCGGTGATCTCTAGCATCTTTTGTGGAGAGGGGAAGGAGACCAAAAACAGAAGGGGACACATTCTTTTGACCACCCAGTTCCTTCATCGGCCATCTCTCGCTCAACGCATGGAGAACATGATTCTCCGATGGTCTGCCCGCAGTCACCCGGGCCATTGCGCACCACAGCTTAAGCTAGCTCTCCTCCACTTTGATGGCGGATAGACTGGTAGCTAGTTTGATGGTAGCTGGGTTGTCCGGAGATCTACCCCTGACAACTCTCCTCTCTTCGCCCTCGTTGGAGGCAATGACGTTAGTGCAATTGTAGGACAAGTGTCCCCACTTCAAGCACCTAAGACACCGAACGTCTTTGGTGCAGTCCGATCGCAGGTGTCCCAGCTCTCCGCAATTGAAACACGGTGCCGGTTTGCGCTTACCCCTTCTCTGTTGTTTTTTGATTTCCTTCAGTGCCAGAGTTGGGGATTTTGATTTTCTTTTTCTTTTGGGGATCACCTCTTGCCAACCCTCTACCTCTACACCAATCGGAGGTAGACCCTGAACCTCCACTCCTCCCTCGTTTGGACCCCTTCTATGGGCCCCTACGACGGTGGAGCTTGGATGTTTTGTGGTCGGTAACCTTGGTAGTAGCTGGTGGGGATTGTCGGAGGGGGGGGGGATTTGGGAATGGAGATGTTCGAAGGGTTCCATTGGTGTGTTGGTAGTTCTTGGGGGTTTTTGGGGTGGCAATGGCACAGTAGGATTGGGAATGGTGGTTGGGCGGTCTTGCTCACGGTAGTTGTGGTGCTGTTGTTGGGGGACATATGGAAGATTACTTGTAGCTCTGCATTGAGGGGGGTATGTTGTTGTAGCATGGTGGCTTTTGATTCTTTCTTTTGCAAAAATGTCCCTGACAGTGTCCTTGTGACTCACTCTTTTGCTGTAAGGTTGATGTTGAGAGTGACGCCGGCCCAGAGGGGGGGTTTTCTTGCGCCCAAAATGGCCTAGAGGAGGACCTTCTCTTTGGGCCCGTCCTCTCGATAGCGCCTCAGCCATAGGGCGATGATGAAAATAGCCTCTTCCCTCATGCCGAGGATGTGCATTTCGATGTGCCCGCGGTGGGGAGATGGCCTCTCTGAGCCCAGGGGGCTCACCCTCTACGCGGTTAGGTTGACGGGGAGTCACTGAGTGTGGGAACCTCGCTTCCTTAGAAACTGTCTTTGTGCCAAGTTTGAGTAGAGCATGCTAAGGAGAAATGGGTGTGGGAGGGGGGGATGTTATTACTGTCGAGGAGTGGCGAGCCCTCTCGAGTGGAACACAACCACTAAGTTTCATCTCAGAAAGCATTCTGGGATGAGGAACACTGAAAATGGAAGAAGAAAAACTGATAGTGGTGACCAAAGGTTCAATGCAGTAGTTAAAGAAAAGAAAGTTAAGAGCTAGAGGGGGGGGGGGGGGGCTCAATCAGCAGAGGAAAGGGAGAGGGAGCAAGCTCTGGAGGAGGGGGGGGGGAGGAGACAGCCAGGAGAGCTGTCGGAGAAGGTGAGAGGTGGAAGAAGAGAAAGGGAGTAGGTTGGAGCTCTCTCATTTTTTCCGATACCTATGTCTTTTTGATTTTGCCTTCTTGTAAACGTGAGATCACACATAAGTTACAGGCTCTATACATGACATGCAAAGCAAACCTCTCTCAAAGCTACATAATTATTGATTTACTATTTACAAGATGTTTCATATATTGTATCGTTCTGAATATGTGCCGTAGGTACGTGGCCATGGGCAAATCTAGTCTATCTATATGGTGTAATTATCTAAATTTTAATAATTTATATGCCTATTCAAAATGAAATAAATAAACTATAACTCCAAATTTCAAAGGAGTACATGTCTACATCAAGTCAAAACCCATAATTTTTGCTGTAATGACCCACTTTTTGAAAATATTGACCAAGCTAATTCACTTTCAAACGTATTTACCCAACTAATTCAGTTTTGGACACGTCAGCATAAAACGCTATTGGCAATAACGACATATGTTATTTTGATGTCGTTGTTGTCAATAGCGGCACATGTAAAAAAAAAAAAAATTTGTTGCCGCTGTTGGGAGTAACGACATAAGTTCACTTAGAAGTTCTATTACTTGAGGGGAAAAAATTAAGTGAAAATTGCTTATAATTAATGTTGTTATTCTCAATAACGACATAATTAGCCTAATGTCGTTATTGGCAATAACGGCATCAGTACAATCCACATTGTGCTCCAAATTTTGTGTACGTGCATCAACTTCAAGTTTGATTCCGATCTTGATACAGTCAGTATCTCTCAAAACTCAAAACATTAAAGTTTTAGATTTTTTTCTTGGCGTTCCATAGCATTTTGAATTATCTCAATCAAAGTTCAGATGATAGAGTTATGCCCATATTACATAGTGATGTCGAAACTGTCAATAAAAAATTGTAAGTGAAAGTCGCTTATAACGGATGCCGTAATTCCCAATAATGACATAATTAGCTTGATGCCGCTATTAGCAATAACGACATCAGTATAATCCACAATGTACTTCAAATTTCTGGATAGTTTCGATATCGCTTCGTAATCTGGGTATAACTTTATCATCCGAACTTCGACTGGGATAATTTAAAATTCTATGGAACACCAAGACAAAGCTCTAAAACTTTCATGTTTTGAGTATTGAGAGATACTGACTTCATCAAGGTCGAAAACAGATTTAAAGTTGGTGCACCCGCACGAAATTTAGAGTATACTTGAATTGTACTGATGCCGCTATTGCCAACAGCGACATCAGGCTAATTATGCCGTTATTGGGAATAACGACATCAGTTATAAGTGATTTTCACTTATAATTTTTTGCTCAAGTCATAGAACTCATAAATGAAGGCGATATGTATTGATGCCGTTACTTCCAATAGCGGCAATGGAATTTTTTTTACAGGTGCCGCTATTGGCAACAATGACATCAAAATAACAGATGCCGTTATTATCAATTGCGTTTTATGCTGACGTGTCCAAAACCGAACCAGTTGGATAAATAATTTCGAAAGAGGATCAGTTTGGTCAATATTTTCAAAAAATTGTTCAATACCGAAAAAAAATTCCAAAACGGAAGGGTTCCAAGGGATCAATAAGGGTTTTTTTTATTAAAAAAGGTAAAGTATCTTTTTTAAATTTAAAAACACATTTCTATTACATAAAAAATAAAATAACTAGATTATTAACTTGTGAAAAGTACAGATTGTTATATGCATTTCGCTAGTCATTTGAAGCTTCATCTATTTTTCGAAATATTTTATCATTATCAAACTATTTAGAAGCATTTGTGATATGATCTTCTCCTTCTTGGTATTTTTTTGATTGAAAACGGTGGGCATTAGACCCCCGCGCTTAATTAAAGAAATTTTAATCAAACATACAACCCAAGAGGAGAGATGATATTCATGCATCCCAACAGTGGACCATGATACTCATTCTCCTACCCAAAAAGGACACTCAACCCTTACATTGATGTTCCCTTTCCAAACATGAAAAAATTACAGGTGTTACAAAAAGTTCATAAGATCGGAACACCCCCCCAAAAAAGTAAAATCCTCCACTCCGGCAAGTGAGTCACTCCCCCGCTGGTGCCCCACCTTCCTCTTCGGACTCCGCTTCATTGGTAGAGGTACTGAGATCTGCATACAACTCTTGAACTTTCTTAGTTGCTTCAGCACATGCCGTTTGGGACCAAAATACGATATTAGCAATAATATTGTGTAATAGTTGATGATGCATGATATGTTTGTGTGATGACTTGAAGAATCTATTATTTCTTTCTAACCAAATACCCCAACAAATCGCCGCTACCCCAATATCCCACATCACTATCTGTTCTTTACGTACATTGGCGTCCTACCACCCTCCCCAAACCCCGTTAATCGTCTCTGGAGCCTGGCCCCCGAGGCCCAGACTGGCCAAAAGGTCCCCCCAAATATGTCGAGCATACTGGCACTGTAGTAGAAGGAGATCAACTGTTTCGCAATCCACTTGACACATGACACATATTTCTGGGCCCTGCCACTTTCGTCGTGCCAAATTGTCCCGAGTCAGGATTACTTTTCTACTAGCCATCCAGTTAAAGATTTTAACCTTTAGTGGAGCTTTGACCCTCCAAATCGGATCATGTATCCTCACCCCTCCATCGTTTAACCATTCATAAGTGGATTTTACCAAAAATTCACCTCCCTTCCCTCCCGGCCAGGAGACCTTGTCTTCAGTAACCTCTTCTGTTGGCTTCTAATCTTGCAAGAAGAGGATGAGCTCCTCCTTCTTTCTTCTAGCTGCCCTGTTCATTCTCCCTCTTGTTCTTGGTCTCCATTCTCCGTTTCTCCAGTTTGTAGCTACCTAATCGTTTTTGTCCGTGGCCATTTTATAAATCTCTGGAAATCTCCTCTTAAGAGTAATTAGGCCGCACCACTTGTCTTTCCAGAAGCAGATAGAATTGCCCTTTCCAATAGTGAATGTAGCCCCAGCCAGAAATATGTCCCTCGTTCTCGATACTCCTCGCCAGAATCCCGACAAAGACGCCATATTCTTCAGTTTCCTATGCATGCAGCCTTTCCTGATGTATCTTTCTCAATCAGAGTAGCCCATTTAGCTTTAGCTCTAACTTTGAACTTCCACCACCATTTACATAGTAGTGCTTGATTCATTTGTCGTAGATTCAGTACTCCCAACCCACCGAATTCTTTCTGCCTACAGACCACCCCCCATTTAATTAATGAGTACCATTTCCCGTTAGCACCTAACCCATGCCAAAGAAATCGTCTTCTGAGCCTGTCAATTTTCTTTATCACCCAGGCAAGAATCTCGAAGAATGATAGAAAATATAGCGGGATGGCGCTAATAACTGAATTGAGCAGCACCAGCCTACCTCCCAACGATAGCATTTTACCCTTCCATCCCTCCAGCCAAATTACTATTTTCTCAATCAGCTCATTCCAATCCGCCCTTCTCGTTTGTTAGCCGCAATTGGTAGCCCCAGATATTTAATAGACAACTCTTTAATCATGCAGTTGAAGATGTTTGCAACTGCACCCCCTGCCTCTCCGTCTCCCCTAATAGGGTGATAGTGCTTTTATGGAATTTCACTTTCAACCCTGACCACTCTTCAAAAAGATATAGCCCCCACTTGAGAAGTGTTGCATGCGCCATGTCGCACTCTCCGAAAATTAGAGTGTCGTCAGCATATTACACGTTCATCACTGCTGAGACCCCCCTCTTCATACCCAACCCATTAATGAACCCATTTTCTCTATACGATTGAAGCATCTTATGCAGCCCGTGTACGACCATGGTGAACAGCAGTGGTGACAATGGGTCCCCCTGTATAAGATCCCGTCTACACCTAATCTCCTTACCCGGTTTACCATTTACCATTACCATAACCTTTGCTGATCTTAACCAGATGTCGATCCAACCAATCCACCTATCCCAAACCCTCGCCTATTAAGAATCTCCAGTAAGCACTTCCATTCTACTTTGTCATAGGCCTTCTCAAAGTCTAATTTAAGCAAAAACCTTGGTTTGTTAAGTCTCTTACAATCTTGGATCACCTCCTGGACCAATGCTACCCCCTCGAGGATGTCCCTACCCAGAATAAACCTTGTCTGGTAGTCCTTTATGATATCTTATATGAGTGTTCTTAGCCTATTAGCTAGGGTTTTTGTAATGATCTTAACCACGCAGTTGATCAAACTAATAGGTCTGAAATCCCATATCCCTGTGACCTCCTTCTTCTTAGGGATTAGACAGACGTTGGCATAGTTCAATCTTCCCAGATCCAGCATCCCCTCATAGAAAGCATTCATGATGTCCATGATATCGTTTTTCAGAATTTTCCAGAATTGCTTGTAGAAGAATACTGGAAAACCATTTGATCCTGGGGCTTTATCCTGGCCCATTCCCGAAATTGCCATTTTGACTTCCTCCATGGTAAATGGCTCTTGCAATGCTGTTACTCTTTCCTGTACCGCAGGCGGAAGCGGTGCCCAAAGATTATCCGCTGACTCGCACATGCTTTCCCTATTCTGCCCAAATATCTCCTTGAAATACTCATGAATATGCCCATCTAATTGACATTCCTCCGAGATACTGTTTCCATTAATATCCAAGGAGTGGATGAAATTGTTCCTATGTCACATGCTTGCAATTTTGTGGAAGAACTTAGTGTTAGCATCCCTTTCCAAAAGCTAATTAATCCTTGACCTTTGTCGCCACATGATTTATTCCCTGTTATAAATTTCCAGTATTTCCTGCCTACAAAACGTTAGCCTTCGAAATTGGTTGTCATCGAGACCACAAATTTTACTCAATTCCAATTTTTAAGTCTTCTTCTTAGTCAACCCAATTTCCTAACAAACCTTGTTACTGGGTCCACATGTGTAATCTGCCTTTCCCAACTACTCCTAACCAACTCATGACATTCCTTATTAGTCAATCACATTTTTCAAAGCAAAAGCTTTTGTAATGTCCCCTCCCCCCTTCCCCTGTGCCAATGATAATTGGTATATGATCTGAGGTATTCCTAATGCAAGATCGTGCCATTGCCGAAGGGAATTTAGTTTCCCAATCCGTGGAGACCAGAATCCTGTCTAATTTAGCAAGAATAGGATTCCTCCTCCGATTAGACCAAGTATAGTTACGATCATTGACCGGAATTTCCCTGAGGCTTAGATTGAAAATTACCCGGTTAAACTTAAGGCTGTCGTGACCATTACCCATCCCTCCGCTTCTCTCTTGAGAATATCTAACGATATTGAAGTCTCCTCCTAGCATCCATGGCAAGTTCCACTTGCCCGTGATGCTATAAAGTTCTTCCCAGAGTTCCTGTCTTTAGCTTCTAACGTTTGGCCCATACACCGCTGTGATCACCTGTTGCCAACCATTCCTCCTTCTCTGCATCACAATTGATATAGTAAATTTACCCACACAGTCATCCAGTAAATCGAAATTACTGGTATTGACCCCAACCATAATCCCCCCTGATGCTCCCAGAGCGTCCCTGACCTGCCACTCTTTAATGTGGTAAAGCTTTAGACCCCTGAGAAACCTGTCTGTTGGTTGAGACACTTTGGTCTCTTCCAAGCAGACCACGTCAATATTGTTATTCCTAATAACATCCCCCACCATTTTACGCTTGGCTGCTCTGCCCAGCCCCCTAACGTTCCAAAATATAACGTTAAACATTAACAACGGTCGTTCCCTCCCCTTCCCCCTGATGGGTTGGTTCTAACTCAATCAAATTTAGTGAAACACAGTCCTGTTCCACTTCTAATAACCTCTGAGCCTTAATAATATTTTCCACCTTCCTACCCCGAATTACCTCAATAGTGTTTGTGTGTGCATCATGACATGCATGTACATTTATCCCGTAAGCACTTGCTAATTGAATCAACAGAAAATCAGGAATTGAACCAAATATAGATATGGGTGAACGCGTACCTGCCAGAATTTTTGTTGCTTTTCCGCTTGCCCACCCTTTGGTAAATTTCCTTCACAGTCATCGGCTTCTCTCCCTTGCTTCCCTATCTATCACTTCGTCTGAATCCTTCCTTAGTCTTTTCCTTCTTTTTCTCTTTCTTCGTGATGGCGTCTACCGATGGTGTCTCCTCAAAAGTGCTCTCATTTCCCACCTCTTCCCCTGTCTTTGGTACTTCTGATCCTAGGGATTCAGAGTCTGAACCCGACGACAATTCTTTTTTCTTCGTAGCCCAACTCCCCAACATTGCTTCAACCCTCTTCTTAACCTCTCTTTGTATCATCTTCTTAACCTCTTGTCTGAGCATTGCTTCGATGTTTCCCCCCTCGTCGTTGTCAACTTCTTCTTCGATAAGCCGATTGGAATCTTGATTTATACACGTCCCCCGCCCCCCCAATCACTTTATCCGCGTTAACAGCATGAAAATGGTCCAAGTTCCCCTAAACCCGGCCCATATGTCCCTTCAGACCGTTACTTGGGCCCAGACTTGGGCCCACACTCTCCTTCAACCTCTCTGAGCCCACACAAACATTGGGAGTTTCCACATATTAGCCTACACCGTCCTTGAGTATGTCTGAGCCCACACCTTCCTTTGCTCGATGTAAGAAATTGTGGTTTGGCGCCACTTTTTGAACGACAGTACGTGCGATCCCTCCCTCCCCCTTGAGCCCCAAGTCCCTATCCACCTCATCTGATGGGCCATCTAAACCCAGTACGAAGCACCTCTCCTTTCCTTTCGATTGAGATTTGTCCACTATCGACCTGTCTACACCCATAACCCTGCTTCTGTCCTCTCCTGCCGTTCGTGAATTGGGCAAGGTGCATGGTGTTACTGATGCTTCATTGTCACCTGTCCCACCTCCCCCCAAATCCTGGATGGCACAGAGCCAGCTAAATCCCTTCGCTTAGGTGGCGGTAGGGTGGATCCCTCACCCCTGAGTAAGACGGTATTCGATTTCCCAAAAGAAAATTCCTCCTCCATTGGATCTCCTCCCACTTCGTTCTCATCAAGGATCATCGCTCTAGATTTGGAGAGTTGAACCGGGTTTAGCAGAAGCACTGGTTCGGACCGTTCATCTCCTACCTCGCGCCCTGACCTTTGAACTTCATTGAACAACTGTTTCACGACAGGTTTTTTTGCACCATCCACCACCGTAGGCAGCTGCTCTCCTTCATCCTCGACATTGACCTCAACTAGAAAGCACAGATTCTCCACCATAGCTTTGATGGTCTTCAGAATGCGGTGTAAGCTGTTGCTGCCTATCTGGATTCTCGCATACCCCCGCTTGCGCTTCTCCATCAGCTCGTCGACCTCCAAAACCACCCCAAACTTTCTAACCAGGTCTTGAAAACCTCCAAGCTCCCATAGTGCATAGGGAAACCCATTAATCTGATCCACATTTTTGTGACCATTTCCTGTTCGGTGGAGCCTTCAATTCCCGTCCATGGTTTGATGGAAATACCATATCTACCACCGACTATCTTGATCATCTCCCTAGCGCCAAAGCTGCAACTCCGTTGCTAGTCGGAAATTCAGCCACCCAAAAATCCTTAACCCTGTTAACCTCCCATTTCCTTCGATTGAAGGAATCTGATAAGCATCGTAATCCTGTGATGATTTTGTGAGTCGACGGCCATCCCTGAACCATCCTGATCACACTGATGGTTGTCTTCAATCTTTCTCTCGACGCTCTAATCCTACCAGTAACTGAAACGATAGCGTGAACAGATTCACGCTTCCTTGCTGTGAGCTTGGAGTCTTCCGACAGCCTGTGAGCTTTCCTTTTGTCCCCTTTAATGGCACATTCGTGAACTCGGTGACCCAACTCCTTGCATTCAAAGCACACAAACACTCTTATAGGACAGTCGTCTTTGCGATGCTGATCGCCACACAAAGAGCAGGACACCTGCACGCTCTTGGCCCTTAGAGCTTCCTGCTTCTTGGCTGACTTGGATCGGAATATCTTCCAGGGTTCCCCTCCCTCCTCCTCCTTATCAGAAATCTCCTTTCCTTTTTGCCGCAGCTCATGCAATGCCGCCACAAGTTGTTCCTCTGAGAACTTGGATGGCGCGGTTTTCCTGACTGGAGATCTATTCATCGTCACATCACGGTAGCTTCGTCGGTGCTGAGGTGAGGTAGTAGGGGAGTTCCGAAGTAGTGGGTTGCGATAGTGGTGTAGGTTCGGGGATGTTCTCAATTAGGAGGTTTGCATGGGTGAAGTGGGAGGTTTGCATGGGTGAAGTGTTGTGTTTGGGAGTTATCTTCGTCGGGGACCTCGATCTTAGATGTCATTGCTGACCACCTCCCCCTCTCCCCTGAGCAGGGGATATTTTCGCCAGCGAAGAAGACTTCCCCGTCTTCTTTCGAGTGTCGTGATGCCTCGCCGGAGATCTATCCCTATGACCGTCCCTCGTCCCCCTACGTGGGCATGTCTACTGCGTGGATGGCGCCGCTCATCGTCGCTACTGTGTTCGCAATGCACCCAGGCCCGTGCCCTCCCATGGTCTCTCTCGTGAGCCTCTCTCATGGCTGGAGAACGAAGGAAGAAAAATAAGGGTTAGGAATGTTATGGTAGCTGAAGGTGATGTTGAGGTGGGTGAAGGGTGGAGGGGGAAGGGGGAGAAGGGGGAGGGAGGGAGGGAAAGAAAGTAAAGAGGTTGTTTAGTGGGTTTTGGTAGCGGTAGAGGTGGTGGATTTGATGGTGGAGGTGGTGGATTTGGTGGCGGTTGAAGGACCAGTATTGGAATGGAGGAGAGAGAGTGTCCACATTTTTCGGAATGGATATCTTTTTTGGCTTTGTTCCTTCGTCTTGGCATTTGAAGCTTATCCTTCCTAGTAATGATGTATTTGGTGCATTCAGAAATACTAGTAGGGTTTTTTTAAATTATAAGTGAAAAGCAACCATATAACGTAGTTATAACAAAGGTTTTTTTATTTTTTTATTTTTTTGTATTTTTTTTCTCTCTCCAGGAAAATAATTTGTCTTCAATCAATAACGTAGTTATAGGCATCAATAAAGATGAGCAATATTGAGTTTCTACAGTAACAAAATTGCAACACCATATAGAAGTTCCATGAACAGCTTTACATAGACTTCCAATATTTCAACAACAAAAAAAATTTGATTGAGAAACTGCAAAATCCCATCCCATTGCTACTCGCAAGACATATCAGCAAGCTAGCACCACATTGTCAGCTATCTGACCTTTGTCTACAACCTCAATGTAACCAATTAATGTCAGTTGGACCCAGGGGGGGCCACACCCAAGCCAGGGTGAGCGGCCGCTCCCACTGAGTTTGGGCAGACCCTTTGTATAGGTGTAGTTTGGTTTTTTGTTTTTTTTTTTAAATGGAAGTCCATGCAGCGCTTCTCCTAAGCGTGGCTCACAGGTAAAGGCCCATACAATCACTACTCACACCACCCGACCCGCTCCCTCTTCTTCTGCTGCTGCTTGCTTCTTCTTCGTTTAGTTCTTGTGATTTCGCTCCCGCTTGATGGAAATCCTGGCTCCGCCACTGGTTGGACCTACATGACCTTTGCCATTATATCACATGTTGTCGTCGATGAGTGTTTCCATGTATATGTATTTTCTCTTCATGATAAGCTCAGGTATCTAATCTCTATAAGAGCATCTGTAGGCGTCTTGAGTCAAATTTTGGGTATTTGGCAAATAGAAATGGAAAAAATGAGTTTGTGCTGTAGTCGTCAAAAGTCAAATTTGGGTCAGATGAAAGATTATCTTTCGTCTCAAAAATTTAAAACTCTCTCTCTCTCTCTCTCTCTCTCTCTCTCTCGCTCTCTCGATATATATATATATATATATAGCATTGAAGTGAGGGGAAAAGGACCAATTTTTTATTTTTTTTAAAAAGCAGTGAAGTGAGGCACAAAAGGACAAAAAAAAATTGTAAAAAAAAACAAACAAAAAACCCTCAACTATTTGGGACGAGGGATGAAGTCCCGTCCTAGGGTATTTGTCTTTAGCGCAAAATTGTGTTGGACTGTACGTAATGTACTGTCATTCACTTTTTTTTTAATAATAATTAATGGGACGGAATATTATCCTTCGTCCGATTCACCATATAGAAGTTCCAATTCTCTTGTCTTGTCTTGTCAGATGTATACAAAACAACTTGATAACCTTCGTATTGCACACTGTTTTCAGTATATGCACACATACGCTGCACCCTTTTTTTTTGCATAACATCTATATAATAAAATATAAGGCAATTTGAAATAAAGCTATCAAGTGGCTCCCCTTCAATTTGAAAGAAATCAACGGTCCAGATTTATGCTCACAAAATGTATTTTTCCATCTGTTACTATAGCTACAGTAGCCACATTTAGATTTATATTTTATGTTGTGTGAAGTAGTTGATATTTGTTTGGCTTTTGAAATTAATTAACATTTAATCTCTACTTTTAATTTATTAAGAAAAGACAAATTAAAATCATACTAATCTTAATTAAGAAAAGCATTAATTATTTGGTTTAATTAGTCTTTTCTTAATTATCTATATAATAAAACGCAAGACAAGAAAAAAAAACTATCAAGTGACTCTCCTTGAATCGGAAGAAAATCAACGGTCATATTTATGCTCAAAAAAATTATTTTCCTGCCCGTCACTGTACATACAATACCCATTACTGTAGCTACAGTAGCCGCATTTAGATTTATACTTAATGTTGTGTAACGTAGTTGATATTTATTTGAGTTTTGAAATTAATTAACCTTTAATTCTTACTTTTAATTAATTATGAAAAGACTAATTAAAAATCACACTAATTTTTTAATTAAGAAAAGCTTTAATTGTTGTAGTTTAATTAGTCCTTTCTTAGTTAATTAAAATTTAAGGATTAAAAGTTAATTAGTTTCAATTTAAGTAAGCTTAATTAACTCATCCAAAATATTAGAGATTAAACTTAAATAAAATTAATTAATCCATAATTTTGGATTAATTTTATTAAAAAATAAATAAATAAGTGTTTTAAATTACTTTCGCTACAGTATTACTACAACTAAAACAAAGCTAACATTTAATTATTGCTACAGTAAACCTATCTTCAGCCAGAACTACTTTTAAGAAATCAAATCAAAGGAATGCTTTCGCTACAGTGGTTTTCCATCTCTTCATTTTTTTTACAACCAACCAAATCACCTCTAATTGTTTTAGTATATAATTATTTTACGATATTCTAATTATTTTTTACAACTTATCGTGTAGTCACTAAACAGATGATATTGCATATAAATGTTGACCTATGTGATTTGTTAGTTAAATATAATTGCAATATTTTACTATTTACAGTATTTTTTATATATTGCATCGTTCAGAAGACGTACCATATGGACGTGTCCACGGGTAAACCTAGTTAGCCTATACAGAATGCACTTTACGTTAAAGCTCAAATGAATCAACTAGGGGCTAGCTTATTTGTAAAAATTGTGCTATCTCTTGGTTAACCGGTACATATTGGCCTAATTATTATGCTTCTTATGGTAAAAAATACATAAAAAGTGAACTAATTGGAAGTCAACGTATTAATATTAATAAGTCAAAGCGCCTAAATTTTTTAAAATTTGAGAAACGTTTGCTATATTTTCTTAATGAATATTTATCACTTAAAGTCCGAATTAATTTGTGTTTTTTGATGCAATTTTTCTTTAACTAATTAAATTATATTAGCTTAATTATTACCACAACATTGTGCTAACAAATGCGAAAAAGTGCCTTAACTAATTCAGAACAACACAAATCGGCACACAAAAAAGTCAAAGGGCGTATTATAAAATCAATTTCAACCAAAGTCCTAAATAAAAAATCCAAGAAGCAAAACCCAATTAAACACGTTCCCATCATTTTTTGCACTCAATCAACAAATACTTGTAAATGCACGTGCGATCCACGTTCTGATTAATTTTTTATATATATAATAAATAATAAATAATTAGACCTCTTTTCGCCTATCACATATTCTTTACAAATTATCTAGTTTTATAAATATTTATTTCATATGAGTGACACATTTATAAATAATTATATCGTAAATAAAATTGAACTTTGAGGATATTATAGTAACTAATAGCAGTTAAGTAAATCTCTACTATATTAATGGGAGAGTTGGGATTGTAAACAAATAAACAAATTTTTATTATTTCTTAGTGTGTGTGTCAACACGTGCAGCGCACGTGTTTGTAGATTTTTTTTGTCCTTTTCATTCCCCTCCCCATTTTCTCCACGTGCAACGCACGTGTATAATACGTAGTTTTTTTTTGTCCTTTTCATTCCCCTTCCTATTTTCCCCACGTGCAATGTACGTGTATAATACATATTTTTAAAAAATACATTGCACGTATATTGTACATGCAGTTAAGTAAATGAATGATTAATATAACTCCGAATTAAAAATAAATGGTTGGAATTAGATGATTGAATGAATGTTTACAAATTTTTTTTTGATAAAAGATGACTAACGTCATCGTTCCAGAATGTTTATAAATTATACATCGTCAACCTCAACTCAATTATTAGAGATATATACAAATCGTCAACTCCTAAAAAAATAAAAAAAATAAAAATAAAAATAATAATAAAAGAAAAAATCGAAAAGGCCCTAAAAACCTAAATACACCATCTTCCACACTCTCTCGCTCTTTCCCCCAAACGAAAATTTCAAAACCCCAAAATCTCCCCTATTTCGCCCGAAATCACCACTTTTTTGCTCCTTCTCTTTCTCTCTCAAAATAATGTCTTCTTCATCGTCTAGGGTTTCGATCCCCATCAACCTCCGCAAAACGATCCAGCACTTGAAGGAGATCGCGAAGAATCACAGCGACGACGAGATTTACGCAATGCTCAAGGAGTGCTCTATGGATCCGAATGAGACCGCCCAGAAACTCCTCCTCCAAGGTCCCTTTTTCAAAACCCTATCTTTTTTTTCAGCTGTTGGAATCAGCCACTAGGGTTTGGGTTCCGTACAGATCCGTTTTGATTTGTGTTAGGGTTAGTGGGGGATTTGGGGCTTGGTTGATTTGGAGGGTGGTAGAATTTTTTGTAGGGTTTTTTTTGGGTTTGGGATTTGGTGTTGGATTAGCTGTGATATCTCACGTTCGGGGTTATGTTTTGGAAAGGTTGAAAATTTTAATGGTATTTTGCTTAATTTGATTATATTTTTTTATGAAAGGTGAGATATTTTTAATTGTGGAAAACCAAATTGGGGGTTTGTATACTTAGGGTGCTTGCTTCTTTTAATCTATTTAGGTTATGGTTATTGTTGTCGAGGGTTTCTTAGTGATGTGTGCTTGACATTGCTTTTGGATAGTGCTTGTGGTTCTAAAAGCATTTTTAGACTCGAATAAGGTGTTTGGTAAACTTAGTTAAAAGGGGTGCTAGATGAAAGTACTTTTCAAAAAATGCTATCTTTGGCATTTTCTCACCACACCTATAGTGGTGTGTTTTACAACAACAACAAGAACAACAAAGCCTTTTTCCCAACTAGTTCAGGTTGGCTACGTGAATCATGATTTTCCATTCTACTCGATTTAGTGCAATATCTTGTGTAAGACCACAAAAAATCGTATATTTTCTTGCAGTATCCACTCAAATAAGTTTAAGTCTTATTCTACCCCTAACTCCACCCTCAATATTTATCAAATCACCCTTTCTAACGGGGCACTATTAGGTCTACGTGTTACATGCCCAAACCACCTGTGGTTGTTCTCTCTTAATTTATCTTGGATAGGTCATGGGAGCTACATTTACCATGTCTTGTATATACTCGTTTCTAATTCTATCATTCTTGGTTTTATCACACATCCATCTTAGCATCCTCATTTCCGCTACACTCATTTTTGGACATGTTGTTTCTTTGTAAAGTGAAGTGGTGCGTTTTGCTTTTCCAAAAAAAAGTTATTTTACTTAGAAGAATTCGAATTTAAGCATAATATAACAACACTTTTTAGCCAAAACACTTATATGTAGTGCTTTGTGCGCGTTTTGTTCTAAACTGAACTCTGGTCAAGGTTTCTGCTTATAATTGTTGTGGGCTATGTTATAGGCATTGCTCACTAGTACTATGTACTAGAAGGAGAATGCTACACACTACACACTTCCGCAATTACGCATTTATGCACTAATGCTCACATATATATACACACTACGCACATCTGCAATTACGCATTTATGCACCAAAGCATATATATATATTATATTGGGAATTTGTTTTGAATGAATCGAGTCTTATAAAATTGTTGACTTTGGGGTGAATAAATTTTGAATTTGAATTTGAATTTTTAAAAGGTTTGTAAGACGATAATATGTCCAGTCTTGATGTTATTGCCCTTCTATTTTGTTCCATCTAGGTCTCAGTTCTTGTTTTTCTGAATCACCATGGTTTTGTGTTTATCCATACATTGTTATATGTATGGCTTTTGTTAAGTATCTAATGTTTTTGTATTTCTAGTCAAGTTTAAGGTTGAGGTAATTTCAAGTTTGCTACTGATATGTGGTTTTGTTAGACCCCCATTCCCCATCCCTCTGTTGACTTTGATTTTGTAGGCTACCTTCGTTCTTATTCTTTTTGTTTTAATGGTTTCGTTCCATTGATTTTAGAAAAATTATGAAATTAACTGACGGTTTCTTGTTTTATTTTGTTTGAATTCCTTTTCGCATGGCTTGTAAGTTAGTCCAACTTCAATGACGGTTATATTTTTCTTCTGTTGGTTGTTCATCTGTATTCTGTTTATGGTATATGGACTTATATTGAGATTTGGGGACTTATATTGAGATTTGGGTTGTTTCTCTTTGTTAGCTTATCTTCGTAAGTATTGCTTGCTTCTTTTTCATTGTTTTCATTTCTTTTGTACATACATATGCTTCTAGATATGATTATTTTCTTGCATTTTGTACTTTGACTACTTAGTTACTATGGTCAAGAAATCACTAATAGTTTTGTGACTCTTCCAACAAATAATTGCTTTAATGCAATGAGATCGCCATCTCTATTAATATAGTGTGATGAGTACATATTTAATTTCTGACCTGTGTTCTGTCTAATTTTATTTCCTATTAGTGCTTATTTTAATTTTCTTTATATCCTTCTGTCAAGGATTATGGTTATCACGTGAGGGTTTCCCCCATTATATTGTGAAAAATCATTATGCTTAACAATTATACTAACCTAACAAGAGAACATTGAGAGACAGAAGCATGAGGAAAGTGTTGACTTGAGAAACCCAATCCACGAGCTGATGGAGACCCAAATAAATTACATTCTTGGCTTAAGAATGTAAGATACAAATTTTCTTGATTCCTTAACAGCAAAAACACCCTCTCTCTGTATCCTCTTACCTTCTTCATTCAACTAACATATAATTAGCTCTAATGGGCCTTCCACCTTTGTTAAATTATACAAACTTAGATACCTGTTTTGTGAGTGTTCTCATGGAAATTACAGTCAATCAATGTGTGTAGTGTGTACTCACTTTAATGCCTGTGCATGTGTGTTCTGGAAATAGGTCACTTAATTATTAAATAAACTAGTGACACTCTTGATCTTGTATACTCCATTAAACACAGTAATTCTGAATTGAGAACCTAGTGTAAATAACTTTAATTTTAATATTTCGAAAAATTTCAACCTGTTATAACCATTTCCTGTTATAACTATTTTTGATTAATTAATTTATTTTCCAGATCCCTTTCATGAGGTCAAGAGGAAGCGTGACAAGAGGAAAGAGGTAAGGATTGTTTATCATCCTTCTGCATTCAAGGCTTACTAAGTTTGTTGTTTATGGTGCTGATAAGATAATGTTTCACTTTAAGCAATCAGCTCAGTTTTCTGTCAATAACACTGCGGGAACATCATATAATTAACATTGTTTTTTGAAATTCATATACATTTTATACCGTGTGAATAAGAAATCATAAAACTACGCTATTAAAATATTTAATTTATGGGGTATAAAGAATACAATATATTTCATAGATATACTTGAATGTATTCTTTTATTGTGCTGACTCGATCTTCATATCTCTCATACACTAAGGGGTGGTTTGGTTGGTTGCAAAATAAATCAAGAGAGAGAGAGGAACACTGTAGCAAAAGCAAATACTTGGATTTGATTTCTCGAAATAGTTTTGGTTGGATGTAGATTTACTGTAGTAGGAATAGTTTTCCATGAGAGATTAGCTTTGTTTAAATTGTAAGAATACTGTAGCGACCGTAATTTAAAATACTTTTTTTGTTTTATTTGAAATTAATCTCAATTAATTAGGGTTAAACTAATTAAACTAAATTGATCGTAATTAAATTAAACCAAAAAATTAATTAAGAAGAGCTTAATCCGAAATTAATCCATAATCGTAGTTTTGCTTAATCCTAAATTAATTAACCACACTAATTATTTAAGCCTAATTAATTAAGAAAAGCTTAATTTAAACCACACTAATAATTAATTAAGAAAAGCTTAATTAAACCCAAGCACTTGGTGGGTGGGGTGGATTATATAAGGCGACTCTTTTGTCCCACATCACCAAGGTGATGGGGGGAGGTTTAGTTTAAATAGGGTTTTCTAAATAATAGAGAAGACAAAAGATGTTCAGAAGTGGAGAGTGAGAGAGTGGGAGAAATAAAATATTAAAATAATAGTGAACAGTGTTAATGCGAGTGTTTTCCGAGCAAAAAGCTCAGAATTGAGAACGGGCAAAAAGTACATATTTGTGCATTACTGCAAAGCACTGCTACTGTATTGCTCCTTGGATTTATTTTCCTATAGTTATTCCACCCCTAAATTGTGGTTGTACCTACCCATTGGCGAGTGTATACCTACCCATTTCTCTTTTGTCCTTGTCAGTTGATACTAAGCTTTTAGGCAAGTATGTATTGGAGAGGCTGGAAAATGAGACAACTGAGAGAACTGTCTTGGTCTCTTGGTCTCTGCCAATATTTGTTACATCAACAACTTTTTAATATCGTTTATCATTGAAATCTAGTGATGCATTTATGATTAGATGTAGTGTTCCTGTTATAGATACAATTAGTTTTGATGTCTACAAAAAGAGAATAGTGTGGCACATTGTGACTATTTTTTCTAGCATATGATTTTGATGTTGTTTATGTATACGTTTTCTCTTTAATTAGTTTATTTTATCTCATCTCCTCTTCTTATTGGGAATTGTGCTGTGGAAAGTTTGTCTTCATAAAGGCTTACTATGATTTACCTCTTAACAGATCATCAGAGAGCCTGCTGATACTAGGTGGAGGCCGGCATCACAGGGGCGAGGGGTCCGGGGAAGTGGTCGGGGAAACTATTCTTCTCGCCATGTGTCTCACGGTATTCCTACTTCCCTTTTGAACACTGACCTTTACAGTGTTGATTTCTTAATCCTTATTATTTATGTATATGCAACTTTTTGAAATTATCTAGTTTTGTTCTACTGCTTAATGTTGCTCAATGTTATGGAAGATTCTTTTTTTATAATCTTGGGCCCATAATGCTAACCACAAGTTCAAATTTATTACTTGAGTATTTTGGTTTCCTCTATTATCTTAATATATTTCTACATCTGCCATATATGCCTCTTAATAATTTCCAAAGTATGTATCTATCCTGTGATAGGTTAGTTATTAATTGATTTAATTCCTTTAACATAATTAGAATTTAAAAAATAACCATCGCTTCATGTGCAAGTTATTGATAGATTTAAATCCCAAACATAATTAAAATTTACCACACTAACCTTGACTCCATGTGCATTTTCTATCTTATTTCGGATTCTGGTAGACCTAAATTGCAGTCCTGACTCAGATTGTACCAAAGACTTGAAAGTATTTGTGCAAGCTATGTATAAGTAAAATGTGATTTGTACTTTGCCTTGATTAACAATAAAAAAAACAAGAAACTTGTGATATCTTTTTATACTTCTATAGACAAGGGAACCACACCATCTATATACAAGATAAGATGAAATCTTGTGCTGCGATATACAAGTGATATACAACGGAAATTATTTGATATTTTTGCACAAAAGCACTAACATGAAAAATAACTAAATAAGTCATGAATACTGTTTGAATGATATGATTTGGTGGTGTAATATGTAAACGAATTTCATGATGCTATTCTCAGAATTTACATGTTTACTTGATTTGCAATGGTGGTAATGATAAAAGGTGAAGTCTTCTACTGGTGGGACTAAACACTAATGTTAGTGGGTAAAGGGTGAAAGGGTTTTCCTTCATATTAGTTTATGCACCGATCTGACTGTGGACTGTCACCATTCTGTCAGCTATTAATTCTTGATCTCTATCTTTGTTAAGACTTCAGCAGAGCTGCATGTCCCTATTTAATAACGCACTTTGTCTGGGCGATGCTTTTCTTTTATCAAGGAGTGATCTTCCCAATTTTATCATTTAATTATTTATTTTATTTATTGATTAACAATTTAATGATAAATATACTTCAAATTCCTCTTTTCAGATGCTGGTGGTGAAAGGAACGCTGTAAAAGAAAATGGAGTGCACCAAACCACTGATAAAGGCAACTCGGTCGCTGCTTCCCAGGACACTGAAAGCAAATCAACTCTTACTGTTTCAAGGTATGCCTACCTGTTAGTTGCACTTTATATCTTTTTTCTTAACTAAATATCATTCTCTGCCTAATTCACAATAGCAGGCTATCTGGTTGTTATAGATGAGGTTCAAAGTTCTGATTTCCGACATGCTTCAAGTCCTTCAACATTTTAATTATTATACTCACAAAACGTCCTTAGGCATGCTTTGCTCATGCTGTATGAACTCCAGTCAGTAGGAAATATTATTTTTCAGAAATTCCCTTAGAGTGAGTTCTCATACTAAATATTGAGACACTCAGCATATATAGTGGCAATCCTCTCCCCTTGCCTTCGAGTTGTTATCAAAATAGATAAACTAAAAAAGTTCTAATGAAACCTCCATGATTGGTTTCTCAATAGAATTTGATATTTCATTAAGGTCCTACTTTATTTTACTTAATTGGTTTACATCTTTGTTAGATATGTTTTATTTATCCGTGTTCGATTTGTCTTGTTTACAATTTCCCTTTAGATACCCTATTGTTGTAGAATATTCATCATAACTGTAACTAATTGGCATAAACGTTAAGAAATGTGAATATGTATGGATTGCATGTGGCTATTAATAACTAAATTAATTGGGATAGCATATGCATTGTATGTGTTAGAATTTTAGAGCGTCTTATTTCTTTGCAGTTCTGGAGCTGGTCTTCTGAATGGCCCTGCCCAAAGCGAAAACCCAGTTCAAGCACATGGTTCTACATTGGAAAACTCAACTTCCAGCACTACTGCCTCAGTTAAGGAAAGTCCAACTCCAGTAACCATCGAGAAAGGTACACCTCCAATTGGGATGTTGCAGATTCTCTGTCTTTTATGTGCATAATTCTAACCATTTTCTGCCTTCAAAATCAGCATCTGATTCCGGACTTTATGCTTCAGCCTCAGATCCAGTTTTGGTGCCCTCTCTTGATGGGCATGTTCCAGGCAATGTGGGTATCATTAAATGTGAAGTTGGGAACCAACGGCAAGTTGTTGAGGGGACTGTTGACAAAGTAGTATCTCGTGATGTTTCTGGTCCATCTGAAGGGAACTATTCAAATGCACATGGGAAAAATGGAAAATCTCAGGGATCTGAGGGAACACAACTTTCAGATGCATCTCAAGCTACTTTGCCTTTATCTCGCACTAGTTCTGGCAGCAGACCGTCCTCTAATTACAGCAATCGATCACAACAGACAAATGTTCCACAGAAAGGTATTATATCAATCATTCACATATATTCGAAATTATCTGTGTGGTTCTACTGACATTTAATAATTTATATCTACAGATGTATGTTTTTTCATTGTTGAAACAAATGGAGGGCATCTAACCATCTGAGTTATATCATTATTTATGCATTCACGAGATTTAGTTTCATGGCACATTGTGTCTCCCGCTTTGCTGGTCTGTGGATTCTATTCAAACTAAGGCATACTATTTAAGTAGATATGTGTTATATATAGCTGATGATTTCATACTGATTATGTGCAGAATACTTTATTATTAGTCCTTCACTTTTGATTCAGCCGTATAATTAATCACAATTTGTGGCTCTTTTGTTAATTGTTTAGTTTTAAACTATTGAGTTTTCTAAAATGCCCCCTTCTATCATTCAAATTTTGGTAATCAGCAATCTAGGAAAATCCGTTTTGTTTATGTTTGCATGGTTTGTAATTGTTCTGGATAAGGACTCTGTCTCTGATGTCCACTACGTTGAAAGGATGGTATTGGAAAAGAATCTTGCAGTGGTGGGTAATCATTTATATGTATGGGTGCATGAATTTTCATATTTTCATATCTCTGTAAAACAATAAACCAATTTTATTTTTTCTAAGCATCTTTGCGTTTGCAATACCCTAGTTTTAATGTTCCATATGGAGATAAATAATAACGAACAATTTCTCCCTTTTAATATATTTCCTAAAATTTCCATATTTTTCAGAATTTTCTAATTCCTGATTTTTGATTGCAAATGTGTTTAAATATTATAAGAGGTAAATGCAAAAAATCCCGAGTGTGAAAATACAAAGTAACCCAAAACTTTTTATTTGGTACAAAGTACCTCCTTATGGGTGAATTTAGGAGTATGACGATTATGAAGCATGGATACGTATTTAGGTGCTGACATGAGTATGGGTAGAGGTAACACGCCAAATTTGTGAAATGTAGGACATGGGGACACTGTTATAACTGTATAACATAGCTTAATATTATCTCAATTATGTATAATTTTAATAAAAATGGTGTTGAACAATACAATTTGTTGCTCATGACCAAAAATAAAATATATTTTGTCCACTAAAATTGATAATACTTCACTGCGCACTATAAAATTCGGAGATTTGTATGCAAGTAGATAGAGTTAAATAGTATCAGAAATATGATGTGTTTGAAAATTGTTAATTATGTGTTCTAAGAAATGTTAGAGAAGTGTTTTAAGATGTGTTTAAGAAGTGTCTAACACAATATATAAGATGTATTATAAAATTTGGGACACACTAGGAGTGTCCAATAAGTGTCGGTGCCCAACGTGTCTGGTACAGGTACAACCCCTTGCTAGATGTACCCGTGCTACACAGATGATGACCCATGGTTTTGGTGAAAAATTAGTGGATATAGGGTTCTAAAGATGATGAAGTGGAGAAAAGAGAGAGAGGTAAAAGTATTTTATAGACGTTTACACCAATTTGTTTAAGGACAAAATGTACGTAGTATTACGTCTTCTGGGATACTTTTTAGCAAGGGGTCGTAGTACAGAAGTACCCGTGCTACATAGATGATGACTCATGGTTTGATGAAAAATCAGTGGATCTAGGTTTTAATGTTGAAGAAGAAAGTGGAGGAAGAGAGGTAAAAGCATTTTATAGATGTTTACACCAATTTGTTTAAGGACAAAATTTAAGTAGTATTGCGTCTTCTGGGATACTTTTCACCAATTGAAGCTTTTCTGGGTACTTTGTATTCCCTGTCAAAATGTTAGGGGGTTTATTGCTTTTACCCGTTTTATAACTAAAACAATAGTCCCCCCCCCCCCCCCCCCCCCCCCCGAAAAAAAAAAAACCCAATTTTCTTTAGACGGCTATAGCTTTAAAAGCCTAAACCCTGGCCACCTCCATCAGTACGGTTTTTCACTTTCCACTACCTTGCTTGTAATTAACTCTTATGTTCTAAACCTTAAAGGAGTTGGTATGTTCTTATGTTTGTGTAATTTAGCATGTTTATTATGGTGTAGTAATTATGCAGGAGAGACATTTTTCGTGTAGCTTTTTATACTTATTTATCAACCTGCTTCAGTGCTACAGATAAATGCATTCACTTCATGCCCTTCAAGTCGTCTTGTTCCTTCTGTGTTAGCAACTTCTTACCACTTAGCATTTGCTTGGTATTTAAAGTGGCACCATCTATTTTACCAAAATGATGCTTAGTGAACGAATTTGTTTAATTATATTTATTCATTAAGAAATATGTAGATACTTCCTCTGACTGTTCTTTAATATGTATCCTTCAGCAGTGGGCCCTGCCAAAGAGTGGAAACCTAAGTCAACAAATGTAAAGCCTGCTCCAGTTTCGAGAGAGATTGCTACTTCTAATGTTGAACCTTCCACCCACGAAGCTTCTGCTCGTCCACTTCCGGCTTCAAGTTCTGCCAGTTTGGTGGAGACTGCATCAACATTGCCGAAGAAATTGGAGGAACTTCGATTTGCTGATACTAAACATGTTATTATACCAAATCATCTGCAAGTTCCAGAATCTGAAAGAACTGGGTTGAGTTTTGGAAGTTTTGATGCGAATTTTGGGCTAGCTACGAGTTTTGTAAATGATACTGAAAGTGACAAAGGATCCGCTGAACTCTCAGAGTCTTCTCAAGAAATTGAGACTGATGAGAAGTCTAGTTCAAGGTATTGATTTTAGTTTTACCTGTTTCAATTGTGTATTTGTGTTTCCTTTTAATTTAATTTAATTTTATTTGGTTTGCTCAATGAATGCATGAAGCGTCTTTGTAACTACTTCTTTTACTGTTGGTTAATGCCATATACAAACATTAACTCTCTTTAAAAAAGATTTTGTCATTAGAAAGCATTTATCATATAAAGAGAATCCTCAATGAAGCTGAATGGAGTAAATTGGTTCATAACTTGATGTACATGACCCCAGAACATTGACATTAAGGGTTATTGATGGTTTTAGTGTAATATTAGAAAATAAAAAGTTTTATTATGCAGGTTGGTTGTGGAATGGTCATGCCAAGTGTTTAGTAATATAAAA
This sequence comes from Hemerocallis citrina, assembly GCA_017893485.1. Taxonomy (NCBI): domain Eukaryota; kingdom Viridiplantae; phylum Streptophyta; class Magnoliopsida; order Asparagales; family Asphodelaceae; genus Hemerocallis; species Hemerocallis citrina. The sequence continues at coordinate 18,164,144 of CM030364.1, read as the reverse complement.
TATCTCTTTGCAAAATTGGTTTTTTCTGATCGTGGGTATTGAGTTCCTAATTTCACAGTCCAGACTGTACCTTTCTACGATGTTGATCAGTTCTATGAAATGAGTAGCTCTTCAAGGAACCCTACAAACTTGCTCATGGACAACCTATACCATCAAGTCAAATTATATATATGTTAAATTAGAAAACTTTTGACTGTTTTTGATGTATGGCATAGTCTAGTTATCAGCCTTGTGTCATTCAACGTTGTAGTTTTAATTCTTTTGAATAAATGAAATGTAGGAGATGATGATACTTAATTTCAACTAAATAAGATCTAAGAGATAAAGTAGTTGGCATTAGTCTGTTTAGGTATGGCATATGAGAGATATAGTTTATATTATGTTTCTGAAATCAAACTAAAAAGTAAAATGAAGATTAAATTAAATTAATATAAATAATAAAATTAATTCTGACTAATGTTAAACTCATGCATCGTACGGATGAGTGCTACTGTGCAACGTTCATGTTATATTTAAGGAATTCAGGAGATTTGGTCAATGTAGGTGGCTATTGAACTGTGTAGAAAAGCATGTTCAAATATGCGTACGCACACGTACATTATCCTTATGCTGACCGCATTGTTGCATGATATCTAACTTCACAGGTTTTAGCTGTTCTAATTTTGGGTATGCTGGTTGAATGTCAGTTTTGGTGAAGTAACATTCGTTTTTAAAAAAAATTCTTCAAATTTGTCTGAATATTTTTCCTTTTGGCATCACTTTCATTCTCGTGCTTTGTTATTATTCATATATATAGAAGTTACTGGTTACTACATATACTTAGCATTTTGCTCATGTCCCTCCGTTTATTTCCTTTGTAAATCTTTATATTTGTCATCGAATTAGTACTACATCGTTGATTTATTTGGTAGCTGTCTGTTTTCAATTTAGCATTTTGATATATTTTCTGCCTGATTTCAGCATCCAAAATACTCCAGAAACTGACTATGCTGAGCATCCCGAGTCACCACCAGAAGTGCTCGAAAATCATAATTCTAGTTCTGACATTCCCCAGTCAACAGCAGAGATGCCAGAGAATTATACATCCGGAGACCCTGATATTTCTTCCAATGCTCCTAGTGTTCCAGAATATGACCAATCAAAACCGGAAGCAGCTTCACCACTGGATAGTTCTCAACAATCAGTTGTTCCTACTGCACCTCTCTATTCAACTTTTAATTTGGTACCCCAAATAATTGGGAACCAATTTGGAACCTTTGAAGGTGGCGAGCCTCAAGCACGGGATGCCACTCGCATGCCAAACTTTCTTGTAAGTGTTATAGTAATATTGGTATTTATTGCTCCTTCCTATCTATCATCGTGAAAATTTCGACAGTGTTTGCAACTTTGCTTGACATAAAATAGTCTATTTCTTCTCGTGCTTTTTGAAGATTTAAGGCTTACTGTTCTTTATGCTTGGTTTGTGTTTCGTTACATCCTTTCATGGCTTAGCTTCTTTCGAGCATTAAACTAAGATACAATTTTGTGTCAATGTACCCATTTTTTGGTAGATGGGCGCACGTCAACATTTTCTAATCGTCCGATTTGATTGTTTTATACAGATAATTGTCTTCTGTAGCTATTATATATTCTTGGTCACAAGCAATCGTGTTCGTTTAATGTCAATTTAATAACTTTATTTCTGGTACTTATACTACAAGAAACAAGTATAATCATCCTTGCTGAGTCCACCTTCTTGTAGGCTTTGCTGGTTTCTTCTAGTACCAAACTAGTGCAGAAGAGTACTACAATTAGCTACCCCCAAAACTTATCGAGCTAGCTAGTTATGCTAGTGTTGTATCACTTAATCTTATTTTTATGCAGACTCTGCAGTTTGATTAGCTGAACATATTCATATATGGTTACCACGTTGCAACATACTACGTTTCATCACGGTTGCTCTTTCGGACTACAACAATACCATGAACTTATTTTTGTTATGGTTACCTAATACTAATAGTACCATAAAATTTTCCTTGAGATCGAAATAGAGAATGTAGATCCTATCTTCTAACTAGCATCTTTGTGCATGCACACAGCCTACCGAACTCATGATGGTGCAAGAAAGAACTACCTGGGGCTGGTAATTGGTGTGCAAAAGCACTTTGCTTTGTGGTGTCAGCTTGGGTATAGTTGGATGACCTAGATATCTCGTTCAGAAACTTGTATCTTTTATGATTTTGTATACTGTTTTAAGAAAGTTTCCGCCAAAGCACATGAGCGGTTAGGCATAGTCCTTCAATACATGTTAGTTGATTTTTCTTTTAAGAAGCCTTCTGTGTATGAATTCTCTAGTAGCTATGTATATTCAATTATTCATATGATGCATGCTATGAAGGGGAAAATTGTAAAGTAGTTCCATCACCCATTCAGTCATAATTTGCCACAGATAAACCTACTTTGCCACAAGCTATCTCATCCTTCTCTCTGCCTATTCAGTGATACCACTGAGATTGTCTCTCATCTCTGCCCTTGATCCTTTCTTATGGTTAGCTTTTTGTAACCTATCAGCCAAAACCTTTAACTTGTTTCTGTACAGCTCAAGAGGAAATTCGAACTTCTTCCTTAATAACCCTTTAATTGGCTAAGCTTTAAACTTAGAAACACAGATATGGAGACAATGTAGTTTGATACACCGACATATGGAAAATTTGAAGTAATACAGTGCAATATGGGATATCATGATGTGTATGACACGACATGGCTTCCAATAAGTTGTGTTTGTTCTTCAAAAGCTTTGAAGCATGTCCACCTCTATTTTAGGTGTGTTATGTTCGACGTGTTGCGAGTACGGGACACTTGTCAAACATGATTTAACACGACAAACTTTACTTCTGTGCAGTACCTTCGAATTTTCCGTGCCATTGTTTATATCTGCCATTATTAGTAAATGCAATTCAAAGGCCACCATTAAGACAGTCATGATATCAAATTTTCGTTGCCAGCATTCTGGATGTTATATGTAGAATTCATGGAAACCCAAGTTTTTCTTTCTTGGTTCTTATTGCTCCTGTATATCTGTACCCTACACATTTAGACATTGAGATCTCCTGTACAGTGTATTTTCCTTTTTCATATGGTTGATGAAATTCATCTATGTTCCATTCTTATACCATCTAATTATATGCCTTCTCATCTGAAATTTACAATTTGTAAGATCCATATGAATACCATTTGATCATCAAAACAAAATATGCATACCATTTAATTTAATTGATCTTGAACCTATATATGTTGGTTATTTGAGTATGCGATTTGACTTTATCTATCTGATTTTATGCTATGTAGGTCCAGCAACCTCTTGATCCTGCTACAAACTATTACGCTTATCGACCTACTTCTGCTGATGGTGATGGTCGATTCTCTCCTATTTTTGCTCCTTCTTCAACAAAGTACAGTGGGAATGTTGCAGTGTTACCTACACCAACTGGTCAGACACCTCAAGAGGTATTTCATTTAAGTGACATCTTTAAAATAGTTATTACCTGTTATCATTATATTGATCCTTCAGTAATCATGTGGACTGCTGATTTTCCCCTACTTTTACATGCAAGATCCAACAAATTTTTTTTTACTAAAAATATAAATGCAAACTTTTAGCTACATATTCAGAAAGCAGAACTAAATTAATCCCTAAAATGCTTATTTTTGTTTTCCAGACAATTATCTCACATTAAATACTCTGGCTAACAAAAATGTCTATATTTTGTACTCTACTAACTCTGCCAGAAGGGGCCTTAACTGAATTTGTTAAATTGTTTGTGTTCTTTGGATTCTTTAAAGCGCAAGTATAAATACTGTGGTAAGCAGTTGTTTTAAATATCAGTCAATAGGTCCTAGATATCGGTCAATTATATCGGGTTTCACCTCATTTTTGATGATATTTTTTTTTCAGTGTCGGTCCTGACAATTTGGAGGCCCAGGGCAAACAAAAATTATGAGGCCCTTCTTTTTGTAATTGAAATACATTAATATATAAAAATAATTTACATGTTCAAAATAGCCACAAAAATAGTCATATATAAATACTTAAATGATAAGAAAGCTTACAAATAGTTCAAAGATTCAAAAATATGTCATACAAAAGTTATAATAAATGACCACATATGTGTACTAGTTCGAAATAATCATGACAGCTCCAAGCCTCAAAAATATTTTCTTTTAAAAAGTGGTGCTTTTGGACATGATATCCACTATTGGCTCGGAAAAAATACAAGTCAGGTTAGTTGTAGAAACCATATCTTATATAGTGTGTATCATTTCGTTTGAGAGACACTTGTTAATAGGCAATGATAGTCACTCCACTGTCAAAAATATCTAGGATGAATCTGGGGCTGCTGCCATCAAGTCTGTGGAACTAGATCTAGATGCAAAACTTGGTGGACGAGCTGTTCAATATCGCGAGGTACTCAATATCGTGAGGTACAACTGTGAATCAATTTTGAAAGAATTATATAATAAAAAATTAAAATACTAACAGGAAAAAATGCTAGTAAGCACATACCGGATTGCACTTTCAACTTCAAGCCAAGATCCAACCATAAGCTAAGATCCTTGGTCCTCAACTGTTCAAGTTAGATTTAAAATGATTTTTTTTTTTTGAAAAGAAAGTTGAAAATAAAAAACTAACTCAAGAACCAAGAAGGCAAGAACCATAATTATCAAATACCAAATACCAAGTTACAAGCTCAAGAACCATAATTATCAAATACCAAATACCAAGTTACAAGCTGTCATTATGTCAACCCATTATTGTTGAATTTGGAGCTTGGACAGTTGAGACTCTTGGAGTCTCTATGCAATTTTTTTTAATAACTTTAACTTTTTTTGAAAAGTTATAAAAAATTGGCCCCAAATTTTGGGGGCCCAGGGCGGTCTCTGGGCCCTACCCCAGGGCTGGGCCAATTTTTCTGAAAGCGGCAAAAAATGTTAAAACTTTAAATTGGTAAAGCTCAACCCCAAAGCCAATATGTCAGCCGATATATTGGCCATATTAACCTACATTGAAAACAATGGCCGTCGGTCATTGCATAAAAATAAATAAGCCCATTAGTAGTTAACCTGTTTTTTTACTTAAAAGTGTAAACTTTTATGTAATTTCTGGTAGGAGACGGCATCTGCATGTCCGACACGTGTTGATACCGTTTCCACTCTGTGTCCAACACGTGTTAGGCACTGGTAAAGCCTTTGAGGTCTGTTGAGCTATGTAGCGTTCTATTGAACTTCTTGTTATTAACCAAGATATGAAAGTATATAACTTCTTTACATTCTTCAAATTCCTTTTATGTACTGTTGTTAACTTATGATCCTGTTATTGGTCATTTGTATTGTGATTGTTGCCTCTGGATATTTAGTACAGCTTCCTCCTATGAGAACTAGGGTTCTCAATATCATTTGACGAATGTTTTTTTAAAAGAGTTTCCATTTATTTGAGTTTGTGTCTGCTTTACTTTTTCTCTCGCTTTTGATTATTGTTCTGAAATGCCATTTTTTATTCTGTGTTTTTTAGAGTGCATTAGTTCAGTTTCAATAATTACAGTCTGTACTGTCTTCTAATATTGTTTTTAATACTTAAACTACAACTTTCTCATGTTAATTTTATGAATTGCTTAGTTATTCGCTAAATTTTTTCTTTTATTATGTTTCTCCCTCTATTTACTGTCATGTATTTGTCGGTTTTAGTTTTTCTATTTATTTATGTAAGCGTGTGCTAAGTGCCTTGCCTTGCTTCATTCTGTGTTTTTTGTTTTTTTTTGTTTTGGTTTGCTTTTTACATAATTGCTTTCTTTAATTGATATGAATTTTCATAGTTTTCCCCCCCTATACAGAGTGCAAACTCCGTGGTTCTTCCTTCAACAGGGCAAGTGTCTCTAGTCACTCAAGCTGCCGGAGCGATGCAAAGCTCGGTCACTCCTACCCAGCAATCACCTCCACTTTTTAGGCAGCCTACTGGTCTTCTCTCTCATTATCCTCCAAGCTACTTCCCATATGGTCAATATTACTCACCATTTTTCATCCCATCTCCATCTATGCATCCCTTTTTGAGCAACCCTGCCGCCTTTCCCCAGCAGCCTCTGACAGGAAACATATACCCGGCTCCAGGAACTGCTGGTCCTGCCCCCTTGAAGTACCCTCTCCCTCAATACAAACCAACTACTAATGTTGGCAACCCAAGTCACATTGGAATTCCAACTAACTATGGAACATATAGTCCTAGTGCTGTGACCACTGGAAGCTCAACTGGCAGTGAGGATCTATCATCATTGCAGTACAAGGATAACAATGTTTACATGGCTGGACAACAGGTATTTGATTTTCCCTGACCCTATTGTTTTAAGAACTATTCCATGTAACTCTTTGCGTTTTTTGATGTGGGTCTAATGTAAGGGTGTTCTTGACTCCGTAAAACCCATGGTTAAACCGTTAAACTCCAATAAGAGGATTATTGTGTTTGTCATGGAAATTGAGGCTTACTAGATTTTAAAAATGGCAGCTCCTCTTCTGTACAGATATAAGAGTTACTAGATTGTTGAGACACAAGTTGCAAGACTTCATAATACTTGAAGATTAAATATTTCATTTTCAAAATTTGTTTAGTTTCACCCTTCAAGGTTGCAGATTTCCAAACAAGTTTTGCAACTCCAAAACAAGTGTTTCAAGAATCAAGAGGTTCTGGAAAATCTTTTGGAATTTAGATTAAATATATGTATCCTATGTAGCACAGGTACATGTACGAGATACAGTTCGACACAACACAACACGGGTGCGGGAATACACAATTTCTCTGCAAAACTAGGAAGCAGGTGCATTTAATATTACAATATAATATATATGAATAAATACTATGTTAAAAAATAACAAATTCAAAAGAATATCAAATTACCACTAGCTAACAATTTAATATTTTAACATAACAATAAGTGATTCAGTACTACTAAAAAAAGCAAACACATCACATAGTCATTCATATGCAAGCCAAATCCGAACACATAATGAAGCATCACAACGTTATAGTGACGACACACTTCTAAGTCATAAAAAAACACTTATTGGTTATTAGGTACCCGATCTATTGTTTTATAATAATTTGTATTGGGTTATTGGATATGTAACCCAATAACCCTAAACTTAACTTTAAAATAAATATTTTCTTTTTTATTAAAAAAACCCAATCGCACCCCACACACCCAAAGCATGCCCGGAACGCAACCAAAATGCACCCAAATATTTTTTTATTTTTTAAATGAATAAAATAAGTGGGTACGTATCCGAGCCACACCCGATACACACCCGATATGAGTATGGGGCCCAAAAATAAGCACCCATGCTTCATAGTATGTATCTTTTTTATTGGGTTGTATGTAGCCGAACATACCCTAATGTGTTGTGATCAATGAAGCATGGATACGGGTACGGGCATGTCAAATTTGTAAAAAGTAGGGTACGGGGACATGGCTATAATATTATGTTATATACAAGGTTTCAAAAAGTGCTAAAAAGCGTTTTCGCGTAAGCAACCTTAAGCATTGAGAGGGGGGTAGGTTACCGCTTTTTTTGGGTAAAAAGCGATAGAAAAGCAAAGGTCGGTAAAAATCATTCAAAAAAGCAGGCAAAAGCGCGAAAAAGTGTGCTTAAGCATAAAAGCGTTGTAAATTTCTTAAGCGGCTCTTTTTCTAAGCAAAAATAATTAGCTATTTTATTTTATTTTTTGTTTATATTTGTTGTCGCTATTGTTGCTCTAAATTATGATTTGGTGGTTTCCATTTAATTATTTTGTATGTATGATGTATTGTTACTTGGATTGAGTTATGTTACTTTTTGCTTGTATTGTGCTGTTTTTGTTCATTACTGTCCAAGAGCTATCGTAGATTAGTGTACATTATAGAAATTATTGTGCAATGAGAGATGTATGGTTGCTTATCTTTTGTGATATATATATACTAGATTTGCCTGTGGCCACGTGCCTACGGCACGTCTTCAGAACGATACAGCATATGAAAAGCCTTGTAAACAGTAAATCAACAATTATGTAGCTAAAGTTTGAATAGTATGACAATAATTAGTTGTAAATAATTATAAATTGGGATATAAAAGTCCATGTTTCCATATATATATAGGTAGAGAGAGAGAGTGAGAGAAAGAGGGAGAGAAATAATTAAATAAATAAATGAGTTGTTTTTTTTGGGGGGGGGGGGGGGGAGGGGAATTTGAATTTGAGTTTTGGGGGAAAACTTTTGGGGGGAAAATGTGTTTTGTACGGTTTAGATCTTGGCCTTTGATTTTGGGGCAATTGAAGGAGAGCCACTTGATAGCTTTCTTTGTGTGTTATTATATATATATATATATAATAAAACACAAAGAAAGCTATCAAGTGGCTCTCCTTCAATTCCCCTAAAATCAAAGGCCCAGTAATCTCACAAAACACATCCCCCCCCCCCCCCAAGTTTACCCCCAAAACAACTTCTTTATTTATTTAATTTTATACACACACACACACTCTTATGGAAACAGACTTTTATTTACAACTAATTATTGTCATACTATTCAAACTTGAGCTACATAATTGTTGATTTACTGTTTACAAGGCTTTTCATATGCTGTATCGTTCTGAAGACGTGTCCACGGGCAAATCTAGTATGTGTGTGTGTGTGTGTGTGTGTGTGTGTGTGTGTATATATATATAGCAAAACACTTTTTTGTCGCTTTTCATCGCTTAAGCTACGCTTAAGCAAAATTGGAGGCCGACTATTTTTTATCTTTTACCGTTTTTTCAAACCTTGGTAACATTACTTAATATTACTTCAATTATGTATAATTTAAATAAAAATGGAGCTGGAACAATACAATTTGTTGCTCATTATCAAAGTACAAAATATATTGTCCACAAAATGCTGTAATACTTCATTGTACACCATATAATTGGAGATATGTATGAAAGTAACTAAGAGTTAATTAGTAAAAGAAACATGATCATGTACTTAGAATTGTTAATTATGTGTTTTAACTTTTAAGAAATGTTAGAGAAGTGTCTAAGAAGTGTCCACCATATCAGACATATTATAAAATTTGGGACAGGCATGAGATGTGTCCCAAGTGTTCGATACATGTCCGGTACGGGTATTGCTCATTGCTAGAAGTACCCATGCTACATAGGATGGAACAACGTTGTGTATGTTTACATACTTGAGAATGTTGCAGAAGTTCCGTTTTCAGTTATTAAATTGGAGGCTGTTATGGAAAGACTTCCATCATGTTTTGTTTGTAAAACTAAATAATAGTATTAAAAAAATCATCTCCCTGATATAATTGCCTAACTTTAAAATGTGAATGCCTAAATATCTAATGCACCAAACTGTCTCTCTTTAAAAAGTTTCTGCATTCTACTAGTAGAACCTTTATCTTAATGTAGTTTACAAAATTGCAAGAATGGGTTGTGGTTTGTTTAAAATTGTTTTTACAAATATATTTAAGTAATGTTGAGTTTAATGCTTTACTCTTGCTACTTCTTCAATAGTTGTTCAATGAATTTTCATCTGAAATGCTTTCTCCATAGGTTTTCGAAAATTTTCTTGGCGTAGATAATTGAATCTTCTATTTACTCTTCTAATCAAATCATGAACTCTATACTTGCTCAGATTTCGTGTCCCTAAAATCCTATTTTGGAATTTCACCATCTGTTCACAGCTGACTTTGAGCTCTGAATGTGAATTCAGTGTTGAGATTGAGTTTTGGGGGCAAATGCTTTGCTTATTTATTCTTTTCCTTCTTCTGTTTTTGTCAATTCTATGCAGACACTCAACTGATTTGCATTATTTTGCATTGATGGTTGAATGGGACCCTCGAAACATTCTTAGTCCATAAGTGGTGGATGCATGGATTTTAGTCAGGGTGGGCATAAGGACATAGTATTTTTATAAAAAACTTATGTTGATTTATCAAAAAATGTTAAAGAAAAAAAATGTATATATTTCATGTTGAACGTGAGTTTTTACTTTTAGCATATTTTAGTTATATGAAACCATCAATTATTTAACTACAGGACATTTGGATATTTGGTAATGAGATCTACTAATTTTTAACATATAATTAGAGTAAAAGTTTGCCTAATGAAAAGGAGGCAAAAAATTCATACTTATAAAATACGATACTCATTTAATTTGAAATGATAAATATAAAAATATTATTAAGAACATAAATAATGAGATTAAATTCAATTATATATTTTCAGTATGAAAATGAACTTTCTCAAACTTAAATTACATATTCAGAATTTTAAAAATTTATAGTATAACTTTATTATTAAAGACAATAATGAAAGTTTATTCACAATCCAAAACCAAGTTATATTTAAAAAAAATGAAAAATTAGTTGGTAGCTATGAAGCACAGATACGGATACGCGTATCCAATACGGTACGTATCGGATATGCGGATACGTCGATTTTTCAAAAACTAGGATACGGGTACGTTAGGATACGCTTAAATAAATTAAATAAAAAATAATAATAATATATATTATAAATAAAAATTGAATTCCTTAAGTTATACATAGACAATATAAAATTGCATTAAATAAAAATATACGTACCTGAGTGAGATACTTCTTATCTGTCGTTTTCAATATTTGAATAACTATGTCCAATTGTCCTTCTTAATACATGGATAACTTCTCATTTTGTTAAAAACAATTTTGTGTGCATCTTAATGAGTAATGTCATTTTGTTATTGTAATATACTCTATTTGTGTTATTTTGTTATTTTGTTATGTAATGACAAATTGACAATTATGTAATGTCATTTGTTAAATACCATTTCTTATACTTATACTCTATTTGCAAGAGAATTCCTACATCAAAACATGCACTAGAACAAGCTCAATATAACTCCAAGATGAGTTAGATTCGTACATATCTCCAAAGGAGTCAGGTAAATCCTTTTGAGTTTTGATCACATGGATAAAGAACTGAAAAAATAAATAAAGAACTGAAAAAATAAAAAATTAAAAAAAGAACCGACCAAGCGATCACGGTGAATAAATTAAGAACTGAAAAAAGAACTGGAAAAGGAACTGAAAAAGAACTGGAAAAAAATACCTTTATGGCAAATATCTGAGGGTGACAGAGAGATCTGATCGAGGTCGGAGAGATCTGATCGGGGTCGGAGAGGAAGACTGATCGGGGTCGGCTGAGAGAGATCTGATCGGGGTGGGAGAGGAAGACTAATCGGGGTCGGCTGAGAGAGATCTGATCGAGGTCTGATCAGATCTGAGGGTGACAGAGAAGGATCGGCTCAGAGAGATAAGGGGATAGGGTTCTGATCGATGGGATGAGAAAGAGAGGCAGAGAAGGATCGGCTGAGAGAGAAGGGGATAGGGTTCTGAATCTTCTGATCAATGGGATGAGAAAGAGAGAGGCAGAAGATAGAAGATAGAACGGTGAATGGGCATGTTGGGCCGAGCCCAGTGTTCTAAAAAGCGGCCTAGGCGGCGCCTAGGCGCTAGGCGGCCCCCCAACGCCTCGACTAGGGCCTAGGCATTTATAAAAATCGGAAATGGGTTCTAAGCGGCTAAAATCGGACCTGGGCGGCATTTAATCGGTCTAGGCGGGTCTAGACGGACTAGACCCGCTTAGGCATTAAGTAATTTATAAAAAAAAAAAGTAAAAAAAAACCCACCGCTCTCACTTTCTCCTCCTAATAAAAAAAAGTAAAAAACCCTAAATCGCGCTCTTCACTTTCACCCCCAAATCGCGCTCTTCACTTTCACCCCAAATCGCAGCTCCTCGGTTTACATCGGATATGGAGAAGATAGAGTCCTCATGTTCACCGATACAATAATACAACGATTCGACTATGTGAAGCCCATCCTACAATTGCAAGGAGAAAAAGTTCAATAGTAAGAAACTAAGAATGAGTAGCAATAAAGAGTAAAAAGGTGTACAACAAAATAAAGCCAAAAAATCGATAAATAAATAAATAAATAAATAAATTTAAAAAACCGCCTAGCGCCTAGCCGCTTAATCCCCGATTACAAGGTCTAGGCGCTAGGCCCCCATCGGCCGCCCGACTACCGCCTAGCGCTTTTTAGAACATTGGCCGAGCCAAACTAAAAAAAATTAAAAAAAAAATAAAAAGTATCGGTGGCGTATCCCGCTCTTCCGATACGCGTATCCCCGCGTATCGGAAGAGTATCGGATATTTTTTTAATTTTTTTAATTTTTAATTAATTCCGATACGTATCGGGTACGTATCGGATGAGCACGGTACGCGTATCGTGTCCGATACGTATCGGGTACGTGATACGCGATCCCCCGCAGAGTATCCGTGCTTCATAGGTTGGTAGGACCCTGTTTCTTTTATAGTGGAGCTTGAACCACCTAACCAAGAAGTCAAAGTCTTTAATTTGTCAATAAAAGCATATACATATATAAAATAATTGTATGGATACCTAGGTATTCCCGATTTTGCAAAAACCCAGGGTGAGAACGTGCATCCGCCTCTGATCCTATATAAACATTATTATTTGAATACAGGGAATTTAGAAATAATTGTGCATTGATGGTAGAAGTTGAGCCCCACATGTCTACCACATACATTTTTTTTATTTGTATTTTTTTAGAACCTATCTATTTATGATATGAAAGGTTAACGTTCTTCTTCATGTGTTGAAGCTTTTTATTTATGTTTTAGCGTATGATTATCTGTTTTTATTTATTACATACCTAACATTCAGTTTTTTCAATCAGACTGAAGTCTCTTGGATTCCTACACCCGGTAGGGATCTTTCAACCATGCAAGCTACTTCCTTTTACAATCTTCCTCCTCAGGGACAGCACATGACATTTCCTGGAATCTACCACCACCCCAGCCAGGCAGTCACTCCGGGAGCTGTGCACCCAATGCTCCAGACGTCCCAGACCATGTCGGGACCGGTTGAAATGGTGGGTGCCCCTACTGGGGTCTATCAACAGCCACAGCGTACATGGGTCAACAATTATATAAATTAATACTATGAGGAATTTGCTCGTACCAGAAGAAATCTGCCTGGAGTTGGCCTGATAAGAGAAGAGTGTATATATTTAAAGGATGGCCAGAAAATTTAACAGGTGAAAAGGTTCAGGAACTTTTTTGTTTAGATTGATTATGGTGAAATGTTGGGAGTTTCACCTGTGACTGATAATTGACAATTTATAAAGTTAGTCCAGAAGTTCTGTGCAGGTTCGTAGTCTTCGGTTTGCTGTGCTGCTGTTCTTTTCTTCTTAATGTTATTTGCCTCGTATTTTTCCAGTAGATTTTGCAAGTTACTATGGGTAGAATTTTAATTACCTTTTCTTTTTTAAGTATGTCTTTATTTCATCCATGTGGTAGAGGGTCATACAAACTTTGGAAGGCCAATTTAAAAAAGTTGGTGGGGTTTTCAGTGTATCCACTGCCTTCTCTGTAAAGTAATTTTGATAGGAAGGAGATGTATTACGTACATTTGTATTTGTATAATTGAAACAGCAGCTTATTTTCTTCTCTCTCTTCTCCATTGCAACACACGCACTTGCACCTTCTCTCTCCCTTTGCCCTCGTTTTCTTGTTGATTTTTTTGATGATGTAGTTAAGATATACAGAATGTTCTAGGCTCTTATCTGCAATGTTTTTATTATCTTTGACCCATTCTGATTTATTTCAGGGCCAACTTTTCTGGAAGTGTCACAAGATTATATGATTATTTGCCGAATGTTACTTGTTCACCTTTGTTTCTATATCATTAAAAATATTAAATGGTTTATTTACATACTTTGGCTGTCACTTTGGTTAGAACATAAGGGAAAGCATGCTTTCAATGGATTCTTTGTTTTTCAATTTATAATGCGAGAGGCAAAGATAAATTGGATGTAGTTTGGAAGTTTGTATGTAGAGCCAGTGATTGTTTCTCTTTCTTAAATTGAAGCTGGAATTGGAAAAGGAGGTTTATCTGCAGTGAAAATTTGGAATTGTCCAGTGTGCACAGGTTGTTGTTATGATTATTTATGAATTTCATCATTTTATGTCTCTCATATGCTGTTTATGACACTTCAGCTTTGTCCCTTCTGATTGTACACTTTAATCTAATATCTTTCTGTTTGCAACATAAACACTATTCTTTTTATCCCAGCACGTTTCTTGGTTTTATCTGATCATTTACGGAAAAAAAGCTTTGTTGTTGTTGTTGTAGTTGTTGTTCATTTGGGGCCTTTGGTTGTGATGCTGTTTATTTCTGAGACACGTGTGGAAGCACCAGGTGTGAGTTCGAACTCAATTTGTATTGAAGGAGATTGCCGCTCGTCTGCCGACCTTCGGTTGACCTTCTGGGGCCTACGATGAGCTCGGAAAGACGTTGAAGGTTGGGCTCGGATCGAAAGGGTCGGATCCGAGGTCTTGTGTACCTGCAGACGGTCCTGAAACACCGGGGTTTGTCCCGGTGGCGGACCCTCCGACGCTCTAGTCAGTCTCTGTGAGAGAGTAGCAATAACTAGGTATATTTAAGTGGCAAAAGATTGATTACCTCCAAAAGGTGGGTGAGGGTCTAGTATTTATAGAGAATCCCAACCGGGTTTGGTTCCGCTTGGGGGCCGGGTTTGGATCCGAAAGCCCATGGGCCTGACGTGGCAGAAGGCCCAGGGGGTTTAGGGCGGTTGTGGCGATACCAGGAGTGGTATAGGGCTGACGTGGCGAAACCCTTGGTGGTATTTGGAGCTGACGTGGCCCATCGTGAGTCCTCTGTGCCTCTGGGGGAATCGGAGGGCCTAGGCTGCGCCAGGTCATCCTTCTGCCCCGCCAGAGAGGGGGGACGGCCTGAGGGACTGCTCCGGATCGGACTCCGGGGGGTACTGAGGCTCGTCAGCACGAGGAGGCCGGCACTGTGAGGGGAAACACGAGGTTCGGCGCCGACCCTGAAGTGGTCCGGAGTCGAACCAGGTTGTAATTTTTGCTTTTCTGAGTAGGAATTGTATTGGGCCCTGGTTGGGCCTCAGGTCATTTTTACACTGTCACACAAGCCCCCCACTCCTGCAGGGGGTGCGGGAGCTAGCCGTGGAGGAGTGCTCATGGTTGTAGAAATGGGATGGTAAGTCATTGAGCCTTCCTGAGAAGACTCCCCTGGTGTCAGGCCCGACCTCGAGCCGGTCGAGGGATTATGGGCCAACAAGGGGGGTGGCGAGCCGTTGGCCTTCCTGAGAAGACCACCCTGGTGCCAGACCTGACCTTGAGCTTGGCGAGGGATTACGGGAAGGCAAGGGCGATGGCGGGCCGTGAAGCCTTCCTGAGAAGACTCCCCTGGTGCCGGACCCGACCTCGAGCTGATCGAGGGATTTATGGGCCAACAAGGGGGGTGGCGAGCCGTTGGCCTTCCTGAGAAGACCTCCCTGGTGCCAGACCTGACCTCGAGCTTGGCGAGGGATTACGGGAAGGCAAGGGCGATGGCGGGCCGTGAAGCCTTCCTGAGAAGACTCCCCTGGTGCCGGACCCGGCCTCGAGCTGATCGAGGGATTATGGGCCAACAAGGGGGGTGGCGAGCCGTTGGCCTTCCTGAGAAGACCTCCCTGGTGCCAGACCTGACCTCGAGCTTTGCGAGGGATTACTGGAAGGCAAGGGCGATGGCGGGCCGTGAAGCCTTCCTGAGAAGACTCCCCTGGTGCCGGACCCGGCCTCGAGCTGATCGAGGGATTATGGGCCAACAAGGGGGGTGGCGAGCCGTTGGCCTTCCTGAGAAGACCTCCCTGGTGCCAGACCTGACCTCGAGCTTGGCGAGGGATTACTGGAAGGCAAGGGCGATGGCGAGCCGTGAAGCCTTCCTGAGAAGACTACCCTGGTGCTAGACCTCACCTCGAGCTGGTCGAGGGATTACGGGCCAACAAGGGGGGTGGCGAGCCGTTGGCCTTCCTGAGAAGACTACCCTGGTGCCAGACCTGACCTCGAGCTTGGCGAGGGATTACTGGAAGGCAAGGGCGATGGCGAGCCGTGAAGCCTTCCTGAGAAGACTGCCCTGGTGCTAGACCGGGCCTCGAGCTGGTCGAGGGATTTCGGGCCAACAAGGGGGATGGCGATCGGTTGGCGCCCCAGAGTGATTGAGGGGGGATATCCCACCATCTCCGTGGAGCATTGAAGGCTCTTCGAGCACGGTGTGATGGTTCAATTCCCTAGGGGTATTTAATGGCGCCGCTTCATAAATGTAGATGGTGCATGGTTTTCCGTTGATTGACCTTCCCTATGCCCCAACGGTTAGTCCCTGGGGGAGGTTATAAATACCTCTCCCCTCCATTGTAGGTATGATCAAAACAGGGGAGGCCCATTGGCCCTCAGAGGTGTCTGCTTCGGCGGACGCCTATCTTTTGCTAATATTTTCGACCCTAGCAGCGTCGGAGAGGTGGTTACTCTGCCGCCCGGATCTTCTCTTGGATCTGATGGACCTTGATATGGTAGCCAGGTCCACGGGAGATCAGGGCGATAGGGGTGACGGCCGAGATCCGTGCTGTTGGAAGAGGAGCTTCGGATTGGTGGTGGTTCTGCCGTCTGGATCCCTTTTCGGGTCAGACTATCCTGTCATGGAGGTTTGGCCCGGGAGAGATCCAGACGAAAAGAGGCACCAACCGTATACCGGTCTTGGGGCTGAAGGGCCTCGGATGGGGGAACCCCCTCCCGTCGGGGGTTGGTAAGTTCGTCTTGATGGGGCTGCAGGCGATGGCGGTTACTGTCCCACCCTCGAACAGTTCGGGGTTTCGGCTGCCGAAGCTGTAAGTCCCGGGCTGCTCGAGGGTGAGAGGGGAACTGGTCGAACGCTGGAGCCCAGGGCGTCTGTCATATGATGGCGCCTTAAACCTTAAGTAAAAAATGTTTTCTTCGTCGTGTATCCCACCCTGACCGACCCCAGAGTTAGGCTGTCGGTCTGGCGTTTTGATGACGTCCTCCGCACAGGTTTCGAGGACGCGGCGCGATTTTCCAGGCGGCAGTTGTGCGTCAATCAGTGAACAGTAATCGCGGAAGTCGAGGAGCCGTTCTTCCCGTATATAAGTATTCCCCCCTTCTTCCCTTTCGCCCACTTCCATCTTGTTGCTTTTTTCTTCCAAAAAAATCTCCCAACCCTTCAGTGATTGCTCTTGCAGTTTGCCGTACTCGGCTCGCCCTCCCGAAGCGGTCCCAGGTTAGTTTGGTAAGTTTGTTTTATCTTTAGGCACAGATGGATAGGGCTCAGTCTGGTTCGTCGGCGTCGTCGTCCAGGGTGGAAGTGAAGCCTGACTCTCCGTCGACGTCGTGGGAAGAGCCCGTGCTCGAGGAGGGGTCGGTGCCCGTTGGGGGCCCTACTGGCACGGTTTCTTTGGAGGACTCAGTAGGTGAGGGGGGAGCGGTACATAAGACGAGGCCGTCGCGTTCCCGTCGTCCCTTTGTGGTGGAGAGTAGCGGGTCGGAGGGAGCCGGCGAGGGTTCGGACGGCATTAGCGTGCTGGAGCTGTCTTCTGGTGAGGAGAGGGGCGAGGGTAGTATGGTGAGGAGACCCACCGCTCAGGGTCGAGGACCGCTGGAGCGAGTTAAGAAGGAGAAGAGGCCCCCAGGAAAACCGGGGTCGAGGACCGGCGGTTCGAGCAAGGCGCCTGTTTTCCGTAATCTGATGACGGGTTCGCCTGTTCAGCCGAAGCATTTCCGTCAGTATCCCGACGACCTTTCTGACCAGGAGCTCTTCGGAGTGCAACCCTCTTCGCCGAGCCGGAGGAGGGTGATGATGGACGCGATCTCGACCGTTTTGGAGGACGGGGATTTGGAGGTCCTGCAGCTGGCGTATCATATAGGGCCCGGTTACGAACTGCTGATGCCGAGCCCTACTCTGCGTCCCACCAACCCCTTATCAGCTTGGTACTGTGTCTTCCCCGTGGACGCTTTTATCTCTGGCCTGAGGTTGCCAATCCACCCGTTTATTAAGGACGTGTTGAACTGGGCCTCCTTGGCGCCCATGCAGTACGGGCCGAACTCTTGGAAGCAGATTATCTGCTTTGTGTTGATGTGCGAGGAACAGCAAGTACCCCTGCGGCTGAATGTGTTCCGTGCGATGTTGATGGTCAATCCGTCGGCAGAGGGTGTATACTACATCTCTCCTCGGAGTGGGGGGAAGGTCGTTCGCCACCACCCGGATTCTATCAAGGGATGGAAGGAGAAGTATTTGGTGATCCGGTGTGAAGAGCCCTGGGACATTCCCACTCGATGGAACCACTCCAAGCCGAACCACCTACCGCCGAGGCAGGGGGACCTGCCGGCAGATGAATGGGGGTTTGTCGAGCGCCTCCGCCAGTCACCTAGTATTGATTGGACGGAGGTGACGGAGACCACTCTGGCGAGCGCTGGACTGAGCCCAGCTGTCATGTGTATGTAGTTGTTCCTTTCCTCTGGGTCCTTTCTTGCTTTCTTGCTCATTGCCCTTAATGGTTTTTTTCTGCAGATATGGATGAGGCATCGATCCAAGCAAGGCGGCTCGCCATGAAGAAGGAAAATGCCGAGAAGAAGAAGAAGGCGGAGGCGGCGAAGAGGCCGAGGGAGCTGCCCCTTGTTATCTCGGAAGTCCAACTCGAGCCGAGGACCAAGAGGGGTCGCTCCGAGACGAGCAAGGGCACGGCTTCTTCGAAGGGTCAGGGCCCAGCGGGGGCCCCTATTCTCGGCAAGGGGAAAGGTCCCTGGGTCGAGGCCGAGGAAGAGGATCCGGTGGTGGAGCTGTTGCGGCAGCGGTGGGCTCCTGACTGGTCGGTTCTGATGGGGGACCGTCTGACAGAGGAGGCCCAGGCCGTTGAAGTGGTGGAAAAACTGGCGACCCCTCGCGATCGCAAGGTGATGGAGGGCGAGCCCGTAGAGGTGGCGTTCGCCCGCCTGGCGCAGGCCACTGTGCAGGTAAGCCTGTCGACTCTGTCCCTCCTTGTTGATTTTTGTGCCGAGGCCTGATCTTTGTCTGCCGTTGGTTGTAGGCTTGCATACAGGGGGCCAACATCAAGAACCTGTACGAGGCGTCCCTGGCTCAAGAGCGAGCTCGAGCGGAAAAGAGCGAGCTGGAGATGAAGGAGATGCGAATCGAACTCGAGGGTTCGCATAAGAGAGAGCAGCAGCTGGAGCTCCAGCTCAAGGCGAAGGATGTGGAGTGGGAGAAGAAGATGGCCTCCCTGAAGACGAAGTTCACCCAGGAGGCGAAGGAGGTGCTGCATAAGGGCCAGCAGATGGTGATCGCGGCCCAGGACAAAAGCTATGAGAGGGCCCTCAGCCACGTGAGGTACTTCTTTCCGGCCCTCGATTTGTCTGAGTTTGAATATGATATGGAGATCGAGGGGACGTCGAAGACTCCTGGCGAAGAAGGGCCCGCCGTCGACCCATCGGCCGACGCTCCCGTGGATCCGTCCGTCGGCGCGGAGGTGGGTCAATGAGTTGTGTAATTTTTGTTTCTCTTTTCCTCTCCCTCGATTGTGTTTGCCTCCCGCGGACTGGCCACCGCATTTTTTTGTAAGAAGTACCTGGATTTATAGTGGCAAAAAAAAAAAATTTCTTTTTGACCGGCCGGTTGTTTTTGAGTCTGGACATTTCTGAATCTTCTTGAGAATGTGCGTTGAGTTGGTTGGTTGTGTTGTAGGTCGCGACTCTCCTTCCTGAGGGGGACTCCCGTAGTTTCTATGTGGCGTGGCTCCGGAGTAAGGTTAAGGTCCTGGAGGCCGCACTGGCTCGTCATCGAAGGGGGGCTCGGAACACTGATGAGGCTTGTAACTTTTATCGGAACAAGTCCGCCGTCTTAAGCGCGGAGGCGCGCCGGTTGAGAAGAGCGGTGTGGGATCGGGAGCTCGGCGGCGCGGACCTTAGACAGGCCGGGCTTAGTACTTTGGTGCCGAGGTCCTCTCCTGGGGGGTTACCTCGCGACGTCTTTGTGGAGAAGGAGATGGGGATGCCTTGTTACAAGGCGATGTCGGGTGCCTCGTTCTCTTCCTCCGTGGGTCGACAGGCGGAGGGGGTTCCCTCTGCGCTGCTGCTATTGCAGTGGGCGCGACCGGATGACGCCCTGAGCTCTGTGGCTGGAGGGTCGAATGTGGCTGAGGCTAAGGAGCACCATAACGAGGGGAGGGGCCCCTAGTTGCTTGGCCGAAATACTCTCCGTTCCTCGTTGGGCCCGAGGGGCCCTGATCTTCCTGATTTGAGATGAGTGGAGCGGTCTTGTATCGGTCTTTGTTTTTCTTTCGTTTTATTTTTCCTCTTTGGAACGAAAATAAAGGGGTATGAAAGGAGAATCCTTTTCCTTCCTCGCTCCGGCCAGTAGTGTAGTACGCAATGTCGGAGGCAAGGTCTGGCTCCATCGTTCCGCAAGGGATCGAAGAGGGGCTTTAGGAAGGACTTTTGGTCCGGACTCGTATTGAGATTATCGAGACATTTGGGTTCGGACAAAAAGGGATATTTTTAGCATAAGGTAGGGAGGGCCGCTAAGGCAGCCTTTTACAAATGAGGGTTTATACAAAAGCAGATTTACATTTAGCCGGGTCATAACCTATGCTCGTTCGGCGTCGAGGGGGAACACACCTCCCCCGACGGTGGTCATGTAGCATGATCGCGCCGCTTCGTGGCTGCCTCGGACGATGCCGACTCCTTGAGGGGTGGGGAACTTGAGCTTCAGATGGTAAGCCGAAGGCACTGCTTGTAGGGAGCAAAGTCCAGGCCGGCCAAGTATGGCGTTGTAGGCCGTCTTGACGTTGACCACCATGAAGTCCATGGATTCGGTCCTCTTGACAGGAGTCGATCCGGCGGTAACGTCGAGGGTAACAATTCCTTCTATCACGACAGGGACGCCTGAGAACCCGTGCAGGGTGTACCCGGCTGGCTTGAGTTTGCCTCGGGGTAACCTGAGATTTTCGAAGGCTTCGAGGAAGAGAATATTCACCGAGCTACCGTTGTCGACGAGGATCCTGCGGACCTCACAATTAGCCATGTGAAGGTTAATGACGAGGGCATCGCAGTGGGGCAGGCGAACTCCTTCAAGGTCTTCCCCTGAGAAGGAGACCGGCCTTGATTGTAGTTTGGGCGAGGGGTTGTCTCTGACAGCGTTCACCTCTCGGATGAAGGCTTTTCTGGAAGTTTTTGATTCACCTCCCATCGGCCCTCCGTGGACGCAGTGCAAGATAAAAGGGATATCTGCGGCTCCCTCGGAATCGGGGTCCCGACTCTGGGTCTGGTTTGGAGGAGGGTTCGGAGTCGATTGCCTCCGGTTCCTAGCGTCTTGCCGATCCCGTGGGCCTTCTCGGGTAAATTCTCGGAGGTACCCTCTGGAAATGAGCTCTTCAATTTCGTCTTTCAGGGCTCGGCATTGGTCGGTCTCATGCCCGTGATCTCTGTGGAAGCGGCAGTAAAAGCGCTGGTCTCGATTCTTATTGTTATTAGATCGGGGGGGTAGTCGGACAATGCCCTTGTCTTCGATTTCCAAGAGGATGGCGGATATGTTATGCGTCAGGGGGGTGTACCTCTCGAAGCGGGGGACTGGCGGGACCTTCTTCATGGCCCCCGGGTCCCTTGGAGCTTTCTTTGGTGGTTCGACTTCCTCGGTCTTCCGCTTCCCTTTCCCGGTGGGATCCCTGGCATCTTCGGGATTTAGGGCCTCTTCTGCCCTAATGTATTTCTCGACCCTATTAAGGAGGTCGGGAAAGTCGACGGGGGGTCTCTTGGCCAGAGAAGCCTTCAGCTGTCCGGGGCGGACGTTGTGTCGGAATGCCGCTGAAGCGACGCCTGGGTCGAGGGAGGAGACCGACCTTGCCTCCGCGGTAAATCTCCGGACGAACACCCTGAGTGATTCCCCCTCTATCTGTTTGAGCCCGAGTAATGAGGCGCTGGTCCTTTCGGCCTTCCGGCTAGTGACAAAATGGGCAAGAAAATTCCCCTCGAGTTGGTCGAAGGAGTAAATGGAGCCGGGGGCGAGTTTCGAGAACCACTCGCGAGCAGGACCCCGAAGGGTGGCCGGGAAGGCTCGGCAGAGCAGGGGATCCGAGGCGCTGTGAATCATCATGAGGGTTTTGAAACCTTCCATGTGATCAGCAGGATCCCCTTCGCCATCGTAGGTCTCGAATTGAGGGGGTCGGAAATTCCGGGGTATTTCTGCTTGGAGGATTGGGGCGGAGAAGGGAGGACGGACAGGCCTGTACCCCTGAGGCGCTCTTTGGCCGCCGTCCCCTATGTGATCGAGGCGGTCCTCCATTTCTTGTAGGCGCCTTAGGAGTACGTCGTCGTCTTCTGGTTGGATCGTTGAAGGGCGGGACGCGCTGGCTTCGGCGTCCGACCCTGTTTGGGAATGGAGGGTTTCTTCCCTGGGGGCCCGTCGGAGGGCTCCCAGCATTTCTCTTCGGAAGTCTTGGAATTCCTTATGAGTGACGGGGGCTCCTTCGGCCCGGTTTGGTCGGTCCGAGGGTTGTCTTCCGACTCGGCTGAGCGCGGGTCTGCGCGCCTCGGGCGGTGGCCTCGGGTGGTTCGGGACCGGGTTGGAAGCGGCCCTTCCCCTGCTGCGGGTAATCTTGCGGTTGAGGATTATTCCCCGGAGGTCGGGCTGGGCTGGCCGGCCGACGCTCTTTTGGGACTCCCGAGAGGGAGTCTTGTGTTTCGACGTGCGTGGCCTGGCTTTACCGGTGGGTGGGGGCGAGTCCCGTTGGTTGACGGAGGAAGCAGCCCCCTTGCCTTTGGAGGCCATGAGGATTCGGCTGTCGATGGCCTTTGAGGGTCTGGGTCGGATCGGCTTCTGGAGCAGCTGTTTCCCACAGACGGCGCCAACCTGATGCTGTTTATTTCTGAGACACGTGTGGAAGCACCAGGTGTGAGTTCGAACTCAATTTGTATTGAAGGAGATTGCCGCTCGTCTGCCGACCTTCGGTTGACCTTCTGGGGCCTACGATGAGCTCGGAAAGACGTTGAAGGTTGGGCTCGGATCGAAAGGGTCGGATCCGAGGTCTTGTGTACCTGCAGACGGTCCTGAAACACCGGGGTTTGTCCCGGTGGCGGACCCTCCGACGCTCTAGTCAGTCTCTGTGAGAGAGTAGCAATAACTAGGTATATTTAAGTGGCAAAAGATTGATTACCTCCAAAAGGTGGGTGAGGGTCTAGTATTTATAGAGAATCCCAACCGGGTTTGGTTCCGCTTGGGGGCCGGGTTTGGATCCGAAAGCCCATGGGCCTGACGTGGCAGAAGGCCCAGGGGGTTTAGGGCGGTTGTGGCGATACCAGGAGTGGTATAGGGCTGACGTGGCGAAACCCTTGGTGGTATTTGGAGCTGACGTGGCCCATCGTGAGTCCTCTGTGCCTCTGGGGGAATCGGAGGGCCTAGGCTGCGCCAGGTCATCCTTCTGCCCCGCCAGAGAGGGGGGACGGCCTGAGGGACTGCTCCGGATCGGACTCCGGGGGGTACTGAGGCTCGTCAGCACGAGGAGGCCGGCACTGTGAGGGAAAACACGAGGTTCGGCGCCGACCCTGAAGTGGTCCGGAGTCGAACCAGGTTGTAATTTTTGCTTTTCTGAGTAGGAATTGTATTGGGCCCTGGTTGGGCCTCAGGTCATTTTTACACTGTCACAGGTTGGTACTATGTTTGTTATTGAATTTTATCTTCCCTTTCTTGGGGAATTGTTCTTCCTTCCTTGGATTCTGAGTGAACTATAAGGGATTAGCAGCAGGAAAACACCACAGGGAAACTTTTATGAAAATATTGTGATAGCTTTAGTTTTTAGCATTGTTCTGCTTGTCATATAGGACCTTGTCTTTGGATGAATATGATAAATTTTCACTGAAAATTCAGAGCCTAAGAGCAGTTATGGTTGGCGATGATGGAACTCGATAAACTGATGACCAAAATTTGTGTTTGGATCCTTAATAGTACATCCCGAGTCACCTAGTTGATCTTGGATGTTTCTCCAATTTACATGGGTAGTTGGTTTGGATCATCGACTACAAAGTTCTAGTGGATGTGCGAGTGAACCTGGAATGATCTGACTTGAGTCCAACCTGGTTTTATCTCGGCTACCAATGTCAATGTGGCTGCAACATCTTGAATTATGGGATTACCGGCATTTTTTTGTCTTAATGCATACTGCGATAATATCACATATTTAACCCTGTACTGATGAAGAAGGTTCTTGTACATCTTTTTTTGGGCATGAAATGGAAATTTGAAATAAAGAAATGTTAAAGACCAGGCAGAAAATTGTTGACAATGTCTACTATGTTCATAGACCAGTGGTGGGTAAGTTTCAGCAAACCTACCATAGGTTTCACAAGTTTGCAGTTAGCCCGCCTCATAATTTTTTTTTCCTTTTTCGGTTTGGTTATCTATTTGCCAAACTTGGTTGGGGTTTGGCTACATCCGGTTAAAAAATAGATCACAAATAGATCACGTGACCGCATGTGATAATTTCTTTCGCCTTTGTTGTGTGTTATTTTTACTAAAAAAAACCCTTAGTTATGAATGAAAAGATCTATCATAATTAAAGAATTAATCTAACATAATTTTTCCGACCTTATCCTAAATAAAGGATTAATCTATTCTAATTTTGTTTAGTTTTTATAATATGTATTAAAATAGAGGAAAGAGAGCCTCATATTTATAAGAGGTGAATTTATCTTGTAAAGTGCTTTTTGCTACTTTGTGGACTCGATCGGCACCGTTCATTTTGTTCTTTATGTGAAAATATGTACACCTATAAAATATCAAGTGGTTTGGAGATTATTTATCCATACATTAATTGGTTTCCAAATGAACGGTTTTTCTTTAACATAACAAATTGGCATCATGCGATACATGTGAAAGAAGCCTCCAAACAAGTTGATTTTTTGCACATACACATTTTGTGATATTATAAATTTAATTAACGGTATGAAACATTTATAAAAAGTTCCATCACAAGAGGACAATAACTCTATACGAGGAAGATTTTCTCCTACAAATATGAGGCTCCCTTTACCCATTAAAATACTATTAAATATTAACAATTATTAGTGAGATATATATTAGGTAAAAGAGAGAGATAATCCATAAATAAATTGGTAAGTATCAGGGTAACAGAGAAAAGAAGAAAAGGGGCATTTTGGCGAGGTAGCCAAATCGCAACCAAATTTAGCAAATAAGTAGCTAAACCGCAAAAGAAACGATATCCAGTGGGTTATCTGTAAACTCATGAAATCTAGGTAGGTTTACTGAAATTTTTCCGGAGGAGCACAGAATAAAATAAAAACTTTGCTGCAACTGCGAAGCTCTAAAAGTATAAGGCCAGGAGACATGCTTTTACATTGACTGCATAAAATAGTAGCCTACTTTGCGTATTGATTTATTGATTAAATGCCTTTGTACAGTTTCTTCTTCTAGAATTACAGAGTGTCATCTTTTAGACTAGAAACTCTAAATCTATTGGCCATTCATAATAAACTGACCGATACATTCTATGAACTCTTTGATTTTGTTTATTCCTCTCATGGGAAATGCAGTATTATTTCTATCTTAATTCTCTATCTAATTCTAGTCCAAGAGAATTTCGGATAATGAAAATCGGTAAATTAAGATACGGCAGTATTCTTTCTTGTTCGTAGTTTGTTTGCCAAACGTTTTGACATGAAAAATAAATGAGTCTCATAAATGACTCATATATTTTCATTTCTGATGCACAAAATTCATTTCTCATCTCATGAATGGACATGAAATCTTGACTCCAGGAAGAAGATTCGCTTGGAGGAGGGGGAGGAGTAGTTGCTATGCAGTTTGGGCGACTCTCATGCTCGGATCGACATATGAGACCTTTTGGATTAGTTCTTGATTGTAACTATTTTGATGTATCTTGTAGGCTGAGGAGGTTATAGCCCTTCTTTGGGAGTATGTGATGTTGTATCTGCCTACGGACAGTTTATGTATTTTTATTTGCCTGTTTCGTTAAATATCTTTAATGAAGCGATAACTCTTTTAATCAAAATAAATAAATAAATAAATGAGAACGACACAAACTTTATAATGAGTGATGAAACAGCATTTTTAAACATACAAAAATCACAATAATAAAGAATCCTAGAAATATGCTTGATCCTGCCTTCAACATCATCGCAGGCCTCTGCCGTATCCCAATTTGTTCTCCTTTCCTTACCATCCATTGTTTTCATCACAAAGCAGCAAAAAGGAAACACCCATATTGTATAAAAATCACTTCAAACATTTTGAAATATGTAACTTTGTTTAATAGAAGAATGTCCATATTGGTTTCCCAGGACAATTGTTTTTGTCGCAAAATTTAAAATTTATATAAGCCACTTCCCTTCCTGATGTAAGTAACTTCTGCATTTCCATGACAATGCTCACAAAACTCTTTGGCCCTAAGAAGATCAAACCATCAACCCAAACAAAGTTGTCAAATGTGACGGAAGAACTACCACCAGATGATCGCCAGACGGCCCTAAGGATCATCCATGCAGGTGGAGCGGTGGAGTGCTACTACATGGCGATCCCTGCAGTAAAAATTATGGAGAAGTACCCGCGATTAGTCCTAGCTCGTCCTGAAGTTTTTCATAAACCTTGGGAATCCCTAGTACGTCCTGAGGAAATTCTAACTCCAGGAGAGAAATTCTACTTGGTTCCTCGCGGAACGGTAAGAAAGCTACAAAAGAGGGCGAAACGGGCATCTGTTCGTCTGAAGGCTGTTCGTAGGATAGAAAGAAAAAGTGAGAGCGAGAGTGAAAGCCTTTTCTCTAAAGAGACCGAAAAGAAAGTACGGTTTTTTGGCGTTCCTAGCAGGGATTCAGTTACTCAGACGAAGAAGAAAGTACGGTTTGCGGAGACTTGGGAGCCATCACTCCTGTCTATCGATGAGTCGTCTCCACTTGTTGAGCATAAGCAACTCAAAGATTATGTTGAATCTGATACATGGAATTTGTAAGTTTTTCTTCAGTAGCAACAATTTTGTTATGTCTGAGAAGTATGTAATTCTATTAATTCAAGTACCGTATAAAAAATGACTCTGATCAGATGGAAAGTAATAATTGTTGTAGATTTTCATGTCAACATGTATATCAATTATCTTGTGTGTATCTATTTTCCGTTGAATCTGATTACCTTTTTTGCTATTTTGATTACTTCAATCTTGTTAGTTTCTCGTCTATCAATAAGACATAATAAGAATTCCTGAATATATGTGTATATATAATGCATATATCAAACTGAACTTGCAGAAGGGTGTGCATACCACAATAATACTGTAGAGAAACTCCGATAGTGCTTAGCACTAGCCCAAGACCGTAATACTCGAGAAACTCGAGTGAAACCAAGAGAAGAAACCCTCTAAGTAGGAAGAATGATATGGAAGAATACTTAGAAAATACTTGAAAGATTTTTAGAGAGAATTAGAGAACTTATGAAGAACACTCTTTCTTTAACTTGCTTTTTATTTATTTGTTCAACTTGTTTACAAATGGGAGAGGAAGGAGCTATTTATAGGCTCCAAGATTACAAAATATCTTTCTAGAACTCTCTACCATAATATCTAGATTTTATGTCTTACAATTCCTAGAATTTTCTACACAATCTTTAGATAATTATTTTATAGAATTCTCTAGAACATCTAGAGGAGGTGATAATGTTTTATGATGTTTCTAGAGACTCTCTAGAACTTGGGCTTAATTTTGGGTTTGGATTATGAACCCATAATTAATCCTAACTCAAAATCAAGTTTAATTTCAATACTCCCCCTTAAACTTGATTTTGTCAACCATACCGAGCTTCGAGCGAAGTAACTCGAATTTACTTTTTGGTAATGACTTGGTGAAGATATCTGCAACGTTGTCATTGCTTCGAACTTCCAAAGCTTCAATTGTTCCATCAAGCACCTTCTCCCTTATGAAGTGATGCTCTAACTCGATATGTTTCGTCCTTGCATGAAACACCGGATTATTAGCCAACTTGATAGCACTTTGATTATCTCCATAAATTTCAACCGGCTTATTGATTGGCTCGAACAAATCTTCAAGGAGTCTTCGAAGCCATATACACTCTTGAGCTGCGAGTGTTGACGCTTTATACTCTGCTTCAGTGGTAGACAATGACACCGTTGCTTGCTTCTTGCTGCACCATGAAACACTTGTGTCTCCACATAAGAACACATAACCTGATGTTGATTTTCGATCATCTAGATCTCCACCAAAGTCAGCATCGGTGAAACCATAAAGAGAAACCTTGGCATTGTACTTGTACACCAAACCCATGCCAAGAGTTGTCTTCACATACTTCAAGATCTTTTTTGCCGCTTCTAAATGTGGTTTCCTTGGTTCTTGCATAAAACGGCTTATGAGACCTACCGCGAAGGCAATGTCAGGTCTTGTAATGGTTAAATATAGAAGACTTCCCACAAGAGAGCGATAAGGTCGAGGATCAGGTAGCAAGGACCCTTCATCGCGCTTAAGCCTTATGTTCACATCCATCGGAGTAGTACGTGTCTTTCCTTCGTGTACCCTGAACTTCTCAACAATCCTTCTTGCATAGCTTTGTTGACCGATGAAGATTCCATCCTTTACCCTTTCAACCTCCAAACCAAGAAAGTTATTCAACTCACCTAACTTCTTCATCTCAAACCTCACCGACATATCCTCTTGTAGACGAGCAATTTCAGCATCATCGTTCCCGGTGATTATCATATCATCCACGTAAAGAAGAACTACCACGTGGACTCCTCCATTCTTCTTGAAGAATAGACTTGGATCCGAATTTGATGGTACATAACCGCAAAACTGAAGGAATTGAGCAAGTTTTCCATACCATGCTCGAGGAGCTTGTTTTAACCCGTACAAGGCCTTCTTAAGCTTACACACATAATCAGGATGCTCTCGTGATTTGAAACCAAGTGGTTGCTCCATGAAGATACTCTTATCAAGCTCACCGTATAGAAACGCATTTTTCACATCTAGTTGCCATAACTTCCAACCAAAGCTTGCGGCTAAAGATAGAAGTAAACGTACCGTAGTCATCTTAGCCACAGGACTGAAAGTCTCATCATAATCTTCTCCATACTTCTGAGAGAACCCCCGAGCAACCAACCTTGCCTTAAATCTATCAATGCTTCCATCCGCTTTCCGCTTAATTCGATACACCCATTTACATGAAACGGGTTGAACATCCTTGGTTTTCGGAACCAAATCCCAAGTTTCATTCTTTATAAGGGCATTCATCTCCTCTTCCATTGCGGTCTCCCACTCTTGAACACCTTTAGCTTCATCATAAGATGATGGCTCTTCTTCATCTAATGGAGCGGCAAAATAACATGAGTAAGTAGTGACAAACCTTTCATCTCTGAACCGGGCAGGCTTAACAATGTTTCTTTTAGGCCTTTGATTAGCCATGGAACCATGATCTTCATCATCATCTTCCTCTTGATTAGTGCTCCCCCTTTCACCTTGCGTCTCTTTTTCAAGACTTCCGCTCTCACTTGGCATTTGAGGAACTGGTTCATCAACCTTGAAGGAATCTCCACCTTCTTGTTCGACCAAGACTTGAGGTTGTCCATAATATGAGGAAACTTCGTCAAAGACAACATCACGAGACACGACGTACCTATGTGTCTCAGGATCCATGCACCTCCACCCTTTTCTTTGTTCATCATAACCGACAAATATGCATTTCTTCGCCTTTGCCTCCAACTTTGTTCTCTGAGAGTCGAACACATGGACGTAGCAGATTGATCCAAATATCCTGAGATGTTTCACTGTTGGCTTCTTCCCACGAACCATCTCATACGGACACTTCATATTGTTTGGACTAAGTGGCATCCGATTGATAACATAGGCTGCACATCTCATGCCTTCCGCCCATAAGGCCTTAGGCAAATTCTTGCCATGTAACCAACTTCTACACGTCTCGCTTAGATGTCTGATCTTCCTTTCCGCTACTCCATTTTGTTGAGGTGTATATGGACATGAAAATTCTCTCTTGATACCATGCTTTTTGCAAAAAGAGAGAAACTCCTTTGACATAAACTCCCCTCCATTATCAGTCCTTAGGGTCTTGATCTTCTGACCCAACTCTCCTTCCACGGTGACCTTGAATTCTTGAAATCTTGAAAATACTTCTGATTTTTCCTTCACAAAGTATACCCAGGTGTACCGTGAGAAATCATCAACGAACAACAACATGTAACGAAACCCAGAATAGGAGGGTGTTCTTGTTGGACCCATCAAATCGCTATGGATCCTCTCCAACGGAGCGCTGCATCGTGAAGTGGAGTTGTCAAATGGAAGCCTATGTGATTTTCCATATTGACAACCTTCACAAAGTTTTCCTTCATCTTGAATCTTCAACCTTGGGAGCCCATTAACCAAATCCTTATTTACCATAACTTTGAGCTTAGTCATATTTATATGACCAAGTCTAGCATGCCATATAAAGACATTATCATTGGTGCTCATCTTCTCAACATATGAGTTGGAGGCCGGTAAAACATAGAGATCTTTAACTCGTGCTCCGGTGTGAACAACGTCCGCTTTTAACTCCTTGATATTCTTCAAAAACTTAACGTCTCTTGGGCCAAATAAAACGTAGTTACCTTGGTCCACCGCATTCACCACAGAGAGAAGATTCTTCCGTACTCCAGGGACATGGTATACGTTCTTGAGAGTGATTGGGCTTCCATCATCTCCTTTGATGACAACAGTCCCTTCTTTCTCAACATGGTGGATTGAGTTATCTGCGGTAATGATGGCTTCTTTTCCGTCATGGCGCTGAAGACTGGAAAATAACTTCTCGTCTCCGGTAATATGATGGCTACAACCAGAATCTGCAATCCAATCATTTTCTAGATTTTTGGTTGTAGTGGTACCTGAAGATGCAGCCTCCATCGTGAAACATTTCCCCCATTCTTCGTCTTCAGTATGATCTTTAGATTTCGCCATATTTGATTCCTTCAACTTAACTCGGCAATCCTTTTTGAAGTGCCCAAGTTTCCCACACCGGTAGCACTTGAATCGCTTCTTGTCTCCCATAGAAGATCTTTCTCGTCCATCATTATTTTTTGTATCACTATCCTTGAACTTGGCTCTAAAACTTTGTTGCCTCCGAGCTACAAATGCACTCCCCGAGTCATCATTGACTTTAACTCCCGCCATTTGCATGGCTAGTGATTCTTGCGAAGCTAGTAGATTTTCGAACTCCTCCAAGGAAGGTTGTGTAGCCCATCCTTGAACTGAAGTAACAAACGGTGTATATTCGGGTTGTAAACCACGAATAATAGACCGCTTCATCCGAGCTTCTGAAATCGACTCATCCGGATTAAGAGTATTAATCTCTGAGCAAAGATTTTTTACCTTGATAAAGAACTCTGAGATTGAAGACTCCCCCTGCTTCGTATTCGCCAACTCGTTCTCTAATAATTGTAGCCGAGCCTCGTTCTTCTTGTTGAACAATTGATCTAACGCCTTCCATATGGAACTTGCGGATGTGCACCTTGAGACATGCTCAAATACTCCCGAGGATATTGACCTCTTCAAAGCAAACTCCGCCTTGGCATTCTTCCGTGTCCACTCCTTTGTCGCTTCCGCAGTTGCAGCATCTCCCCTTGGTGGTGTTGTGCTACTACCGCCGACGACATCCCATAGGTCCTCACTAACCAAGTATGACTCCATACATGACTTCCATAACCGGTAGTTAGATTGGTTTAAGATCTCCATTCCCAATCCAACGACACGACCCATTGATTCCATACTTAGAATAAACCGAGCTCTCTTAAACCCCGATCTTGATGAGCACAAGATTAGAATGGCTCTGATACCATGTAGAGAAACTCCGATAGTGCTTAGCACTAGCCCAAGACCGTAATACCCGAGAAACTCGAGTGAAACCAAGAGAAGAAACCCTCTAAGTAGGAAGAATGATATGGAAGAATACTTAGAAAATACTTGAAAGATTTTTAGAGAGAATTAGAGAACTTATGAAGAACACTCTTTCTTTAACTTGCTTTTTATTTATTTGTTCAACTTGTTTACAAATGGGAGAGGAAGGAGCTATTTATAGGCTCCAAGATTACAAAATATCTTTCTAGAACTCTCTACCATAATATCTAGATTTTATGTCTTACAATTCCTAGAATTTTCTACACAATCTTTAGATAATTATTTTATAGAATTCTCTAGAACATCTAGAGGAGGTGATAATGTTTTATGATGTTTCTAGAGACTCTCTAGAACTTGGGCTTAATTTTGGGTTTGGATTATGAACCCATAATTAATCCTAACTCAAAATCAAGTTTAATTTCAATAAATACTTTCTTTGATTCATGTTAAGGGAAAAGCATTAGTATGTTCATATACACTTATACAGGTGATCAGCTAAACATTTGTTTTTGAATTTTTACACTAAATTACTTGTTCATGACTGCAAACTACAGAATTCAAGAACAAATAAAATTGGAGGGTATTTAATATAAACCATCAATCTCACAAATAATATAAAGAGGAACGCGACGGTAGACTGGTATTATTAGTCTTTTTAATTTAATGATTTGACAAATTTTCATGACCAGCCTTCAACCTGACATCAATTGGCTGAATCCATGCCAAACTCATAGCCAAGGGCACCATATCTGGAGAGGTATGTTTAAACAACAAGAGAAGATTGAAACCAACAGTTGAAGCACAAATTTTGTATCTTCAACAATCTCTTTTTTGAGACAATAATGTCTTCTTCATTTTGTTAGAAGATGAGTATTTTATACACCATTTACGAACCAGTTTTAAACAATTTTTTGAGTAAGATCCTCGATAAATTAGTGAGAGATCTTGATGGATTTGTGTTCTCCTTCGTGAGTAGATCAAAAATCATATATTTATTTGCTTAAAACGGTTATTGGGTGAATAAGAATTTGTCTCCGAAAGTGAAGCAGTTATTTTGAAAAATGAGTTAAGGGATTTTACCCACATCGGAAAATTCAAATGAATTAGAAGAGAATATATAATAATATATTTCTTAGTATTGTAAGATAGCAAGCAAAGAGACTCTCTTTCGGGCACTTGTGTGCGTGGGGGTGGGGGGGGGGGGGGGGGGGGGGTTGCAAATCTTGGGCCAGATTACATGCGCCTAGTGTGCACTTGCACGTCCTATAGGCACGAATGTTTGACTGATGTTAACCCACCCCGTGCAAAGCCACATTTTTTTTTGTCTCCCGTTACGATTCTCAACCCCCCCCCCCCCCCCCCCCCCTCTCAATAAACACACCATAAACTCTTCTCTCCCTCTGTGTGAGGCGCGCAAGGGGGGGGGGGGGTGATGCCAATCTCGTAGTAGATTACATGCAGCTTGTGTGCGCCCGCACATCCTGCAAACACAAATGTCGGACCGACGTGAACCCACCCCGTGCAGAGCCATATTTTTTGCTACAGTTTTGTTTTTCTGATTTGTAACGGCTGAAATAAATGCAGAAACGGTTTTGTCTGCCATTTATTCACGTTTTAAACCATAGAAACGGTTTTGTCCGCCATTACAGTAGTGCATTCAAGCTTCTGTCTGCCGTTACAGTGGTTGCAGTTAATGAGTTGTCTGTCGCTACGATTCTCACCCCGACACTATAAATAAAGGCTCCCTCTTCCCTGAATGAACACACCAAAAACTCTTCTTTCCCCCCTCTGTCCTGTTCTTCTACTTCCTCTGTCCAGTCGTTAGGTGATAGATTTCAAGCTATGTTCAGTTTGAGAGCGTGGTGTGGTGCCTACGTCAACACTCTACTGTCGTTGCATTCGGGGAGAAAGACGCCTCTGCAAATTTCAGCACCCGGACGAGGCGGATCTGTTTAAAGTAGATTGTGTGATACACAAGCCTCGACACAAACTAGTTTGGTTTAGTAATTTTGTAATTTTCATTTTCCTTTTAATTTGTTCGTTTTTCTTCTTCTCCTCCTTCTGTGATTTTGTGCCTCTAAGATCAAACTTGGTTTTATTGCAAACATTTTATAACCAAAATTGTAACAGCCACATTTTTTTTTGGTCTCCCGTTACGATTCTCACCCCCCCTCTTCCTTGAATAAACACGCCATAAACTCTTCTCTCCCCCTGTGTGAGGCGCGTAGGGGGGTGCAAATCTCGGACCGGATTACATGCGGCTTGTGTGCGCCTGCACATCCTGGGGACCCGAATGTCGGACCTACGTGAACCCACCCCATGCAGAGCCAACTTTTTTGTTACAGTTTTGTTTTTCTGAAATGTAATGGCTGAAATAAATACAGAAACAGTTTTGTCTGCCATTTATTAACGTTTTAAACCATAGAAATGGTTTTGTCCGCCATTACAGTAGTGCATTCAAGTTTCTGTTTGCCGTTACAATGGATGCAGTCAATGAGTTGTCTGCCGCTACGATTCTCACCCCGGCACTATAAATAAAGGCCCACTTGTCCCTGAATGAACACACTAGAAACTCTTCTCTCCATCCCTCTGGCATGTTCTTCTACTTCCTCTGTCCGGTCGTTCGGTGATAGATTTTAAGCTATGTTCAATTCGAGAGCATGGCGTGGTGCCTACGTCAACACTCTACTGTCGTTGCATCCAAGGAGACCGACGCCTCTGCAAAATTTCAGCACCCGGACGAGGCAAATCTGTTTTAAGGAGATTGTGATATGCACAAGCCTCGACATAAACTGGTTTGTCGTGGCGTGGTGCCTACGTCAACACTCTACTGTCGTTGTATCCAAGGAGACAGACGCCTCTGCAAAATTTCAGCACCCGGACGAGGCAAATCTGTTTTAAGGAGATTGTGATATACACAAGCCTCGACATAAACTGGTTTGGTTTAGTAATTTTGTAAATTTCAAATTCCTTTTAATTTGTTCATTTTTCTTCTTCGCCTCCTTCTCTGATTTTGCGCCTCTAAGATCAAACTTAGTTTTATTGCAAACATTTTGTAACCAAAGTTGTAACAAAGAGAATAAATTTCTCGAAGTTGGTTTTAATTTTTTAAACAAATTTTGTAACACTTTTTTATCGTTAACGGTGGGTCTAAACCCCACGCGTTCCATTAATAAGCTTTTAACGAAACATACAACAAAAATAAGGGTGTGCCGTTCACGTCTCCCAACAGTGGAATGTGAAACTGCACCCCCGCAAAAAAGAGATCCCACCATGTACAAAAAGTTCCATGGCCCAAAAAATCATAATAAACATATGTTACAGAAAAATCGGTTCCAAGTATGACCGATCAGACCCAAAAGACCTCAAACCCGAGTATGAGGTTAGCACTCAACCACATGCCGATCACTCACCATTCGGAGTCCCAATCCTGTCCTCAGAATCGCACTTCATCTTTGGGTGTATCCACATTTGCATACATTTACTTGATCTTTTTCGAAGTTTCCGCACCTGTCGTTTAAGACCAGAATATGATATTAGCAATGATCATGTATAATAACTGTTGACGCATGTGGTGTAAAAATTATACTATTTCTTTCTAGCCATACTGCTCAACAAATAGCCGCTACCCCAATACCACACATCTCAATATTGCCCTTTTGAACATTATATCCCTCCACTCTCTCCAGACGCTCCGGACCGAATCCAGATTTGATCCAGCGATACCAAGCCTGTGAAGCAGGTCCACCCATATAGATACCACGTAGCGACAGTTAACAAAAAGATGGTCTACCGTTTTATTATCCGTGTAACACATGACACAGTTGCTCATATAGGTATTATGTATAATTTGAGACGATAATGTCATTAAAATTAACTTCATCAATGGTGAAGAATCAACTAGGTTATAGTGTGAAAGCTTTCGATAGTTAAAGGAAGCCGATATAAAAGCAAAAGGAAAATTGAATCACCACCCTTAATAACTCTAGAATCGACAAATGAAAGAAAAATAAAATGGAGAAGCAATACAGAGTTTCGAACACTACTTCAGATATTAGGACATGAATTTACATATGATTACCATAAATAGTTCTTATCAAGGGCTAGCTTATATACAGAGATTATCTTAGCAGAAAAAAATGTGCTTATCTAGAGTAAAACCTCAAATCATAAAATATTTGAGCTGGAATAATTATGGCATTCTTTTAGTCATACACCATCTCGCTCATATTTTTCATGCAAATCAAAGGTGGATATAGTTTATGCAAGCAAACAAGTTCATGAATAGAACTAAAGATGTAGCTGGACAAAGATTATCAACATCATCTAAGCCTTTCTATCTCTTCAAGATGACTCAAGTGTGTTTATGGATCACAAGCCTATATGAAAGATCGATCAAAATCTAAAAATTGACTGTCGACCTAACATCAACCCTGTCCTATTCCGTGTCGTGCTTGACCGAGGAAACCTATCAAGGTTCGAGCATAAACACTTCTGTAGAGCCTTTTCGTGTTTTTCCTGGCTTTGATTGCAGAAGCCATCTCTCCTTAAAGATCCTAATGCAGTATACCAGTAATACCTGACAGTTTGTGGATTGTAGGCTAAAATCAGGCTCAAGAAGAGACGAGTCTGGAGTTTAAGTTCCAAACTAAAGAAGTCAGTGAAGGAAGAGGGATTCCAGACCTCAGTAAGAATTCAGAAGAAATTATTGAGACTTGTTGATAACCTGATTTGAACCTACCCGCGTACACCATTGCCTGACAATCAAATATGGGGTTATGTGCCAACTGAACCCCTTCAATGCACAAGTTAATGTATACTTGCATTATATAAAGGAGAACATAAACCATAACTAAACAACAAAGATTCTTACCGATAATTAGGCATGATGATTGTGTATATGTATATGTTGCAGGAGTGGGAGCATGTAGAATAAGGATCCTAGGTTGAGGCCCCAAGTCTGAGGTTCAGGTACATAAACAGAGCATGTGAACAGTGTTAGAATACAAGTACAAATTTCCTCAACCCTTCTATAACTTCGAAGTTTTAGCTTAGTGACAGGTACTTAATATGGTATCAGAGCAAGCCAGGTTCGAATTCCACAGGTTACGCAATTTAAATGCAGATTTAAAAAAAAAAAAAATTACCGCTGCGTATTGTCCATATCTCGGTCCACAATTTGTTGGGTATTTATCTCGTTCTTTTGGCCCATTAAAAAAATGGACTCTCGACCTGATGGGACGTGTTAGAATACAAGTGCAATTTCACTCAACCCTTGTACAACTTCGAAATTTTAACTTATTGGCAGGGACTTTCAAAAAACAGTAGAGAAGGTGCATGGCAATGTGAGTGTGGTGCACATGAATAAAGAAGCAGTGATAAATGCAATTTGTCAATAAGAGGTGTTTCATACTTTCATCCTCCATGTGATGTGCACATAATCATACATTGAGCATAGCAAAAAGTCAAACATTCCAAGACTAATTAATCAATCCAGTGTTGCTGTATTGGAACATAAAAATTTATTAGCAGTAAACAAAAAGTCTTGAGATTCAAATTCTATTTGCACCGGACTTGGGTTATATTGAAAATGTTGTGCTTCAGTGCTTTCTCCTCCGTATTTGGGCTCTACATATGGGCTCGGGCTTTTCGTGTTATTTGGGGCTTGAATTATTTGCCCCATATCCAGCCTCTTTGGTCTATCTAATCTAATCTTGTAATATTATAATGCCAGAGTTAGGGATTGTCATTTCTAGACAACCTGTAATTTGTAAACATTCAACCATCTAATCTCAACATTTCATTTTTAAGTTGGAGTTGTATTAACCGTTCATTTACTTAGTTGTTGTTAGTTACCATAATATCCTCAAAGTTCAAATTTATTTATGACATAATTATTTACAAAAGTGTCACTCATATAAATAAAAATTTGTGCCGCTAGAGATAATTTGTAAAGGGTTCGTGATGAGTAAAAGGACATATGTCTCAGATTTGAGACCAGATTTCATCTTATTATTTATTATATCTAAAAATCAAAATTAAAACGTGCCGTGCAGATTACTAGTATATTCTAATGTTGCGATAACATACATAAGCATGGGTCTATTTGTTACCCAGTTGATGAGTCTGAACACAACCCCTCATTGCTTTAAATCTAGAAAGAGTTCACTAGGTTTGATTGCACTCAACTTAGCATGATGCTAATTGTACCTAACTAACTTCGTGCTGAATCAAATATAACAGGAAGCAAACATAAGAATCTTGTCGAATTATACAGCTTGTATTACATACAACTAAGTTTCATGCATATCTAAATGGCCTGTTCTGCACAGAAATCATTTTCAGAACTACACCTACTTGAAAAATAATGTTCACAGTATGGTTCGTCCAAAATCATTCGAAAAGTTTATCCAATCTGTATTAAGCTTCAAATGAAATTCATCGTTGTACTCTTCAGTTTTCCAGCAAAAGAAGTTCTCTCTTTTCTTATCCCAATTATCACAAAGGCACACAGATAATCGCTGTTGCCCCATCGGCCCATATATACTTACTAGTTGAGAGGCTTATTATTATTACTAGTAGTTTACACATGCATCTAAAATCTAAAATACTGTTTTTAAAAGTACAAATTCAGACGTAGTCTGAATTTGATCTAAAATCTCATTTATAATAGTTATGCACGTGCGTTGCACGGGTTGGTAGATAGACAAATTACACTAAGGCCTTCTTCCATTATAGTAGTAGAGATATGTTAGATACTCGCAATTTTAGATTTTTTCCAGGTCCATATTTGTTGGTTAGATCTTACTGACAGATACGAGCCTTACAAACATGATGAGAGTGTCGGCACTGTGGGGTTACGCACATCACGGTCAGTCGGGATCCCCAGCTGGCCACCCGCCTATTATTATGCTTCGTCCATGTTAACAGCTGCCAACAGCCAACCTCACTGTCACTTTGCCTTTTCTCCTTGTTTCATTATCCACTCGCCCAATAACATCTGCTATCAATTTGAAAAGTTGGAGTCCTTTATAATCAATTCAGTTCCATGAACAATGCTAATTTACAAAAAAAAAAGGGCATACCTACATTCTTATGCCTAAAATTCTTAGTTAGAAACATTATTGCAAAATTAGTGCAAGCAATTGCCGATTTTTTCCCCCGAAATAGGCAACTTTTTGAAACTTATTTTTAAAATAGACCAATTTCAATACTAATTTCAAAGATAGACCACTCGTAGTATAGAACTGCGGCTTATTCGCGTACGTATAGGGGTGGGCATCGGTCGGTATCCGACCTAATATGAACCATCCATCACCGATCCAAAGAAGATCGGTTTTTTAATTTTCTCAACCGCAACCAATCCGAACCTTAATTGGATCGATTTCCATCCAAGCCGATTAAGCCCGGTTTGGATTGGATTGGATGGTCGGTTTGGCGTACTACTTTTCACCTTCAACATCATTCATAATTTTATTGAAATTTAAAAGATCAACTTCAATCAAACTTAAGAAATAACCTGCTATTTATTATTCAGAAATGAATTTAAAATGAATATTCATAAAACCACAAGTTATTAATGAATTTTGCACTAATTGTTTGAGATTATGACGTTTAAATGGGTGAGATAAACTACTTTTTCACTTGCATACTTCTGTAATCTTAGTTTATTATCATAATAGAAACATTAATAATCGTAGCTAATTGAATTTCAGGTACATTAAAAAAGATTTAGAAAATAATTTCTGCTTGACTTGATTAAAGTAACTACTAGATGTTGCATCAACTTCATGATTCTATTAAGTTGGGCCACATTGTAAATCAAGCATTTCTCAATAACATAACACACAGGATTATGAAGAATCAAAACGTAGGTAGAACGGTTGCTCGGTTTGTATTAAAGAAATAAAAAAAGACTGTTTGTATCTCCAAGAAAATGAGAAATGACTATTTTTATATTCAAGAAATTAAAGGAGAACTATATTTTTTATGGACTTAAGCATAGAGGTATGGTCGGTTCGGTTTCATCGGTTATTTGAAAGCCCCATCCAACAACCGAACCGATCCAGTTGGTTATTGAAGATCAAGAACCGAGCCAATCCAAACCGCCAATTGGTTCAGTTAAAAACCGGTCGGTTCGGGTTGGATTGGTTCGGATTGGTCGGTTCAGATAATAGTTGTCCATGTAATACCCCGTATTTCTGAAATTATATAAATGGTTTGAAATATAAATA
The DNA here is from genome assembly GCA_017893485.1 of Hemerocallis citrina. Classification (NCBI taxonomy): domain Eukaryota; kingdom Viridiplantae; phylum Streptophyta; class Magnoliopsida; order Asparagales; family Asphodelaceae; genus Hemerocallis; species Hemerocallis citrina. The sequence goes on along the minus strand of CM030364.1, from coordinate 18,124,027 downwards.
ATAAAGGAATTTGAGCTTGGTCCTATAGAGATTTCTATAGGAAGGATTTATAAAATAATTGATTTGAAAGGGATTTATAAAAAAGAAAACGGATTGTGAATTGGTGGGGGGACCCACCGGATTTAAATGAACAGCACAAGTGTGCTGTGTGTTTGTATGGGCCACGTGGCAAAACCTAGGGAATTAATCCCTGGGTTGTGCACGGGTTGGTTTAAAAACGGGTATGGGAAAGGGATTAATCCCATATCGTTACTTTCAAGTAATAAACTACTATATAAATAATAATTGCCAATGATCATTAGTCACCAATTCGGTTAACCACTTTTTGAGAGGCAGCCTGTGGTGGGCAGTTGTACTACATAGTATCTAATTTTTCTATAAAATTGTATAAATTGTCCGGGCTCGGGGCAGGGGCGTTACAAATGGTATCAGAGCCGACTTTCGACACCGAGGGTGTAGGAGCAGTGAGTTATGGACCACCAGATTTGCGGCGGAGAGTATTGCACAGGTTGGCTCCAAGTTCCGCGACGGCGGAGAGTATTTCATAGGTCCTTCACGATGCGTCGTGACAAGGCGTGGATCCGTCCGGGCCTGACGCTCACAGGAATGCTCTACATCGGCTAGAAAGTAGATCCTGCACTAGAAAGTAGTGCTCATCAGCGAGGACGCTGATTTCTGAAGGGGGTGTATGTAATACCCCGTATTTCTGAAATTATATAAATGGTTTGAAATATAAATAATAAAGGAATTTGAGCTTGGTCCTATAGAGATTTCTATAGGAAGGATTTATAAAATAATTGATTTGAAAGGGATTTATAAAAAAGAAAACAGATTGTGAATTGGTGGGGGGACCCACCGGATTTAAATGAACAGCACAAGTGTGCTGTGTGTTTGTATGGGCCACGTGGCAAAACCTAGGGAATTAATCCCTGGGTTGTGCACGGGTTGGTTTAAAAACGGGTATGGGAAAGGGATTAATCCCATATCGTTACTTTCAAGTAATAAACTACTATATAAATAATAATTGCCAATGATCATTAGTCACCAATTCGGTTAACCACCTTTTGAGAGGCAGTCGGTGGTGGGCAGTTGTACTACATAGTATCTAATTTGTCTATAAAATTGTATAAATTGTCCGGGCTCGGGGCAGGGGCAATACTTAGGCCGCAGCTCACAGCTGTGGCTTCAGTGAAATAATCGATGGGGTCCAGTTCTTAAAACTCTTTATCCCCCTATTCTCCACTTCATTTCTTCCTCTCCCAAAATTTCTCTAACTCCACCCGCGGCAACTCCCACGAAGCCGAAATCCATACAACCCTCATCACTCTCCTCCTACAGTAAGCTTCACTTCATCTTGGTGGCCAGATTCCACCTTTTCCTTCAAAAAAAAAAAAAAAAAAAAAAACTTCACTTCCTCTTCCTCTCTCCATACCCGTTCAATTCCAGAAATCCCCAAACCCTAATCTTATAATTTTGTTCAAATTTACCCAACTGCCGCCGCTCACCTTCAATCCGACAACACCCACGGAGCTCTTCCTCTCCTTCATCAGCAGTCGACATCATCTTTGTCGTCACCCGAAGTTCTCGAAGGTATGTCTTGGTTGGTTAGCGTGTGTTGTTTCTTGGTAATTGCTATGAATTGTTAGTGAATATTATGAATTGTTAGTGAGTAATATAGATATTGTATACTAGGTTTGTGAAGTTTTATGAATTGTTAGTGAATATTATGAATTACTGAATATTATGTATTGTTAGTGAACTATTAGTGAATATTATGAATTGTTAGCGAATTGTTAGTGCTAATTGTTATGAATTGTTAATAATAATAGCGATGGTGGGAATTAATTTGAACGATGACAAGGTTGAGAGGTTTGTTGCTCGTTCTGAATAGTTTGTGATATGGCTAAAAATGGGGTTAAATCAGAACCGTCCAAATCAGGAACAAATCTTAAAGCCTAGAGGTAAAATGGTAATTTCACGTACCGATGGGTCTGAAGCGGGTACTGGTTCTCCTCCACAAAGATCCATTAACCCGCGAACGGATCCACCTCAACTGGGTGCGGGTTTCAACCCGCAGCAAACCCGGTCCACCAGGATAGAATTAGGGTTTCTGATTAATATTAATCAACGGCCTTGATTCATATCTATCCTTTCACCAGAGGATTAGGGATTACATTCCTTATCTAACCACAGGGATTACATTCCTAATTTGACCCCCAACGACGCCTATAAATACCCCCCATCCATCTCCATTAAGGGGTAATCAATCTTTTACCAGTTTTACGCTCTCTCATAATCACTTCTGATTACTGACTTGAGCGTCGGAGGGTGCGTTACCGGGATCAATCCCGGTGTCTCGCACTTTTTGCAGGTTCGCAGCAGCGGCAAGAGACCAAGTCAACAAGTCAGTGAAGGTCAACAGGTCAACAGGTTTGCCTTGTTCGTTTTCTCAAGAATCCATAAATTCTATCTGTTTACCCCCACACCAGATTTAGCGGTAACAGATTGGTGCCGTCTGTGGGAAACGAAAAAGCAACCTGACCTCTCTTCATCAACGATACTAGTTTCAAGCCATACATCCAAAACAGAAGGGGAAGGCAGCGGTCTCCAACCGAAGAACCACTTCCCTTCCTCCTCCCCCTCCTCTGGTTCAAGGTGCTCCTACTCAACAGGCCCCTCAAGGGTCTCGGGGGGCTGCCCAGGGGGGCTCCCGTCAGAGTCATCCGAAGCGACATCCTCCTCATGACCAAGTCACGGGTCCCAATCCTTCAGCTGAATCCCTGGCTTCTCAAAGCCCTCCCGAGCAGGATCTTCGTCAAATCATTGCCGACCGCCAAAAGGGGGTCGACCTTAGAACTCGCCTGAATGGATGGCGGGCCCTTGGTCGAGTCCATCAACCCGAGAACTCAGGAGCTTCAAGAATCCGAACCCCCTGACGACCGAGGACTAGAAGATCCTCTCCCCCGAGGAGACAAAGAGAGTCCCCTCAGCGTCATCGGCGGAGAACTCATTCTCCAGTAAGCCGAGCTACACATAGGGACCGCCAAGCTGGAGAGGCACCAGTCACAAGGGCAGATCTTTAAGACTTCCAAGCGACAGTCTTAAGGGCCCTCAATATCACTCCAAAGAACGACCAGAGGCCACCTACTCATGAGCCAGCTAGGAGCCACCGCCTTCACACTCTCAGTCCTCATCCTTCTCCAAGCTACCATCGCCACAGCCCCAGTCCATCATCGTCCGAAAATGAGTCCCGAGGCTCGGCAAGGTATGATCAAAGAGAAGACTCGGTCTACCGCCGTCTCCACGAGATGGAGAGGCGCCTCGGCCGAATTGACAAGGAAGAAGAGCAACGGGCGATAAACCTCCGTCCGGGCAGACCTCCATTCTCCCGCACCATCATGGAGGCCCCCATCCCAGAGAACTTCAAGCCGCCTCACTTCGAGACGTATACCGGGGAGTCAGACCCTGCAGATCACATAGAGTGTTTCAAAACTCTCATGATGATCCACCATGCTTCAGATGCCCTCCTCTGCAAGATCTTCCCTGCCACGCTGAAGAGGTCTGCGCGAGAATGGTACTCTCGACTCGCCCCGGCCTCCATCTTCTCATTCGATCAGTTCGAAGTGCTCTTCCTTACTCATTTCGTGAGTAGCTGCCGGGCCGAAAAAACAAGTGTATCTCTGGTGACCCTCAACCAAGAAAAGGGTGAACGCCTAAGGGATTATGTTCGATGCTTTACCGCCGAAGCCCGGTCCATTCTCTCCCTCAACCAGTCAGTAGCCTCTGCCGCATTCGAACACAACGTCACTAATGCCAACCTCAGGGCATCCCTTGCCAAGAAGCCTCCTCGGAACTTCTCAGAGCTCCTACTTAGGGTGGAGAAGTACATACGGGCGAAAGAGGCTCTCAACCCCCTTGCTCTTGAGGAGACATCTTTCGGGAACAAACGGAAGAACACAAGTGAAGAAGGGTCCCAAAAATTCCAGAAGGACAGTAATGGCCAGCGCCGCCCGACACCACATTTTGAGAAGTTCACCCCCCTCATTGCTAATATATTAGAAGTTCTTATGGAGGTGGACAAGGAAGGACTACTCCGCGCTCCCCCTAGAATGAATACCCATGGCAAGAAGAGCAACAAGGATAAGTGGTGCTGCTTTCACAGGGACCACGGCCACGACACGGATGGTTGTCGGGCTCTCAAGGAGGAGATCGAAGAACTCATACAGCGGGGGCTCTTGACCAAGTTCATCCAAAAAGAGGGGGCCGAGCTTCGTCCCTGAGGAGCCAATAAACGAACAGAAAGGCCCACCGAGCTTCAAGGCTCAGAACCTCCCAGCTCCTCCCAAGAGGTCTTCACCTTATCGTAGAAGTAGGATTTTGATTTTCAATAGGGCTGATGCTTGTAATCCGGCCAATAGCATGTAATAATGGCTCGTCCTATTGAAGCAGCCACTTAGTTTATCTCAATAAAACTTTACATTTTTTCATTGAAAATTATTGCTCTTGCTTCTCTATTTTTCCGAGTCACAACTCGCTAAATGGTGAGTTCGGAGTCCAGCTTCTTCTACATGGCTGCTCCCGCAACTTACTAAGCTCTTCACGACGAGTTCGGAGTCCAACACTTGGCTCGATTCTGCTTCAAATAACTTGCTCGTAAGCGAGTTAGAAGTGGTTCGCCATTCGGAATTGTTCCCACAACCGTTGAACTAACTCTAACGACGAGTTCGGAGTCCAACACTTGGTTCGATTCTTCTCCGCAAGCTCGCTCTTAAAAGCGAGCTAGGAGTGGGTCACCATTCGGAATTGCTCCCACAACCGTTGAACTAACTTTAACGACGAGTTCGGAATCCAACACTTGGTTCGATTCTTCTCCGCAAGCTCGCTCTTAAAAGCGAGCTAGGAGTGGGTCACCATTCGTAATTGCTTCCACAACCGTTGAACTAACTCTAACGACGAGTTCGGAGTCCAACACTTGGTTCGATTCTTCTCCGCAAGCTCGCTCTTAAAAGCGAGCTAGGAGTGGGTCGCCATTCGGAATTGCTCCCACAATCGTTGAACTAACTCTAACGACGAGTTCGGAGTCCAACACTTGGTTCGATTCCTCTCCGCAAGCTCGTTCTTAAAAGCGAGCTAGGGGTGGATTGCTTATAAGAAAGATGCTTTGCTTCTGATTTTGAGTAGTTGTCAAAAGTTGGAGGAGTTATACTTAAACTAATGTCTGCCAACACAATGTTCAAACATCGGGAGCAAAATGAACTCTTTTATTAAAAGACCAAACAGGACCAACAATACAACAGGATTTTTACAATAATTTGAAGAGCATAACACAACTTATTCAGCGCTTCTTTGGAAGAGGAACACTTCGGTTCAGAGACACGCGAGGGCGACGTCGCATCACCTCTGAGCTCGACTCTAAACCAACGAAGCGAGATCCCCCTTCGCCACTAGTTCTAGCAGTGGCCCCAACCGAGGCGCCACTAGACGAAATAGCTACACCACTCTGAGCATCGACTGGGCTCCGCCTAACGGCAGGCGAGCGAGTCGCAAGTTCGTAAAAAGAGATCCCTCTTTCGCTTTCCTCGCGAGTACACGACGTACTGCGAACATTGGTCCTTACAGGCTGAGGTTTCAGCGTTGCAATCTCCTCCTCCAGCCCGACGATCCTATCTCTCAGAATCTCGTCCGCCGCCGATGATTTGAGATGAGGAAGTTTAGACGAGCCTGCGACGTTAGTGCTATCGGCCACTATACGACGAAGATGAGTCACTTCGATACCCCTGTCGATGGTAATTCTCCTCAATTTGTCAATTCTGGCCAACAACTCGTCGCGCTCGGACATCAACATCCCCACCTTCAAAGCTAACTCCTCTTCTTCGGCCGAGTGTTCTTTCACCGTCACCTCCAATTGGCGAATCTCCGCCAGCAGTTCGCTGTTTCTTTGTTCGGCATCAAAAAGCCCCTTACGGATCAACTCTACCTCGCCTTCGAGAGGAGTCTTTCGAGACTGCTTCTGCAGTTGCCTCAACTCGCTTAATTACCCTTTCGCCGTTGCTTTGATGTCCTCCAATTTCAAGAAGTCATAAAACGCTTTGTCCCGATTGCGAGAAAGAGCCTCCTTCGTTTTCTCCAGCTCAGTGCAAAGATAGGAGACCTCAGTAATTGGACCCAACTCAACCTGAAAAGCGGAGTAATATCAAGAGAAGTCTTCGACACTTAAGGACGCAATCCGAGCAAAAAGAGTTAAAACATTTTCGCCAAAACACCACAAGTTTTCATTGAAGTCAAAAGTTTGCAAAAAGCGGTGGCCAGTCCGCAGTTAGGCATTACAAAGAAAAAAGGAGAAGAAAAAGAAAACAGAGAAGAAGACGACAGAGTCAAGGGTCGACCTCATCATCGGTCGGCACGGTTACAATGGCACGATCGGCACCACCCTTGCCCTCGGTACCTTCGACCTCCGGCCTTGTCGCGAGCACGGACAAAGGCATCTCTTCCTCACCCTCCACAGAGTCGTAGAAGTAATAGTCCGAGATGTCAAACCCGGGGTTCCGAGCGACGATATGCTTCAGAGCTCGGCCATAAGCCTCCTCCATGTTCGTCAACATGTGAGCTTCGGCCTCGTCCCGAACGGCCTTCTCTGCGGCTGCCACCTTCGTTGCTTGCTCGCTCAGGGCTTCCTCTGTCGCCTTCCGAGCCTCAGACAGTTCCCCTTCGAGCTGAGCCCTCTCATTCTCAATGGCCTCGACCTTGGAGGCCTCGGCGGCTGAGCTCTTTAGCGCCTCGGCAAGCTGAGCCTTCAAGTTGGCGACTTCGGCCTCGAGCGAAGTAGAACAGAGCTGCTCGGCCTCCAGCTCCTTCACCGCTTTAGATCGTTCCGACCGTTCACGGTCGTTCAGAATAGTCATCTCCTTCTCCTTGCTCTCGAATTCCTCGAGCAAATAGTTGAAGTGGCAGAGGGTCTACAGGCAACGTAAGAAACTGTCAGGAACGAGCACAAAAACTTAGAAAAATCTTCAAGAAAGTGATTCACTACTTACCGACATGGTATTCCGAGCGATCTACATCGCAGCGTCCCCAACTTCACGTGCCTTCAATGCCGCTCGGTCTTTGGGGGTCGGCAGGTGTTTCGCCGCCTGCATACAAATATTTTCGTCCCCCAAGAACCCGTCGACCTTCATCACCCTCCAGTCGGGGACGAAGATGCGCTTGTGCTCCTCGGTCAAAATCCACTCCGCCTCGACGGTGAGCGGCGGAACGTCGAGAGCCAGCAGCACGCCGATGTTGAACTCTCCGCCAGAAGACCCCGGAGCATCCGTTTGCACCGGCGGGATCAGCACATCCGAAGTAGGAAAGATGGTCGGCGCGATGGGGCCTTGCTCGGTCTCAGCCTGAGAAACCTCAATAACCGGACGCTTGGGGGTCGGAGAAACCGAGGGTACCTTGGGCGCTCGGCCGCCTTGAGGTCCGGACACGGTCCGCTTCCTCTTCCTCGTCTCCTCTTCCCTAGTCGCTCGGGCCTTCGCCATCAAACCTTTGTAATCCATACCGGAGGATTCTGCACGAATCGAGTAAAAAAAGTTAGAGAAATTTTCAAAAACTTCAAGGACAAAACTAGAATAGAAGAGGCGTACTAGGGTCGATCGGACTGAGACCCCCTCGGAATAATGCCTCCTCCGTGATGTCCTTCCAACTGAGGGTCGGAAGGCCGAGCAACTTCTCCACGACCTCCGCCTCCTCATTACTGAGCACAGGCTCTTTCTTCGCCCTCTTCGGAAGACCGTCCCTCAACCACATGGTCGGTATCGCCCACGGCTCAGGAGCTCGGACGAGGAAGTACTTTTCCTTCCAATGCTTGATCGAGTCCGGGTTCTCGATCAGCTTCACGCCCTTCCTTGGCGAGAGGTAGTACCTTTGCTCATTCTTGCTAGGTTGGCAAGGTTGGTAGAGACTCCGGAGGATGAACATGTTCCGCTCGGCCCCGACCTCCTGGCATTGAAGAACAAACGCCATCACATGCCGCCACGTGTTCGGCATCAGCTGAGCCGGACACAAGCCGTACCACTGCAGCACCTCGACCACAAAAGGGTGCAGCGGCAGACGAAGCCCAGCATTTAGTGAGTCGGCGGGAAAAATACAAACATCGGCCGAGGACGAGGTGCACGCTCGGAAGCCGGGGCCCGGGAGCAGAAGTCCGTACTCTGCTGGGATTTGGAACCCGCTCCGGATCCGATGCAGATTGCCTCAGTCAGCACCGAAGAGATATGATCTGCCTCGGAAGTTTCCCTCGGCTCGTTCTCTTCGATTGATTTGGCGGTCCCCTGCGTCACCTTCTCCAACAGTTCTCCAGAGTAGCTCCGCACACCGCCGACGCTCGGCTGTCGACCTAGCTCCCCTGCTATCTTCGGGTGATCAATAATTGTCTCCACACCCTTGCCCTTGTTAGATCGGGCCTCAACCTCCTGAAGTGGCTCGGCAACCTCCCCGACTGTGTTCGGCCGAACTAAAGCCACCTTCGGTCGGCTCCACGACCTTCTTCCCTTTATCTTTGCTCGGCCTGACCACTCGGCTGACGCCTAGGTCCGAGGAGGGGGTCTCGTCCGCGGAAGAAATCTTAACCATTTTTACAAAGATGGGGAGTGGGACTGACCTTGAAGTGACTATTACGGCCGGAAAGATCACCGGAGATTAAAACGCCTGGCCGCAACAGCTAGCAGCGCCGCTTGAGAGCTAAAAACTTCGCTCGCAAGTAAAAATCAAGAGTGAGAAAGTGAAAATGAGAAATGAGGTGAAGTATGAGGGGGGGTGAAAACTTATAGTAAAAATGATGCCTCTTGGGCTTTGTAACGTAAGGCCGCGACTCTTGGGCCTCCCTTTAAGCGTTACAAAGGCCCAAATGGCTAAGTAATGAAGAGACACGACTGTTGAAAAAGGGAACGATGTTTCGACCTAAGTTTTGCAGCTCGGCACTCCAGACCCAACGGCTGAGATCGTCCCACGTCCCTCGGGTCTGACACCCGAGCGACAGTCGATCCGAGCCATATTGCTCGGATTCCGAGCAAGTGCCAATCCGAGCTATGAAATGGAGAAAAACAACTTTCTCCTCAAGATTCGTGCAAGATTTCGATCAGACGGCCCAGATCATGCCAGCGTCACTAAACGACAAGATAGTGTTTTCTTGGGAACCGTGCCTGCCTCGAGATCTGTGCCATCATCCAACGGCTGAGATCGCTCCACATCCCTCGGATCCGACACTCGAGCGACAGTCGATCCGAGCCATATCGCTCGGATTCCGAGCAAGTGCCAATCCGACCCTCGAAAGTGAAGAAAATCGCTGCCGAGCGTCCTCGACCGTTGGATCGTTACGAAATTCGCGCCTCAGATGATGAACGGTCTAAATTACGCCACGTCCACTAAACGACAAGATAGTGTTTTCTTGGGAACTGTGCCCGTCTCGAGATTCGCATCAAGATTCAACGGCTCAGATCGCTCCACGTCGCTCGGAATTCCGAGCCAAGCGACTAGCGATCCGAGCCCCTTGCGCGAGGGAAGAACCGAGCCACTTCACTCGGATTCCGAGCAAGTACCCATCCGACCCACAAAAGCGAGGAAATTATGGCCGAGTGACTCGGTCCATCCGATCTTTCAGAAATTCGCGCTCGCTCAGGATCAACGGTCTAGATCGCGCCACGCCATAATTCGGTATTTTATTTATTTAAAAAATTGCGAAAAAATGGTTAAAAATTCGGAAAAATTAATTAATAATCCTAGAAAATAATTATGAAGTCGGGGAAATATTTTTGAGCCCCCGAGTAAATAATTATCGCCTAGGACCATTTATTAAGACCCCCGAACGACGAATCGACACTTCGCAAAATTAAGTAAATATTCCAAAAAAATAGATAAAAATCACCGAATGTCCAGAAAAGCTCAAGAACAACTCAGAGCATGCAACTAACTTAGAAAATCACCATACTGCCCCCTGCGAAGATTCAAAACCTTCCATTTGGATTCCGATACAACTCTGCCAGCCATTAAAACAGTAAAGCTACTCCTCAAAGGCTGATCAAGCTCAGTCTTCGGGAGTGGGGGGGCTTGTGATATGGCTAAAAATGGGGTTAAATCGGAACCGTCCAAATCAGGAACGAATCTTAAAGTCTAGAGGTAAAATGGTAATTTCACGTACCGATGGATCTGAAGCGGGTACTGGTTCTCCTCCTCAAAGATCCATTAACCCGCGAACGGATCCACCTCAACTGGGTGCGGGTTTCAATCTGCAGCAAACCCAGTCCACCAGGATAGAATTAGGGTTTCTGATTAATATTAATCAACGACCTTGATTCATATCTATCCTTTCACCAGGGGATTAGAGATTACATTCCTTATCTAACCACAGGGATTACATTCCTAATCTGACCCCCAACGACGCCTATAAATACCCCCCATCCATCTCCATTAAGGGGTAATCAATCTTTTGCCAGTTTTACGCTCTCTCATAATCACTTCTGATTACTAACTTGAGCGTCGGAGGGTGCATCGCCGGGATCAACCCCGGTGTCTCGCACTTTTTGCAAGTTCACAGCAGCGGCAAGAGACCAAGTCAATAAGTCGGTGAAGGTCAACAAGTCAACATGTTTGCCTTGTTCGTTTTCTCAAGAATCCATAAATTCTATCTGTTTACCCCCACACCAGATTTAGCGGTAACAGTTTGCTATTGTATGGTTGGTTGATCTTGGTTGTCAGATTCGTCTAGTTGGTAATAATGGTTGTTACCATTATCGTTTATGGCTACTTTAAGAACGATGGAAAATTTATGTGGTCTTACAAGTCAGATGAAATGCTTGCCTGCTTTGTACCAAGCAATCTAACAACATTTTGTGGTGATGGGATATGTATGTTTGTCATACTCTCATTTCTGTTTCAGTTAGATTGTGTTGAATTGTATATTTTTTTGTTGCTGATACTATATTGAATTTATATTTTTTTTTGTTGGTTTAGTTGGTGTTTGATTGCACCTATACTTGATTAGATTGCACCTGTACTTGATTAGATATGCTTAACTATTCTTGCAATCATGGAAGTAAGAGCATCATCATCGACTACATGCACCACCATGAAAAATTGAGACTCTCCTTTTCCAGCTGCATATCGAGCTCGGATATTAACATTTCATTCACTTCTATCTCAGTTAGTATTTTGTACACTTTCTCTACTAGTTTGTGTTTTGTAATATTACGGAGAGCCTAAACTACTTCCGGTTCAACATCACTATAACAAACTCCTAACTTTGGGTCTCGAATTATTTCTCCCCCGTAATACAACCAAATAAAAATTTTGTAAACCATATCTACAAGTTAATGAAAAAATATGCAAGTAACTATCTAATAATAAACATAAAACACAAAGATTATACTTTCGTGGGTTTTATGAATACCTTTAAAAATACCTCGATGTTTGAGAGCGAAGATGACAACACAGATGATGTTAGAGAGTATGAAGACGGTGCTAATCGTCGAGGGTGTTGTTGGCTTCAATGTGGGTTGCAAGGTTTGGAGAATTGGACGAATAGGGAAATTACCGCTTGGGGATTTGGGGATTGAAGGTTGCTGGGGAGAGGAAGATGAGGTGAAGTTGATATGTTAATTAGAGAGAGATTTTACGGAGTGGGAAGAGCTAGATTAGAGTTATAGGGTTTTCAAGGATTTTGGGATTTGGAGTTGAGGAAATTTTTTTAGGAGAAGAAGAAGCGGAGAATATGGGGATAAAGGGTTTTAAGAACCGGATCCCATCGATTATTTTACTGTGGTCGCAGTTGTGAGCAGCGACCTAAGTATTATGCGGCCTCAGTGAAATCTCCTTTGAACTTCTTTGGACTTGAGAAATTTTAAACAAAGTCTTGGAATCTAGATTTATATGGTATGTTCATAGGCCGCAGTAGGGTATTGCGGCATCATTATCGAAGAGACCGCAGTTCTGTACTGCGTGTGGTCTATCATCAAAATTAGTTTCAAAAGTGGTCTAATTTAAAAATTAGTTTAAAAAAAGTGGTCTATTTCGGAAAAAATTTCAGCGAATGCCATGGGATGAGGACGTATTCAGGTCGCTTATAGTTTTTTTTTGATGAAACGGATAGAGTCACAGACTCCAGCCATGCATTAATAAAAACAATATTACAATAAGAGGGTCTTACAAGATGTAAAACAATACCACCCAAGATAGCTAATAATACAGTGCAAACAAGATATAACCAGAATTACAATCAGAACAAGTAGCAAAATAATAACAGAAACTAAGAAACACTCGAGTGAAGAGGAGAAGTCCAGCACTGAAGACTGTCAGCGCAATCAGCCAAAGCTAAGTCTCCCGAGGGCAGCTACCGCAATCGAGCTTCCTCACACTGAAGCGGATTGCAGCACAGCTAAGGAGTGCAGCTGCGCGGAAACGCAGCCCACTCGCTGAACAACAACCCAGCACACTCCAATATGAACAAGGAAAAAATTGCAACCGCTAACCAGACAACAGCGCCATCGAGATGGATCGATGAAACCATTCAGAGAGACACCACAATCCAAGCAAGAGTAAAAACCGAACAGGGATTAAATAATCGACAGAAGAACGCAGCGGTAAAAATAATCAACCACCTCCAGCCCCACAAAACCCAAACACAAAGAGCCCAGGCGGCGCGACTCATCAAAACAAGAAGAAAAACATACAGATAAAGGGCTCAACATCGAAAAGCAAGAACACAGCATAATAATATAAACGATAACATCCAGCCTAACAAGATCCCAACCAAAGAGAGGAGATCAGCAGTTGCCACTAGTGCCAACTAATTACAAGGCCATAAAAGACCATGAACACTATAAAACCAAAGTCTGGTATATTTATAAAGAGAGCAGCACAGAAGAGAACAACGAAACGACTGCGCATAGCACGATCCGTAGATCGTCCATGGTAGAGGCCTGAAGGGTAAAAAGGATAAGCGGGAAATCTGATGAAGATCCAGCCAAAACACAAAAGAGCCCCGAGCAACCTACCAAAGTGCATCAGATTGATTTGGAACAAAAGCAGATAGAAAAGCTGCCAAAAGATAAAATAATAGAGGGGGGCCCAACCCTTCAGCCCTGCGAGCACAAACACCCAAAAACATCGGGTTAAAATAGTCGAAAACCACAAAAAGATGTAGCAAGGAAAAAAAGTAGAAACAATCAGAACCACATGAGAGGAAAGGAAATAACTAAAATATAATCAGACTTTGCAAACCTCCCTCACGATGTACAGAGGAAGTTAGATAATGTTGAGGCTAATAAGACAATTGGAAGCTTTTTCCAACCGCTCATAATTCAGGGCGACTCTAGAGCTTTCCTTAAGAGTAGACGACCAATATTTGAATAAGAACAACAGTTCTTCTGATAAGCTACGGAGTGAGGAGAGATTTTGACGGAATAATCTCTGATTCCTTTCTTTCCAGATTATCCAAATAATAATCTGGAAGGAAAGGAACCACGACTTGTGAAGTGCAACGGAAGGAGGACGCTTCGTCCAGCAGTCAACCAGGTTAATCGGAAGGTCAGCCATCTCCCAGGCAAGGATGGGAATTTTCCAGAGAGATCGAGAGAAATGGCATTCTATAAATAGGTGATTGATATTCTCAGAGGAGGAAACGCACAGGGGGCATAATTGTCCCCAGGCTAGATTCCTTTTATTAAGAATATCAACAGTAAGAAGTTTATTGTTGAGGGCTAACCACGACAGAATTTTCACTTTTAAAGGAGCACAAGATTTCCATACCAAGTCGTAGAATGGCGATAACGATCCTCTAAAATTAAGAAAACGATAGAAAGAACGAACCGTGAAGGTTTTTGACGAAGTCCAACGCCAGAAGAAGTCCTCTTTGTCACTCCAAACCGCTTTGTTGATAGTGACCAAGAGATTATTAAAGACGGGGATTAGGTGGATGGGGAGGTCATCGGTTAACGGGATTGACCACCCATGATTGGGACCGTTAAAGAAGTGGTAATCAGAAACCAAGGCCAACGGGTTCACAGCTAGTCGGAAGATCGTCGGGAAAGCCGAAGCTAAGGAGGAGTTATCAATCCATATATCAGTCCAGAATCTTGTCATAGAGCCATCGGCACAGCCGTGGGTTAAGCCAACGAGAAAAGGAGCTGCTACTTTCCAAACCCCTTTCCAGAACGGAGATGCCTGCCAATGGGGGTGCTCCGGAAAGCTCCACCATGCGTTGGACGAGAAATATTTGGCTTTGATACAATTGATCCAGGGAAAATCCTCATATTTGAGGAATCTCCAAAGCCATTTACCTAATAATGCTATGTTTTGATGCCTCGGGTCCAAAACCCCCAGACCACCAGAACTTCTCGACGAACAAATGATATTCCAGTTACACAAGTGTGAACCTGGTTTGTAGAGAGCTGATCCGGACCAGAAGAAATTACTTCTGATCTGATCAATTCATCTGATGACCCAAGAAGGAATGAAATAAAAAGACATCATATAGAGTGGAATAGAGGATAGAACCGAATTAAGCAAAATCAGTCTACCTCCACGAGAAAGCAGTCTCCCGGACCAAACCGAAAGCCTGGATTCCACCTTATCAATCATGGGAGCCCAGTCCGATCTATGAAGTTTCCCCCATCTCAAGGGGATACCTAGATAAGTAATGGGGAAAGAACCAACCGGGCAATTAAAAAAAGCGGAAATTTCATCCTGCCTGTTAGGTGCCCCTCCCAACCAAATAACAGACGATTTATGGAAATTGATAGAGAGGCCAGAAGCTAGTTCAAAACAATAGAGCAGTAGTTTAAGATTCCTGAGAGTATGGAGGTTAGGCTTAGCCAAGATGATGGTGTCATCCGCGTATTGAAGGTTAAGAACGCCATTGAAATACCGAGAATCTCCCAGGCCTTCGATAACCCGGGCTTCCCAAGCGTTGCGGAGAAGTTTACTGAAAACGTCAGTAACCAACGAGAAGAGGAGGGAGGAGAGGGGGTCACCTTGCCTAAGACCGCATTTGATTTTGAATTTGTGACCCTCCGTACCATTCACAATAATGGAAGAAGTACGTGCGAACAGGCTGGATTTAATCCAGGCAATCCATTTGGGGCCAAAACCCCTGTGGATTAGGATATCGAGAAGGAACTCCCAGCTAACGTTATCGTAAGCTTTCTGGAAATCAAGTTTGAGGAGGATACCCTCCGATTTAGAGTGATGACAATAGGAAATGATTTCTTGGGCCGAGGCCACGCTATCAAGGATAAAACGGTCTTTGATGAAACCAGATTGAGCCGGATCGATAAGGGGGGGAATAATCGCTCCAAGCCTCGCAGAGAGAACTTTCATGATAATTTTGAACGTGGTATTGATAAGGCTAATCGGCCTAAAACTCGCTACAGAGTTCGCGCCAATAATTTTAGGGATGAGAACTATATGCGCGTAGTTGATGCGATCGAAAGAAAATGTGCCCCTATGAAGATCAGAGAACATCTGAACGAAATCATCCTTCAACCAATTCCAAAACTTTTGAAAGAAGAACGCTGGGAAGCCGTCCGGACCCGGTGCAGCGTCGCTCTTTAAAGCGAAGACTGCGGTTTTGATCTCGTCCAAAGAGAACGGGTCCTCAAGGGCAGAAAGATCAATCGGATTCGCTCCGTACAATTGGTTCCAGTCTAGGCTCAATGCCCTAGGTTTGGAAGAGCCAAGAAGATTTTTATAGAAAAGAAGAAAAGATTGGTGAATGTCCTTGGTAGAAGAAACCTCAATTCCATCTTGGACGATCGCTGAGATGTGGTTAGACCTTTGTCTGTGGGAGGCAAAGTTGTGGAAAAAAGACGTATTGCAATCTCCTTCTTTGAGCCACCTAAATTTGGCTCTTTGAGCCCATTTCAGGTGGTCTTGGCGGAGAATCGTAGAAAACTCTTGTTTGCAAGAACTGCGTTCATTGAAAAGCTCATTAGAGATCGGGCCCCCTTCCTCCATTTTATCTATAGATTCAATGGTTGAGAGGAGAAGTTTTTTTAGGAAATTAGTATTTGAATGCCTTTCTTTGCGCCAAATCTTGCACCCGAATTTAATCGCGTGAAGCTTGATAAGAATGGATCCCAAACCGGAAGATCCAGAAATTGCCGAAAGGCATTCGGTAACGAGGTTGACAAAAAGCTGATCTTCCAACCAGAATTTCTCAAACCTAAAACGATGTTGACGCTGAAAGTCAAAATCGGAATGAAGCGCAATGGGAACGTGGTCTGATGATGGGTTAGGGAGAGCAAGGGCAAATGAATTGTGAAAACGATCGATCCATTTATTGGAGACCAAGAACCGATCGAGCTTAGCCATCGTAGGCTGACGACGAAGGTTCGACCACGTAAATGATCTACCCGACAACGGAATGTCCGTCAATTGTAATGAATGGATGCAATCATTGAACCACTGATTACCAATCGAGGACGGACTAGATCTATCAGAGGCAAATCTCGTAGCGTTAAAATCGCCACAAAAAAGACACAGTTCATTAGAGAAAGTTTGGAGCGATTGGAATTCGAACCAAAACAAAGGTCTGCCATCGGAGGAGGAAGGACCGTATACAGAAATAACCGTTAAATTGGTGTTGAGAGGTAACCAATGGAGTTGAACAACTAGGAAGTAGTTAAGCCGTTTAATCGAAACCACCGAGAATATAGACTTTGAGTCCGAACAGGATGCCACCCCTAGATCCAATAGCGTCAAGGGAGATCCACTTAGAGATGATGGACCCTCCGATAGATCTAAGGATCGAGGGAGACGGAGAGTCCAGTTTGGATTCTTGGATGGAGATGAGGTCGCAGCGAGAAGAACTAATTAGTTGAAAAATCGATCTTTGCTTGTCTGGGCAGTGAAGGCCCATAATATTCCAGGAGATAGCTATCATTAAAGACATTTGAACTCTACAACTCTAGAACGTTCCTTAGATCTGATGGCTACAGCTACCTTGGAAGGGGATTGGAGAGTTAAGAAACCTAATTTGGAAGATTTATTAATGAGCTCAATATCAGAGCAATGGTCAAATTGTAAATGATAGATCGATCCCAAAGGCGATCCTTCCTCATCAGCTAAAGAGGACGGGAGATCTTTACGAACACGAGAATGTCCCGCTCTCAATCGAGCGCTCGATCTGATAAGCTTGGGAGAGGAATAAAAACCCCCAGCCGGCCCTATCTTGGGAGGACTGGAAATAGGCACAGATGATGCGCCAGCCAAATCGGAATGATTTGACTCTGAGGGTAGCTCATCAAGGCCAGACAAGGAAGAGGGGATGAAGCCGTGATAAGGAAATATCAAAGGCTTAATAGATAGGTTGAAGGTCGATGCATCAGCGAAGGATTGCATAGCAATTAGAGCATCAGAAGAGACAGAGCATCTCCCTCGCGGAGATAAAAAGAAAGAAAGATGAAGTCGAGGAGGATAAAGAACTTTGCCGAACAGATCGCTACTACACACTAAACGAGTTGCTAAAGATAGCAAACCAAACTCAACAATGCTGGAAAAACCATAAAAACAAACACTGACCTTACGGTTGGCGATGTCCCTCTTGCGGTCCTCCTCTTCATCGTCCAACAGATTATCTTGATCAGTCCAGGATGGCACATTCGAGGATTTATCGTTCTTGGTTTTGATGAGAGGCAATACCGGGTCTGAAGAAGTGATAGAGGAATGCGCCAGCCTTTGAAATGTATGCCAATCGGATTCAAAGTGTGGATTAACTTCCCACTTGGGCCACAGAGAGGAGGCTTCTGACTGCTTAGGAGTAGGAGAGGACGAACCAGCAGCCCTCTGAACAGTAGGAGGGGACGGCTTAATATCTTGAGATATACTGGGAGTCGCCTGAGGCGAAAGAGGAACATTCGAGAGAGAGGGGAGTTTGTGAACTGTCTTCGAAGTCTGAGAAGAGGCAAAATCCGGATTGATCCATACGAGGTTCGGCGGCTTGGCGGGGGAAATCTTGGGCATGGGGATGGTAGGTAAAGGTTTGCTTTGAAAAGGGACTTTCTTTTTGGATGCCGACTTAACCGGAGCTTTCCAATGTGACTTAGAGGATGAAACGGAACCAGGGTGGAAAGAAGATGGGTTAGCGGGGGCCAACATTTCAGCACGTTGACGGAGAGAAGAGGTTCCTTGCTCCGAGACTCCCAAGGAGATGGCATGGTGGTATTGAACAGACACCGGAAAGGACACGAGTCAGTCCAAAAGAACAAAAGCCTCGATATGCTCTCGATTCTCGGGGATGTCAAAACAAGCTTCCACTTGCAAACAACCAGAAGCAAGTTTAGAAACCGATGAGAAACTGGTAATCTTGCCCACACAAATAGCCAAATCACCCAAGCGCTGCACAGAGTCGCAAAACGGTGGCAGACCCAACAGAGAGACATTGGTAGGGATCACCCTAGGAGATAGTTTGGGAGGAGCCACCTGAACCCACTTGTGGATAGAGAGCGCAATAGAACCAATAGCTAAGGAGGAATTTTCAATTAAATCTTGAAGCATCTTCGGAGAAGGGCATCGGATAATGACGTCGCCATTGGAGCACGTACTAAGATACCAATCCCAGTCTTTAACGTTGCAAGAAATACAAAGAAAAGAGTTGAGAGTGAATATGGGAATGGAACCTCCGTTAAAAGAGATGGCGCCATAAAGGTCGAACGATTTCAAGCGCTCAGAGAGGTCGAAAGGGGGAGTGAAGACCTGAAGAACGGATGGCTTGGATGAAATCGCATGAGGAACGTCCTTAGGGACAGGCGGATGAACGATGGATTCAACCCCACGGCTGAGCTCAGGCGGCGTGGGAAGAATCGGGGATCTGGTAGAGGGCTTTTTGATCTTCGAACGAATGGCTGCTCCTTCAGAGAGTTTGCGTTGTAACGCCGGAAAATCGAGAGCTGCTAGCACCGGCTCAGAGATTGGAACCCCAATCGAAAGACCTAGCAATCTTTGCAGAGCGAAACATTTAGAACGAGAGTGACCCGGTTTGAGGTAGAAGAGACACTTCATGGTGGCTACGCAAAATTTTTTGATGTGCCCTGGTTGCAAGCAAAGGAAGCAAGAGATAGGCGATCGACCTGAGAAGTGGATGGGAAGTCTAGAAGGAGAAGCCAACTTAGGGCTATAATGGCGGGAAAAGCTGGAGGGGAAGTTTCTAGGAGGCTTCCGATAACCGGGCTTAGCACCGAAATCAATCTCAGGCCCATCTCTAATCGACAATTGAGAAAGAGGCCTGAGTTTAGATTTCTTTTTAACAACTTGGACCCACGATAATGCCATGGGCCACACCACTGGCTCACTAGAGAAAAGGCCCAAACTAATAGAAACAACGCTACAAGAGGGAGGACGGGCCTCAAACCACAGAGGATAGCAACAGTAGAAGCCCTAAAACAGAACTGGAAAAAAGGAAGGCCAACGTCCTCTGAGGAAGCGTTGGCAGCTAGCGATTCCCTGACAAAAGAGAGACAAATAGCTACTAGATCAATCCCGAGTGGATGCTCGAAGGTGAGGAGAACGGAAGTAGGGAACAGAAGGGGAGAAGATGATGTGGATAAATGAAAACAATAAGCAATCCGTAGAACGAGAATTCTTTATGAGGGGAACAAAATCCCTTCAAAAGATCGATAATTCGATCGATAACGTAAGCTCAGGAGGGCTAAAGCAAACCCAATGAACGGGACGTAGCGTCCCACCTGAATCAGAGAAAAGAGAGCAGTCTCGCTGATCCAAGCGAGGAAAATAACAATCCCAAAAAAGACAAACTCAAAAGGTGCGAAACAACAACACACTCCGGCAACCGCAGAATAAACAAACCAGGGTAAGGGGAGAACTTACAGTGGATGGCGATCGCGCTTACTTACCAATGGAGCTACAGCTACTCGGGAAAGCCCCCACCTAACTGAAAATCAGTGGACGGCACACCACCAGCGATGATGAGGAGAATACGAAGAGAAACAGAGGCACCGAGCAGCAGACGAGAAGAGCTTGGTCAAGCTGGGAACCCTCTGGACGATAGATCGGAGCGACACACCTCCGGAGATAGACGGGGAACCACCGAGGACAACAAACCCTGAGGCGGAGAGAGATCGAGGAGAGAGGATAGAAAACTCCAGATCGGGGAAGCCACGAAAAGGGTTTAAAGAGGAGGGAAAAAGGAGAAAAATTAATGAAGGACGGCGTGAACTTCGATGAAAAGGACGGCCGGATCTGGCAAGAGCAGGCTGAGGAAGCCAGGAGAGGAGAGGAGAGGAGAGGCAAAAATAAATAGTTAAAAAATAAATAAATAAATAAATAAATATTTATAGTTGGTCTAACCGCTTATAGTTGGTCTAACCAAAAATAAATAAATAAATAAATAAAATCAAAATATGCTTAGGATTCGGGCATGCAGTTAAAAATATACTTCATTTGGTTTGATGAAGTTAGAACTATTATAAAGCTCTAACTCTGCAGTTGTAATTTTCACATTGATACATATATAAATAGTTTCCTTTAAGGGAGTCATGTTTAAAATAATTGTTGTTTATAGACAGCACAAACTCTCAGAACAAATGAGATATAACACATATATTCATTTTAAACTTCATCTCATAAAGAAAATAAACTTAATACTCTTTTTTAATTTATTTCAACTACAAGCGAAGAACTACAAAAAAAAAAATAATAATAATAATAATAATAATAAATAAATAAAAAGGAAAAAAAGTTACATCTGAGAAAAAAAGAGTTAAACTTTGTACATATGCTAAAAATCTAGTAGCATATAAATATCTCATGCAATACAAATAATAAGATTTAGAAGGGACCAATATGTATAAAACCTTATATATATCGGGTCCTTCCCAACTACGAAATTCCCCATTCTGCCCTTCCCGGCCCTCACTCTTAATTCTCCACCTTCATCTTCTTCAACCTCCGATCATCTGACTCTGGTTATTCCGAGAGAGAAGTGGCCACCCTCCATGGCCATGGATCTCGTTCCTTACCCCTCCTCCTCCACCACCACCACCAACACCAAACCCTCCACCAACGTCCCCTGGTCCGAAATGTTCCGCTCCGCCTCCCTCCATCGCCCCCCTTCCCCTTCCCCAAACGCCAATCCCAATCCCAATCCCAATCCCAATCCCCCCAAAATTCAAGAAACTCAACAAACCCCACCTCAAAATAATAATAATAATAATAATAATAATAATAATAATGATAATAATAAAGAAAATAATAATATAGATAATCAACCATCACCACCCGCAGACCCCAATGCGAAACTAGCGCTCTACATCGCCATCGCCCACGCCTGCCTCGCCTTATCATTACTGGTCCTGTACGGCCTCTACCGCCTCCTCCAGTCCTTCCTCCGGCCCATCCAGTGGGCCCTCCTCTGCTCCATCCCCCTCCGTCAGCTCCACCACGCCCTCCTCTCCTTCTGGTCCCCTCCTCTCTCCCTCGGCCTCCTACCCACCCTCCTCGCCCTCCCCTCCGCCGTCCTAACCTCCTCCGCCTCCACCCTCTCCGACCTCAAGCTCCTCCTCCTCCACCTCCCCAACCCTCCCCCCATCAAGGTCCGCTTCTCCCGCCTCCTCCGCTGGCTCGCCTCCTTCTGGCTATTCTCCGTCTCCTACGACCGCTTCGGCCTCCTAGCCGTCGCCCTCCTCCTCTCCGGCTTCTTCCTCGCCGGCCCCACCGCCTCCGTCGTCCACAACGCCTCCTCCCGCCGCCGCCCCCCAAACAAACCCTCCCGCAGCCGCTTCCTCACCTCCGCCATCCTCAAACGCCTCGAAACCCTATTGGCTATCCTCCTCATTTTCGGCGTCTTCATCGGTTTACTGGCTGGTGGTGCATTCTTCTCCTACAAGATTGGTCTCGAGGGCAAGGATGCGGTCGTCTCGTTGAAATCGCACGTGCAGAACAGCAACTACGCCGAGAAGATTGGGTTCAAGAAGTGGATGGAGGACAACGACATACCAGGATTAGTGGAGGAGTATTCTGCCAAGTTCTACGAGACGGTGTGGGAACAGGTGGACCAGCTGGCTGTGCAGTACAATTTGACCGAGTTTTCCAACGGCCTGAGGCAGTTTTTGGTGGTGCATTCTGTGGATTCGTCCAAGGAGGATTTTAAGGGGGTGGTTGTAGCGACGGAGCATGAGCATCCGTATAGTACGAGGATGCGGAATTTGAGTGTGAGGGTGAAGAATAGGGAGTGGGCGGAGATTTACAGTGAGCTGGATTCGATTTTTAGGGAACTGATGGTGACGAGGGTGGATTTGGTGGAGAAGGCAAAAGGGTTTGCGTTTCAGGGGATGGAGGTTTCCAAGAGGCTGATTGCGAGTGGGGGGACGGTGCTGGGGGGGAGTGCCAGTTTGATGCTTTCGTTTGCCCTCGCTGTTGTTTCTGGAGCGGCCGAGGTGTTTAATTTCGTGTCACAGTTGATGGTTTTCTTGTGGGTTTTGTACTATTTGATTACGTCGGAGTCGGGCGGGGCGACGGAGCAGGTGGTGGGGCTGTTACCGATTTCAAAATCGTTGAGGATTCGCTGTGTTGAGGTTATTAACCATGCGATTAGTAGCGTGCTTTTGGCTACTGCCAAGATTGCGATATTTCAAGGGTGCCTCACTTGGTTGCTGTTTAGGTTCTTTTCGGTGCATTTTGTGTACATGTCGACGGCTTTAGCTCTCATTTGTCCATTGTTGCCAATACTGCCTTTTTGGTTGTCATCCATTCCTGCAGCGGTGCAATTTTTTGTGGAAGGGAGGTACATTTGGGGGGGCATTTTGACTGTGATACATCTTGTACTAATGGAATATGGAACATCAGTCATACAGGAGGATATACCAGGGCACAATGCGTATCTCACGGGGCTAAGTATACTAGGTGGTGTGACATTGTTCCCTAATGCCTTAGAGGTAATTTTATTTTCAATTGTTCGATCACGGTAGCAGCGTGTACCTGTTATTATTTACACCTACAATTGTTTACAACTTAACTGAGGCTTCTTCTGTTTCTAATATAACAGGGAGCAATCATGGGCCCTCTAATAATGACTCTGGTCATTGCTTTGAAGAATTTATATGCGGAATTTGTGCTAGGTAATGCAGAAGAAACCAGTGATTAGTTTGTTTGTAGAAATGCATCAGCAAAGGTGCACACACTCTCTTTACCTAGTCACTCTGGTCAGTCAGTGAATACCGAAACCAGGTGACATCCTTTGCAGAGAATACCAGTTTCACTAGTTATTGTACCTTTGTGCTATATAGTTTAATTTAATTGATATTGATTGGATTTTTTTAGTGAGAAGGAAACTGTTTATTAGATTGTGGATTTGGTTGTATATCAAATCTTCCTCCTGTTGTTCGAGGAGGTTCAAGGCTGTAAATTCTTCAGTTTTTCGTTTTAGTTTGTATCCACATGCCTTTTTCGTTTTAGTTTGTATCCACATGCCTTGTAATTTAATATTGAAAATGTTATATGAGATTATTATTTTTGAATGAATCATTATCTTGTGTGTGCAACTGTGCTTTTGCCAACAGAATAGGCACATTTTATTGGAAGCTCGTGCTGATCAAAAATAATTTCCAATTCTTGGAACTTGCTTAGATCAAAAGTGGTATGTTTCTTGAAAATCATAAGAATATGTATTAAGACTCCTTATTTATCAATTATGTGGTTGCAAAAATCAAAAGCCTTTCAATATCATGGTTGACCACTCATAATCATGATCAACTAAAGATTCAGTAGATTTCCATATTGCATGGTTTGGATAGCCACACCTAGTTCTCTGATTATTGAGTATGAAATGGAAACTAGGGCTCAACTTCCCTACATTTTATACGAGAAATTATTAGTATAAACTTCAGTTTTGGCACATAAGCTAAAAATACTACCATTCCCCCATTATAAATATAGGGTTTTAAGTATGTAGATATTCTGTTTACATGGACTGTTTGCAAGTCATTTTTGTGTTTGTGGGTATAACTAATTGATTTGGTGTAGTAATTAAATGGCGTTATGACTGGTACTAGCCTGGATGATCTACAAAAGGGTGTGTAGTACTTCCACTACCACTACAAAAGAAATAGTCTATCCCGGCATTATTGTGCCGGCGTTTTAATAAAACGCCGGGATAGATCCCTGAAAAATCCCAAGAAGTCTTTCACGACATTTTTTAACGATGTTTGTGATAAATGCTGCAATAGATTTATCTATTCCGGCGTTTTCTTGAGAAATGCCGGGATGGAGTCTAAAAACACTCGAAATCCCCACAGATCTCTGCTACAGATCCGAACTGTGGCCTCCCGTGCGGGGGCGAAGGCCCCTGGCGGCGCACGCCCAGATCGAGTATCTACCATGGCCAACCTGCAAGCAAGAACTCAAGAACAGATACAAGAACAAACTAAGAGAAACAACTTCAAATTATCATTCATAACTTCTGTTTACAATGACAATGGGTTTATAGAGAGAACCCCTGCGCACAACACGTGATTCCCTTACCCTGACACGAAAGTAACTGCCCAACTGCTCTACAGTTTGCAGTGGGACCCACCACTTACCCCCTCACCCACTCGTAGGCTGCCAGCCAGGCAACAGGTAGGCTTACGGAACTAAAGCAAGGTTATTACTGCAAAAAGACAAGCTAGTTAAGCAAAAAAGATCTCCAAAGAAAGATAATGACTGAGGGACTGATATGCGATCGAAAAGGACCGATACGCAAAGGTTTTAGCGACGCTGCAGCTCAGATACAGTCGCCACAGGGACTGTATCTACCCTCCTTCCTTGAATTGGAGCTTCGAGAGTTTTTTGAAAGCTTGGGAAGAGATTGTACACATCCCAAAACCCTTCCCAAGTGGCTTCGCTCTCGTCACCCCCTTCCCATTGAATCAGAACCTCAGTCACAACCACTCCCCGTTGATTAACCATTCTCCGATCAAGAACCTTAGCAGGTTTGAGGGAGTCTGTGTAAAAGTAGACAGAGTGGGTGGATTGGAGCTTACTGGGATTCCCTACATACTGTTTGAGTTGCGAAATGTGAAAGACATCATGTATCTTAGCTGCGGGAGGAAGTTGCAGGCGGTATGCGACACTACCTATCTTCTCCGTTATTTGATAAGGCCCGTAGTACACATGGGACAGTTTATGCACTCTCTTGCCCCCAACAGAGGTCTGTCTATAGGGTTGAAGTTTGAGATAAGCGAAATCTCCAATTGCTAGGCTCTTATCTCGCCTACGCTGATCAGCCAAGGATTTCATGCGAGCCTGCGCCTTAACCAAATTATCTTTAAGTAACTGCAGTGTACTGTCTCGCTCAATCCAACAATCCTCTACCTCTTGAGACTTGGAAGTTCGGGGTACATATGACAGTAGTGTTAGGGGAGCTTTGCCGTAGAGTACCTGATATGGTGAGAGTTTGGTAGCACTGTTGGTGTTGTGCCAGTATTCAGCTCAGGGCAGCATCTTGTCCCAGCTCGTTGGCTTATAGGCGCAGAAGCAACGGAGATAAGACTCTAGAATGCGATTAGTAACCGTAGTTTGGCCGTCAGATTGGGGATGAAAGGAAGTACTCAAGCACAATTGGGTTCCCTGCGATAGGAAGATCTCTCTCCAAAATGTGCTGCAAACACCGCATCGCGATCACTAACTATAGGCTTGGGTACCCCATACAGCTTGATGATCCGATCCACGAATATCTCAGCTACTTGCCTCGCTGTGTAGGGGTGACTGAGGGCTATGAAATGAGTATATTTGGAGAGTCCATCAACCTCCACCAGCACTGTATTTGCTGCGTTGGCAGATGTCGCACTATTGGACATACTATTTAACAGTCCTTTTCATGCCCTCCCAATGTGCAACTTGCTTGATCCTATGCCAGGTTTTCTCAAACCCTGAGTGCCCGCCTTGTACAGTGTCGTGATGCAAACTCAAGAGCTCCTGCGCTATTGGAGATGAGGGATTAAGGTGCACTCCCTTTATAAAAGATTAAGCCCTGGTGAATAGTGTAATTGGCAGTTGACAATTTCCTTGTGGTTAATTTGCTCGCCATCTCTTGGTAATAAGGGTCCTGCTCTACTTCGAGTTTGAGATCCTCCAACCACTTAGGCCTCACAACAGAGATTGCCTGCAGATGAGCTTCTTCATATATCCTCGACAAACTGTCTGCACCCACATTGTCCACCCCTTTCTTGTATTCGACCACATATTGATAGCCATGAAGCTTCCACAACCAAGTGTGTTGGGTTTCGGTATCTAATCTCTGCTCTAAGAGATGCTTAAACGGCTTATGGTCGGTTTTTATCACAAATTCCCTGCCTAGGAGAGTGTCGTCCCCTCATCACTGCCAAAAGAATGGCTAACATCTCCTTCTCGTAAGCGGAGAGGTGCCTGCTCTTTTCCTTGAGCTCCATGTTGATATACGCCACAGGATGCTTTTGCTGCATCAGTATTGCCCCTACCCCAGATCCTGCGGCATCACACTCAAGTACAAATGTTCTGCAAAGTTGGGCATTCGGAGAACTGGTGGGGTTGTCAAGGCCTTCTTGAGCTTTTCAAATGCCCCCTGAGCTGCCTCCGACCACTTAAAGGCCCCCTTCTTGGTTAAGCTCACCAAAGGTGCTGCTATTGAGGCATAGTGAGCAATGAATTTGCGGTAATACCCTGTGAGACCCAAAAATCCCCTGAGCCTTTTGATAGTTCTAGGCGTAGGCCAAGATTGAACTGCTTCCACCTTGCTATGATCCACCTCTACTCCATCTTTGGATACAATGTGGCCCAAGTAGGCTACCTTTTGCACGCCGAACACACATTTGCTCATCTTCGATGATAAAGAATTCTCCCTCAACAGCTGCAAGACAAATTTCAAGTGTGCGAGGTGTTCATCCCATGTTTTGCTATAGATGAGGATATCGTCAAAAAACACAAGCACAAATTTTCTTAGATGGGGTTTAAAGATATCGTTCATGAGAGATTGAAAGGTGGAGGGTGCATTGGTTAAGCCAAAAGGCATGGCGATGTATTCATAGTGGCCCTCGTGGGTTTTAAAAGCAGTTTTGGGAATATCCCCTTCAGCCATGCGGATTTGATGATACCCACTACGCAAATCAAGCTTGCTATAATATCTAGCTCCATGGAGCTCATCTAATAGTTCATCGATGACAGGGATAGGGAACTTATCTCTGATGGTCACTTGTTCAAGGCACAGGAATCAACACACATTCTCCATGTACCATCGTGCTTTTTCACCATCACCACTGGTGACGCGAAAGAGCTGGGTCTGAATATGCCAATGCGCAACATTTTCACCAACCTTTCAATTTCGTTCTTTTGGTGCCAGGGATGTTTGTATGGGCGTAGACTCACAGGCTGGGCATTGTTATGGAGAATGATCATGTGATCTTGGGCTCTGGCAGGGGGTAGGCAAGTCTGCTCTTGAAAAACTCCATCATACTCAACCAACAATTGAGTCATTTGACAATTATTTTTTAAGAACCTATTGCTAAATTTGAAAATGTGAATAAAATTTGTGGCGAAGCTTTAGAAAAAATAAATTATGTTATATTATCTTAGATTTAATCACCTAATTAAGTGTAGATTTTCTTTGTTTAATAATCAGTATTTTAATATAGAAATTTGAGTTTTTTAAAAGTTTGTTGGGATAAATATGAATTTAGATTTAATTATGTTTAAATAATATAATTTTTTTCTTTTGTAATTGGATAGGAATAGGATGCCGATGGCCATAAAGGTTGATTGGCATAGGTTTTATGTAGCAAAGAATGAAACTAAATACTCCCTCTGTCTCATAATATAAATCATTGTAGGTTTTTTTTTGGATCTCGTTTTTACCAAATAAATCTCCAATTAATATATATGCCAGATAAATCAAGTGGTTTGGATATATATATATATTCGACAATTATTTTTTTAGAAAAATGAATCAATTGCTATCATTGAAAGTGAATACAATTTGTGGCCAAGTTTTAGAAAAAAAGAATAAGATTTTGTTATATTCACTTAAGATGAATTAACGAATATTAAATTTCGACTACACATATTTATATTTTTGTCGGAATTATATCAACTTTAAATCTGAAAAGGAAAAGACTGCTTGCATTATTATTGCATCTTCTTACTCTGATACAGAACTGCATTGATCATGTCAACTAAAAGAGCAGGGATTGCCGGCCGCACCCTGTATTTCCACATATAGAACAAGTATATATCATAGTCGGACCCAGTACATGAAATTCTTGTGAATCAAATCCGGAAGCAATTAGTCATCAAAAGCTCAACATATATAAAATACAATTTCGCCAAAGTGCATATAACCAACCTTGGTGCTCTTTGCCTCAAAAACATTTTTATTCATAAAAGGTGACATAAAAATACACTTTAGCATTTTATTCTACTACATTATTCCGATTTTTCCATGATAAGTTTCTTACATTATAACAAGTTCACTTATTGTTATCAGCCTGTTCAAGTAATGCAATGAGGTCGACATCTTTCATGGGTTTGGGATAATCACCGCTGTACTTTAAAAAATCATTCTCTCCCCAACTCGTAGGATTTGCAGTGACAACCATCTTAATTAAGACCAATTGGTCCATTTTTCATTGACAATATTTCCCATGTATACCTGTTATGAAAAGTTTAAAACATACAAAAATTTTATTATGATAATTAGGAAATAGACGAAACAATATTTTTTTTGATCAAGTAATATATACTGGACCAAAACTCTGCTTTTACCGATAATATGAGGGGTTTCTAGCGTGACTATATAGTTTGGGGAGGTTATCAGAAATTTAACCTTAGAACTGGTTCAAAAAAACCTTGAATGTTCATATATATATGATACCTGATAACCATCCATTATGGGCATTTCCAACTCCATCAAAACTAGGTCGAAGTTTGAACCATTAGCAAAAAATTCCACTGCTTCTTTCCCATTCTCTACCTCTTGGGTTTCTACTCCAAGTGCTCTAAGCTTAGCAGTTACAGAATCGTGATATTCTTCGTCAATATCCACAACAAGCACCTTTAGCTTGTTCTTGAATGACATTATTGTTGATGAGTACCTGCAAAATAAACATAAAACCACTCTAATTATAAACAATTAATTACCAACTTGAGTAAGTGTTATAAATATATATACGAAGAAAAGGTAATATTTATTCTTCATAAATTTTGCCTTAAGGAGCGCCTAGACGAAGAAACTCAACCCTTGTGATGAATTTACCTGGGCAAATCTATTGGGCATTTATAGGGGGACTTTACATTCAGATACTGTACTATATATGTTGTTTTAATTACTGTTTGATGTAATGGGGTATGCTTAAGATTGACTGTATATCTCTTACAATTAGCTTTTCTATCTGAATTGTTTGATATAGTGAAATTTTTTATGAAGCCAAAAATGCTTAAGATTGTAAATATGACCATCAGTTTTAATATTTATTTTGGTGATTGACGAGTGAATATATTGTTAAAAGTAATTAAAATTGGAGAAAAGATGCATTACCTACGACAAAATATAACCAGATATAATTTTACAACCTCATGATAAGCATGAAGCACTACCGTAAAGAATATACTTGCATCTGTTTCTTTGGTTTGATGAGGCTCAGCAATAGATTCTGGTGTAAGGAGAGAGGATATATTATCTAACAGTGCAATAAACGCTGATAATATATTTTCCGTGAATCTCAGACTGCAGTTTTTAGGTACAACACAAATTGCAGTTTTTCATAGTTTTGTCAGGATATTCTTCCTGTATCTCACTAATCTTCTTCTATGTCTTTCTCTCCTTATTAGCCATATTTAATATTGCTGAGTCTCATCAACCCAGATATGCAATTATTTGGTGGCCTATATTTAGGAGTTAGGCTGGACTACATCTCCAAGGCTGCATCCAGAGGAGTATATATCATCGTGAAGTGCATGCCTCACACTACTTTGTATTATTGGTGGTCTGGCTTTTGTACCTAATAATTTAAGGTAACAGTATTCATATTGATGCCTGTGATGTTGCATGTACTTTCTTTTTATTGATTCTTGTAGTTGATTTAAACTTTTGCTTTTTATGATTTATTGTTGGTTAGCTAGTGCTAATTAATATCTGTCAAACATACTCAAAAAACAACATATATCCCTCAAAATTTAGCTAGCATTATTTCTTCTTATATTTATCTTGGATGAAGAACATCATCAGTTCATAAAAGAGCTTTTATTTGTGTATCTCAGTACTGTTATATCAGAAAAATATAGTAAGTAGAGTTGAGCTGGCCTGTGATTAGTATCTGTTAATATCTCTACCCAGGGAGGTTAAATTCACTACTTCCGGGTGGGCTCAAATTGGTTTGGACAAAGCAAACTTTGTGACATTTTTCAACAAATGGTTTTAGTTTATTGTTCTTAGCAGCTGCTAAGCTTTATGTTTTATTTATATGGATATGACTGTTTGATACTAAAAGGAAACTATGCGTTAGGTTATATATCACTCTATGTGGCAAAGACACTTTTATAGATATGTAGTGGCTGGGCATGAAATTTCTTGGTATGCATAAACTTATTTAGTATTTACTACTTGGTCTATTATAGAATTTGTGGTCTATCTCTCGTGCCTGCCTCAATGTGCCCATACTTGTTTACTTTCAATAATTTCCTTGTTGTTTGGTTAGATATGTTATTAGTATAAATACAAAATCCTCAACCCTCACCGCACGCAACTTCAGATATTTCACAAAATATAACAGTGACGACAGGGGATCCTTTTTCTCTGATCGATCTTTAGGATTGTGCACATGGGTTCTTTTTCTTCATGTAATTCGATCTTGAGGATATATCTGCTCCGTCAAATTAATAACTGTCATGTCCTGAAATTTCTCAGCCCACGCGCGTCTCTTTAATTATACACCTGCAGTCATATTTAATTTGTTTTATGAAATGATTACTATTATTTTATTACTTCTTAATTACTTTTGGCTTTATTTAATTGGTCTCCATTGCACATAGATTCACCCTCATATTATCCCCAATTAGAGTTATATCTTACTTATTAGACCATCTCCAACGGCACTCTTCAAATCCCCCAATTTCGCCAGAATAGCGAAATTCTCCCAAAAATCGACTCCATCGGCCTCGCCATTTCGATCGCCATCCTGGCGAAATCGAATCCACTCGCGATCCGCTCGCCAAATCTGGCGATTTGATTTTCGCTCGCCAAAGGTCGTTCTCTCTTCATGCCGGAGATGGAGGTTTTCAACGGTAAGTTTTCTTCCTGCTATTTAAATCGACAGTGTTCTTGGGATTGTTGGTTCTTCAATTTCTTCGATTTCTTCATTTTTTCTTCAATTTCTTCGATTTCTTCGATTTCTTCAATTTCTTCAATTTGTCTTCAATTCTTCGATATCGACAGTGTTCTTGGGATTGCTGGTGCTTCGATTTCTTGTTCGTTGACTTCTTCATCTTCTTCCTCAGGTAAAAATTGTTCTTCATTTTAATTTGGTTTTTTTTTTGACTTTGTACACACTAACTTTAGTCTTGTATATGATATTGGTGAGTTAGTCCTAGCACCTGAAGTTGTAGTAGCTATGAAAGAGATTAGGATCATAATTATGCAGTACAAATCATCTTAGTTTGATGTGCTTCAACTTATTGATGCATATTATTCATATGCAATTTCCTTCATATTATTGAATTGTAGTTTATCCAGGCTTTGTTCCAGAACTCCTTTATCAAACCTTTTTCAAGTAGGTCACTTGCAAAATACCTTAGGATAATGCCAAGAAATAATGTGTTCTTTCGAAATGCAGTAACTGACAGCTAGATATTGTACTCTTCACATTGAAAGATGACTGGGTTATTTATCACTTATTGCCTGAATGTTGTATTGGTCATGGGAGCAGCGTACTGAAATTTGTGACTAAAAGATGACACCGTATTTCTCAACATGCTAAGATTGCTGCAGTGTAAACATCCTTAATTCTGCTTTTGAAATTGTGATATACCTCTCCGACTATACAAGAACTCCAAAATTATGGTGATGAACTGATGATTTGGGGATTCATAGTTGACCATGTCGTAATGACCCTACAAGTTGACACTTCTCTTTAAGCGATACCTTGAATGTAAAGAGCAATACTTTTTGCAAATATCATGTTTGATACGCACCTGGTGGGAATTGAACCTGGGTTGCTTGGGTAACATGTGAAATATCCTTACCACCACACAAAACTCCAAAGCTGTGGTGAGGGTTGAGGGGTTTATTTCTGAACATTTTAATGGAAATTAATAGAAGGGTCTTACTGTCTTCAAACTTATCCAGGTATTGGGATACTAGGCAACAACAACCAGTACATACCCAGCAGCTTCCCGAGTGTTGCTATTCTCTATCTGTGAGATATCCTCTGATGGTTGTAGGCACTGCTGACAGAAATATGGTAGTTTACAATCTGCAAAACCCCCAGGTAATTTGTCCATTATGTCAAAGATCAGTTTATTTCTCTATGGATTTCCTGGTGCTAAATTAAATACAATCTATATTTAATTTATTCTATTAAAGTTAATGTCAAACTTGAATGATGTGAAGCATCAAACATGGGCACTTTTGAATGGAAGCCTTCATGTGTCTGACACATGTCGGGCACACATATCCGACACAGCACATACTATTTGATGCAGTTATCCAAAAGTTCCCCCGTATCAGTGTGCCATGTCAACATGTCCAGGTTCATGCTTAGCTCCAATGTCATCAGGGCTATAATAGTAATCCTTTATGTAAAGTGTCATAATAGAAAGATGGATGGAATTGTGTACAAAGTCTATGATGTTTAATGAAGCTTTGGTACTTCTATATGTATATAGTACAGTAGTAAATTTTATATGTATACTTGAGAAAGAGTACAGTAGTAAATTATGTATCTGATACATAGGGATCTTTTTATATGTATACTTGAGAAAGAGTAAAGTAAATTCTCTTTTTGTAATAGTAAATTCTATATGTATATAGTACAGTAGTAAATTATGTATCAGTATGTATCTAAATTATGTATCAGTATGTATCTGATACACATAAAACCTTGTAGCAGCATGATAAAAACAAAAAGGTTAAATAAGGACAAAGACTATTGATAAAAATATCTTACTGTTAAGCTGAAAGCAAAAACGATACTTTCAAATACATGTGGGATGTGGCCATACAGAAACAAAAACATTAAGGATACACTAGTAGAGACCAATATAAAATTAAGCTTGCTTTCAGACCCCGTAACATTTTAATTTAGTTTCAGATTCATGACCTGCCATCATCTTAGTCTATCACATCTTGAAACATGAGATGAATTAGGTGCTTAAACTTGAATCAGTTTGTATTGAGAATCATGCCTACACTTCAATGATATTTGAAGTAAATGATAATGCTTAAACTGTATATTGAGAATCATGCCTACCTGAGATGTTTACTCTGTATAGAGATGCATAAACTGTTTACCTGAGTAGTATCAGTGAAGTGTTTATACACTGTATTGAGAATCATGCAATAAACTGATATTCAGAATCATTCCTATCTGATATTGAGAACATTCAAGAGCATTATGGCCTACCTGAGATGCATAAACTGATATTGAGAATCATGCCTACCTGATATTGAGAGCATTATGACCTACCTGAGATGCATAAACTGTTTACACACTGTATTGGGAATCATGCCTACCTGATATTGAGTATTTTGCTAAATCATGTAATTGTTTAGTGCTATTTTGAAACTAATATTTCATTTGATTCCTAAATTCTTGAGGAATAGAAAAGTATTTATGGCTAGCCAAAATAGATAGCATGGTTGGAGTGTGAGCTTTTTTCGCTAGCCAAATTATCCATTTGTTATCTATTTTGGCTATTCCAGCTAGCCAAAATAGCTAGCGTGGTTGGAGATGCTCTTACATATGCAGTACTCATTTCCTATCTTTTAGGTTGTTGCCGCTCATACACCTCAATATACTCATTTGAAGGCCAAGTCTTTTTCTATTTAAGAAAAACATGTGTAGGTGTCTCTTTTCTTCTCTGTAGAGGTTAATTTCCATGAATACTCTTAGTACATAAATATTTTCAATACCAAATTACTCCTTTTGCAGTTATTTAATTTCTTACTATTTTCTGAATCTACTGTCTTTTCTATAACATCCGTGTACTGCTCACAATAGTTTGTAAGCTTTTTTTTTTTTTTTTTTGACTGCCATAGTTTTATCAATAGGTACCAAGTATTTTTCCTCTAGTTGTTTGACATATTCGTAGTCTCTATTATTTTGTTAAATAACTTAATTCTAAGTCCTTAATTATCTCCCAATCACTTTCAAATATAAATAGGGACACCATCAAGCCAGCAACTCTTTTACTTACCTTTCTAATTTATCCTAAACTTATCTAAGCCTGTTTTTTCAACTGTACATATATAGGTCCGATTATTAGTTCACCATTTAGTTATACATACCTTGAAGTTTTCAATTTTACTTTCGTTAAACAAACTCCGAAAGCAACCCCGGCCTCTCTTTAATTTCATTTTCTCTTGCAAGGGCCCCGTAAAAATTTCCTATACCTGCACTCTTTGTTTCTTTCATACATATATCTTTCACAAGTAATGGACATCTCCAATGCTATATCCTTATCGATCAAAGTCTTTTACTTGTCTAAGATTTTATCTGACAACTTCCTCAGCCTTCTTTATTCTATCTTCCGTCTTCATTTCTGTACTTTTGCCAATATTTAGTGGGTTCCCACTTTGCTTTCCAGTGGAGTTGTTAAAGAGCATATAGTACGTCAAAGGTAATTTTGTCTCTATAAATTGAACTCCTTTTTGTTGTAGACTTCTACATCTAGTTTACTAATAATTCAAAGTCAGGGATCATGATTTATAGAAGGGGCCGGGCTTTCAGGAGATTATCTGTGAGGTGGTGTCATGTGGAGACTTTTGCAGAGAGATTATCTGAATAGGTGTAGACCTTTCTTTTACCTTTTAAAGGTGCATGCCCATTAATCTATTTATTTCTTAGAGATAAAAGAATCTTTGAGTAAGATCAGGTAGTATCGGTGACTCAGTTTCCTTTCATTCAGGAAAAGTAGGGAAAGGAAAATAAAACAAACTGGAACGATTGTAAACACGACCATTGGGGTTTATGCATAGACTTTTTACAGCACTGAATTTCTTCTTATGTACACAATCAGTTTGAACTCTGAACTATAACTGTTAAAAAAAGTATCTATGTTATGTTGCCGATGATGATATAGATTTCCCTTTTCCCCATTGTCTTTGGAGTAATTCCTCTTTGATGTATGATTAGGTTATGGACTTCCACTTGTGACTTGTGACTAGAGCATCCACAGTCGTGCATGCTATAATATAGCAATATGCATAAATAGAAATAGTATTTCCTTGTTTCGCTGGAGTTGTGAACTGCTAAAAATAGCAAAATAGAGAATGGACGAAACATGATGTTTCGTCTGATAAAAAAATTGAATTTTTTATAATATTTTTTTGTCGTTATAGGACTTTTTAATTAATTTTTTGTATAGATGTTTCGTCGGAGAGAAGAAAAAAATTTGGCCTGGAACGAAAACATCATTTTTCGTCCTAACTTTTTTGCAAAAATGCGTAAGTCTAGGACGGCACATTTTGCCAAGAAAAAAAAAAAAAAAAAAAAAATAGTGCCCTGTCACTTTCAATACTCTACTAATTATGATTAAATCCCTAAGTATAATTAACTAACTACCTAATTAATTAGTAAATGAGCTAATTAGATAACTAAGTATAATTAACCAACTAATTAATTGATTTATTATAATTAACTAACTAATTAATTGATTTATTAAATGTCCTAAATTCATGGACGAAGCATCATGTTTCGTCCAAGCCCATATGTATTTTTTACTGCAATTTTTAAATTCCATAAATCGATTATTTTCATCGGACGAAACATCATGCTTCGTCCGATTATTTAAAAATATTATAAAATATTACGGACGAAACATCATGTTTCGTCATTTATATTATGCACATTGCTATATCCATTCTCATGTATAGCAATCTACTGTAGCGAAATATACATATTATACATATTTAGCTAATGACTGCAGCACATTTTTTGCTAAAATATGCATAATATGCATATTTAGCTAAGGACTGTGTGGATGCTCTAAGGCAATTTTAGGGACCCAGAAACTTGAGGTCTATTCTATGTTATGTCAATTTTGAGCAATTTATTTATTTTAATTATGCAGAGCTTTTAGTTGTCATACATTGTTTATTTGGTTGGTATATATCTTTGAGAATATTTTTTTGAAATTGCTGTTCTGATTGCTCAATAATATAATGAATGACAGATTTATTTAGTGGGTGGAAGGTCTCTTTCGTTCCAAACAGGCAGATTTTTCTCAATTTGTAATGCTCGGTTTGGCTCTTTGTTCAAAAGGCAGGACATATTAGTCCCATTTGCTGAAGTGGGGTAGGGTGCCGATCGAGCTCTTTATGTAGATATAAAAGCTGGTCAGCCTTGATGATTACTTGGTATATTGAATGTTTTTGGTATTAGCTTCTTTAAGTGTTTAATGATTAATCAACTTTTTTAAAAACAGAAGTTGAAATACATGTATAATTTTAAACGCAAATATGCAATAGAGTTTGTGCTGAATTTACAGTATTTACATAGTTAATGTGTTCATGGTTATTTTTTAGTTTCATATATATAATATATTATAATAAATAAATGTTACGAAATAATGTGAATTCTTAAAAAATATTCTTAGAAGTTTCAAAGATTATTATCCTATAAAATTAGTTACATATACATAAAATGTTTTCATGTGTGTGCTCTCTGGATCATGCTTCCTCTTTCCACGCTCTCACTCGTGTGGTTGCATTCATCATCGATGATGCTGAAGTTATTAATATGATATATTTTCTGCAGTTTTAAATGTTATTTTTTTCCCGGTCAACTCAAGAATTGAGCAGCCTCAAGTTCTTAATTTAAGCAAGTATCTGCGCTGATAGCTAAACTTAAAAACTGAGACAACTGGTGAACATCACCTGGATATATCTCGGTCAATATTTCAATTCAAACATGTCACTTATGCATCGCTCTCATTTATTTTACTTATCCAAGTTTCACTCTTGATGAGAGCATATGTAAGCTGCCCACATTGCTGTGATGCACCTATATTTGGTTCTCACCAATCCCAAACATTCAACTATATGGAATCTCTTAGGTGTATGTTAGAGGGAAAGCTTAGTTTGTTCTTCAAGTTCATGGTGTTACGACTACCACATTGCAACTTGGTGACTTTTGAAGAGGAAACGCAGCTGCGTAACTGACCAGGCAGCAAGCTCAATCTCAACAGGGATATAAGAGTTTCAGAACAGACTGGAAAAGGAGTACAGGATACTCAAAATGGGCCGGTATGCTTGAATACTCAAAAAAGTGAGGAGAAAATGAGCGTTGCCGACTGCTTATGTTCAGGATGGTTGAATCAGGAATATTACTGCATGAACTTCAGTGATTGCTTGTTCAATGGCAGATCATGAGTATTCCGTTGCAGGGGATGAGCAGACGATGCTTGCTGCATTTGAATCCCTTAGCTCTCCAAGGCATGCAAGGCTTTACCAAATTAACTAAGCTCAATTTGTTCCTCTCAAATTTATTACTATTGGGTTGTACTTGCTTTGAGGTTGTTGAGCGTATTTCCCTACTTCCCGCTGTACTCCCAATTTCATGCTTACTGTACTTGTGCCTTTCCCTAGACTCATAAGACTACAGTTATTACCAAAATTGTAGTTCCTTGCATTGCATGCTATTTTGGATTCAATTGTAATAATCAAATTGAGAATTAAAATAAAATTAAAATTTATATGTGTTGTGGTTGTTTTTTGGGTGTGGGGGTAACAAATAATGTGACTTCTTATATTCAGGGAAACAACAGGACTACCGGCGTCGAAATTTGGATCCAAAGGGATGTAGAGTAGGTTGGTTGGAGAAAAGCTGGCCCGCCAACCTGCAAAAAGAAGTCTGAAGCACCGAGAGTATTTTCGGAGACAGACCCTCCAATGCTTAAGTCAGAAGACATCTGTTTAGTGGAAAAGGTCATGTAGTCAAAAGTGTGATTACCCTGTAATAGTACAGTGGATGTTGTATTTATAGGTCTGGGGGAGAAGTCCGTTATAGAGAGGTCCCCGGGCAGTACTGAAATCTCCTTGATCCTGGATCTGGAATTGATCAGATCCTT
This sequence comes from Hemerocallis citrina, assembly GCA_017893485.1. Lineage (NCBI taxonomy): Eukaryota > Viridiplantae > Streptophyta > Magnoliopsida > Asparagales > Asphodelaceae > Hemerocallis > Hemerocallis citrina. The sequence goes on along the minus strand of CM030364.1, from coordinate 18,085,747 downwards.
GATTGTAGGGGACACGGTTATGGCGTAATTGACGGAGCGCCTGACGCGCACTTCGGGTGGCCCATCTGAGTGTGTGAGAGGGCCTGTGGAAGGCTCGTGGAGTTATTTGGTTTGGACCAATAGGGAAGTTTGGTATGAAGCTCAGTCTGTTGTTTTGCGATTCGTGCTCGAATCGTTCGGCGGAGATCAACCACGATTTTTACCTATATCGGGAGTCCCCCCCACTCTCGGGAGTGAGCAGTTGGTCATTTCCGAGGAGTAGATAACCCGTGGGAAAAACGTTGGCGTAACGGCCGCATTAGATTGCCAAAATTTAGAATCATCATGTCCTTTCGATGTATGAATCTGAGGTGAACTTTATGGACGACAAGAACTGCGAAAAGCTTGGAATCGGGGCACCGTTCTCAACGTATGGTGCCGAGGCTTGAACCAAGGTGTGAATTGCTTCCAACCGAAGTCTTGTGCTGGTCAGATGGGACGGAGGCGTTAAATCTTCTGCCCACGTGGCTTCTTACCACATCAGATTTTGTGGATCCTGAGGAGTCAACACATGATAGTGATCATTCGAAGGGCTGTTGCTCACAAAATTCGAGGGGACGGCACGTTCCAACAGTTCTGGAAGCAACCATCCTCTATAAATTCGCTCCCTCCCACCACTGTGAGTGGTTACTTTCTCCACATATAGGATTCCTCTGTTCATGATTGTAATTCCGGATATGTTGGCCATAGAAATTGGTAGTTCATCATCTTCTGGTGACGACAGTGGGTCAGAGGCTAGCTCTTCACGAGGTGGATCGTTCTCGAGTTCATCAAGTCGGGCCTCTTCGCAGAGAAGCGAGCCTTTGAATTTGGGGTTCACACGTGAGATCCCTCTAGAGCTGGACGTGGATATCGAAGGAATCTCCGGTTCTGAGTGAGAGGATCATGGCGGAGTTGAGAAGGAGATTAGGGCCGATGAGATCGAGGCTAGTCTGGGCAAGGAGAGACCTGTTGGCGATCTCAAAGAGGCGGAGCCAGAAGTCGAGATCCTGTCTAGGGCCGATGAGACCGAGGCTAATCTGGGCAGGGAGAGGCATGTGGGCAATCTCGAAGAAGCGGCGCCAGAAGTCGAGTTCCTGTCGGTGGTGGCTTCCTTTAGACCAGGATCGTCTAGGTCTGAGGGGATTCACCCCACCCCCCACCCCCCCACCTAGGGCTGTAAATCGAACCGGACGGGATCAGACAATTATATGTTCAAGCTCGGACCAAAATTTTGCTCGGACGAGCTTATGTCCGGCTCAAGCTCAGTGAAACATCGGACCAAATTATTTGTTCAAGTTCAGTTCGTATAACAGTTCAGACGGTCCACGGTTGGGCCATTTCTTGAGCCGGACTCGGACGGACGACGGACCATCTTGTTCATTTTACACCCCTACCCCCACCAGGCGCTCGTGCAGACGGAGTCTATCCGAAGATATCCTGAAGATCTGAAGGGTGAGCGATGTGAGCCTGGATTTGGTGTTCTACCTTCGTCGAATAGGTCGATAGCAAATGTGGATAAGTCGAAGAGCGTCTTGACTGCTAATGAACTTGGGTCGCTTCGGGGGGTTTATCATATTCCTCCCCAATTCGAGTTGATGCTTCCGCATTTCGACCTTCGTCAAAATGCCAACCTTTCAAGGCCGTTGTGTATAATGAATGTCGACATGTTTCACTCGGGCCTGTGTCTTCCTCTCCATCCTTTTTAAAGGAGGTGTCGAACTGGGCGAGCCTGAGCCCCATGCACTGTGCGCTGAACTCAGGGAAACAGTTGACGATCTTCATTGTGGTCTGTCGCGAAAGAGGGGTTCCTCTCCGCCTCAAATATTTCCAGGCGTGTTTTGGCTTTAGGGCGCTGCCAAGTCACCCCCATCGCTGGTATATCTTGCTATGTCAGGGGTACCAAGTGGTGCACAGTACTCCTGATTCTATCAAGAGGTGGAAGAAGAAGTAATTTATCATCCGGGGTACTGAGGTGGGACATTCCCAACAAATGGTCGTGCAAGGGCCAGCCAAAGAAGCATTCCCCGACGTCCCAAGATCTGAGCTCAAAGGAGAGTGTCGAGTTTCAAAGACTTTTCGAGAAGGGCTCTAGTGTCGACTAGCCACAAATGTCGGAAGAGAGATTGGTCGACGCTGGTCTAAGTTTCGTTGGCTTGCGTAAGTTCCTTTGCTTTCGGCTTAGTGTATTGGTATATTACCTTATCGCAAAAGATTGTTGAGGGCCGGTGACGTGGCTGTGGGGGTCCTCAGACCAGATCGGTCGGCGAGGGAGCTCGACTCCATCATGGAGTCGGGGATGGCTCGGAAAGTAGTGGAGGATCTTGCTCGTCCGAAGGACCGGGAGGCTCTCTCTCAAGTGACCACAAACTCGTGTTTCCTTCGTTTCCTCAAGGTGTCGTGCATGTAAGCGTTCAAGTGTTTTGCATTACAAGTGTGACCCTTGCTAACTTTTCGGGTTTTCCCTATAGGCTGCCATCTACGATGTCAAGATGAAGATGCAGTATGATCGCTCGCTCGACCTCGCGAAGCAGAAGGCGGAATGTTATAAGAGGAGATTCTAGGAGGGGGGCTATATATATGGCTATAGACTCTAGGGTTTGTGTGGATCTAATCCGTTAATTTGTGTAATCAAGAGGCGAGCCGTTATCATTGTTCAACTTCAAGAGGGGATTGTGCCGAGTGTTTCAAAGGTGAGAGAGACAGATTGAGAGTTGTAATCTTTTTTGTAATCTTTGTATTTCTTGGGGAATAAGAAGTATTGGTTATCTCTGCATATTGATTGTGTTCTTGTGAGATCTTGCATATATTGTGGTGGCTTGTTCTTGGTTCATCTAAGTATTGGGAGTTTCTATTGCTTGTGGTGTGTTTCCGCTATTAGCACTACGAGTTGTGGGGTAGATTCTTCAACACTTATGTGTATTAGATGCTCATTATTGATATTTTTTAATTCCTACTTCTTTTTAACCAACCAATGTAGAGAAAGGAAACAACGAGTTATTCTGGCAAAGAAAAGGAAAAGGAAAATGAAATGTGTAGTCCGGTATATCCTCACACTGCTTATTTATCTTGCTTATTTATATCTATTTTTTTCTTTTTATATATCCTCACACTGCTTCTATTATTTCTTATCGATGTAATTAAAATTAATACATTCCGAAATAAGTAAGCGTCCGAAAATGTCATTTATAACAATTCATTTTTACATCTTTAGGCTCATAATGTTCATGTTATATCGAAAGCTACGTTGGCCCAACTTAGACGACGAGAATGAGAGAAACTTGAAATGTGCTCCACTCGAGTATTTGATGCAACTGACGAATGTTTAGCTCGAACAAGTCTTCCTTCATTAGAAATTCATTATAATCTACCGCAGATAACTACACAAAATAATACGTACGATGGAGAAACATCTCCATTTTGAAAGGTATTGGTATGAAAATAAATTTTCCTAAAAACTCTTACTGTTTGTTTTTTTAATCATCATTGGTTTTGATTGATTCTTGAAAAACTCTTCATGTTTGTTTAGGCTCATTGTTTTGTGAAAAAACTATCCATTTGTAACAACCCTGGAATCTTTTTTTGGTAGTTTTACTTTTTTTGGTAGTTAACTTCATTTATGTAGAACTAGTAGTTTACACGTGCGATGCACGTTTTAATAAATATAGTTTTTTTAAAAGTAAAAATTCAGGCGTAGTCTGAATTTGACCTAAAACCTCATTTACAATAGTTATGCACGTGCGTTGCACGGGTTGGTAGATGGACAAATTACACTAAGGCCTTCTCCCATTATAGTAGTAGAGATGAGGGTAGTTGAGAAAATCTGTGTAATATTTTAGTATTTTTGGAGATTTTGTAGGTACTGTATGTGATGATGATATATAGTGATGAGATATAGTATGTTAAAATCCGTACCCGCAAAGTTGTAGAGTATTGAGTTCTGCGTGTGGTTTTTCAAAGGTTTTAATAAAAGTTCATTACGTTTTTAAACAAATTCTTGGTTTTTATTTTGTATCTTGCATCATGTGAAGATATTTTTCCCGAGAGCCTTATATATATGATTCTTGTGTGACCTGGGAAGGATTGATATTAACTATCTGTGATGTGATTTTTTTAATTGTTAGCAGAATTCCGTAAGGAATTGTTGTAAAATGGTTACTATTTAAAGAGAGATTCTGCCGAAATTTTTACTAAAATTCTTATTAGTATTCTAGAATAGAAATGAGGATTTAATTGAGTAGGTGTAGAAAAAAAATCATACATGGTAATAGTAATCTAATAGTAAGCTTTATTATGCAGATATGTTGGGGTGATGAAGAGCATTTTGGATTCAAACCGTCCAGTTTGAAGGCGGTCTCTTTTGTACGTCAGTCATTTTGAAAGGTATTGATTGGAAAAAAACATTTTCCTACAAACTATTAGTGTTGGTTTTTAAATTCTCATTGGTTTTGACTTGATTGATTCCTTTCTCATTAAAATGATTTTTCATTCTTGATCGTGATTTTTCAGGTCTCTTCATTATGCCGGGTTTAGTCGTCTAACCATCTGCAATCTTCATGTATGTAGAATAAGGGTAGTTGAGAAAATATATGTAATATTTAGTATTTTGGGAGATTTTATAAGCACCGTATGGGAGGATGATATATAGTGATGTGATATAGTATGTTAAAACTCGTACCTGCAAAGTTGTGGAGTATTGGGTTCTGTGTGTGGTTTTTCAAAAGTTTTTCTAAAAATCCATTACGTTTTCAAACAAAATCTTAGTTTTTATTTTGGATCTTGCATCATATGAAGATATTTGCTCCCAGAGCCCTATATATATGATGTTTGTGTGATGTCTGTGTGTTGTTGCTTGGATTGGCCTGGGAGAATTGATATTAACTGTCTGTGATGTAATATTTTTAATTGTTAGCATAATTCCGTAAGGAATTGCTGTAAAGGGCTAATATTTTAAGGGGGATTCTGCCGAAATTTTTACTAAAATTCCTATTAGTATTCTAGAATAGAAATGAGAATTTAATTGAGTAGGTGTAGAAAAAAATAAAAAATAAAATCATACATCGTAATAGTAAGCTAATAGTAAGCTTTATTATGCAGATATGTTGGGTGATCAAGAGCATTTTGGGTTCAAACCGTCGAGTTAGAAGGCAATCTCTTTTGTATATCAGTCATTTTGGAAAGTATTCGTTTGAAAATAAATTTTCCTACAAAGTATTAGTGTTGGTTTTTTAAATTCTCATTGGTTTTGACTTGATTGATTCCTTTTTCATTAAATTGATTTTTCATTCTTGATCGTGATTTTTTCAGGTATCTTCATTATGACGGGTTTAGTCGTCTATTCATCTGCAATCTTCATGTTCTCAGAATGTTTGTTATGCCTGATAGTTGGGCTTATGTATTTTGTATAGTCCCTCTGTAATTATTTTGGGGAGTTGGGGCTAATGTTGTCTTGTTATTAGTTCTACCAGCATGTAGCTCTTTTTTTATTATCTATAACTATATTCAAGAATGTAAAATATCTTATACACTGAAATATATCAAAAATTGGGGCCAATAAGCTGATTTCAGATCAAATTTGCAGTAGGCTCTCCAGTATATGGATATAGATATATTAATATGGAGATGTAATTGTGCTTGATCACATTTAACAACAGATCTTTACATGTACATCACAACAAATTTTTTCTTTCTATTTTTTTTACCTCTTTTAAAATCATACATGGTTACCTACATAAAAATATGACATTGGAAAATTAACTAATGCAGTTTGAGGCGATAACTGCATTAGCAAATGAATTGCTACTTATAGCAGGCTCCAAATCAAATATGAAATCTCTTATGTTGAAGTCACACATTACAAGTAATTTTGATCCACTATTATTGTAAATTCACATTACTCTTTTTCAATCCCGAGCCTACAATCTATAAACCGAAAAACAACTTAAACATACTTCAGAGTAAGTACATCAATGTCTACTACCAAATACACATCTATATAAATCATCATTCACAAACCCATGCATATATTTTTATTGTTTACAGAACCTTTCATATACTGCATTGTTCACAAAAACGTGCCGTAAGCACGTGTCCACGGGGAAAGCTAGTACATAGATATGTTTCATGCCAAACAGAAAAGGCAGTAAAATTAAAATAGTTTCTCACGAGCACCAACGTTCTCGGAATTATATTGACAGAAAATAATTATAATTACTACTAAAGCAAAGAAAATAGGAGGAAAAAATTGATACTTTATTAGACAAATTATCAGCATCAACAAAATACAATTTTCACTTATTTGGAAGCACAAAACAGTTTGAACAAAAAAGAGATGAAGAAAGAAGTTCATGCTCTTTCCTGTAAAAAAATCCGGAATTGGATTGAGATCCTGATGGTTACTAATAAAATACCATCAGACCCCTAATTTACAAGAAAAACAGCTCTCTATCCATCAATTTTTCAGCTGAAATCCTGTAGAAAAGGCTGGAAGGTGCAGTTGTATTCAGTATGCAGATGTACAGAGAAGAAAATGGTTGTGTGCTTACTAAACTCTATTCATCAAATCCACACACAAAATATCTGTATTAACGTATACATTTTGAAACATCGAGGGTTCATGTTCAGTCTGAAGAACAGCCAAGTCCTCATATCTTTGCCTCGAACCATTATCAAAATCAATCCCCACTTCCTTCTATGTTATCGTTCATATTTTGAGTAGAAATTGAATGGCGTTGGAATCTAACTGGAGCACAATGGTGCTTTTGAATCACTCTACCGTACTGCTGTAAGCTCCTTTTCAACTTGACGACAGATCTCCTTGAGGCGATCACATGAAGTGGACATGACATTCTTTGTAATCCTCTTTTGATGCTTCGTGCTTTTCAACCAAGAAATCCCCAGAGACACCTGGACAATGGTTGCTTTAGACTTTGGGGATAGATCCTCTATATTGAATCTGATATGAATCTGAAGAGAAGAATGTGATCAAATGATTATTGATAATAGCGGGAAATGAAATCTTAAATCAAATTATACGGGATGGTGTAATTTCATACATCAAAATAATCACCAAGTGGATACCCTTCGAGAGTCATGACTTCTTCGATAACCCATCCTTTTTTATCAACCAATGGAGATTTTTGCTGAGTACTCGTGACTGAACCTCCATAACGAGATAAATTCTTGTCAAACTTATAATGGACTTGACGCTGGTACATATCAGTCTTAATTGATATCCAAGGGGTAACATCATAGTTGACACATCCGACTTTCTCCATTATTCTTTGTTCGATTGGACCCCCTTCAAATAATGCCATCACTGAGTTTATCTGCATCAAAGCATTCATAAAACATTATTATGAAAATGTGTGGGGATATAAATGTAATATACAGAATCGGATTGAAGGAAATAAATGACTCACGGCAATTGGAACATTCGAAGAGAAAACCTCTGACATTTTGGCATCTTCTATACCTAAGAAAGACCCACTTTCTTCAGTAGAGAGAGTTCTTTCTTCAGATTCTTCGACTATCTTCACCTTTTGCTCGGGACTCAAGGATCTTGCCTTCCATAGTGCCATGATTGTCCTGTTAACATGAAGTCATCCATTAAATCCTTACTATACTAAGAATAGCAGAAATCATTGAACGAAACAAGGAGGAACCAAAACATAAGGCATGCAGAAATGACAAGTTACATTTAATAAACCATGTGAGGTATCTGGCTGATGGAGTTTAGTCTCAAGTGGAGAATAATTTTGAAGGACTAATATATAATGAGGTAAGAGCATCCGCAATGGTTTCTTATATTTTTTGGCAAAATGGCAAAATGAGAATTGACAAAAGAGAAATCGCTACACTGGTTCGTTTCTCATATTTTGAGAAAGAATTATTTTTTTTATCGGACGGAACATGTTGTTCCGTCGTCCGAGAGGTATTTTTGTAATTTTTAGAAAAATTAAAATAGTGTTAGTTAATTAATTAGTCATTAGTTAATTAATTAGTGATTAAATTAGCACTAAGCCTTAAATTAACACTAAAATAACGTTTGAAAGTGACATTTGCCTCAAACGGGACATGTTGTCCCGTTTGAAATTTTTTTTAGATCCGGCGGGACAACATATCCACCCGTCTGATGATTTTTTTTATTTTTATTTTTTTGGGGATGGAACATATTGTTCCATCCGATACTTTAAAAAATAAAAAATTCACGGACGAAACAACTTGTTTCGTCCGATCCTATTAAAAAAATAATAATAATAGAGACTTTCCGTCCCCTATATTTTGAGAATGAGCAATTTGTTTCTCAAATATGAAAAGTGACTGTAGCAACTTTCTCAGAAAATGGCAAAATGAGAAACCAATGTGGATGTTTTTTTTTGCCAAAATATGGCAAATTGGCAAATTTAGAAAACCACTGTGGATGCTCTAAGGTAATGAATTTCTCTTATTTTATTGGTTTAGAAAAATCACAAACAGAAAAAAAACTAATAAAATTAAATTACATTTATACAAATTACATGAAGAATTACAAATAACAGTGTAGCCATATATAACCCAAATATATATATATATATATATATAGGGAAAGCTTCGGTTGAGCACTACTCTAGTGCTCACCGCGTGAACACTAGGCCTTCGGGCGTTCATATTGAAAATCTGAACCGTTCACATTGATCTACACATCTAAATTAGTCTAAATATGTAAAATCAAATCATTCGAAATTCATTTGCCCATCCATCATGTGACTATAAAAACAATGATTTTCAGCCATACAATTTTGTAACACTTCAATGAATTTATTAAAAACAATGATTTACAAAATTGTATGGCTGAAAATCATTGTTTTTATAGTCACATGATGGATGGGCAAATGAATTTCGAATGATTTGATTTTACATATTTAGACTAATTTAGATGTGTAGATCAATGTGAACGGTTCAGATTTTCAATATGAACGCCCGAAGGCCTAGTGTTCACGCGGTGAGCACTAGAGTAGTGCTCAACCGAAGCTTTCCCTATATATATATATATATATATATATATATATATATATTATAAAAAAAATGAAATGCACAAAACAAATTCAGGACACAGAAAAATTACATTTATCTTCAAAATAAATTCAGAAAGCAAGTCATGCATAATTATCCAAAACATATATTCTTTAATATCATGCAACGTGTACATATACTGGCACACACATGCCTGCCCATGGCATGTATATATGTGTATGTGAGTTTGTCCATAGGTGTACATATATCAATATACATATCTACATACATAACCATACAAATTAATGCATATATTGTTTTCCATATCGAATCCGGAATATTTCATGTCCATATTGACACCTTAAGTATAGAATCAAACATATATGACTACTCGTTGATGCTGGGTGAAAATTTGCAGTTAAAATTAGCTTCAATGATCAATTACAACCAAAATATTTATGTAACTGATCCCAAATTAGATATCAATTTCAAAAATAGTCATAATCAGATAACATGTCCAAAATTTGTAATTGATCTCCAGTTTGTTTGGAGACGGGATCTCAAATGTTATCTAATTGGCAAAACCTATTACCCTTATTTTTATCAGCTACCTGCATGACAGCTACTCCACCTCCAATGGCTACCCGACATCAATCTCCTTCACTTTCCTATTTCCCTAACACCTTCATTTTTCATATTCCAGGCTATATCCCTAAAGAAAGAGGGATGGAGGAAAACTTGGAAACAAAAGAAGGAAATGGAATGATGGTACAATGTTGACTATAAAGAAAATTTGAGGAAAAGAAAAAAAGAGGTACAGAGATAGAACGAACTGGTGAAGTGGGAGATTAAGTCTCAGGTGTCTTCTAAAGGAGACTAACGAAGGTGGTTAACGACTTAAAAGATTGGACGTGTCAATTTGGAACATTTAGATAAGAAGTTTAATATTAAGAATAAAATATTCGTATCTTGATATGGGAAATACAATAAACACACAAAGGTTAGTCTACTGGTAACAATCTTTGCTTTCAAGATAGAGGTGCTCTTAATTCTTATCCTACAAATGTTGTAAATTAAAGAGGGGGTCGGTATTTTTTATATTTATATTATTATTATTATTATTGGTTATTCAGGCATAGCCACAAGGGGATATTCCAACATCACATTTAAATTCCATATTGGGCCGGAATCGAACCCATTACCTCTCACTTAAGCATGAACTGCACTGCAAGTGATACGTGAGGAAGTCTGTAATTACAAGGCGGGTGGAATTGTGGTTCTAGACCAATCTGCAATAACAAATGGGGGATTGAAAATACCACAAGCACATGCATACACAGTGGTTAGTCTGCTGGTAACAGTCATTGCTTACGAGATGAGACTTGAGAGGTTCTTATCCAAAATATGCTGTAAACAAAAGATATCGGCAGTTAAAAGGTGGCTGGAAAGATGTGGATCCACTATCAGAATGATATGCATATAACAGGAGTACTGAAGTTCCTGTGTTTCATAGACAATATGTTGCAACTTGATTTAACTTTAAACACTCGAAGCAGCTCTACTTCACTAGTAAAAACATGTCCATGGAACATTCTAATGCATGCCAATGATTAACCAATAACCCAATAATCATCTGAAATTTTCAGATTTTACAGTTATGAAAGCATCCAAACTTCGACCTTGTGTCAATGCATCTTCCATGCAAAAGGTATGTTCTGAACTTTTTTTAAACTTAGAAATATTACTCTTATTTTAACAAGTTTAGGATTCATGCAAAGGTTTGACTGTCACATCCACCAAGTGATAGAGTATCCATGAATATCAGGTACAATACGAGGTACAATACGGCTATATATTCCTTTAATCGTGAAACAGAAAATATAACTAAAGAATATGCTGGAAAACATGCTCTTTATTAACTGTTTAAGAATGAAACATATCAGGTTGACTTTCAATTTTGTATGTTGTAAATATTAGTATACCAAAGAATCAAGAGAATGAGCACCTGTTGGCTACATTAAACGAAACAAATGACTGGAATTGAAATTTAAGTCTTCCTTCCTTGTCCACCGACTTTGCTCCATGCCGTGCATCAAAGCCTCTGCCATGTCGGAGAATTACCATAAGCACTGGGCTTCCCATTGATACGAAAGATGGTGAAACAACTTGAATATCTTCAATGTCTTCCCATAGAAAGAAGAACTTCGTCTTGTGCCCAAATAGGTTTGTATAGAACCCAATTATCCTTGGAGATAAGAAAAGGCGACCCTACAAATATATAACACTAACAATCAGAACTCAGAAGGCATACCAAGTATTAACTAATAACTTTTCCACCCCAAAAAAAAAAATTTTAAATTAAAAAAATAGCGAATCACAATTTCACTAACTCAGTTGATTAATATAAACAAAAGAACAAACTCTCTTCCAAGCAGAAATCATACACCATACAGTACAGGTTCCCTCTATTAGATGGCCCCACTATGTATGACATTTTTTATCTATATTATACAAGATGAACTACTAGAAAATCCCGTGAAATGATCCTGCCACTACACCAAACCTCTGAAGTTGTGGTGAGTCATCCTTTTCTTTTAAAATTTGAGTAAAAGAGAACTCGGGCTAGAATAGTGTAAAACTCGTTGAACTATATCTTGTACTACCCTAGAAGTAATAGATGGAAATTCTGGAACTTCCCAGAAACTCTAATGAGGAACTCGGTGTGAGGATTTTTCTCTGAATACTTTGATATAGGTCAGAGAAAAGCAGTTGACCTGCATCGGCAATTTGCGCATCAAATGACAGGTAAAATCATTGATGAGAAACTCTTCAGGTGGGAGGTTGAAGATCTTCTGGAATGCGGAATTTGTTTGAGGGGACCGCACATTTAACTGCAAAATATTAGTCAAACAACTTGGGATTAAACAGGAATTGTTCAAAAATTGAGGCAATTATGAATCCAGACATGAAAAGATACTTGCCTTCTTTCCAACTTCTTTCTCCATCTTTGTTAGATACTCTATTACAACTTCATTGCCCTTTGTATTGTTCAAAAATATCCTTAAGTGCAACCTCGATTGGCATGCCTGAGCTAATTTTCCTTGAAGTGGAATCCATATATCTGCTAAGTCTGATAAATTGGACTTCACAAAGTTGACTTCAGCATGGCCGAGGGATATAGCCTCATCAAAAGGTCCATCAAAATCATAAACATCTATATGCATCATTGATGGAGGGTCATCCATGGCATCAAATTCAAATATCTCTGAGCAACCAATAAGTACTCTGATTAGACATAAAACAAGACTAGCAGCGTACTGTAAGATGTTCATGTGACCTCATAACACAAGAAAATTCTTTAAAAATCTTAACATTCTGCGGGATAAGAAAGAAATGAGCCCCCAAAACTAGGAGGTGATATCAGTCACGACTGACGAGATCATAACTAAAGCACATGCAGCACCGAATAAATGTATTGCAGGTATATACTAGTACTTGATACTAATAATGTATCTGATGTAAAGATAAATGCTAGATACCTAGATGTATCAGGATAGTATGGCAGATACTTCTGATAATGCCTATACCAATACCAAAAATGATAAGCTGAGAGTGAGCTGTTTGAAAATAGTGTCACAAACTAAATGTAACAGAAACTAATGTAAAAAGTAAAGACCAGACATTCACTAGTTACTCCACATTCACAATCAACAAAGACCAGCAAGTAACTAGAATTCAAAAGCTTCTTCATATAAAAGTGATGGACCGTTCTCAAGGATAATAATTTTGCATGGTCCAATACTATTATCCATAGATACCATAAACGTCACAAAGTTTGGGAACTTCATCCCAGTATCTCCCCCTTAGCCTCTCTGTTCTAGAAAGGTGTCTGGAGAGTGATTGAACCATTTAAGTGCGGACTGCATAAAATTTGTGGTGATGGGTCGTCGATCAAATTCTACACCGATTTTTGGATGGGCAATATCAAAATTGCCTCTAATTTCCCTTAATTATTTCATTTGGCAGCCAACCCGCATGCCTCGGTAAACGATTATATTGTTTACCACAACAATTCTAGGGAATGGCATATTGAGTTCAAAAGGGCTCTTCCTATCTCTCTCTTCCCTTTATTTCATAGTTTACTGATGCTTCTTCGCTCCTATTCTTGGCAGTCCAGTGATGACGTCTCTTGGCGTTGGACTAATTCAGGTTCTTACTCAGTAAAGTCTTGCTACAACTTCCTCAACTCCGGTGGTGTCATTTCCCCTTTCGCCAAGATCGTGTGGAAATGTGTGGCACCTCTCAAAGCTAAAATTCTGACGTGGCTGACTATTCACAACGAACTTCTTACGGTTGAAATCCTTAACAAGAAGAATACGGCCTTAGGTCAGAAATGCACCTTTTGCCTGACTCATAACGAGAATGCGAGGCACTTATTCATTAATTGTCCTTTCATTCTTCCTTTGTGGGCCATCTGTAAGAAGGCTTGGAATGTGCATGGTAAGTCAGGTTCCATCCGCTCGTGGTGGGGTATTTGGAGGTCCCGTAGGGTTAAGCGGGCTTCCCGGGCGGCATGGGATTTAGCCATGATGGCTCCAATTTGGGTGGTCTGGAAAGAACGTAACTATATGATCTTCTCCAAGACCTCGCGGAGTATTAATTCTTTAATTGATTATCTTCTTTATTATGTTAAATTCTGGGCTTCCATTCTGAATCATGTTATAGCATCTAGCCTGCGTCTTCTTAATCTTGATAATGCAATTCTTTAGTTTACCCAACATGGTCATCCAACAGTATTAAGTTAATGTCCTATTAAATCTTTCCTAACATTCTTTACTCTTATCTCTCCTGCAGGGCTGACTCTCCGCGTCAGTCGGTGTGTTCTTTTGAGGCTTTTGTCTTCTCTTTTGTTTTGTGTATAGGTTTGCGGTTCGGATCTCCTCTGCCTGTCAGAGGACTGTCCTGCCTGCTCTATCATTCTCTCTTCTTCCGCTGGTTTATGTGACTCCGTTATTCTGCTTTCTTTTAGTATTGTGTTATTTTATATGATGCTTATCTCCTGGCTTTTTCCTCTTCTTGTTTTGAGTATTGGATGTTGTTTTGTTATATCCTGCAGGTGATGTGTTGCTACCTGGTCCATGTGGGTATTGTTGATTTTTAGTGGCCTCTACTTCATCTGTGTGTTTGTCGTTGGCTGCTATTCGTTGCTCTGTTTTCCTATTGATGGGTATTGTTCATTTTTATTGGCCTCTACTTCATTTGTGTGTTTGTTGCTGGTTACCATGCTCTGTTTTTCTATTGCTGCTTTGCTCGATCGTAGCAGTTCTGGTGGTTCTGGCGATTTGTGGTTCTTGGATAGTTGGATGGTGCCTGGCCGTTGCTGATTTGCTACTCCATTTTGATTTTTGTTGTTGGTTTTGATTGTTGGCTGAGCTAATGTCTTATTAGTACTCAGCGTTTAAAGTTTTAAGTTCCATTTGTTCATTCACTGTTGCGTTAGGCAGTCTTTCATCTTGTAAACTGCCTTATTGTATGATTCATATTTAAAATATTTTAGGCTGGAGTCGTTTAGCTCTATACTTTATTTCAAAAAAGTAAAAAATAAAAAGTAAAATGAAAATGATGAGGACATCGGTTCAAGACGATTCGGGCATTTCTATCAGCGCAGGCATCGTCTAGAATGATTGTTCCACTAGTTTAATATTTTTATTTCAGTACTCATATTTGTGTTTGGCAATTATAGCCATATGTAGTAGTTTTACGATTTGCACCCTTTTCTTTTATGCATTAGAATATTTTTGAGATTTTACAATATTTTGAGATTTGTATCAAGATTTGTTTTGAACCTACATATAGGCCTTGAGCTTAATGAGAAGTTATGATATTCTTGATTTAAAAAAATTAATGTGTTGAGTTTTGCTCTTCATCCCTCTTTTTGTGTGATACAATTGAGATCCAAGTTTGGGATTTGTGATTAAAACTACCCCAAACCCGAAATCAATTCAGCCCAAAACCCTAATCCCCAAAATCACTTGTACCCTAAACCCTTCATCATCGTCCTCTCCCCTATCCCGACCTTCACCCTCGCCGTCGTTGAAAACCCCCATCAGCATTGCCATCTCTTGCCTCCCTCACTCCCGCGGGCCACCATCCTCTCCCTTGCTGTCGCCTCGACCCAGCGCCACTTCTCCTCCAAACACCTCTCCACCCGTCGTCGTCCCCTCCTTCACCTGCGTCAACTCAACCAAAACCCCCTCCGCCATCAACCATCACCTCCGAATCCCCTTCTCTCCAACCCGACGCCGACATCGCATCCCCACTGCTGCTGTCGTTGGCGCCACTGCAAGCGTCGACCCACCCGCCACTTACAACTCCGTCGACAAAACCTGTGCACCACCATCATCAGCATCCCGAGCCCTTGGCGACGATCCCTTTCCATCCGATCCCGGTGAAACCTTTTCAATTCTCAAATATTTGTAATACTGCTTTATCGTCTCTAGATTATTATCCATATTTATTGTCTTCCACAAATATTGGGTGTGTGCTTCTACTTGCCAATTAGAGTACAAATCATTATTACATCTTTTACTTGGTAAGAACGCTTAGGTATATAATTATTGATTGTTAGAACTGAATCATTAATTGGGCTTGTTAAACCTAGTTCAATTTTTGAAAATTCATCAAATCGATTAACTGTTTTAATTTCTAACTTTATCCGCATTATATGTTGGTAAATTTAATCTTTTAATATTCTTGGAAATTTTCTACTTAAAGTTAAGTTTACATCAGAAAACCCATCAAATAAAAATATATAATGTATTATAAACTTGAAATCCTCACTCTTTATTAATTAAAACAAACCAAATACATCCTTAAATTATAGTAAGCCATAAATCCCATCCTTAAAATATCAATTTGATCATTAGTCTCGGCTAAGAAAATCGATTAGGCTTGTGTTGGGGTTTGTGGATCCAATACACGATAATGGGTTGAAGAAGATAATCGGGAAGGAGAGTCGAAGTGGGAGCAAGAGGACAAGAGTAGTTGGAGGCTACAATAGAGTTACGGTCAACCGCACCCCCCGACCGCACCCAGGCAAGATGACCGGTCGATCGCGCAGTCGACCGTCCCGCTCTCTGATTCAACCTGTATCTTGAAATGATGACTAGTCGACCGCGCAGTCGATCGACCTGCTCTCTGTTGGAACTCGTGAAGTCGAAGGAGAAGACTGGTCAATCGTCATGATGTTGCGGTCGACCGTCCCGACGCTGATTGATGAGCGACTGAGATGAAAAGTTGTGGAATCCTATATATATTGTATTGTGTACGATTTTAGGGTAAAGAGAAAAGAAAATAGAGATCTACCAGCCGTCATTAAGAGAGAGGGAGATAAAAAGAAACTCTACACCTTGGTGGTGAGTTCTTGAGAGATTTGTAAACCTAATCTTCATATTTCTAGTGAAAATCGCAGGAGTGCCTCTGCGCAGGGAAGTAGCCATTATTTGGGTGAACCTCGATAAAAATCTTGTGTGTTCTTGTGTGTTGCTTTTGCTTGTTCTTTCTTCTCTTGTTTTGATTCTATAGTTCTTGCATCTCGTCGTTATTGAGTTTATTCCGCAGTTAGAATTCAACAAAGTGGTATCAGAGCTACAGGTTTGTAGTATTGATTGAGATGGGGGACAAGAGTAGAGTCAATGAGTTCGATGGAACAGATTTCACAATGTGAAAGATCCAAATGATTGTGTATCTCCGACAGAAAGATCTAGATGATCCGTTGTTTGGTGTGGAGCCAGAAGGGACGGAGGTCGATCCGGTTGTGTTGGCGGCCTGAAATAGATTGGATCAAAAAGCGCTTGGGCAGATTCAGTTGTCGCTGAGCAGGAAGGCACTATTTCACATTGAGAAGGCAAGAACCGCGAAGGAGGCAATAGAGATATTGACAGACATGTTTGAGAAGCCGAATGTAGCGAATTAGATCTTACACCTAAAGAAGTTGGTTAACTTGAAATTGTCAGAAAGGGGTTCGGTTGCTGAGCACATCAACAATTTCTGTATGGTTTACAATCAAATGGAATCGTCGGGTTTAAAGTTTGAGGAGAGGGCACAATTGTTGTTGCTAGCCAGTATTCCCGATAGTTACGGCACAGTAGAGCAGACTATTACTAGCACCATGACTGATACGACAATCCTAAAAGATGTTATAAGCAGCATTATGAATGAGGATGCAAGGAGGAAAAGACATGGAGAGACTTCAGTGTCATATCCTAGCAATACCGTGCTGTCAGTTGATAACGGTGGTAAAGTAACAACAAAGGGAGGTCGCAAAGCAGGAATCACAGGTCCAAGTCAAGAACCGGACATCGCAAAGGTGAGTGTTGGTACTGCAAGAAGTCAGGACACAGGAGAGACCAATGCGAGTATAAGAAAGCACAAGCAGGGCCACAGGTAGCCAATGTGGTAAGTATTGAACCCCGTCTAGATGAATTGTATTTATCTACTGGATTAAATATTTTGCAAGATGATTGGTGTGTAGACTCAGGTGCTTCTTATCATTGTACCCCCGTGAGGGATGTTTTTGAGGATTACAGGATAGATGATTTTGGTGCAGTTTTAGTCAGTAATGGGCAGATATGTCCAGTTGTAGGTAGAGGCACTGTGAGAGTGAAGGCTCGCAATAATGGGCAATTGGTCTTCTATGATACAAGACATATTCCGAGCTTGAAGAAAAACTTGATCTCAACTAGCAAACTAGACAAAGGATTTACAACTTTTGGGCATGGAGAATGGAAGGTGACTACAGGTACCAGGTTGGTGGCAAAATGAAAGCGTGGTGACACGTTGTACTTACTCAGGGAAGGTGATTCAGGTGATATCATTGTTACAGCATCAGTAGGTAGTTCCTCTTCAATTCTATGGCATATCAGGTTGGGGCACCTTGGTGAAAAGGGAGTCAAGCAGCTTTGTTCTAGAGATCTTTTGCCGGGGCTGAAGAAGGTTGAGATGAATTTTTGTGAGAATTGTGTGATGGGCAAACAGAAGACAGTTAGCTTTCAGTTGGGTGGACGTGAGAAGAAGCTTGGAAAGCTAGAGTTGGTACATACAGATGTGTGGGGTCCAGCTCAGGAATTCTCTTATGGTGGTAAGAGATACTTCGTCACATTCATCGATGATGCTACAAGAAAGGTTTGGGTTTATGCAATTCGCGAGAAATCAGATGTTTTTGAGGCATTCAGAGCTTGGAAGGCCAGGGTTGAGAATGAGACGGGTTGCAAGGTAAAAGCAATAAAGTCAGACAACGGAGGTGAGTATACAAGCAAAGAGTTTTTTAGCTATCTGGCAAAGGAAGGTATTAGAGGAATCAAGACAGTTCCTAAGACTCCACAGGAGAATGGTGTAGCAGAAAGAATGAACCGCACGATACTCGAAAGGGCGTGATGCATGAGACTTCATGTGGTCTTCCGATCCATCTTTGGGCCGCTACAGTTGATACAGCGGTATACTTGATTAATCGTTGCCCGTCTTGTGCCCTTGATGGGGCCATTTTAGAAGAACTATGGTCAGATAAAACTGTTAATTATTCGCATTTGAAAGCTTATGGTTGTATGGCATATGCACTAATTGACAGTGAAGAAAGAAAGAAGTTGGACTCTAAGTCCAGGAGATGTGTGTTCATTGGCTATGGTGGCGATGAGTATGGTTACAAACTTTGGGATTTTGTGAATAACAAAGTCATTCGCAGCAGGAATGTAGTGTTCAATGAAGAGGTTCTATACAAAGACAGGCACACAGGTGACAGGTCAAGACAGTACAACCAGTTCAAAATCAGATTGGGGTTCAGACTCAGACTCAGATTCACATTCTGAAGGTGGCCCTAAAGGTGAGGGCCCTACAGTGCAGCAGCAAGTACAGGTATCACATGCAGCACAGGAGGCTCATGGTGAGCCTATTGGGAATGAGCAGGTTATCCAAGACGAACAGGTACAACCAGAACAGTTCGGAAAACCTGAACCGGTCGGTGAACCGGTACCCACATTGAGGAGATCGACACGAGAGAGAAGGCCAACCAGGATATTTGATCCATCAGCTAGTGTTGTTCACGAGCATGTTCTGTACATAGATTCGGAGAAGCCAGAGACTCATGAGGAGGCGTTGAGGGATGAGGCTTGAATTCAGTGGGAGTTAGCCATGAAGGACGAGATGAGCTCCTTGGAACAGAACCAAACTTGGGAGTTGATCAAGTTACCCGCAGGAAAGCGCGCTCTTATGAACAAATGGATTTTCAGAGTCAAAGATGAGGCAGATGGCAGTAAGAGGTACAAGGCAAGGTTTGTTGTGAAAGGATTCTCTCAAAAAGAAGGTGTTGATTATAGTGAGATCTTTGCACCGGTTGTGAAGATGACTTCTATTAGGGTTCTGCTCAGCATTGTGACAGTTGAAGACTTGCACTTAGAGCAGTTGGATGTGAAGACATTTCTCCATGATGATGTCGAAGAAAAGCTGTACATGAGACAACCCACAGGTTTTGAAGCTAAAGGAAAGGAAGACATGGTGTGTCGATTGAAGAAGAGTCTTTATGGGCTCAAACAAGCACCGCGACAATGGTACTTGAAGTTTGATTGCTTCATGAGAGAAAAAAGTTTCGATAGGTGCGAAACGAATCATTGTGTGTATGTTCGTAGATATGAGGACAATGATATAGTTACCTTGGCATTGTATGTGGACGACATGTTATTAGCAGGTTCATATATGGAGAAGATCAAGGAAGTGAAAAAGGTGCTAGCTTCGGAGTTTTTAATGAAGGACTTGGGTGAAGTAGAGATGGGAGTAGCAAGAAGATTTGGTTATCACAAGCGGACTATGTGAAGGTATTGAAGAGATTCAATATGGATGGCACGAGGCCAGTCACTTGTCCCTTAGCTGCTCACTTCAAGTTATCAATGGACTTGTGTCCTAAGACAGGGGCAGAGATGGAGGAAATGACTGTTATTCCTTATTCCTCAGCCGTTGGGAGTTTGATGTATGTGATGGTGTCTACAAGACCAGACATTGCACAAGCAGCGGGAGTTGTCAGCCGTTACATGAAGAATCCAGGTAAACAGCATTGGGATGCAGTAAGGTGGATTCTTAGATATCTAGCAGGTACTTCAGATCACTCTCTTTGTTTTGAAGGAAATTCTTTGCATAGACATGGCTATGTGGATGCGGATTTTTTGGGCGATCGTGATAGTTGCAGAAGTACTACAGGGTATGCATTTATAGTTTGGGGAACAGCTGTTAGTTGGGTCTCGCAGTTACAAAAGGTTGTAGCACGGTCAACCACGGAGTCAAGACTATATGGCACTTACAGAAGCGACGAAAGACATGTTGTAGATTTCGGAGCTTATGAAACAGTTGGGCAGGAAGCAATCCATAGGTGAACTATGGTGTGACAGTCAAAGTACAGTTTTCTTGGTGAAAAACTCGGCATATAACTCTAGGACTCGGCACATTCAAATGAGGTATCATTTTATCAGAATAGCGGTTGAGAAGAAATGGCTGAAGCTAACTAAGATTCTTGGGACTAAGAATCCGACGGACATGCTCACTAAGGTGGTGGATAGCAAGAAACATCAGTTTTGCTATACCGCTATCGGATTGTCTCCAGCTTAATTGTTGAGGAAACTCGCAGAGGCACAGGCCTAGACTAGGCCAATGGAAGAATGAAAAACAGGTTAGAGACTTCGTATATATGTCTCCAAGTGGGAGATTGTTGGGATTTGTGGATCCAATACACGATAATAGGTTGAAGAAGATAGGCGGAAAGGAGAGTTAAAGTGGGAGCAAGGGGTCAAGAGTAGTTGGAGGCTATAGTAAAGTTGCGGTCGACCGCACCCCCCGACCGTACCCAGGCAAGAGGACCGGTCGACCGCGCAGTCGACCGTCCCGCTCTCTGATTCAACCTGTATCTTGAAATGATGACCGGTCGACCGACCTGTTCTCTGTTGGAACTCGTGCAGTCGAAGGAGAAGACCGGTCGACTGTCATGATGTTGCGGTCGACCGCCCCAACGCTGATTGATGAGCGACTGAGATGGAAAGTTGTGGAATCCTATATATATTGTATTGTGTACGATTTTAGGATAAAGAGAAAAGAAAATAGAATCTACCAGCCGTCATTAAGAGAGAGGGAGATAGAGAGAAACCCTACACCTTGGTGGTGAGTTCTTGAGAGATTTGTAAACCTAATCTTCATATTATTAGTAGAAATCGCAGGAGTGCCTCTGCGCGGGGAGGTAGCCATTGTTTGGGTGAACCTCGATAAAAATCTTGTGTGTTGCTTTTGCTTGTTCTTTCTTCTCTTGTTTTGATTCTATAGTTCTTGCATCTCGTCGTTGTTGAGTTTATTCCGCAGTTAGAATTCAACAAAGGACATGTATATTTTTAGGAAACATTAAAAGGTCTATAATTCTATCCAACGTGTACCAATCAAGCAAAGTAACTAAAACAGCTCTCTATGTTAACATATGATATATGATTTTCAAATTCCCAATATAAGTTTCTTTCACTAGCATCCAGACTCCAGATCCAAACGAGCACTTTGGCAACACTTGTCTCTCCATAGATTCATCCTCTAACTGGCAAGGCCATGATCCTAAATTCTACCCTACTCTATTGTGTAGCCCATGTTATTTAGGCTGCGACGAAACAAATTTCTATAGTATATATTGAAATTATTTTTTTTTTCAAGTAATAATACAGTTAGCTTTGTTATAATATAAATATAAAAACCTTCAGTTATCACAACTTTGGCTCCTGCTTCGTTTTTTCTCATTAATGAAACACGGTGGCATTTGTCATATTTGAGTATAAAAAAACCACGACTTCTGATCCAATCCTTAATTGGATTTAGCTGAAGCTGCTGCCCTGTTTGGTGTTGTAGTATTGTGGTATCAGTTCACGTTTCAGTCCTTCGGTTATTTTCTTTCTTCGTTGGACTTAAATGTAAATGTGTGGATATTAACACAAAAGTCCAACAGACTCTGTAACCACCTAAACAACCTGTCCAAGCACGTGCAATACACGTGCTATATTTTGTATAAATACCCTGCCGTGTAAACAGTTCGAGGTATGAATAGAAATCCAGTTTGAATTTATTGTTCATCGTCTTCTTCCTTTTCCCTTCTTGATTCATAGCTAGCGTTTGCAGGTAATCAAGATGGTGAGAAGACGTCCTGCCGCATCCAACAATGCCGCAGATGGACGAGTTGGAACAACTTCGGAGTTTTAGTGTAGTGGAAAGATCATTTCAATGGTATCAAATATACCAAGTTCAACTCCTACCCGCTATTTATTAGATGTAAATATTAAGAAGAAAAATCCACGGTGCTCAGCTTGGGTTTGAACCCACACTAGGGTGCTTAACCCGCAAGAAATGTTAGAATATAAATAAAAATCTCTTAATCACAACTTTAGTTTTTCGTTACAGAGGCAAGGATATTTCACAAGTTATCGCATGCTTAATTTCCTTGACAACCAAAAATGAATTTGGCTACTCAATTTTGGTGTTTTGGTGAAGTGACAAGTATAATTCACTAGTTTCAACTGTTGCATGCTCAAGTGTTTTGACAATTGGAAAAGGTATTAATTATTTCCTCCATTGGTGTCGTAAATTCTGAAGTGGTTGCATGAAAGGTCTCACATAAAAAAAATGCACGTCATTTTTAACTGCTTGAATTGAAATATATGTTAGGATTATGTCTTGAATTATCGTTGTTCAATTAGAAGAAAAGATGATGAAGCACGAAGATCGAAGCGTTGAAGAGAGGAGAAAAAGAAAACAGAGCAGCAACAGCAACAGAGGCATGTACAGCTGACTGTACACCCTCGGGTCTAGGTACGTTGAGTTGTGGTCGACCGCCCATGGTTGCAATGCTGTTTTGGGCCTAGGTCTTAGGGATTTTGACCCAATCTTCAACTCCAAGTTAGATCGTACTACTCCTACTCGGTGTCTTCTTCTATAGGATATATCGGACGATTGATATCAAGATTAACCTAGGGTTCTCTTTATTCTTATTCTATTTATTGTAATGGCCTCCAATATGAGAGAATAAGTACTTCAGTGATATTATTCTCCATTGCTAGTGAGGCTTGAGAGATAGTTCTTGGTGAGTGAGTTTAATTCCTAGTATCGAGTGAATCTGTAACTCCTTGTAATTTTCTCTAGTTGAATATTATCTCTTTAAGAGGGCGTTTGGTAGGGAAATTTTTTTTGGATCCCGAGAATCATGATTCCTGGGAATGTTGAAAATGTGTTAGGTAGGACTTAAACATTCCTGAGAATGTTACTTGGTAATCTTGATTTCCTTATTTGGTTTAAATGGTATCTTTCCTAGGAATGTTATTTTTATTGACAAAAATACCCTTAAATATAGATTATATGAAAATAAATTTTTTTAAATATTATTAAAATGTTAAAATTAAAATAGTTTAAAAAAAGTATATGTTAATTATTTATATATGATTTATAATTATTATTATTTATTATATATAAATTCTAAAATATTAATTATATTACTAATATTAATTCTATTTTTTTATAATTTATTACTATTATTATTATTATTATTATTATTAAAATTTTAAATATTTGGTTTTTTTTAAATATAATTATTATTTTAGAAAATTCAGAATAAAATTATTTTCTATAATAATAGTTCTGCTGCGCCACAGGTGTTCGACGAAATTCCCCAATGAGAGTTGTAGTGAGATTCCTCTCCCTTTCACAACACCCCAACAATATCTTGATGTCTAAAGACTCTAAACCTTAGTTATCTCACTCTTAGGACTACAGCAACTGTTTGTCTTTATTGCATATGCCCAAACCATCTCAAATGGTTCTCCCTCATTTGTCCCTAATTAGCTCCACTGCTTTACAATTGATGGTCCGTACAGTTCAAACTTAATCGTCACTGGTTTGAGGGCTTTGCTTATTAGCGGACCCACATTAAGTCATTCTATTCTGTTTGGTACGATACATTAACGTATTCACAGTCGTAGGTTCCTAAAATCAAGTGCATCACCTATGTTCGGCATACAATCTAATATGAAGATGCTCCCTGACCCTCAGCATGGTGCTTTCTAGAACTCTAAACTGACCTCTCGACTTTGCTCTTTGAACTTCTTGTGCCAATAAACTTGCATATGATCTATTAAGAATTGAAGAAGCAGATGGAGGAACTTGGTAATGTAAACCCTTCATGTAACACGTGAGTTATATAAAAGAAGAGGCTTGAGTTGTCATCAGTCTATACTCTACAGCATACAGATTAACCTGGATTTATGTTTTTATTTTTTAACAAGATAACTTAGTCACTATTTATCCGTGTGTGCATATACATGGTTGCTCGTGAACGTGTGTTTCTGTTGTTAATAATGTTAGATATATGGTCAAGGAAAGCGGGTTTCCTTTTATGTCATTATTATGGAAACCCACTCTCTTACCGTGTGTGCATATACATGGGTTGCTCCTATATACGTGTTTCTGATGTTAATAATGTTAAATATAAGGGTTAGAAAAGGGGGTTTTCTTTTGTCGCAATTGTGTGTTTAGGAAAGGGGGTTTCTTTTGTCGCGATTGTGTGTTTAGGAAAGGGGGTTATCTTTTTCGTCGTTCAGTGCAAGGGGTCCAGTGACTATCTTGCCAAGACTTGGGAATAACAAATACAACAAGACATCAAGATACCAAATTTCTATTTAAAACAGTACTGCATGATAGAACAGTTGTCGAAGGATACCGTTCCACTGAGGATCTGCTGTCTGAAACTTGATGGAGCTCGTCTTTGTTTTACAATTGCAGGTGAAAACAACGTAAGGATCAGAGAAACCAGAGGAATCAACTGCTGCTAAATTACCTCCCTCAATCAATGCAACAGTTAGCAACCAACCATCTCCTTGTGCCTTCACTCCATGATCGCTCCCTGTACTAAGAACTGATTATATTACTTGATATAATACGTACAGATCCTTGATTTCATTCACATTTGCTGCGTTAATTTATATATATGCTGTACCATAAGGACATGACAAGTAATATGGCTTGCACTATTATTGATGCATTTGCTTTTGTTAGTTATCAGATAGAACTAGCAAGTTCCACAAGGTGCTCCGGACCCACATAGACTTCTAGCACGTCAATCACAAGTCACCACCACTTCTTTTTTTACAGTAATAACCTTGTGAAAATGTAAGAAAATAACAAGAAACCTAACATATACATTTTGTTGAAACTAATATCCAACATGTATTGATCGAAATTAACGTAATTAATAAAAGTTATACATGATTAATGGATCCAGATATCAGTATTAGGTATGACAATGAAATGTCGGGAACAACGACTATGCAAAGTAAACATATGGAGAATGATGTGTTAATATATTTATAGACACAAAAAGAAACAATTTTCCTATAGTTATAAAATAAAATGTGTACCTTTCTGAAAAGGACCCAACACTGACGCATCTTTTTGAAAATGCAAGAAAAAAAAATGGACGCTTTTCAGTGTTAACAAATGTTAAAATTAGATGGAAACATGTGATATCCAACACGAACACGCTAAATTTTAATAGGAGGGGCTTTGTCCTAATCATAGTATGTATTAAAACAGAAAAATCAAAAAATTCAATAATAGATGCAGATAGAATAAAGTTGTGACATCAGCGAATGTATTACCCCTTTGCTTGCGAGCTTCCATATAACGTCCAATCATGTTAAAAACACGTTGCCCTTGAAGAACCAAAACCCCGCAGACGACAAGTTCCCCAACTGAATCTGGCAAATCCAGACCCGCAAACTCAAGACCCTGGATCTTGCTTGGATTTGCAAGCAAAATGTGTACCGTAACGCACAATGCAACAAGAACAGAGGAAACAACAGTAAAATTTCCAAAATATCGAAATGCTAGCTTCCAATCAGATTCTTCTGTTGTCTGCAAAGAAGCTAAGATTTGTTCTTTACTGGACCCCAGCTCTTTCATATCAACCGGTTTAACATTCTGGGATAGCATATCAACAAACTGAGCATAGCTTTCCTTTAGACCTTGCCTTGCTCCACTTTCAATCATACCTTTCATCATTGTACTCTCTAGAAAATTTGACCGCCAGGAAATAACCAAATGTGAAGATGGTTCATTTGACGGCAATTCAGGCCCTGGAGAAATACAAAAAAGGACTTCCGTCTTGAAAGTATTACCAAAAGGAACATCGGGAGTGCTCACACTAAACAAGACAGCATATGCTTTTCCATCAACCTTAAGATAAATTTGCTCCTCAGTTGCTTTCACAGCTTTAACTAATCTTGTTGCAGCTTTTGTGTAGGTACACACTCTTTTCAAATTCTCCCCTTCATTTACAAGTCTCCAGGGCTCAGTTTGGAGGCCTGTGGTTCCCTGAAGATCCGCCAGAGATAGCAAAAAATTAGAATTTGCTGAGAATATAAGGGAATTTAAGTCACTAGCAGAGGCCACATAAGATTGGTCTACAAGAACCCCTCCTGGTAAATTTGCAGGCATTTCGCTTCCTTGGTCTTTTGCTTCCATTGCTTTTAGTAATTCTTCAAATGTCACATTTGAGTCAGCTTCGGTAACCTCACTTTCAGAAACCTCTACGTTCATCATCGACTCTTGGAATTCTTCTGAGATATCAATATCTTTAGTAGAAGTTGATGCAACTTCTGCATTCCTTGCAGTAAAATATTGATATAGGCGGTTAACAAATGATGGTGCCTCTGACTTGACTTCCTCAAGAGATGCAAAATCTTCAAACACTGTAGCTGGAGATGATTCAGGTTTTTCACTGGAAGATGATAAAGGTGGTTCTCTAGTTAATTCACTGGATTTATCTGAACTTGAGGTAAGTTCATCAGAACAAGAACGATAACTGATAGGTGTTCCACGGCCAGAAATGTTCTTCTGAGACAATGATATACCAAGACGAATTTCCCCTGCAAAAGTAGCTACTCATCAATTACAAAACTATAAAACTAAAGTTAAGACAGATAACTAGAATATCAATCAATTAACACAAATAATAAAGAAATCTAACATAATTTCAAAAAAATGGATTACTTAGCAAACTTAATACAAATATTTGATGATAAAATAAAGGGTAAAACCGTAAAATACAAAAAACACCCCCAACGTTTGACTTAGATACAAAATGTTGAGTATATGATGTATGAAAGTAATATTGGGATTATTGGGGGTCTATATCGTAAGTTATCATAGGCTTTGCCAATATATAAGAGGATATTGCCCTCAATGTATCAGCTGCATTTCTAATATATACAATCAGTTTCTCATTCCCTAACTTGGTATCAGAACACTGATCCTAAAACCCTAGATTTGCAGCCGTGAAAAAAAAAATCCAAAATGATCTCAGGTACAAATCCTATTCTCTTCAAGATCTGAGATTCCAAATCAAAAACCAAATCCAATCCAAAATCAAATCCAGATCCAAACCCTAGCCATGACAGAATCCATGATCCCAACCCCAACCCTGCTGTCAACGAGATCCGACGGTCCTTATCCAATTCTGTCACTGCTAGTCCCAAATGCCTCTCGTTCATCTTCCTTGTCTTCCACTCTGGCCAACAAAGCACTCCAAATTCACCATCTGCCCGCTGCAGTCCTCCACCTTCTCCGTCAAGGTCAACCTTGCTTTCATTGCCCGCTGCACCAAGCTCATCCTCAACCTGACCAGACCAGATCTGACCCGTTTGCAGATCCAAACCATCTCATCCAACCGTCGGATCCAACACCCAACTTCAAGACCTGAAGAGAAAGCAAGAGACAGCAGCAGCCACCGTCGTCGTCGACGTCCACTCCTGCATCGGCTTCCTTCTTCATCACCGCCGAGGCCCTCAAACTGTACCAGACCGCCGCTCCCCTTGCGTCGTCGTCCCACGGTCAGAACCCCACAGATTTTCCATCAGCATTGCCTCACTGCCGACATTCTTGTTGCCGCAGTCGTCGCTTCCACTGCCTCCAGCCGTTAGGGTTTTCATTCAAAACCCTAGCTCTCTCCTTTTGTTCTGTTTGTTTGTGTTTACTGGACCAGACCCGCAAACCTAACTCCGACTTGCATCAACAATTCAACTTGATCCAGTCCAACTGAACCAAATCCGGTCCGACCTAGTTCAACCAGCTTGGGTCCACCCCTGCGCTCGCCTAGACCAAACCGAACCCGATCCGGTTTAGATTTCGGATCTGAACCAGCCTCGACTTGGATCCTCTTCCATATGAGTATATCCAAACTAGAAGTTGCTTCTTCATCAACGGATCCATATCTTGATCCGATAAGCCGCTTCTCATTTCTTATCGAAAACTTTCGGATGTCCGAACTCCAAATTGCTTCTTCATCTTATGGATTAATATCTTGATCCGATAAGCCGCTTGAGTTTGTTTAGATTCAAGATATGCTTTTCAGATATGCTTGTTTGTTTAGCTTCAAGATTTTGCATCTTCAGGTCTGATCGGTAGCTTTTAGCTCAGTCAGTTCAGTTCATCTGTTACCAAACTCATATTGATTGATCCACCTTGAGTTTGAAATGGGGAGTAGAGTATATGATGTATGGATGTAAAATTGGGATTGTCGGGGATCAATATTGTAAGTTGTCATTTAAGGCAATTGCCCTAAATGACTATTTGCTGCATTTCTAATTTATACGATCAGTTTCTCATTTCCTAACTTAAAAAAAACCACATGTTTACAAAAGTACAAGTACACCCCCACCGTGAGAAATTTCTCCATTGTTTCTCCTTTCACTCCTACGACTCACCACTGACCATCTTTGACCTTGCTATATATATCTATATAATAAATTACAAAGAAAGCTATCAAGTGCTTCTCATTCAATCTCCCCTAAAATCAATGGCCTAGATTGATTCTTACAAAACATATTTTTCCGCCTAAAATTTCAAACCCCAAAATTAAATTTTCCCCCCAAAACTAAAAAACTAATTACTTTATTACTATCTCTCTATTCTCTCTTCACTTTTTCATATTTCTCTCTTTCTCTCTCTCCCTCTCTCTCCCATTCTTTCTTAAACTTAGAAATTTAGATTTTAAGATTTCAGGTTTGTAAAATTTTCATAATTTTTATGATTTTTTATTGCACATGTTATATTGAAAATAGCAAATATCTCTTAACAGTTAAATTTCATCATTTTCCACCTATAAAGTTCTAAGAAGTTGGATTTTACACCCTCATTTATAATTATTTTTCAACATATGCTAATAGAAATATGAACTTTTATTTACTACTAATTATTGTCATACTATTCAAACTTGAACTACATAATTGTTGTTTTACTGTTTACAGGGCTTTTCGTGTGTTGTATCGTTCCGAAGACATGCCGTAGGCACGAGTCCCCGGGCAAATCTAGTATGTATATATATATATATATATATATAGAGAGAGAGAGAGAGAGGGGGGGGGAGAGAGTAATGTTCCGTTGTGCACTAGGCCTCCGTTTGCACTCGTGTGCACTCGGCCTTACCGCCTTCGTATCGACGATCCGAACCGTTCACATTGATCTACACATATAAATTAGTCTAAATATGTAAAATCAAATTATTTGAAATTCATTTGTCCATCCATTGAAATGTTACAAAATTGTACGGCTGAAAATCGTTGTTTTTTATAGTCACATGATGGATGGACAAATAAATTTTAAATAATTTGATTTTACATATTTAGACTAATTTAGATGTGTAGATCAATGTGAACGGTTCGAATCGTCAATACGAAGGTGGGAAGGCCGAGTGCACACGGAGGCCTAGTGCACAACGGAACATTTCTCTCTCTCTCTCTCTCTCTCTCTCTCTCTATATATATATATATAAAGTGAGAACTCTTTTGGTGAGAACCACGTGAGAATTTTTGTTTGGGGCATTAGTTGAAAGATCTGAACTGTTCATTTTGATCTACATAACTAAATTAGTCTATGGATGAGGAATCAGGTCGTTTGAAATTTGTTTGCCCGTGCATTGAAGTATTACAAATTGTATGGCTGAAAAATTGTTATTTTTTATAAAGACATGATGCATGGACAAATGAATTTCAAATTACTTGATTTTATATTTCTAGACTAATTTGGTTATGCTAAACAATATGAACGGTTTGGATCATCCATATGATTGATAGGCGTGGAGTTCTCACGAAGCTTATCGTGAGAACAATTCTCACCCGATCGGTACCCTAAACCACCCTTTCCTTTCCGAGTTTTTCTTAGGGTTATAAACGAAAGATAAAAGATGGGGAGGGGTGGTTTAGGATTTTTCTTTTTGTTTCAATACAATCAGCAAGGTCAAAGGTGGTAAATGTGGAGACACAAGAGAGGAGAAAAAATGGAGAAAATTCATAGCGGCGGTTCACTTTGTACTTTTTGCAAACGTGTGAATGTTTATTGTATCTAAGTCAAATGTTTTGAGTGTTTTTTTGTATTTTACCCAAAAAAATATTATACTTAAAAGTCGAAAAGTGAGAGATGACAATTTTTTTTGAGAATAAAAGCGACCGCGTCACCGCTTCATTAATAATGTATTAACGAAACAAAGTAGAATAAATAATTTACAATAAAATGTTCCGAGAAAAAAGAACATCGGATAACACCATTACACACTAAAGACAACAACATTAATTTATCCCTCCACAAGATTAAAAAAATCCCCTTTCAAAATCTTCCCCACCCTCACTGTCCCCTCTGAAAATCTCCCCTATCCCCTCTCAAAATCTCCACCTACACCACCGCCCGACAGTCTCCACCAACCCTCACTACCCCCACTCAAACTCTCCACCTACCTCCTCTCCAAATCTCCACCTACCCTCACTGCCCCCTCTCAAAATCTCCACCTACCCCCTCTCAAAATCTCCACCCACACCACTGCCCAACAGCCACTCCACCGACCACTAACCACATCATGGCCAATCCGGAATATACATCCACCCATTTTGATGGCAGGGGAACAAGCCAGAAGCCCACCACTCACATCTCCGGCGAAATTGGGAGCACTTACTCCGCAAGAGAACAACATCAATCGATGCCGACGTGCCCCATCTAGTGGGCACCGAAGAAATCCCCAAAGAAGAGGCCACCCTCTTCTACTGCTCCCGACGGCGACGGCGACGATCGAACCATCACACCAACGGTGGGGTGGCGGGGGATGGAGGAGGGAGGAGAAGGGAGTCCTCCCCCTTCCCTGGTGCACGATCCTCTCTCTCTCTCTCTTGGTTGGGTTTCTCAAAGCTACTCTCTCTAGAAAATCTAGCGAGAGAAACTCTCAAGGCATTATGAGAGATGACAATTACAGTGAACAAAAGAGAAGATGAAATTATCATACAGGTTATAATATTGTGAGCCTTAGATCTCAACCAAGATGATTAAATGATAATAGAGCTGTTGATGTACATAGTTATTGGGTTGATACACGAGCATATATTTAGAAGGCCTAAATAGCAAATTACCAGCATGACTATAAAAATTCATTACTAGACATGTTGAGGGACAACAACATCAGGACATTTTCTACCCAAAAAAGCATATGATTTAAGTGGCACATCGGAGCGAAGATCGCATAATACTTTGATGCGGATGTTAAGCATAAAGTTATAGCCAGAGTTCAAATGGCAAAATGCATTACGAATATTGTGCGCTCGGAGGATACCTTCAAAACTTTCCACAGGACAGCTACCGACCAGGTAGGCTTTATGAATAAGAGTGTTGGGCAGTGAAAAAACATGTTCAAAAAATAAGTGTAGCCAAAATGAGGATGATGCTAAGGTGGATAAGTGGAAACACACTATAAGACAAAATAAAAAATGGTTGCATACATAAGAGAGTAGAGGTTGCCCCAATTGAACATATTGATTGAGGTGGTTTGGACACATACAACGAAGATCAACAACTACCTAGTCAGATAACTGATCAAATGGAAGTAATGGGAGCAAAAAAGGAGTAGGGGTAGGCCCAAACAAATTTGTGTTGAAGCAATTAATAAGAATTTGAAAAGTGTAAATTTGACGAAGGAGGTGGCTCTCAATTGAGTAGAATGGAGGAGAAGGATTCATGTACCTGACCCCACAATTTTGTAATAAAGGCTTTGTAGCTCTTGTTGTTGGAGGCGAAGAGCACTTCAAAAGTTACATATCAAGTGACACGTTGAGGAACATTTAGAATACGCCTATTGCAACTACATATGGTGTAATATACGATAAAGAGATACTGGCATCAATCCTATTGAGGAAAATAATTGATAAGGTGGTGCCTACCGACTAACACAGATAGAAAAGTCAATATGAGAGCCAAGCAAATCTAAAGCACCAGTTTCAAAGACATTCAGTTTTCCTATTACATTTCCACCTTTTTCATCTAACTCATCCGAGATCTCTATAAAGATTTCTTTCCTCATATCCGAACCTCTATTCCTTTTATATGACTTCTATAGTAAGGAGTGGAAAAATGATCATCTTTATATTAAACTGAATATTGTCCAGAAATTCTCTCTATATTGGACGAGCCTATCAGCATTTTAAGCATCAATAAAAAATGTAGACCTAAATGAAGGATTGCTGTTTAAGTTTCATTTACAAAAATGTTGAATACGGCAGATAGTGTAAATAATAAAAAAGATTATATGGGAGCTATACTGGGAAAACCGAACTGAAACAATCTTAATGGCAATAAAAAACAATCTTCCTGTTGAGCCCCTCTCTAACCTCATGAGCTTTTTCCTTTCAACATCATACATACTTTTTCTAGTACTGATTGAAATTTATATTGGACTTCATACTTAAAACAAGATATTTCCTATCCCAATTACCATAGGACCGAACATGCTGTTAAGCAAATATCCAGCACATTAAATTCAACAAACTAAAATACAGTTGAGCTCATTAAGCAATTAACTTCATAACAAATAAATACACAAACAAATCAATTTTCCAAGAAACAAAAACTTACAACATGGAAAAGAGCTTACCACAATCCTTCATCTTTGCCTTCTTGTTCTTAGGCTGCAGCTGATACCACTGAACCCCAAGTGACAAATTACCCGCATCCATCACCTTCGATAAAGGAATCTTAACCTGCCCCAAGAAATCATCATTGAAGTACTTATCCTCATCCAACACCGAAACAGTGAGCTCCTCACTGAGATCCCCAACTCTGAAGCTGATCTCCTCATCCCAGTAAGGGTTCAAATTCTTCTTCACCACCTTTGTCTTCGACCTAAGCTTCCCAAGCTGCAATCTCGCATATGGATCACTCAATCCATTCAAATCCATTGCCGGGAGGCTGCGGGCTTCAATGACATGAATCAACAGCTTCATGTTTGAACAAGCAAGAACTAGTGGACAAAACTTGAACAGATAATACAAACGAACAAATGGGTATAAAAACAGGGCACTTTTATCCAAAAGGGAGGGAGCTTTCTTTGGTTGTTTGCAAGTAACAGAAACCCTAATTTCTAGAAACCCCACTTGTGAAGAAGGAATACCATCAAGATCAAATCTTTCAAGCAATTACAGGAAACATACAATAGAGGAACAAAACCCATTTCCCAAATCCGCTTTGAAACCCCTTAAAATGATTGGAAAAGGGTTTCAGCTGCTTGCAACCCATATTCCAATCAAAACCCAGGTCAGAAAAGACCAGATCGGAATTAAATTGATTAGGAAACAGCACCAAGATCAAATTTTGAACAAATAGAAGATAAA
The DNA here is from genome assembly GCA_017893485.1 of Hemerocallis citrina. Lineage (NCBI taxonomy): Eukaryota > Viridiplantae > Streptophyta > Magnoliopsida > Asparagales > Asphodelaceae > Hemerocallis > Hemerocallis citrina. Next base: position 18,051,983 of record CM030364.1, on the reverse strand, counting down.
TAGAGACAAAATACTAGAAACCCAATTGAAATCACAATATATAAACCCTACTTAAACATCCAATGAAGTCGGAAATAGCAGCAAAGGCTTAGAACAGGACGGAATCTGAAATTTCAAAAAATGGGTAGACTTTTTTGGGAAAACTGAGACCAAATTTTGGGAAATTTCTTAATATTTTGATTGAAAGAAGATAAATTTGGATTGGGAATTGGAACACTACTATGAGAATAAAGAAAGACAGGGAACTGGGAAGAGGAAGAAGTCTTCTTTGGTCAGCTCCTTCGTCTCCCCGCGTAGACGCGGCTGACATTTTGTTTAAACTTGATTAAGTTTTGTGGTTATGTCATAAACTGTGCTTTAAATTTGTGGATCAGTCGGATAACGTTGCGTATTTGCTGATTTGCAGCTTGTAATTGTGATTTTAATTTAAAAAACTTAACAAGGCTAGCATGTCAGGCATACTCTTATGTGTAAGAATTGGTGCGAGTAAACTTAAACACCATGTACTTTTTGGGAATTTTGTGTCTTACTGACCCACTTTTTGAAAAATATTTGGGGGTCTGACCCACTTCGAACATAATTAGCGATCTGATTCAATTTTGGACATGTTAGCATAAGCCGTTATTGGAAATAACGGCATATGTTATTTATATGCCGTTATTGGAAATAACGACATCATTTTACTTTTTTTTTGCATGCCGTTATTTGGAGTAACGGCATCAGTATATTTTTCATACGAGCGTGAATCTTCTGACTTGGAAAAAAATCTAGTGAATCTTTTGACTTGAAAAAAAATCTAAGTGTTGAAACAACTTATAAATAGTGTCGTTATCCCCAAGAACGGCATTCGAATTACTGATGCCGTTATTAAAAATAACGGCATCAATTATAATAAAACGAACTATTGCATTTGTTTGGAACAGCGGCAATAGTTCATTTTATTATAACTGATGTCGTTATCTCCAATAACGACATTAGTAATTCGAATGCCGTTCTTGGGGATAACGACATTATTTATAAATTGCTTCAACACTTAGAATTTTTTTCCAAGTCAGAAGATTCACGCTCGTATGAGAAATAAACTGATGTCGTTACTCCAAATAATGTCATGCAAAAAAAAATGTAAAATGATGCCGTTATTGAAAATAACGGCATAGGTTATTATATGCCGTTATTTCCAATAACGGCTTATGCTGATGTGTCCAAAATTGGATTAGATCGCTAATTATTTTCGAAAGTGGGTCAGACCCCTAAATATTTTTTAAAAGTGGGTCAGTACAGCAAATCTTTCACTTTTTGGTGCATGTTAGGCATACTCTTATCATGTCGTTCTTCCAAAAAACAGCATCAGCTTAAAAATTTTTTAGTATGCCGCTGTTTGGAAAAATGGCATCACTACATTTCTTATACAAGTATGAACCTTCTGACTTGGACAAAATTTCAAATGCTGAAACAACTTATAAATGATGTCGTTATCCCCAATACCGACATTAGCATTATTGATGTCGTTGTTGGAGATAACGGCATCAATTATAATACTCATTATGCTCTCTTCCTCCACAATCGTTCTTTCAAACAACGGCATGAGATAATTGTTGCTGTTTATAGAAACATTGGCAACAGTTTATAGAAATAGATTAGCCAAGTATAAATAATAAAATGAACTTTTGATGTTGTTCCAAACAACGACATCAGTTATGCCTAACAATGAATATTATAACTGATGTTGCTATTCCTAACAATGACATTTGTAATATTGTTGTCATTGTTCCAAACAACGGTATCAGCTATAGGATTTTTCACACTTGCATTTTTTCCAAGTCAGAGAAAGTACACGATTTGGAATAAGTTAACTGATGTCGTTACTCCAAATAGCGGCATGCGATTTTTTTTTAACAAATGCCGCTATTGGAAACAACGACATGGTATTAACATATGTCGTTATTTTCAATAACGGTTAATGTTGACGTGTCCAAAACTAGATCAGTTGGGTAAACATTTTCGAAAGTATATCAGATTGCTCAATATTTTCAAAAAGTGGGTCAATACGGCAAAAAAATCAACTTTTTACTCGTTATGAACAAAAAATTGACATCTCTAATATTATAATGGGAGAGTTGTCATTTGTAGACTACCTGTGATTTGTATGCATTCAACCTCAATTAAATCTACACCACATAATTAGATTAGATTTAACCCTAACCTAACTAAATCTAAACCACACATTTTAGCAACTTTGGTAAAAAAAGATTAATATTTTGACAATTTTGGTAAATTTTAGGTATGAGTAATTGGAAGAACATACTATTTACAATTGAGTAATCTTTACTATTTTAATGGGAGAGTTGGGGTTTGTATCAGACAAGCTCTAACTTTGTAACTATATAAACACGTATAATACACGTTCAAACTATATTCAACAAATATAAATGTGCACCGCACGTTTAGTCCAAATCAAAACATTCTAATATAAACTATTTTTTTCTTATTCAATATATATTCATTTAATTTGATGACTTTACTTCTTTTAGACGTGCATCGCACGTACATTATACTAGTTAAACCATAATGGCAATACCTTGAATGGTCATGATAATGGAACCTACAAGTCCGCAAACGAATAAAATGGCTATCATGAATTTTATTTTATTTTTACGCCAAAAACATCGTATGGATATCTCTAATCTCTAATATTATAATGGGAGAAGACCTTACTGTCATTTGTAAATCTACCAATTGTAAATCTACCAACACGTGTGACGCACATACATATATAACTAATTTGAAGGAGGTTTCAGGTTTGAGTCCTCACTATGCCAAAGTTTTTTTTTTATTAAGACGTGAGTGTAAATTACTAGTTATTAAATAATTATAATAGATAGTGCAATCCATTAAAGCAAAATTATTGTCATCGAAATTAAAAACTAATAAAGGTTGTGATTTAATAGGTTTAAGGAACTAAAGCTGATATCGGGTTCTCCACTATACGGACTAATGGGCCCAAAAATTGGACCCTAACTCAGACTTGCGAGAATCGAGTCCAGGTCCGGGTTCGGGTCCTTGTTAAAAAACCTATCTGTTGGGTCCGGTAGTGGGAAATCAATATTTGTACTAAAGTATTTTTGCATCTGATACCCTACAGTTTGAACAATTTTTACACTTAAGTACATGAATAAATATTATATTTACACATTTATTCAACAATTACTATTTACATGTATATCTCAATAACTCTATTATTCAAATTCCATATATTTTGAGGTATTTTTTAACAGGTCTGGGTCCAGTTCTATTTTGAGCGGAACCGGGCCCGGGTCTGGAAGTGCATCAGATCTTATTTTAGGAACTGGACACGTATAGATTGGATCGGTTCATGTCCAATGCCGGATCCGAATCAGGTCCAGGTCGGGTCCGAATATCGAGTCAAAATAACAACTCTATAAGGAACAGAATGAGAATTTTATAATATATATTATCTTTTTAAGTCATATTCGATTCTAGTTTTTCTTTTGTTTACCAGCAAAAAAATAGTTGGTTTTAGAAATGCAAGTGTAATTTCAAATATCCAAACTTTTCCATTCACTTACCTAAATAACCTCTACTTTCTTTTTGAGAAAGATAATAATTGTTCGAAGCGTGAGTGTCATTCAAATTGTATACTGATAAATGAAATAAAGAGTTTATAGAAAATGTTTAGATTTTCATTTGTACTTGCATCTAAACCAATTACACAAAATATATGTCATACTTTGTAGACCTCAAAGATATGTGTTGATATTGGATATTTTTCCCGAAATATGCCACTTTTTAAAACTAATTTTTAAAATAGGCCATTTTTGAAATTAATTTTCAAAATAGATCAACGCAATACCCAACTGCGACCTTTTTGATTTCGAAACCGCAGTTCACAGCTACGGCCTAAGTATATATCATGTATATTTGGTTAATTGGCTCGAAGACTTGGAAAAAAATTGCCCAAGTGTAAAATGTGAAAAATAGGATGCCACGGTTGGGTACTGCAACCTCGAAACTACATAGGCCGCAGTACCGAACTGCGGCATCTTCGATTTCGTGGCAACAGTTCACAACTACGACCCAAAATATATCATACATATTTGGCAAATAGGCTCGGAAAAAATGCCTAAGTGCAAAATGTGAAAAATAGGATGCCGCAATTGGGTATTGCGGCCTCAAAATTACATAGGTGCAGTACCGAACTGCAGTCTCTTTGACTTTTGGCCGCAGTTTTGTCACGCCCCGCTTTTCAAAAATACGAAATACGAGCACGTGACATTAGCCCAGCAAATGACTTGTGTCATCCATAAGCTGCTATCGATTCAACTCAACAATATAACAAGAAAGTAATATAACCACGCATGCATTAAAAGAGTAATCACATGAATAACAATACTTGAAATTTAAACATAAAATAACCAAACATAATAACAATCCAACATCTGGAATCAACAATAACAATATTCGGGTCAAAAGCCCACAATACAAGAAATAACAATATTCGATTATTTAAGTTCTCAAAACGAAACAATAATTATTTAGGCGGCGATGCAAATCAATTCTTTCACCATTGTTGTTCTCATAATCCATCAGACAATTCTCCTTGATTACCTGTATGCTGTTCATCTAAAAGAGAGAATAATATGTCCTTAGCGTAAGTCGTGAACAGCAAATAGAGAAAGCAATGAAACAATGACATTTACGATATAACAATGAATTTAATAAATAATAGATCGAGTCGATGGTAATGAACAATGGCAAAATGATAACGATGCAATATGTAATGACAATGATCAATAACAATAAGCGATGTCAATAGTGGTAGCATAACGATAATACTGTTCAATAATGATGACAATATGCAATGACGATGCGATGAAAATCTTAAGTCTATTATTCATTCTAATTCTAACTAATGCACGTACTAATGCATCCCATAATTACAGGTTCGATGCATACAATCAATTTCATTTAGACTAAGGTGGTAGATTCTATAGATCGTTTACTCAGCACGATATAACATTAAAAGGATAACACTGACTATTGCAGCAATTTCTTGCACAATAACGATAACACTGACCATTGACGCAATTTCTTGCACAATGACGATAACGATATTTTGGTAACGAGACCCACACTTTCGAGTACAATCACTATATTATCAACTACTCTACTCAATCCTTAATCCCAGTTTGATTAACATTCTTTATTCAATCAACATGCAATACTGGTTAGCAATATTACAATACTAATAGGGAACAATAGGGACAGTAATATTAATGGGAAATGATAAGGCGATTAATAAGGGACAATAAAATGATGACAACGCAACCCTAAGATCATGCAATGTAATCCATACAATTAAATGCACCAAATACAACATTATAGATTCAATTATATATTATCAAACATGGAAACTCAATTCTGGACAGCAGTAGGTTGTTGTACTAAAATTGAATTTCCCGCTGCTATAGAATAGAAAATGTGGATCCGTCAGAAGTTCTAGAAACTAGACTCCTGTCCGGTTCCAACGCATATTAAAAGTCCAAAATCCGATAACAGTAGCTAGGTGAGTTATAGTGTTCTTTACAGGTTACAGGTTCCGGCTGGTTATCAATGTTAACTAGTTTCAGCTATAAAAGCAGTAAATATTCATTTTAAAAATCAGCAAAAATAATTTTCATTACCCTAAGCATGTTAACTATCAATCTGGAAATTATCATGGTAATATTTTATTATTAATTCATCTATTTAATCAGGTTAACATGGTATGTGCATAAATCTGGAAATAAAATGCAGCAGCAGTAAAATGGTCATAACTTATGAAATATAAGTCAGAATTCAATAATTCTTGATGTTCTGGAAACTAGACACATGGGGCTACATTTCATATTCATAAAGTTATTGATTTTGATGACAGTATCTAGGTCGAAACAGCATGACAATGTTCAGGTTGACAGTAAATTTCAGGGTCTCAATATATTTTTCATGAATAAAATAATTAAAATGTTATGAACGATGAGTTAGGGGTCGACAACATAAATCACAGAAAGTTATATCTATGTGAACATGGTATTAAGATGTATAATGTCCATAATCTTACTAATCACAATCAACCAATACACCAACATCAATCATATAACAACCAACACTAGCATACAATCTACAATAGTTGTGTAATGTCATGACATGAATTATAATAACAATCCATATTCATATATTCAATAATTAACTACATGAATGCATGCAAGATCTCCATAAATCAAAGGCAAAAAAGACGGCACGAAGTCAAGACTACTACTTGAATTCGTTCGTATAAATTCGTAGTATCCCAACGATAGATAACAATAGAAGATATACGATAATCAATATAGATCTACTTGCGGAATTCAATAAACAATCTTGAATACGATACAATACAATTCGAGGGTGAGATGACTTACCTTTAACAACGATGTTAGATCCGAAATATTGAGAATAAAAGGATGAGAATCCTGGAGCAATGGCGATGACCGCGAACAAGTGGATTTTGATGTGATGATCACGATTGAGGATCGAGTGCAAGATTAAGCAATCAACGGTTGAGATCAATATCGAGATCAAGTGCAAGATCAAAGATAAAAAATCAATGGCCGAGATCAAAAGATCAAGGATCAAGATCAAAACAGCAAATGACCAACACTGGATCGCCAGACGGCAAACGGCGATTGGCAAAATAGCACACAACATATTCTCCAACAGCAACGCGAGGACTTCGGCTCTGGCTCTGACGGCGAGCGGACTGACGACGGGGGTGAGGTCGTCGGTGGTAGAGGATAGGGCCGGCAGAGACTTGAGTTCTATAAGGAATTTGAGGGAGTTGTCAACTAGGGAATTGCAGAAGAGTTTCCTACCCTTTTAGAAAACCTAATTTTGTTGGATTCCGTTGAGTGTAGCATCAATTATGGATTTTTCTACTTGTTACAGGATTTATGACTATAAGGTGATTTGAGTTTGGGATGATTGAATGATTATCCCTATTAAGCACTTCATGTGGGACTTATGTGAGATCCTTGTGTTTAGTACTCATGGTGGACATGTGAGTAAGTGGGAGAATAGCTTTATGGTTGATTTGTTGTATGTGGGGCTCGTAGCTAATATAGCTTGGAGCTAGTCTAGGTTGTGATACCTTAGGGCTATCAACATAGTCGGCAAGTATTGTATTGATATTTATTTTCCACCTCGAGAGATAGTGATTTTCCTGTGCGCCATCAGTTTGTTTACCGAGAGAAGTTGACTGCGGGTCGGGATACTGTATGAGACCTGAGACGGAGATGGTGGCGACTGATGGAGATCAGATCACCGGTGTTTAAGGGTTAATAGGCTAGGTTATCTGCCTTGTCTAGAATGTGTTGATGCTTAGGCCTGTCAATGACTGGATATTAGTAAGTTGTGTGTGTTTCACCTCTGTTACCGGGTATGAGGCACTTCCTTGGGCGCCGTTGTACTGCTTGCCGAGGATCGCGGGTCGGGGATCTTAGGTCAAAGACCTACAGAGGTGTTGGAAACCGATGAATGTTGGTTCACCGTGATTGTGATTAGTTATTTTTGACAGAACCGGTTGGACTCGATCATTCTTTAGACATTATGCATGATTTGAAAACTCGCATGTTTAGCACAATGTTATTTCATATTGTGTTTCGTTACTTTTCGCTTGAAGACCGAGTTGATGCTATGGGTGATTCCATATAATTTGACTTGTTCTAAAGGCCAGCACTAGGCGGTGATAACCAGGGTTGTCACTTCCTGTCATTAGGAATACATGCTGCGGTGCGTATCTCGCACTGTTAATTTATGAAGTGTCGTGGTAAGAACGGGAGGTATCCTGTCGGATAGAGGGCTTAGACCTTCGAGGCCGTCATGTTCTTATGTTGAATGGACACGAACGGACCATGGGGCTGCTGTCCCATGGATCTTCGGCGCCATAGATATACAGTTGTGTATCTGTATGATTGTCACGGCATTTGGTGTGATCCAGATTAGGCACTAGTGGTAAACAAGAACACCATTATATTTAGCAGTAATAACTGTAGGATTCACTAGCCACGATTGTATCTATCAGGAACGGATTGAGTACAATAGTAGAATATTTGCATGGCGATGGTTCGAAACCCTGAAACTGGAGAACATGACTTGATCCGGAACGTATATAGTATGGGATGCATGCGTATCCAGAGTCTTGTAGACATTAGACTAAGTGCATCTGTTTTCTGTATATCGTGTCTTATGCATTAGACTCCAAGTCAAGGCATACACTGACCCTAGAAAATTAGGATGCACGTTTTCTTTCTCATCAAGATTGATTGTGATTTCAAGCTTAGAGATTGTTGTTTCCTTATAAACATTGCGTCAGTATAAGTACTGACGTGCCCACTCAATTAGGTACTGGATATCGGGTCGTGAGTGCAGGAGAACTCGAGACAAGCAGGGCATCCAAGGGGAGTGGTAGTGTACATGCCTACCATTCGAGCAGATGCCGAAATATCAAAGTAGTGCAGCGGAAGATTCGAGCTACAGGGTGCATCTCAGGGAAGCAGCATGACCGCTCGGTGGAGCTTCCAGTAGAGAGTTGTTGGTTATCGTTCTGGGTGGCAGACGGTAATCGTTACGATGTAGTACCTGTAATAAGTTGATGTAATTTGTATTCCTTGTTCAAGGATAAGGTAATATTTGTAACTATAATGTAATAACTCTGATGGCAATAAAAGTTTTTAATTTCAGTGTTATTTACTGTGTTGAGATGCATTTGAAGGCAAAGATTCTAGTTGTGTCACGGATGTCCGGAAACGGGGATCCGGGGTGTTACACAGAGGAAGAAAGAGATGATTGGGGGAGATGAAGAGTTAGGGGGGTGACAACTGCATATGGATTAGGGTTTTTGAATAGTAATGGGGGGTTATAAAATAATGATAGTATTATAATAATAAAAATAATGGGTAGGAATGCAAGGCTGATTATTAGGGATATCAAATTGGGGGTTACAGGATGAGATAATGGTTAGGAGGGATTTTTGGAGATTGGCTATTAGTGGAGATATGGGGTGGTTTTCGGTTTGCGGGTTTGTGGGTCAAGATCCAATAGGAGTGGGTTATAGGGTTTGGGTACAAAATGGGTCAAATAGGAGGGCAATTATCAATCCAACAAAGAAAAAGGGAAAATCCATTAAATTAAATTTGAATCAGGAATACAAGAAGTAAGATTCAAATAATTAAACTGAGATCAAAGATAAATCATGAATAATATTAGAATTGATATTATTCGATACAATAAATGAAACACAATGAAATTTTATAGAATTACAAGGGGTTACAATGGATATCAATCAATAAATAATAATAATAATAATAAAATGAAAATTGGAGTTACAAGTTTACAATTGTGACCCAAGTATATATCATACATACGTGAAAAATAGTAAGCCGTAGTTGGGCACTACGGCCTCGATAATTCATAGGCTGTAGTTTACAACTGCGGCCTTAGCCTCAGTTACATGATCGATGGGGTCCAGTTATTAAAACCTTCTAATACCCATTCGACTATATATCGAGGCCGCAGTACCCAACTCCGGCATCTTATTTTTCACATGAGCAATTTTTCCAAGTCTCCGAACCTATTAGTAGCATCGATATAAATACCCAAAAACCGGATCCGATCCGGACCCGACCCGGACTCGGCATTGGACCGGAACTGACCCGGCCTATCCGGGTCCTGGTCCGGGTCCTAAAATGGGACCCGTTGAAGTTTTGGGTCCGTGTCTGGGTCAGCTCAAAAGAGACCGGACCCGGACCCGTTAAAGCCCCCCCCCCCCCCCCCCCCCCCCCCCAAAAAAAAAAAAAAAAACAACACAAAAATAAATATTCTATCATCATCCTTCCCCTCCTTCCTCCTCAATTCTAAAACTTTCTCTTCTAAACTCAAAACTCATGCATTTTTATTTTCTCCTCTATTCTAAATCTTTCACTTGCCGCCTCCGCTCGCCGCTCACACTCTCGCTCCTACCCGAACGAGTAGGAATATTTTAATAGGACCCGGACCCGGTTCTCACGGGTCCGGGTCCGGGTCCAATTTTTGGGCCCGTAGGGGACCGAGTCCGGGTCTGAGTAGTGAAGGACCTGATCCGACCCGACCAGATACCAATGCTACCTATTAGTGAAATATGTTTAATATATACTTAGGCCGCAGTTGTGAACTGCGGTCTTGAAATCAAAGAGACTACAGTTGGGTACTGCGTTGGTCTATTTTAAAAATTAGTTTTGAAAGAGGCCTATTTTGAAAATTAGTTTTTAAAATGGCCTATTTCGGGGGAAAATTTATTGATATTAAGAGTTAGCAATATCATGATATCTAACCGAGCCCTCAACGAATATTTTTCCCAAAAATGACCCACATTTTTAAAGTATTTACCAAACTGACCCACTTTCAAAAGTATTTACCAAAATGATCTACTTGCTATCTCAAATGGCGAGTTTGGTGAAAATGTCCGCGCTGTTTGAGACAGCCAGTGTAGGACAAGGTGTTTGTGCACAATTTGGAGAAAAAAATTTGTTGATAAAATATCAAGTAAGACTCGCTGTCCGAAACAACGAGCGTAGTTCGGCATTCGCATCCGCAGGACGTGCTGGCCAATACAAGCCGCTTGTAATCGGTCTGAGATTGGCACCCCCCCTGTGCGCGCGAGAGAGCCTTCTAGCTTGCTTTCTTACAATGCGAAGAAAGAGTTTATTATATACACCCTTCTAATTCTTATGACTTTTTCAATATGGGACTAAAGTCCCTCAACCCATTTTCAGACATCAAGTATCTCACTTTGGGAGACAATTTCTCATTCACCTCATAACCGTTTTGAGCAAGTAAATGTATTATTCTGATGTACTCACGAAGGAGAACACAAATCCATAAAGATCTCTCACTAATTCATAATGAATCTTACTAAAAAAATTGCCTCAAAATTGGTTCGTAAAATGGTGTGAAAACACATTTTCTAACATTATGTTTGTTTGAGTTTTGAATTTGGTTAATGATAGTGAGATGACCACAAAGAGGTTGCACTTGAAAATGTCATAACTACACTTGCTATTGGAGACATCGAATGTCGTTTTTTTTTTTGAATGGCACTCTCAACTCTCACTTCCTTCTAGGGGTGTAAAATGAACAGGACGGTCCGTCGTCCGTCCGAGTCCGGCTCGAGAAATGGTCGATCGTGGACCGTCCGAACTGTTATACGAACCGAACTCGAACAAATTATTAGGTCCGTTTCTTTATCGAGCTCGAGCCGGACATAAGTCCGTCCGAGTATTATTGCGGTCCGATGTTTTATTGAACCGAGTCCGGGCTGTAAAAATTTTGTCCAACCTAGACCGAGCCGGACATAAGCCTGTCCGAGTAGAATTTCGGTCCGAGCTTGAACATATGGTTGTCCGATCCCGTCCGGTCCGATTTACAGCCCTACTTCCTCCTCCTCAAAGTCTCTGGAAAAATAAAAAAAACATATACTCTCTATGTAGGTCTACAGCGAGTGTCATTTGTTTGGTTTTTTTTTTTTTTTTTAAATTACACTCTCAACCCTCACTTCATCTTCTTCAAATAGCCTCTGGAAAATAAAAAATATATACTCGTTATCTGTGATAGCGAGCGTCATTATACTACACTCACTATCTCAGATAGCGACTGTGTGTGTACAGATTTTTACAGAGACTTTGAAGTCTCGTAGAAATTTTATCAATACTAAACTCGCTATCCGAGATAGTGGACCTCTTTGAACTAAACTCGCTATCTCAGATAGCGAGTGTAGTTATGACATTTTCAAGTGCAACATGCAGCTACAAATTTTCTTGTATACATATATAGTTCATTTCCAGATTTTCAACACAATTCCAATAGTCTTTGTGGTCATCTCACCATCATTAACCAATTTAGAAACTCAACCAAACAATGGGTGTTTTAACACCTGTTATAATTAGGAATAGAAGAAATATTTCTTTATTGATTGATTAAACTGAATACAGTTGGCTCCTATATATAGGAGAGAAGATAATACTAAACCAATACATTATTCAACGTGGGACTAAACTAATCTATCATCTAACACCCCCTCTCAAACTCAAGTTGGTTCAAGCAATAAGAGTTTGGAATACTGACGATGTTGATGTAGAAGGAACGACAAACTGTGATGCAGAAACGGCGCTTAATGGCGCATGTGACGGAACTAAGAAGTAGACTGATGGGATCTCACCCCTGACTTGAGACATAGTCGATGCTGGGATCTCACCCCTGACTTGAGACATAGTCGATGCTGGGATCTCACCCCTGACTTGAGACATAGTCGATGTTGGGATCTGATCTCTGAAATGAGAACTGGATGCTGATAACACCCCCTCTCAAACTCCCGATCGATCAACCGGAGTGAGTTGATGATCCCGACCCCTTTTTTTTTCAAAGAGAAAATCAAATCAAAAGAGATTACAATCTCTTCACAATTACATCCAACAATCAAAACGCCATCTCTGCCCCTAGAAGAATATCCAGAACAAGAACACCACAAGAACAACAGATCTGAGACGAAGAAGAAGAAGAAGAAGAAGAGGATGTTGGTGCCATTGAAGAAGGAGAAGGAGAAAGGGTTGTTGACATTGAAGGAGTCATTGAAGAAGGAGAAAGGGTTGGATTTGGGATTTCAGATTGGATCTGAGAAGATATTGAAGAACTGGACCCTGGATCTGATGGTCTGGAGTGGGACCAGCTTCATCCAGGGATGGTGACTGTGGTGGCGAGCGGCCGGAGATGGTGCTGCGATGGTGGTTTGGTGGCGATGATGGCGAGGCAGTGAGCGGGAGGCTCGGGTGGTGTGCAGGCAGTGGTCGCGACGAGGTGAATGGGGCCTCGAACCAGTGAGCGACAGCGCTCGGTTGGGTTCGACGAGGTGACGGTAGCGGGATGCGGTGGTTGACTGGGGGATGGTCGATGGTGGATTGCCGGTGGCAGTCGGCAGCGGTGCACAGGACGGCTCGACGAGGATGAAGACGTGATGGGTGGAGGGTCGGGATCGACCAGAGAAGAAGAGGAGGGTGTTGAGAGGTAAGGGATGCATAGTGAAGGGGTCTGTAGATCTTGCTGATCCCGGAGTTGGGCAGCGTCGACGGCGAAGAGAGGTCGCTGGAGTTGATGATGATGATCTGGAGATTTAGGGTTTTGGAGGAGATTAGGATCTTGATTAAGATCGGGAGAGGAATGTCGGGAGGTGGAGTGATTCTGATGAAGACGAGAACCACCCCACCTCGACGACGAGAATCAAATTATAGGCCTTATAGAATTATAGGCTCTGATACCATGTTAGAATTAGGAATATAAGAAATATTTCTTTATTGATTGATTAAACTGAATACAATTGGCTCCTATATATAGGAGATAAGATAATACTAAACCAATACATTATTCAATGTGGGACTAAACTAATCTATCATCTAACAAAACCATTTTACGAATCAGTTTTTAGACAAATTTTTAAGATCCACTATGAATTAGTGAGAGATCTTTATGGATTTGTGTTCTTCTTCGTAAGTACATCAAAATCATATATTTACTTACTAAAAACGATTATGGGGTGAATGATAAATTGTTTCCCCAAGTGAACTACTTGATGAGCCGGAGAAAATGGGTTGAGAAACTTTAGTCTCATGTCGAAATTTTTTTGAAAACTAAGAGGATGTAGATAATAACCCCTTCCTTAGCTTGGAAAGAAAGCAAGCTAGGTGGCTCTCTCTCACACGTTGGACTTGGATTGTATGCGGCTAGTGTGCACCTGCACGTCCTGCGAACACGAATGTCGGACCAACTAGAACCTCTCCCCGTGTGGGGCATTTTTTTGGCCCAGTTTTGATTTTTCCAACATGAAAACATCATGCCAAAATACATGCTGCAATGTTTATGTCACCCATAAGGGTTGTGTAACTGAAAAAACGGTTGTCTGACTTTTATTTTGCACGATTCAAATATACGAAACGTATGTCTTGTGTTTAATTGTGCATTCATTCACCTCTCTCCTCAGAAACCCTATAAATTTTGGATCGATTTCATGCGGCTTGTGTGCGTCCGCACGTCCTGCGGACACAAATAACGGACCATTTGAACCCCACTCCGTGTAGGAATTATATTTTGCACTGATTACAACTACGCTTGCTGTTTTAGACAGTAAGTCGTACTTCGATATTTTTTCTACAATTTTTTTTCTTACTTCGATATTTTTTCTACTTTGATAAATACTTTCAAAATGTGGTCCGTAACTGATTGCATCGGTAAGTACAAAACTAAATCATGACAAAGTAGCTGGTTCACACAGATGTCCTTAAGGATTTGATAGTAATTGAGACTGAGAATGGACCAGCTTGGGCCGGTTCATCACCTAGGCCCAAAGTCCATACTTCTGAGAGACAATGCAGGACTAGGCCTGAATGAATTACCGACATAAAAGACAGCAGACCCAGGCCATAGTATACTACCTTTTATAATTGTAAACCCACATTTATGGTAACAAAATGTAGGGGTTAAAGTGCTCTTAGAGCATCACTATTGCTTGCTATTTACTTATTTTCTCTATTTTTAAGAAAAATTGCATCCGCTATCGTTTACTAAAAATTTACTTTTTACAAAACTGATGAACAGTACGCTGCTATATTTGGCAGTAAAAAATGGCAATTGCTAAATATAGAAGACAAAATTTTTTAATATTTAAAAAGGACGGACGGAAGATCATTTTCCGTCTCACCCAATATTTGATTCAGAAAAGTCGCGATACAGAACATGATCTTCGGTTTTTTTATATTATTATTATTAAAATTAATATATAAAAAACTGAGACGGAAGATCACTTAATTTTATTATTAAAATATTAAGGTTCCGTCTCGCTTAATTTTCATACTTTATTTATTTAATTTTTTTAAAAATATTTTCAAAATATCATTTAAATAAATAAAAATAATAATTTTTAAAAAAATCCTAGGATGGAAGATCATCTTCCGGCCCAACATTTTGTTTTCCAAATAATTATAATATTGCCACCAAATATTTACAAACATGCCATTTTAATTATTTAAAAATTTAAAAAATGAAAAAATGCCCAGACGGAAGATCATTTTGGAATTTTTTTTTAATGTTTTAAAAAATATTGCTCAGATGGAAGGGCAATATTTTTAAATATATATATATTTTCAGTCAAACGGAAAATCATCTTCCGCTGCGCAATTTTTTAATAGTAAAAAAATGAAAAAATTGTGAGACGGAGGATGTTCTTCCTTCTGTATATTTTATTATTTTTTGGGCCAAATTTTTCTATAAACAATAGTAGCCTAACTCTCTCATTTCTATTTCTCAAATGCCAAATATCTATTTTTTAATAGTAACTATAGTGGATGATCTTAGTTGAGTTGCTCTCCTTAAGAATTGCGCAAATACTCGCGAAAAAGTGGATCCTAAAAACACTTCAATGAGATTAGAGACCTCGGTAGGGGGGGCAAGCAAGAAATGGTTAAGGAAGTCATAGTCAGGTCAAAGGCTAACATTGCGGGTCTCCAAGAGACCAAACTCTCACACATGTCTAGACTTAGTAGATTGGGGGAAAATCGAGTCTCTGAATGGAGAATGTCCCCATCTGTTGGGGCATCTGGGGGCATCGCTCTAGGTTTTAACCCCGACTCCTTGTGTTGTCTAGACGAGCTCCACGGGCAATTTCTTTGTCGGTATTGCTCCAGCGAAAATCTGGCCAGTGGACTCAATCGATTACGGTGGTCTATGGACTGCATAATTCTGCCGCTAGAATGGCCTTCTGGACGGACTTAGAGCGGTCAAAGCACACTGGCCACACCCTTAGGTGGTGGGGGGCGATTTTAACATTACTAGATTCGCCTCAGAACACAGAGGCAGAGGATCTAGTGACTCCGACAGGGAAGCGTTTAATGAGGTTATCATGGAACTAGAACTGGTTGATATTCTCATCTCTGATAGGTTTTTCACCTGGTCAAACATGCAAGCGGCGCCCATTCTAGCAAAGTTAGATAGGATCTTGGTCTCCACGGACTAGGAGACCAAATTCCCTTTGTCTTCGGCTAAATCACTCTCTAAACCAACCTCATATCATGTGCCTATTTTCTTATCTTCCAGGAAGGAACAACCCAGAAAACCCTCAAAGTTTTGGTTCGAGAAAGCATGGTTAGAAATCTAAGGTTTCCACCACATGGTCAACGAGAGTTGGTCTCGCCCGACCACGGGCTGTGAGGCGACCGCAATATGGTGTGAAAAAATCAGAAGACTCATGGGCAAATTTAGGAAATGGAACCGAACCAGGTTTGCACTGATTTGGAGAGCAAAGGAATCCCTTCTTGAAGGCATTGAGGAATTGGAGAAGACTGAAGAAACTAGGGACCTGCTACAGGAAGAGCGGAATCGATTGCTCCAATTAAGATAGAATTTTGACTAGCTCTACAGGATTGAGGAAATCAAATGGCAACAACGATCCAGAATGTCGTGGCTCAAAGAGGGAGATGCGAACACAACATTCTTCCACCGAGTTGCCAGTGCCCGGCGTAGATCTAACCTCATTCACTTGATCCACTTGGATTCCTGAATGATACAAGGCGACGATGATATTAAATTGGCTTTCCAGTCCCACTTCAAGCGCCTCTTTGGGCACAAAGCAGACGAGAGAGTCCCTCTCCAACATGATTTCTGGCAAGACTAGACAGACAACCCCTATCCTAGGCTGCAGTCCCTCGAAACACCCTTCACCAAGAAGGAGGTCTGGGAGGCTGTCCAACAACTTGGAAAGATAAATCTCCAGGTCCAGACGGTTTCCCGATACTATTTTATCAGATATTATGGGAGGAGATCAAAAGTGACTTACTGAAGGTGTTCGTAGAATTCTACGAGCATAAACTCAAATGATGGAGATTCAATTCCGCGGAGGTAGTGCTGATTCCGAAGAAAGAGGACTCCCGACGAGTTGGAGACTTCCGCCCTATAAGTCTACGAAACTGCTCTGTAAAGATTGTTACCAAGACTCTTGCTAACAGACTGGAAAAAGTAATGGATGGCCTCATTAGTCAAGACCAGACGGGATTCATCAAAGGACGATGTATTCAGAACAGTATAGCAATGGCTGAGGAAACTATCCATCAATGTCACATATCGAATTCTAAGAGCTACCTCCTGAAACAAGATTTCGAGAAAGCCTATAACTCCGTTGGATGAGACTATTTGTTGGAAGCGCTTGCTGGAAGAGGTTTTGGGGTGAGATGGATCAGATGGATCCACACATGTCTTACCACCAGCAGAACGGCTATTTTGGTAAATAGGGTGTCAGGCCACCCATTCCCTTACAAACGGGGGCTCAGACAAGGAGATCCATTCTCACCCCTTCTCTTTACCATTGTGGTAGACGTACTTTGTTCCATGATGACCAAGTGCAGTAGAGCAGGGTGGATCGTACCAGTGGCCAAGGGAATCAATCGCCAAGGGTGCTCTATACTCCAATATGCAGACGATACTCTTCTTTTTGGCAATGACAACCTAGGGGAAACTACAGTCTTTAAAGGAATCATGTATTGCTTTGAAGCTTGGTCTGGCTTCAGGGTTAACTTCCACAAAAGTGCTCATATTCCCATCGCCCTGACACCGGAAGAGGCTCTTGAGCTGGCCACAATCCTCAATTTCTCCATCGAGATTTTTCCCATTCAGTACCTAGGAATGCCGCTAAGACCCGGGAAATTCAAAAAGGCAGACTGGCTACCCATTATTGACCGGGTTGAGAAACGGCTAATAGGATGGAAAGGCAAAGCCCTATCTTTGGGAGGGAGAATCATGCTTATTAATGCAGTCCTTTCAAACCTTCCTACATATTATCTCTCCTTCTTTGAAATGCCACGATGGGTAATCCAAAGAATTGACCAGACTCGGAAATGCTTCTGATGGAAAGGGGTAGACCCGGACCGAAGAGGATATCACCTCATTAAATGGGAGAGGGCGTGCATGAAAAAGATTCATGGAGGCCTAGGTATTATTGATCTTCGAGATATGAATCTGGCGCTACTAGATAAATGGTGGTGGAAAGTGTTCCACCCTAATGGAGAAGGGTGACAACAATTTGTTCAAGGATATATGCATGAGAATGGAATGAGAAATCTTGGCTTTAGGATAGGCCCTCGGGTTTTCTGGTTCTGGAAAGGCATCACTAAGGCCTATGAATCCTTCAATAGCTGTGTGAAATCAGTTATCGGTAACGACAGACTCACCAGATTTTGGTGGGATAAGTGGTGTGCTGATCATACTCTCAGAACCCTGTTCCCCGATCTATATAAGAAAGCATCACATCCACACTGCACGGTGGCCGCAGCCTGGAAAAGAGGTACCTGGAACCTTTCAAACAATCGCTTGATAGGGTCTCAGCTTAGACTAACAGAACTTTAGGCCTACATCACCAACGCTGGAATTGGTTGCTCTCAAGATCCTGATTAAAAATCCTGGGGATTGGAAAAGAACGGCAAGTTCACGGTCCACTCCATGAACAACCGCATTCATTTTAGGGGATGTATCCCAAAGTGGTCAGCCGTCATCTGGAGAACGAAAGCCCCGCTAAAAATCAAAGCTTTTTTATGGTTGGTACAAAATGATGCGATCCTAACTAGGGAAAACCTCACTAAGCGCCAACCGAGTGTGGATGCTCAATGCGGGTTCTGCCATGCTACCCTGGAGACTAGAGACCACCTCTTGCTGCAGTGTCCTAGAAGCAAAGCGGTACTCGTAGAGGTACTCAGCGCCCTAGGGACGACTCAGTATCCCAGTGTTTACGAGGATCCTAAGTTCGCGTCGGATAGGGGTTCTATGAGAGAAGCGTGGTATATCGCCATTTCCGCAACGACCTGGGTTCTTTGGCTAGACAGAAATTATCTTTACTTTCGTAGAATTTACAATAGTATTTCTGGTAATTTGACTCACATCATGCATTTTATTTCATTTTGGACGAATGTGGCCACAGTAAGTCCTAGGGGGAGGATTGCGAGCATATTCCAGGTCGATGAGTTTGATGATGAGGAAATCGAGATCGGTCCGACGATCGACTGATTGCCTGCACTGCCATCTCTGATCATAGATACCCACCACCCCAGGGTTTGTTTGGGGGATATGATGTATTTCTTTGCGGCTATTCTAGTTTGCTTTTGTCCTACTCCCCATGTTTGGGGTGGAGTTTATGTACTATTGTTCTGATTGTACGACTCTGTAGTGAGCTTAGCACTCTGAGTTTGTTTTATTAATCTCTTATTAATAAAACAGGGTGGCCAAATTCCACCTTTTCTTAAATTTTTTTTAAAAAAATGTAATGTCTTTAGTGAGTAAATCTGTACTTCACAATACCAAACTCATAAATCTGGCAGCTACTCTAAATTTGCCCAACACGAGCAACGAACTAAATTGCATTAATTTGTGAAAACAGATGCACTGCCTTCTGATTGAATTGATGATTCCAAATAAAATAATTTTTTTTTTACTGTTATAACTCCAATTATCATCGTAACTCATATATAAAAAGTTTGAAGAGAAACTACATGTATGCTATCTTTCCTATTTTTCTTATTATATCTAGATTTTAGACTAATAGGAGAGAGTCTCCCATTTCTCTATTAAAAGAAAAAATAAATTCCTATTAACTAACATGTACACTACGCATAGTTTTATTAAAAACTCAAAACTAAATAAAAATCTAAATTCCTCAAACACCGTCTCTTCTCAATCTCACAAAATCTCACGTCTCTTTTCAAATCCACTCCCATCTCCTAGCTTAGAATTAGATTTTTAAGCAAACACAATTCATAAAATTATTTTTATACCATTTTCTTAGTCCATTATTGTTACCTTAACATATGCTATAATGCATGGTTTATAATGTATAACTTATTTACTAAATGTTAATGATGTTCTAATATACATGTTAAAATAAATTAGTTAAATTTGCGACATCTTTTTATTGCATGTATTTTTTCAACTTTAATAATATTCAATTGAATAAAATTATGGTTTAACAGTGATTTTCTAAACTGTCTACTTATATGAAGATGATAATGAAGATTTCATTAATTATGATAGAAATGATATTCATAAATATTTTCTAAATCTCTCCCATTTTTGGTAATTCTATATAATTTCACGAGTCTCTAAACTATTTTAGGCAGTAACATTAGTTTTTTAACATATAAATTAAACACAAAATTGCGAACCTTAATTCAGCTGAGATCAGTTATTATTGTGGTGGTGAAACATGCACATTCCGTGTGCCACCGAACTAGTTCAAAATTACATTTGCACTTTTTAGAGTACACGTTCTGATCACAAACGAATTGATGTCTAAACTTCCAACATTAAAACACTGATTTAGAAGGAAAAAAAAAAAAAAACCCTAAAACCATGCCTCGTCTTCCTCGTCGAGAGTTAGTAGGTCGGTCCTGCAAAGAGGACACGTGGCGTGATGGTAGTCCAGCCACGTCTCCAAACAACGATTATGGAACACATGGCCGCACTGCAGCATGTTCACCACCGACTCCGCCTCGAACCGGACCAAACAGACCCGGCAATCTACCACATGGTCCAACTTCTTTTGTCCGAACTTTACCGGCTTGAAGTCGGACCTGAACCGGTCAGTGAGCGTATCTGACTGGGGTTCTGGTTCTGGTTCTGGTTCGGGTTCGGATCCAATACGGAGGATTCGGAGAATCGGGTCGAGGACCCGCTTCAGTATCTCGAGGCAGAAGGCAGTGTTGACGATGAAGAGGGTGAGCATGCCTTCGGATGGGGTGGGCAAGCTCGACAATCCCATGACAGATATTTTTATTAACTTTCTACAAAGAGTATAACAATAGAAATATGAAGAGGATCAGTAGTACTGTGGAAACAAAGAGAAGAAGGATGAGGGTGAGGTTCACTGCTCGTGGGGTTTTTGTAGGCATTAAGTAGCTGTCTCTTTGTCATCAAGTCTTGGAGTAGGCTATTATTAATTGACTTATTCTAATTCTAATTTTACACTCTCCAGCCTACTTTTTTCCGATAGACTTCAAAGGTTATGAACATTACGTAAGATAAAGATATTTGACCACCGAGCAGTATTTTGAATAATAATTGAATATTTAATAAAAATGTAACTAGATTGAGATGATGTCAGGTTCAAAATCTAGACATTTCTAAAAATAGATAAAAAAAAATGTTTGAGGGTATCTTTAACTTACAAGATATAACGAGACTATCTCAAATATAATAAATACGATGCTATCTTAAATATAAATGCACTGTTGAAATGTAGAAACTCTTTGAAATGTGGTAGTAATATATGCTAATATGGTCACTTTATGATAGGCGATGCTCTTTGTTTTTGGGGGTGTGGGGGAAACACTTTATGAAATGTGGTAGTAAGAGCATCTGCAGTCGTTTGTCAAATATGGATAAAATGAAAATTTAGCTGAGAAACGTGTTGCACTCGTTTGCCAAATATTCATTTTATCGATAATTCGCTACGTACAGTCGTGTGCCATAAATGAGAATCGTTTTGAGAATTATCCATATTTGAACGACGGCACTTCGAGGGCCGTCCCACCCAAAAAATAATTTTTTTTTCCGTCGGACGGCACATGAAGTGCCGTCCCTTGATTTTTTTTCCAATTAAAATACCCCTCCCCCCCAAAAAAAAATCCCATCGGACGGCACATGAAGTGCCGTCCTTTGAAAGAAAAAAAAAAAGTCCAGCCCAAATGCCTCGGACGGCACATGAAGTGCCGTCCAGAGGTTTTTGTAATTTTCAATTTTTTTTTTGCAATTTTTGGAAATGTTTTTGCAATTTTTAAATTTTTTTTTGCAATTTCTGAAATGTTTTTGTAATTTTTGTAATTTTTTCGTAATTTCTGAAATGTTTTTGTAATTTTTTTACGAAATTTTCCAATTATGTCGGACGGCACATGAAGTACCGTCCGGGGTTTTTTGCAATTTTTTTATTTGTTTTTGCAATTTCTGAAATGTTTTTCTAATTTTTTTGTAATTTCTAAAATGGTTTTGTAATTTTTTATATTTTTTTGTAATTTTTTATTTGCATTCCGAGGACGAATTTTTTCATATGTGTCGGATGGCACTTCGAGTGCCGTCCCTCCTTTCCGCCTTAATTTTTTTTGTTTTTTATTCCTCCGACGGCACTTCATGTGCCGTCGCTTCAAAAATAGCTTCCAACGACTGCAGCAAAACTTCGATTCCTATTTCTATTTATCCATATATGCATATTTTTCACTTCAACGACTACAGATGCTCTAATATATGCTAATATGCTCACTTTGTGATAGGTGATGCTCTTTGTATTTGGGGGTGTGGGGGCACCAAGTTTGAGTTCTTATAATTTGTGATGTGGAAGATGCAAAACTGGCGCTGACCCACCCTCGGCTATAAGACCAGCTCTGGAGTAGCAGGAGAGAGGTAGAGACCGGGAGATCGGCTCGGATCTAGTAGCTCGGCTCGGTTTGGTCTCTTGTACCTGCAAACTGCCTCGAAACACCGGGAGAAGTTCCGGCGACAGACCCTCCGTCGATCTAGCCAGTCACTGAGAAATAAACAGTAGCTAGAGTTTAGGTGGGGAAAGATTTATTACCTTCTAAAGTGAGGTGGGGATTTGGTATTTATAGGCCAGGGAAAACGGGTCTGAGGTTCTACAGGCCGGGTTGGACCCGTTTGCCCATGGGCCTGAGCAGGGTGGGGCCCGCAGAGTTTGTTAGCCCTGATGATCATTGGAAAGCGGGATCTGAAGAGATCTGAGGGCCCCAATTGTGCCATGCCATCTGTAATGCCCCGCCCCAATACTCAGATAATTTTAATATTTTTATAATACAAATTAGATACTATGTAGTACAACTGCCCACCACAGGCTGCCTCTCAAAAGGTGGTTA
The DNA here is from genome assembly GCA_017893485.1 of Hemerocallis citrina. NCBI lineage: Eukaryota > Viridiplantae > Streptophyta > Magnoliopsida > Asparagales > Asphodelaceae > Hemerocallis > Hemerocallis citrina. The sequence continues at coordinate 18,028,974 of CM030364.1, read as the reverse complement.
ACCGGATTGGTGACTCTTGATCATTGGCTAATTATATTTATACTCAAATTATCATATCAAACTTCCCATGTGGGACTAAATTTCTCAAATCTATCTCAAATCCGCGCAGACCAGTCGACTGCTAATCCAACTAGTCGACTGCTAATCCAACCAGTCGACTGTTCGCTGCCAGATCTGGGGTATTACATACACCCCCCCTTAGAAATCAGCGTCCTCGCTGAGCACAGGGCACACATCTCGTGTAGGATCCGCCCTTTTTAGCCGATGTAGTATAGTTGTCTATCCCGGAGATCAGTCACTCTCAACACCGCAGATCGGATACCCGGCTATCAATCACTACCTGTGATTCTCAACATCGCAGAGTATACCCAACCCCGGAGATCAATGACTCTCAGCACCGCAGATCATACTGACCTCTACTACACCTGGTGTCGAAAGTCGGCTCTGATACCATTTGTAACGCCCCGCCCCAATACTCAGACAATTTTAATATTTTTATAACACAAATTAGATACTATGTAGTACAACTGTCCACCACAGGCTGCCTCTCAAAAGGTGGTTAACTGGATTGGTGACTCTTGATCATTGGCTAATTATATTTATACTCAAATTATCATATCAAACTTCCCATGTGGGACTAAATTTCTCAAATCTATCTCAAATCTGCGCAGACCAGTCGACTGCTAATCCAACTAGTCGACTGTTCGCTGCCAGATCTGGGGTATTACACCATCTATTCCACATTGCAAGCCACCCACTCCTGTAGGGTGGTGTAAAACTAGTTGTGGAGGAGCAGTCTGGCTCTATGGGAAAAAGCAAAAAAGAGTTTTCTGGCTGGGTTGTAGGGTCGGCGTCGAGCCGGGCCGAGTCCTGGCGGCCGAGCACGAGGTGCTACTACCGAGTGCCGATGACCAGGCACTGGTGCTTTCGTCGAGCATTGAGGCTTGGGGGTCAGCTAGGAGAGTCGGGGGTCAGGTGCTTCGGTTTGAGATGGCTACCCCGTACCCGAGACTGCCTCCGTTCACCGAGGTAAGGGTGTTGGCTCGAAGTTTCAAGGTTGGGGGAGATCATCGAGCTCAGTTGCCATGACTTAAGGAAGCTACCGCTGTGCTCGAGATCACTTCCGAGCATCGAGGCTTAGGGGGTCGGCTCGGATAGCCGAGCTCAGTTGTCATAGATTGAGAAAGCTACCCCTGTGTGCTCAAGATCACTGCCGAGTGTCGAGGCTTAGGGGGTCGACACAGAGTGTTGGGCTCAGGCGACTTAGCTTTGAGAAAGCTACCCCTGTGCTCGAGATCACTGTCGAGTGTCAAGGCGTAGGAGGTCGACATAGAGCGTCGAGCTCAAGCGACTTAGCTTTGAGAAAGCTACCCTTGTGCTCGAGATCACTGTGAGCATCGAGGCTTAGGGGGTCGGCACAGAGCGTCGAGCTCAGGCGACTTAGCTTTAAGAAAGCTACCCCTGTGCTCGAGATCACTACTGAGCATCGAGGCTTAGAGGGTCGGCACAGAGCGTCGAGCTCAAGCGACTTAGCTTTGAGAAAGCTACCCCGATGCTCGAGATCACTGCCGAGCGTCGAGACTTAGAGGGTCGGCACAGAGCATCGAGCTCAGGCGACTTAGCATTGAGAAAGCTACCCCTGTGCTCGAGATCACTTTCGAGCATCGAGGCTTAGGGGGTCGGTATAGAGCGTCGAGCTCAGGCGACTTAGCTTTGAGAAAGCTACCCCTATGCTCAAGATCACTGAGAGCGTTGAGGCTTAGGGGGTCGGCACAGAGCATCGAGCTCACGTGACTTAGCTTTGAGAAAGCTACCCCTGTGCTCGAGATCACTGCCGAGCATCAAGGCTTAGGGGGTTGGCACAGAGCGTCGATCTCAGGCGACTTAGCTTTGAGAAAGCTACCCCTGTATGATGCGTGTCCCGCTGAAGTCATCTTCACGGAATTCTAGGAGCCATTTTGCAAATTTTGAGGAGCCATTTTTGCGAGAATCGAGGAGCCATTATTGCGAGAATCGAGGAGTCGCAAGTTCTCTATATATACACCCCATGCCCTCTCCTTCATTTCTTACTTTCGCTCTCTCTCTCTTTCTCTCTCTAAGTTTTCAGTCACTGTCAACTAGCTTTCCAGTAATCTTTCGTGAGACTTCAACCAGGTTAGTACTTTTAATATGTCTAGAGCTCAGTCCGACTCTTCAGCCTCTACCCCCGGTTGTGGCATTCACACGGGTCTGTCGGATTCTTCTTCTTAGGAAAGAGACGAGAACGTCTATGTTGTGCAACCGCTCCGTACTCACAAGCCGTTCGTGGTGGAGAGCAGTGATTCGGATGAGGGGGAGCATCTTATTGAGGACGTCAATGATGAGGATGAAGAGGTGCAATCTGCCGAAGGAGCCAGTGTCGAGGAGGGACCGGTTGAGGGGATGGATTCTTCCTCGAGGGTCTTCGTCCTCGAGCCCCTGGCCACCCCTTCACCTGAAATAGCTCCTAAGGTTCGGAAGAAGAGGATGAAGTGGACCATGCCCAGTATCCCTGACGAGAAGATCGCTCCTCGGAGGCTGGAGGTCACTTTTCTTTCGCAGCTGTTATCGATCAGGACGTATCCGAACGACGTTGAGGACTTGGTCCGCGACGGGGTACAGCCTTCCTTGCCGAGTCGCGAAAAGATCAAGATGGACGGTACTCCAACTGTGTTGAAAGAGGACGACCTACCGCTGATTCGCGCGAGCTACTTCATCGGGAGGGAGTTTGAGTTGATGGTTCCCAATGCCGGCCTTTGTCCTACAGATCCCTTGGCCCCATGGTACTGCATCTTCCCTGTGGATGCATTTTCTTCGGGTCTGAGGCTGCCCATCCACCCGTTCATCAAAGAGATACTGAATTGGACCTTATTATGCCCGATGTAGTATGGCCCCAACTCGTGGAAGCAGATGGTGAGCTTCGTCTTGATGTGCGAGGAGAGGAAGGTGCCACTGAGGCTGAACGTCTTCCGAGCCATGTTAGGCGTGAGCTCGTCTGGCGAGTTTGATGGAATTTACTACGTGTCGCCTCGGAGCGGGGGGAAGGTCGTGCATGGCCACCCTGATTCGATAAAGGAGTGGAAGAAGAAGTACTTCGTTGTATGGAGCGAAGAACCATGGGAGATCCTGACTAGATGGAACTTTTACAAGCCCAACTTTAAGGGCCCTAAGAAGGGCAACCTTTCGGCCGAGGAGTGGGCATACGTCGAGCGTCTTCAGAAGAGTAACAACATAAGTTGGCCGAAGGTGACAGAAAGTCACATGGCACGCATCGGACTGAGCCCCGCCCCTTCTCGTATGTCTTTCGTTTGTTCCTTGCTTTGTAATTTTCTTTTGTGCTCATCGCTTTTTAATGGACTTTTGTGTAGAGATGGATGTGGAATCAATCAAGAAGAGGAGGCTCGCGTTGAAGAGGCGAAAGGCAGAGCAGGTCGAGAAGGGAAAGCAAGCGGGGGGCTCTTCCCAAGCACCTCCCGAGGGTCAGTTGGAGCCTAGGGCTAAAAGGGTGAGGTCCAGCCAGACCCGAGAGACCTCGGTCGTTTCGAGCTCCAGTGCCCTGAAGGTAATGGAGGTCGTGCAGGGTGGTGTTCCCCCTCTTCGCACCGATGTCCAGACTTTGGTCGGGGAAGAGGGGCTCCAGCCATGGGACCCGACTGGTCCATTCGGAAGGGGACACCTTGAAGGAGGGTCCTATTACTGTTGAATTCGTGGACCAAATGGCCACGTCGCGTGATCGGCAGAGCATGAGTGTCGACACCTTTGAGTAGGCCTACATGAGGTGGGCTCAGGCGAGCATGCAGGTAAGTTTTGTGGGTGATACCAAGTATTTCTATGGATGCTCCACTTGCTAATCATTTTACTTCGGCTGTAGGCCTGTTTTTCCGGCACTTAGGTAATGAGGCTCCACGACCAGGAGCTGAGGCATGAGAGAAACCATTCACACCGCTTCCAGCCTAAGATGAAAGATCTCAAGCTGGCGTTGGTCACTTCCCAGAAGCGAGAGCAGGCCCTAAAGGCCGACCTGGCCTCGATGGCCGACAAGTGGCTATGGAAGTAGGCTGCGCTGAAGAAGGCGTTCAAGGTGGAAAAATGGATGCTCACTTTGAAGGCTCAAGACATGGTCATTGAGGCCCATAATGAGGTGTATGATCGGGCACTAGGCCATGTCAAACACTTCTACCCGACCCTAGACCTGGCGGGTTTTGACTATGATATGGAGATCCCCGAGCTGCCGAAGACCCCCGGGGGCGATGCTCAAGTCGAAGGGGAAACTGGAGGTGGAGCTGTCGGAGCCGACCTGATCGTCGATCCGGTTGTAGACCCTGTCGTCGCTGCCGACATCGAGGGAGAGGTTGGCAATAAGTAGTTGTTTTGTCCTTTTATTTTCTTCCTTGAAATTGTATTTGCCGAAAGCAGACTGGCCACCGTAATATTCTGTAAAGCACTCTAATTTATACCAAGGAGTTTTTGTTTGGTCAAGTATTTTAACTTCGACTTTCGTTTTGATTTTGGAATGATCTTCTTTGCCCGACCGATCCTTGTAACTTGTAGTATTTTTGAGATTAGAAGTTAGGAACTATTGGCCTCGGAATGATTTTTGTTTCACCTCTGTCAGATATCGGCCTCCCTCCTCGAGTCGAATCCTCGACGATCCGAGGTGACATGGCTTCGGAGAAAGATTAATGTATTGGAGTCTAGCCTTGCTCGGTACCGGAAGGAAGCTCGTGATCACGATGCACCTTTCCACTACTTCTGAAACAAGTCGAAGGAGCTAAGTGTGGAGGCGGCTCATTAGAAGAAGGCGTTAGTCAACCGTGACCTGGGGAGTGTTGGCCTTGGATTTTCCATGTCAAATGCCTCGGTTCAGCGGCCTACTTCGGAGTCGTTCCTTCGTGAGGTCATTGTGGAGAAAGAGATCGAGATTCAACATTATAAGACGATGTTGGGGTTGTCGGGAGCCAGATCGGTCTCCTCGGGGGGTGGGCGCCCCCCGAGCGATGAGTCGTCGCCGGTTCGGCTGTTGGAATATGTGAGGCCGGGCAATGCTCTAAGCTCTGTGGCCGGTGTATCTACTTTGGCTGCTCCTAGGGATTCTGGCAGCCTGGCCGGGGAGCCAAGCTGCTCGGCGGGGTTTGAATTAGCCTGTGTTAGCCCAGAGGGGCTCTGAGGAGAGTTTAGCCTGAGGTGATAGTCGTTTGTAATAACTTTATTGTAAGTGGCCTCCCAAGGCATTTCTCAATAAAAATGACTCTTTCGATTCCTTTTTTTTTTTGAAATGATAGGTCGACGGCCCTTCCGTCGGTGGCTCTGCTCGGCTTGTGACACGAGCCGGGTGTTGAGAGCTTGAGAGGTTGAAAAAACCTCCCATTCGAGCTCAGGTGCCTTTAGCTTGAGGAAGCTACCTCTGTCCTTGAGATCAATGCTGAGCTTCGAGGCTTAGGGGGTAGCATAGAGCGTCGAGCTCAGGTGCCTTAGCTTGAGGAAGCTACCCCTATGCTCGAGATCACTGCTGAGCTTCGAGGCTTAGGGGGTGGCACAGTGTATCGTGCTCAGGTGCCTTAGCTTGAGAAAGCTACCCCTGTGCTCGAGATCACTACCGAGCTTCGAGGCTTAGTGGGTCGGCACAGAGCGTCGAGCTCAGGTGTCTTAGCTTGAGGAAGCACCCCTATGCTCGAGATCACTGTCGAACTTTGAGGCTTAGGGGGTTGGCACAGAGCGTCGAGCTCAGGTGCCTTAGCTTGAAGAAGCTACCCATGTGCTCGAGATCACTGTCGAGCTTCGAGCGTTGCTCCGTTTGTGAATGCCGAATGTCGAGCACACATGCTTTTGTGAAAAGCAAGGGTGTGGCTCGAGGTCATTGCAATGTCGAGCACCCATGCTTGTGAGAAAAGCTAGGGTATGGCTCAAGGTCATTGCCGAGCGTCTAGCCATACAGCCTGAGAAAGCTAGGGCGTTGCTCGAGGTCAATGCTGAATGTCAAGCTCCCATGCTTGTGAAAAACCCATGCAGCTTGAGAAAGCTGGGGTGTGCCGAAAGCACCGAAATTTGCACAAACATGAAAAAAGAAGGGAAGAAACAAAGATTACACTTTTTATTTACACAAAAAGGAGAGCACGTGGTGCTGATTACATAAGTTTCGGTTACAAAAGGAGTTTAGTCCTCCCCTTCGAGGAACTTGATGAGGTGCTTCGTGTCCCACGGTCTCCTCACTATTCTGCCACCCAGGTCTGCGAGTCGGTACGTGCCAGGGTGTATTACTTCGAAGGCTTTACATGGGCCCTCCCAGTTGGGGGCCAGCTTTCTCTTTTTGCCGGTGTAACTCCTGTTTTCCGTTTTCTGTATTTTGGGTGTATTTTTTTTTTTTGGGTGTATTCTTCTCATTGTATCTCTTTTTGGACCGTATATTGGATCTTCTATTTCAATATATTCATTTATCTGATTTGTCGTCCTATTATTTGAGTTCTTGATTCCATTATCTCCTATTGTTTCGTCTCTGTGATCGAACTTGTATTTTGTTGATCCTCTTTATTTTGATTGTTCGTGCCTATTTTGTTTATTCATTTTTGTGCCCATCTCATTTTTGGATCACCCAATTTTTTTTCCTTATGGATCTTCTGAATTATTCCATATTAAACCCAAACTCTATATTAAACCTACTGGATACTCCTTAAACCCTATACCATTATAATTACCCAATTAAACTGTATATCCATTTAAACCCATTCAATACCCTAACCCATTTACTTAACCAAACCCGAACCCGTTTTATACCCCTATTCATCTGTTAGCCGTCATCCCCCCTAACACCTAACTCTAAAACTATTCACCCGACATATATTAACCCATGCTTCCCTGTTCATCCCTACCCCATCAACCGCTCCATAAACCTAGCCTGCTCCTGCTCATCTCTCTCTTCCGCTCCTCTCCACTTTAGCCGGCGCAACCCCATACCTCCCGACCTCCTTCCAAAACCCCTCTGGCATGCCCAGTGTCGCGCCATCCCCCCGAGTTTCTCCGCATCGCAGCACCAGGCCGCCACTTCTCCCTAGTTCCCTGTAATGCTGCCAGCACCTGCACCAAGCTTCAGCACCGCCCGAGTTCCCTATGTGCTGTCCCTTGCTTGTGCTCCCTTTAGCGCAGCGAACAGCGCTGTGCACTGTTCAACCGCAGCACAGCACCTTGCTGCCATTGCTGTTCCCTCGGTGCGTGCACACCCCATCGCTGCCCTCTTTTGTGTGCGGGTGGATCTCATTGTCCGCGTGTTCGTGTGTCGTACTTGGGTTCGTGGATTTGTTCGTTCGTGGTGTTCGTTGCCCGGGAATCCTTTCCCGTTATTCTTTCTTTTGCTTCGTCGTTCCCGTCGTCGTCGCTAAGGCAAGTAACTTGTATTCTTTTCTTTGTGTAATACAAGTACTAAATACCGCCTGTATTGTACTTGTGTTCTAAAGATAATTCTCGTGTGAAACTCTTGTTGTATCTTGTCTCTATTGTGTTGTCCCGCCCGTAGTTGCCACATGACACCCATGACATGAAATAACTTAGGGATGACCACTTTGTGTTGTATACATGCATGATGTTCAGATGATATCGTGTGCTTGGTTGTGTTAGTTGTAGTATACTTGTTGTAGACTTGTAAAATATCCTATACCATGTTTATTGGACATCTAGTACACCATATTTCACGTTTGGTTATGTTTTGGATGAGTTTCGTATGAACGAGTTGATTTTGTGCATGAAGGATATTTTCTGTTTTGCCAATTTTCCGTTTTTGTTCAGTATTTTAGACCCTACTACGGTCTGTATATTAAAATGATTTGTGAACATAAAATATAGATAATTCTGTCCTTTTTCCAACCCTTCTAACAGATCTCAGTTTCGATTTATGAGTTGCGAGTTATGTCTATTTTTACTAAAGTGGTGTAGAAAAATTCTAGATTTCCTTTTATATGAATTTTGTGGAGTAAACTATTTTTATTCTGATGTTAAAAGTATTATTTTGATCCAATATTTTGCTGAGTACAACTAGACTTGATTGGGATTAACCCCAAATTTTTGTGGATTTAATTGATAACTTTTCTCCACTATTCTATGCTTACCAACAACTACTATACTTACAGAATTTTCCTACTGTTCAGTAAAGATACATAATTTCGACCTGATTCTACTTGCTTTCTCTAAAACATTTGTGAATATGAATTATAGCCTAATGTATCTAGTTTATCACCCTTTTGACGGATCTGGATTTCGATAAATATTTTGTGAGATATTGCTGTTTTAGTACTGCAGTGTTTGTGATTCCAGATTTACAAAACTGTCGTATCTTACTGTTTTCTGATTTTACTTGACTATTCTATATAGTTGAAAAATTAAGAAACTCTATTTTCTGTTACTAAACATACTAGGAAGTACCTCAGATTTTCTGTGGATTTAATTATTAAGTTTTCATGCTGTTTTCCTGTTCTTGAATACAAACTACTGATTTCTGGCTGAACACGTTTTCTGGATACAAACCTGTTTTGAATCCTGTTGTTGTGAAACACCATATTACTTATATATCTGGATTCGACCGGGAGTCTATTTTCCAGATTCTCTGACGGACCCAGATTTGTATTTTTGGAGCAACGGAAATTCTAGAATTAGTGCAGTACTGCCTTGCTGTCCCGAACTAGAATTTTCGTTGTTCTATCTTTTTATGTATTGTCTTTCACCTTTCCATGCATATCCTTCATCCTGAACCTGTTACTTTTTATGCCATGTTATTCTTGCTCTATTTTGTGACACATACATGCCTATTTAATAATAATAACAAATAATCAAGCCGGGATTAAGGGAAAGGCCTTAGTAGTGGACAATATAGGTATGTGTACTCAGAAGGGGGTCCGTGATTCCATTACTTGTTGCTATATTTCATGATTACATGATTCATGCATGTTATTATTATATTATGCCATGAACTCACGATTACATGATTCATGGCTGTTATTATTATATTATGCCATGAACTCACGACTACATGATTCATGCCTGTTTTTATTATATGTTGTCATGTTTCATGATTACATGATTCATGCATGTTATTACTATATGTTGCCATGCTTCATGATTACATGATTCATGCATGTCCTGCTGCCGCAATTTCACGACTACGTGATTCGTGCATGTTTACCTGTTACCTGTTACATGACGCCTGAGTACACGGTCCTATAGAAACTCACCACTAGGCCTAAACGTAACTTTATTGTATGTAGAAACCATGTGGTAAAAGGATAGACGCATGAAGTGCTACCTAGATAGTAACAAATACAAGACTTGACATACATGGTACCTGTTACATGATTCTTGACACCTATTTACCTGTATACCTGATTACATGTTTACCAGTTCATCTGTATACCTGTTTACCTGCTTGCATGACACTTGTCACATATTACCTGTACCGTGTCAACACATTACATTACTTGATTCTGTTCATAATTTATGCTAGTTGTTCTATTTTGTTATTATGCCTATTCCATGCTATGTTTTTTACCCATTCCTGTACTTGTGCCTGCACTACAAGCGGCCCGTAACTTGCATTGATGGAATTTTATTTTCTTTTTTCTCTTCCTGCAATTTATTAAATTACAGATTTTGTAGAACAGTTGCTAGATGGAGTAGGTGATATGAGATTCTAGATGCTAGAGTTTTTCTATCATGATTTCTTGCTATTATTATTATTTCCTATTGCTATTTAAATAATGTATCTTAAACAATTGTACTTGGTTACTTGGATAATTTTGTATTGGGCAATATGACCCAGGATTATTGACTTGTTCAGATTAGGTTTATTTGAAATTAATATATTTTGTTTCAAGTATTCCTGTTGGTATTGTAATTCATATATGCATGCATAGTTGATTTTTCTTACTTCCGACTCTGATCATTCTTGTAAAATGTTGTAAAGATCCTGACAGCTTATGGATGTTAAAAATCATTCGCTGGGCTTAGTTACGTATCTGTATTCTGTATTCTCTTTTGGAAAGCAGGGCATGATAAGGTTTTTAGTGGTATTAGAGCCCAGATTTGGCTAATGTATTAGTTTCACTGATATATTCAACAAGCTTGGCTCGATCTGGGATTGGCTTAACATTACACAGACCATGCATACATAAATGAATTATAATCAACTTTGATTTGGATGCTAATTATTTTTGATTTCGTGTAGACTATGGCTTGTAGAGGTTCTACTTCTCATCCCCAGGATGATCAGCCTGGGCTTGAGGCCATTACCAATGTGTTGGAATGGCTGATCAATATGCAGCAAAACCACAGTGATCTGGTAATGGATGCTTTGGAAGCTGCTCGGGTTCCGCCTCCTACTGTGCCTATGCAGGCAGCTCTTCCTCCCCATTTGGGTACAGTCACAGACTTCATGAGGCTACATCCTGATAAATTCTCCGGCACTGAGATACCTTTGGAGGCAGAGCAGTGGTTGATTCGTACTTAGCAGTTGCTTTTGGCGGCAAGAGTTGCCAATGCTAATAGAGTGGATGTGGTGGCCATCCAGCTGGTGGATCTAGCTCATATTTGGTGGAGGTCCGAGTCCGCAAGGCTCGAGCGACCGACTTAGGCCACGTTCACTAGGAGCTTCTTGGAGAAGTTCTTCCCTAGCAGCATTCGAGTGGAAATGGAGCAACAGTTCTTGGCCCTGAAACAAGTTGGTCGTTATTTCCATTTTGAAATTTTGTTACATATTGTTCATTGCGATATTGTAACATGAGACTTTCTTGAAACATGGCTCAAGGTCTGTGGATGAGTATGCAGCTGAATTTACAAGACTTAGCCGCTTCGCAGCCGTTCTTGTGGCGAATGAAGAGGACAGTACTCGTAGATTCATATTGGGACTTGAGCGAGACATTAAGGTGCAGCTTGTCTCACTTCGCTTGCGTACTTATGTTGAAGATCTTGAGGCAGCTCAAGCTCAGGAGCAGGCTCGTGGTGGTTTGGCTCCTTCTCAGCGGACTGTTCCATACTCTGTTGTTGCTAAGCCTTCTGGTGGGCCGGTTCGGAGGCCTGTTCCCACCCATCCTGTCAGGGAAGCTCCTTACCCTTCTGCTGTTCCTCGGGGAGAGGGATTCTGTGATTTTTGCTAGATGACTGAGCATATGCGCAGAGACTGCTAGCGTTCCAATCGCCGCTGTTTTGGTTGTGGTGCTACTGATCATTCGGTGCGGGATTGCCCGCAGCGAAGGATGACTCTTCTAGTCGGGTGTCCAGTTCAGCAGGTAGCCCCAGCTCGTGGTCCAGTCAGGCCACTGCTTCCTCAGTGCCAGATTTTCGGTCAGAGGACCGCTGCCCCCAGGAGAGGTCAGACTTTCAACCTGACTGCTGCTGATGCTGAGATAGCAGAAGGTGTTGTTGCAGGTATATTTTGCTTTTATTATTTTGTTGTTTTATTGTTCCTCTTTTTCTTCTTTCATTTCTCTTGTATTATCCTTTCATATTTTCTTTCTGCATTATGTTTTCCTCACCTCTGTTCAACCATTCTTTTTCCTTGTCTCTTTTGATTCTAGCTTAGGTGTTGTCTTTGTTTGCACTTTTTTTGCTCATGTTCTTTTTGATTCTGGGACAACCCATTCCTTCATCTCTTCTCGGTTCGTGGCTCGCCATCATTTGGAGTGCATCATCATGTCAGAGGCTTGGAATATTGTGACAGGTGGTGGTGTTGTCATTTATTCTTGGGAGTGTAGGCAGTGTCCCGTGATTATTGGCAGCAGAGATTTCAAGGCCAACCTGATTGTAATTGGGAATTCAGGATTCGACGTTATTCTCGGTATGGATTGGTTGGGTGAGTCCCACGCCATTATTGATTGTCATGTCAAGAAAGTTGTATTCCGGATTCCAGATCGCGCAGAGTTTGAGTTCCATACCGGGAGATGCCTCTTGGCCGAGCTGAGACTGCAATTGACCAAGAGTTTTGTGCGATGGAATTACATTCGTGCTGTGAGGTTATGCCTATAGTAGTGCGGGATTTTCTGGATATTTTTCCAGAAGAGTTGCTTAGCTTACCCCCTGATAGGGATGTAGATTTCGGTATTGAAGTTCAGCCTGGTACGACACCGATATCGAAGAGTCCCTACAGGATGGCACCGGTTGAGTTAGCAGAGCTTAAGGTGCAGATTCAGAAATTGCTGGATTTGGGTTTCATCAGACCTAGTGTTTCGCCGTGGGGTGCTCCAGTCCTTTTTGTTAACAAGAAAGATGGTAGTCATCGACTGTGTGTGGATTATCGGGAACTGAACAGTGTTACTGTGAAGAACCGGTATTCGTTGCCCAGCATCGATGATTTGTTTGATCAGTTGAGTGGAGATGCTATTTTCTTGAATTTGGATCTTCATTCTGGGTATCATCATGTCAAGGTCAAGGTGACCGATGTATAGAAGACTGCCTTCAGGACCAGATATGGGCATTATGAGTATCTTGTGATACCGTTCGGGATCACGAACGCGCCTGCTGTATTCATGACTCTCATGAACAGAGTCTTTTCCCAGTTTTTGGATAGATTTGTGGTGGTCTTCATTGATGACATTCTGGTATATTCTCGAAATCGGGAGGATCATGCTGAGCATCTTAGGTTGGTTCTGCAGACTTTGAGAGAGAATTAGCTCTATGGGAAACTCAGTAAGTGTGAGTTCTGGCTCGACAGGGTCACTTTCTTGGGGCACATTATCTCGGGCGATGGTATTTCTGTGGATCCTGCCAAGGTTGAGGCTGTAAAGGATTAGCCAGTCCGAAGTCAGTTTCAGAGGTCAGGAGTTTTATTGGTTTAGCTGGCTATTATTGGAAATTCGTCCAAATTTTTTCGAAGATAGCAGGACCATTGATTAAGCTGAATGGAAAGGATTAGAAGTTCTGTTGGTCTGAGGCTTATAGTGAGGCTTTTGCTGAGTTGAAGAGCAGATTGACGTCTGCACCAGTGTTGACTATTCCAGATGGTTCAGGCAGATTTGTAGTTCACTGTGATGCTTTGGGTAAGGGTCTTGGAGTATTTTTGATGCAGAAAGGCCGAGTCGTTGCTTATGCATCAAGGCAGTTGAGACCGCATGAGAAGAACTATCCGACTCATGACTTGGAGTTAGCGGTATTGATCTTTGCTTTGAAGCTGTGGAGACATTATTTACTTGGGGACCGAGTGGAGATCTTTACAGACCACAAAAGTCTTATGTACATATTCACCCAGAAGGAGTTGAACATGAGGCAAAGACGTTGGTTGGAACTTATGGCCTATAATGACATCAGTTTGCAATACCATCCTGGTAAAGTGAACTTGGTACCAGATGCTTTGAGCATGAGACCGACAGCTGTGTTCCTGATTCAGCAGAGTGATTTTGTTGAGCAGATGCAGAGGTTGGAGTTGGATGTGTTGTTGCCGAGTTCTGATCCGAGTTGTTTGGTGCTCCAGCTTCAGTCGTCTCTTATTGATCAGATCAAAGAGGCTCAGGCTGGTGATGTGCAGTTGCAAAGTTTTTGAGTTGAGGTTGATTCTGGTTCCAGAACGGACATGGTTATTTATGCTGATGGATCGCTTCGTTTTGGGTCCAGGTTGTGTATCCCGAAGGGTGAAGTTCGTCCGAGGTTGATTGAGGAAGCCCACCAGTCATCGTATTCTATCCATCCTGGCAGTACTAGGATGTATCGAGATTTGAAGCTTCATTTCTGGTGGCATGGTATGAAGAGGGCTGTGGCTGGGTTTTTTTCTCAGTGTTTGATCTGCCAGCAGGTTAAGGCAGAGCATCAGAGGACCGCCGGACTTCTTCAACCGCTTCCTATTCCGGAATGGAAGTGGGAACATATCACTATATACTTTGTGACCGCTTTGCCGAGGAGTCCTAAGGGTCATAATGCTATTTGGGTGATTGTCGACCGTTTGACGAAGAGTGCTCACTTCATTTCCTTCCATGTCGGATAATCTACTGAGAGCCTAGCTGAGAAGTACATGCAAGAGATTATCAGACTTTATTGTAATACCCTGATTTTTCATTTATAAGAACTATTATTTTGTATTATTAAATTGTACATATTGTGCACGTGGAATCTTGTGGTATAATTTTTTATAATTATTTTCATTACATAAACAATTGAGTATACATATATATATGTCCTTTCTATTGTTTTTATTAAAGCCTATTTTAAACAAGCATAAGTATTTCTTTATATTTTGAGCCCAATCTAATTTATTTTAAATATAAACTATTTTGGCCCACTAAATAAAAGCCCATCAATTTATTTCCTTTTAATCCTTACAACTTGTACAACTTTTTAGAATAGGGGGCTTTAGAAACACGTGATTACACTAGCACGTGTTTGTGCTCCTTGTGAGGCCGGATAGGAATGGGAGGGAAAAAGAGAGAGTGGAGTTTGTAGGAGGTAGTTTTGTAGTCATGGTTGGTTACTACAACTTCCCATTTAATACTAGCTCTTGTTTCTTAACTCATAGATCAATCTTAGCCTTCTATTTGCCTCAAATTTTTGTATAAATACCCCCCCTAGCCTTACTATCCTTACACTTCTCATTCATCAAACCTATAGTGAAAGAAAATAATCATTAGTAGTAGATTGTTGTGTTGGTAGAGAGTGAGAATAAAAGATTGAGAGTTGAGTGTGCTTGCATTCAAGGAGGCCGGCTACACCTAGAGAGGCTCGGTTTGCACTCAAACAAGGAGGAGAAGTACTTTTGGGCAAGCTCAAGCTAGGAGGAGAAGGGCTCTTTCATTCTAGGAATTGTTTTGTGGTTGTTTTGCTCTCCAAATTAGGTGGGTGGTTTTCCTTACTTCTAATACTAGTCACCATGCTAGGAATGATGGCATAATTAGCATGAAAGAAACTAATAAGAGTACACTTAATTTGAAAAAGGACTTGTTAGATGTTAAAATTAATGTTTGGTAGATTGTATCTTAATGTTGTAGCACAAATTGCTTTGTAGTCATAGAAATGTTAAATCGGAACCATGATGAGTAGAGATTGATCATGAATTACTAGTAGATGAAATTATTGATTTATGCACTAAATGAACTATTGTGAAATACGAGTTTACTGTAATTTTTTAAAGTAGATTGTAATCTGGAAAGTTACGTTTCAAAAAGAGAAGAAAATATATTTTGAGACTTGAAAAACCCCGCGACACAGCCGACTGGCCATATGTAACAGTCGACTGTCCTGATCATTTGATTTCAAGTTTAAAAACATCGCAGGACAGCCGACTGATCACATTTAACAGTCGACTGCCCTGACCTTATTTTCGAAATTTTGCATTATTGCGGAACAGCCGACTAATCACATTTAACAGTCGACTGCCCTGACCTTCTTATTTTCAAAATTTTGCATTATTGCGGAACAGCCGACTGATCACATTTAACAGTCGACTGCCCTGACCTTCTTATTTTCGAAATTTTTCATTATTGTGGAACAGCCGACTGACCATATTCGACAGTCAACTTTTCCGAAGTTTCAAGTAAATCTATTTTTTTTTCGTGAGATAATTCCTATGACTTGTGGCCTAGTATAAATGAGAATTTGAGGCTGTTTTACAAGGAGGAATTTATTTTAATTATTAACTTTCTAAAGGAAATTGAAGGGATAGTTTAAGGGGTTTAAAATGAGATTTTGGTAATGAGAAATTTGAAAGGTGCGAACTTGTGAAACCAATTGAAAATGTGAACTGTGGAATTGGTATAGATTGAAATAGGATTATGTGAGCATGTAAACTAGTGAATGTGACATGCTAGAGGAATTTCATTCTTTTCAATTATTTATGCATTGGAATTTGATTATGATGAGTTATGAAAGATGCGAACACATGAATGCTATGCTTTTGAAACATGAATTGTGATTTATCATGAAAAGGTCTTATGAGTATGACATTGTAATTACGAGTTGAAATTGAGAATTAGGGTATAGCCAAGCCATATACCGGCAATGAAAGAATTGTGAAATTATATTTTGGAAATGAGAAGACCAAGATTGGGTCATGTGAAATTAAATGAATAAGACCGGTATAGTGGGAGTGCTACATTCTAAGAGATTGACTTTATTCATGATTCAATTAAACTAAGGATTAGTACATAGTGAAGATGTGATGAAAGTGAGAGAAAAACACAAGTATGAGGGCCTCGAGTTTACGATGTGGGTGTGATTCACAGTTTGTCTTCACGATGCGTCGTGACATGACGTGGGCACTATTCCGAAATTATTGGGATCTTGGCGATGCTTGTGGGGTGTTTGGTGACTGCGAGAGGATCGTGTGCCATGACGGAGGCTGAATTGTCCATAGGTTGTCTTCACGATGCGTTGTGACATGACATGGGATTCCCTCCAGGTTGTCTATACATGAGCTCGTTACTCATAGAACATCTAGGATACTTACCGTAGTTACAGTAGTAGATTAAGTCATGATGAGGGATTGAACCCTACAAGATGAAGAACGAATAAGAGGCTTGCCCTCGGACCTATGTAGTATGGGATGCATAGAATCCGAACAAGTGCGCATTAGTGTCATATAATATAAATAACTGCATTAAGGACTAAGTGCACAATCACAACACGACATCAATAGGATATTCCCCTTAGTTTGATTGTGAACAAGTTTGTGTTTGTTAAGTATGGAAAATCATTATACTGTTTCCGGCATAGAGAGGATGGCCGTATATAATATTCGTTGGTTGAATAAACTGACGTGCCCACAGTTTTATTTGCAGGATAAATGGCATGATAAAGATTAAAGGAGAACTGATGCTTAGAGATTATTCAATTGTTGTTGTAATTTCATTCATGTAAATGTTGTAATTTTGCTTCCGCTGTAAAGTGTAAAAATTCATTTGTAACTCTGATGTAAAGTAAAAATTTTAAATTCCTTGTAAAATTGTATGAAGTGAAGTAAAGATCCTGTGGAATCTCGAATTCAGTTGTATTTGGAATTCAGGGTGTTACATTTATGGGGTTCCGGTTAGTATTGTATCCGATAGGGATACGAGATTCAGGTATCAGTTTTGGGAGAGTCTTCAGGGCAGTTTGGAGAGTAAATTAAAGTAAAGTACAATTTTTTATCCCCAAACTGATGGACAGTCAGAGAGGTGCACGTGGTCTTGGAGAGGTGGAACCACACATTCAGAGCCACGTGGCTCGTGCGGATGAAACGAGGAAACTGTAGCAGCACGTGGGTCGACTGAAGCTAACAAGGGGGTGGAGGGGCATAAAGGTAATTTCCCCTTCATTTATCCCTTATCTTCTGGCTTCTTTGTCTTCCTCTTTTCTCTTAGAAGCTTTTGTCCACCTTCATTTTCTTTTTCTTTTTCCTTTTTTGCACCACCAACTCTGATCTCCAAAGCCTGGGCTCCTCTGAGCTCCACCTGACCCCTTTTTCTCTTTTTCATCTTGGACCAAGCTTTTCCATTGGCTGTTGGCAGTAACTGTTAAGTTCCGAAGGCAATCACAGATTAAATACAAAACAAAAAAATTTAAAAATATATCGCAACCTAGGCATGGATCCATGCTAAAACCATAAATCGTGTTTAGGATTTATACCTTAAAGATGGATCTGCTATCTCCACAGTATGCTGGTCACAAAACTGCAATATTGCGGTGCCTCTACGGTATTCATACGAACAGAACGAAAAATGGCTCTCCCTCAGACCGCGGTGCTAGCTGCGGGAAGGGGATGTTCCTTCTCACGATCTCTTTCTCTCTCTCACTTTCTGTGACGGCTTGGGTTTATCACGTGTGTCTTTTCCACAGATACATATAATATATATAGGTGTAGATAACCCTAAGAGAGTAATGAGGTTGTTGGGCTCACAACCTGACCTTGGTTAGATTCATGTGTGGGCCTTTGAACTTTATTCGGCCCAATTAATCTATTTAAAATTCCAACCAATGTCAGGAGTTCAAATCTTACTTGGATCCTTAATTTAATTCATCTGATGAATTGAAATCCCAATTTTCATCCATTCTAAGTGTGTGCCCCTGTAGGTTCCCATTACCTTGACAGTAATATTAAAATTATATTCAAGTATTATAAATAGTGAGCGGTATCTAGCAATACATCACTAATACTCAAGTAACGGGAATGTCACTAATTTGACATAACCTATTTGTGACCAATGTTACTATGTACTCTAGTTTCTTTGTTCAGATATCTTAATTGACCATAAGACATAGAGCGTGTCACCCTTGTATAGTTCAATTTTTGGTTTCTTGATGTCCGAGTAGACTTACTAAAATAAACGAGCTCAATATCTCATATTGACTCATTTGAGCACGGCCTTACTGTAGTCTTATTCAATCAAGGGCCCCCAAATATCGCTCCCATTATGTAAGAGGAACAAATCCTATCTAAGTTACTCACATCTCTCTGCATGATTTGTAGTATATCCAACAGTTGACTTTATAATCATCTTATTACAAGCAACGTTTGACGGCATTAAAACATATAAATTCTGATGTGGGGAACCGTAGTGACTTCAAGTCAAATGACTACGTACATCATGGTCACTGTGAGAACCGCTTATAATACTCATATAATGATCTATGTAGCGTTCTCATGGTGGGTCAATCCAATACATTATTACTCTAATATGTACCCATGTGAAGACTTGATACCTCATATCCATGACCCGCGAGAATGGTTATCAGTCTACACACACACACTAATTTCTATGTATTATTGTTGTCCTAATTCAATATAATACTTGACTATGGACATTTGAGAAGAATGTTCTAATTTCAACAAATAGGATCTCACAATCAAGTCATCTACTCGATATCACATGACATTGAACTTACTATTCTAAGGACTTCATTATGTTCATTTGATTCACAATAAATAACACAATAAATAAAATGCCTAAATATGAAATAAATATCAAGATACAATGTAAACTAGTAATGTCAATACACAACTGGCCTTTAAGGCATACACCAACAGTAACAACCCCAACCCCCTTTGCTTTTGCTCGGAAGCTATCATCTTTATCCAGCTCTGGATTTGGTAGTTTCTGAGTCGATGCCATCTGCAGTTGACTCGCTTTTGCATACCCTTTGATCCTTTGGATGAGGATCTGATCGATGGATCTAGGCCCACCAACAGGCCTTGGGGGTCTGTCTTCTCCGGCGATCGCTGGTGATTCTCAAAATCTTTTGCAGTTCGAATCAGCTCCCTATGAGCTTGTTCGATGTCGTGAGCCCCGTCAACAGTAAAGTCTAAGGTCCATCTGGCTGATGGGGCTAGTTTGACGTTGTTAATCCATGCCTAGCTCCCCCATGGGACCCCACTAGTTCCACCTTAGCTTCGAGCTCAAAGCAGATGTTGTATGCATCTTCATAAGCGAAGAATTTGGTAAACTTAGGCATCCTACCAATGTCAGGGCTTCAAATCAGTACTCTGGTTGAAATCAACTCCGATTTCCAAATGGTTTTGGGATCGACATCTATAACAGTCCCAAAGTCGAAAATAAGTTCATCCAACGCTTCTCTTTTCCAACAGTGTAATGAGACATTATGTAGCCAAATCCAAAAGGCATCTCCCTTCGACAGCTCCGCACCGAAGCTGGAAGTCCATGGCTTGAATTCCACAGAGAAGAACCCAAAATCTAGAAGAACCATCGTCAATACTTTTGCCATCTTCTCAGGGGAGGGGAACGAAATGAGTAATTGAAGGTGTCACATTTTTTAGACCACCCATTCACGATGACCGCTCATTGGTCACCGTTTGTTGAGTTCTTCAAGGAGTTGGTTCTCTGCTGGTTGGCCTTTCTTGACCCTGGAAATAACACACCAGGCTCTAAGATAAAGTTCTTCCTTCTTGATACTGGCTAGGCAACTGGCCAATCTGATATGGCTAGGTTATCTAATGATCTTCCCTTTGTCACTTTCTGATTGGCCTTTTTAGTATTCTCAATGACATTGGTGCACACATATGACATGTGGCCCCATTTCAAATATTTGATATTGTGAACGTCCTTTGTGTCAATATGAACATAGTCAACATATCCACAGTTAAAGCAAGAGATTGGTTTGAGTTTGCCATTGCGGTTCTTCCTAAATCTGTTGTTGTTGTTATTTTAACCATTGCCGATTTCTTTTTGGAGGATTTGCTCACAACCGGGACTCATGGTTCTTCATTCTCATCTATCTGCAGTTCCCCTCCCACCGCCTCATGCACATTCAACAGACTCCCCTCTAGAGCCCTGACAAATTCAGATTGGGAGGAGGGGTTGAGGATCACAGGATGGTGGATATGGGGGATTTGGTTGGGAAGTACATAGTTGTCTTTTGTTGAGGTTGTGGTGGAGGATGAGGGTGGGATCACTACAAAAGAAAGTAGATTTTCCGGCGCTTTTTGACGTCTTTACCGGCGTTTTTTTACGCCGATGAAACATTCACCGGCGTTTACAATAGCGCCGGTCCGAATGCCGCCGAATCGAGCGTCGCTGAAAGAAAGGGGTCTACACCGGCGGTTTTCCTGGGCGCCGGTAAATGTGAAACCTACACCGGCGGCCTAAAAACGCCGGTGTATTGGGTCCTCTGAGTGCCGTCTTTTACTTCCAATATACATTCACCGGCGGCTATAAACCGCCGGTGTTCATCAATTTACCGGCGTTTACAGAAACGCCGGTGTAGAATGAACGTTCACCGGCGTTCTATGACCGCCGGTGTACGTCCGTTTATGGCTGCCCGCTTTTCCCTACTCACAAGCTCCGGCGTGACCAAAAACGCCGGTAAATCGAAATACACCGGCGTTTTATCAAACGCCGGTGTTCCTTTTTGCCCTTACAACTGACGGTATTCACCGGCGTCTAGCGGCATACACCGGCGTTTGTGTGACCGCCGGTCTATCGCACACTGCAACTAATTCAATAGATAGACCGGCGTCTTATAAAAATCCGGTCTAGCTATGCCCGTTTGTATTCCTTTCTCCGTTTTCCGTTCGATTTCAATTCACAATTTCTTTTACAAAACCTGTAAACTAATTCATAACTACTGATTCAACCAATTTCATTTCATATTAATGCGCAAATGACAATCAAACACAAGAAATATAATAAAGTTTAACACGTGTCATATCCAAATATCTCAACAAACTAATTAACAGTGTCATAATCACAACCAAATTCACCGCAAAATTAACAGTCATAATCACAACCAAATTAATAGACCGACGAACATCCCAAATATCTCAACATCCCAAATATCTCAAGTCTGACAAATATCCCAACCAAACCGCCTGACATAACTCTCATCCAAAAAAAACAGTCTGACATAACAGCAAGGAGGACATAAGAACAATCATACAGCAAGGACACAAGAACAGCAAGGAGGACCACGGATTCATACCCTCGAGGAGCTTCAGTTCTGATCATCAGAATTTTCTTCATCTGGGCGACCGCTCTGTGAACAAAAAAAAACAATAGTTTAGTTTAACAGTATACCACAATACAGAATATACATATTTTTTGAACTTGCAAAAAAAATCTAACTGTATCTTAAATTATAAGATCAAAGTGCCAATTGCAAATGGAATTGTTGATGATATATAGAGAGGTAAAATAATTACATTGCAATGCTAAAAATTCGGTACTTAATTTTGTTTTTTAAATATATCTAAAATAACAAAACAAATGAAAATTCAGTATCTAACTTGAAAACTCTATATTATCTCCCTTGATTGGGAATATCCACTACCTAAAACAGTAAAACAAATAAAAATTCAGTATCTAAGCATCTCTTTCATGGACTGTTCAGACAATCCATGAAACTGTCATCGTGGACGGAAACCAAATATAAGAAAAATAAGAAAAATAAGATAGGGCTCATATCAAGTGTATTTTTAGGGAACTATCATCGTGGAAGGAAACCAAATATATATAGAAGCCAGAAATGGAAACAGAAAGGAGAAAGGTAGAGACTTTGGATACACCAGGCTAACATAGCGGCATTTTCCTCATCTCTCTCTCATCCCTTGTTTCCTTTCAGCACATGAACACAAAGAGACATCAGCAACAACAGCAAGAGCGACAAGAACGACAATAATAATAAATTATTATGAACAAGATGTCTCTATATGGGTTTCCAGATCTCCACTCGAGCCCACTCTTTCTAATCACAGCCCAATTAAGAACATAGACAACATCCACTAAACAATCCAATCATAGCCCAGTCAAAATTTGCCATCCTAGATCCAATCATAGCCCAGATAAAATGAAAATTTCTCCACTATCTGAGCTTATATGTTGCTCTCCAACTATATCGCAAAACCCAAGTGTTGTGCATATCCGGCCGGAGGCCTGTGGCATACGTACCTATATACCATCCTCAGTTCAAAGTGTACCCATTTTTGGTATCAAAACAAACATGCCAAGAAGACAATCAGGTGCATGATATGAGCTTCACTAACAGTTAAGTGAAAATAGGACCAAAAAAATAGCCTTAGAAGACCATCAGGTTTGTGAAGTAAGCTTCACTAACAGTGAAAGAAACTGGGGATGCTATGCAGCATACTTTGTTTGGAAATGAACCCATTTTGTGTTAAGAAAACCATTTTTGGCCGAAGATTGCAATCAGGTTACATTAACAGTATCTGAAAATGAAAATTTCTCCACTATCTGAGCTTATATGTTGCTCTCCAACTATATCGCAAAACCCAAGTGTTGTGCACATCCGGCCGGAGGCCTGTGGCATACGTACCTATATACCATCCTCAGTTCAAAGTGTACCCATTTTTGGTATCAAAACAAACATGCCAAGAAGACAATCAGGTGCATGATATGAGCTTCACTAACAGTTAAGTGAAAATAGGACCAAAAAAATAGTCTTAGAAGACCATCAGGTTTGTGAAGTAAGCTTCACTAACAGTGAAAGAAACTGGGGATGCTATGCAGCATACTTTGTTTGGAAATGAACCCATTTTGTGTTAAGAAAACCATTTTTGGCCGAAGATTGCAATCAGGTTACATTAACAGTATCTGAAAATGAAAATTTCTCCACTATCTGAGCTTATATGTTGCTCTCCAACTATATCGCAAAACCCAAGTGTTGTGCACATCCGGCCGGAGGCCTGTGGCATACGTACCTATATACCATCCTCAGTTCAAAGTGTACCCATTTTTGGTATCAAAACAAACATGCCAAGAAGACAATCAGGTGCATGATATGAGCTTCACTAACAGTTAAGTGAAAATAGGACCAAAAAAATAGCCTTAGAAGACCATCAGGTTTGTGAAGTAAGCTTCACTAACAGTGAAAGAAACTGGGGATGCTATGCAGCATACTTTGTTTGGAAATGAACCCATTTTGTGTTAAGAAAACCATTTTTGGCCGAAGATTGCAATCAGGTTACATTAACAGTATCTGAAAATGAAAATTTCTCCACTATCTGAGCTTATATGTTGCTCTCCAACTATATCGCAAAACCCAAGTGTTGTGCACATCCGGCCGGAGGCCTGTGGCATACGTACCTATATACCATCCTCAGTTCAAAGTGTACCCATTTTTGGTATCAAAACAAACATGCCAAGAAGACAATCAGGTGCATGATATGAGCTTCACTAACAGTTAAGTGAAAATAGGACCAAAAAAATAGCCTTAGAAGACCATCAGGTTTGTGAAGTAAGCTTCACTAACAGCGAAAGAAACTGGGGATGCTATGCAGCATACTTTGTTTGGAAATGAACCCATTTTGTGTTAAGAAAACCATTTTTGGCCGAAGATTGCAATCAGGTTACATTAACAGTATCTGAAAATGAAAATTTCTCCACTATCTGAGCTTATATGTTGCTCTCCAACTATATCGCAAAACCCAAGTGTTGTGCACATCCGGCCGGAGGCCTGTGGCATACGTACCTATATACCATCCTCAGTTCAAAGTGTACCCATTTTTGGTATCAAAACAAACATGCCAAGAAGACAATCAGGTGCATGATATGAGCTTCACTAACAGTTAAGTGAAAATAGGACCAAAAAAATAGCCTTAGAAGACCATCAGGTTTGTGAAGTAAGCTTCACTAACAGTGAAAGAAACTGGGGATGCTATGCAGCATACTTTGTTTGGAAATGAACCCATTTTGTGTTAAGAAAACCATTTTGGCCGAAGATTGCAATCAGGTTACATTAACAGTATCTGAAAATGAAAATTTCTCCACTATCTGAGCTTATATGTTGCTCTCCAACTATATCGCAAAACCCAAGTGTTGTGCACATCCGGCTGGAGGCCTGTGGCATACGTACCTATATACCATCCTCAGTTCAAAGTGTACCCATTTTTGGTATCAAAACAAACATGCCAAGAAGACAATCAGGTGCATGATATGAGCTTCACTAACAGTTAAGTGAAAATAGGACCAAAAAAATAGCCTTAGAAGACCATCAGGTTTGTGAAGTAAGCTTCACTAACAGTGAAAGAAACTGGGGATGCTATGCAGCATACTTTGTTTGGAAATGAACCCATTTTGTGTTAAGAAAACCATTTTTGGCCGAAGATTGCAATCAGGTTACATTAACAGTATCTGAAAATGAAAATTTCTCCATTATCTGAGCTTATATGTTGCTTTCCAACTATATCGCAAAACCCAAGTGTTGTGCACATCCGGCCGGAGGCCTGTGGCATACGTACCTATATACCATCCTCAGTTCAAAGTGTACCCATTTTTGGTATCAAAACAAACATGCCAAGAAGACAATCAGGTGCATGATATGAGCTTCACTAACAGTTAAGTGAAAATAGGACCAAAAAAATAGCCTTAGAAGACCATCAGGTTTGTGAAGTAAGCTTCACTAACAGTGAAAGAAACTGGGGATGCTATGCAGCATACTTTGTTTGGAAATGAACCCATTTTGTGTTAAGAAAACCATTTTTGGCCGAAGATTGCAATCAGGTTACATTAACAGTATCTGAAAATGAAAATTTCTCCACTATCTGAGCTTATATGTTGCTCTCCAACTATATCGCAAAACCCAAGTGTTGTGCACATCCGGCCGGAGGCCTGTGGCATACGTACCTATATACCATCCTCAGTTCAAAGTGTACCCATTTTTGGTATCAAAACAAACATGCCAAGAAGACAATCAGGTGCATGATATGAGCTTCACTAACAGTTAAGTGAAAATAGGACCAAAAAAATAGCCTTAGAAGACCATCAGGTTTGTGAAGTAAGCTTCACTAACAGTGAAAGAAACTGGGGATGCTATGCAGCATACTTTGTTTGGAAATGAACCCATTTTGTGTTAAGAAAACCATTTTTGGCCGAAGATTGCAATCAGGTTACATTAACAGTATCTGAAAATGAAAATTTCTCCACTATCTGAGCTTATATGTTGCTCTCCAACTATATCGCAAAACCCAAGTGTTGTGCACATCCGGCCGGAGGCCTGTGGCATACGTACCTATATACCATCCTCAGTTCAAAGTGTACCCATTTTTGGTATCAAAACAAACATGCCAAGAAGACAATCAGGTGCATGATATGAGCTTCACTAACAGTTAAGTGAAAATAGGACCAAAAAAATAGCCTTAGAAGACCATCAGGTTTGTGAAGTAAGCTTCACTAACAGCGAAAGAAACTGGGGATGCTATGCAGCATACTTTGTTTGGAAATGAACCCATTTTGTGTTAAGAAAACCATTTTTGGCCGAAGATTGTACCTACATACCATCCTCAGTTCACAGTGAACCCATTATTTGGTCAAATTCAATTGCCAAGACGACAATCAGATGCATGAAAATAAGCTTCACCAACAATAAAACAAAATGGGTTCACTTCAACAACAGCAACAACAGCAAGAGGGAACCAAATATAGAACAATTGGGTTTTGAATGGAGATTGTAGTCATAGATCAATTCTTCATAGAAGAAAAATACGAATAGGGCTCATAGCAAGTGTAGTTTTAACTGGAATTGTCATCGTGGAAGGAAACCAAATATAGAAGCCAGAAAGAGGAATGGTAGAGAATGAGGATACACCAGGCTAACATAGCGGCATTTTCCTCATCTCTCTCTCATCCCTTCTTTCCCTTCAACACACGAACACAAAGAGACATCAGCAACAACAACAAGAGCGACAAAAACAACAATAATAATAAATCATTATGAAGAAGATGTCTCTATATGGGTTTCCAGATCTCCACTCGAGCCCTCTCGTTCTAATCACAGCCCAACCAAGAACATGGACAACAGCCACTGAACAATCCAATCACAGCCCAATCCAAATTGGCCATCCTGGATCTTAATGAAATAAGCTTCAGTAGTAGTAAAAGAAGATGGGGATGCTAGCAGCAAACTCAGTTTGGAAGTGAACCCTTTTTTGGTTAAAAAATCATGCCAAAGATGGCAAACAGGTTACTTTAACAGTATCTTGAAATGAAAATTTCCATTAATGCCTCAATTCACAGTAAACCCATTTATTATCAAAAAAACATGGCAAGAAGACAAGCAGATGCATGAAATGAGCTTCATTAACAGTGAAAGAGGATGGGGATGCTAGCAGCATACGCAGTTTGGTGGTGAACCCATTATTTGATCAAAAGATCATGCAAAAGAGGGCAATCGGCAGGATACCTTAACAGTAAGTTAAAACGAAAATTTCCATTAACTGAGCTTAATTATATGTTGCTCCACTAATTGTTGTGCCCAACTAAATCTAAAACCAACTTGTTGTCCAAATCACAGACCATTTTGGCGTACGTAGGTATAGCATCCTCAGTTCACAGTGAACCCATTTATTATAAAAAAAAATGGCAAGAAGACAAGCAGATGCATGAAATGAGCTTCATTAACAGTGAAAGAGGATGAGGATGCTAACAGCATACTCAGTCTGGTGGTGAACCCATTATTTGATGAAAAAATCATGCAAAATAGGGCAATCTGCAGGTTACCTTAATGGTACCTTAAATTGAAAATTTACATTAACTGAGTTTAAGTATATGTTGCTCCAGTAGTTGTTGTGCCCAACTAAATCTAAAACCAACTTGTTGTGCAAATCACAGACCATTTTGGCGTACGTAGCTATAGCATCCTCAGTTCACACTAAACCCATTTAGTATCAAAAAAACATGCCAAGAAGACAAGCAGATGCATGAAATGAGCTTCATTAACAGTGAAAGACCATGAAAATTTCCAGTATCTAAGCATTTATTTTTCTATTAATTCTTCATCCCAACTAAACCATTCAAGTTAAGGAAATCAAGATGCATCTATCTGAAAAATATGCTAAGCTTGGAAAATAAGGGAAATCAAGAGATGATACCGAAGAGAGCGAGAGAGAGAGCGGAGGAGGGAAATCGAAAATGACGAATAGGGCTCATAGCAAGTGTAGTTTTAACTGGAATTGTCATCGTGGAAGGAAACCAAATATAGAAGCCAGAAAGAGGAATGGTAGAGAATGAGGATACACCAGGCTAACATAGCGGCATTTTCCTCATCCCTCTCTCATCCCTTCTTTCCCTTCAACACACGGACACATAGAGACATCAGCAACAACAGCAAGGATGACAAGAACAACAATAATAATAAATTATTATGAACGAGATGTCTCTATATGGGTTTCCAGATCTCCACTCCAACTCGTCTCTTTCTAATCACAGTCCAATTAAGAACAATTGGTCACAGTCACTTTTAAAGAAACATATATGCTCAGATAATGGAAATTTTCATTTTAAGATACTTTTAAAGTAACCTGATTGCCATCTTTGGCATGATTGCCATCCTCATCTTCTTTTACTGTTAATGAAGCTTATCTTATGCATCTGATTGTCATCTTGGCATGTTTTTTATAACAAAATGGGTTCACTGTGAACTGAGGATGCTATAGGTACATATGCCAAAATCCTCCGGATATGCACAGCAATTGGGTATTAGATTTAGTGCAGCGATGGACAGGGCTCATATCAAGTATAATATTACGGACTGTCATCGTGGAAGGAAACCGATTTAATATATAACAAGAGGGGATGGTAGAGAATGAGGATACACTAGGCTAACATAGCGGCATTTTCCTCATCTCTCTCTCATCCCTTCTTTCCCTTCAACACACGGACACATAGAGACATCAGCAACAACAACAAGAGGGGATTGGTCCAACAAAAAGTATAGATTATAATAAACGAGATGTCTCTATTTGGGTTTTCAGATCTCCACTCCAGCCATTTCTTTCTAATCACAGCCCACTTAAGAAAATTAGATTTAGTTGGGCTCAAGAATTAGTAGAGCAACATATAAGCTCAGGTACTGTTAAAGTAACCTGCAGATTGCCATCTTTGGCATGATTTTGTAACAAAAAATGGGTTCACTGTGAAACTAAGTATGCTGCTAGCATACCAAAATCCTCCAAATCCGTACAACAACGCGACTGAACAAACCTTATCAGCAGGTCATACTATGTCATCTAAGCATGTTATGTGTCAAAGTGGGATTGGTAATACAATGCATGAACGACACGTATTAGTTGTTTGTGAGTATGCAATAGGGTGCAGCTATGAACAGGGCTCATATCAAGTGTAGTATTACGGACTGTCATCGTGGAAGGAAACCCATTTAATATATAAGCCATATATGGAGCCAAAAAGAAGGATGGTAGAGACTTTGGATACACCAGGCTAACATAGCGGTATTTTCCTCATCTCTCCCCTCATCCCTTCTTTCCCTTCAACACACGGACACATAGAGACATCAGCAACAACAACAAGAGGGGAATAGTCCAACAAAAAGTATAGATTATAATAAACGAGATGTCTCTATTTGGGTTTCCAGATCTCCACTCCAGCCCTTTCTTTCTAATCACAGCCCACTTAAGAAACATAGACGAAATACTTATAGACGACACCCACAATGCACACTCACAAACACTAGTACGTGTCTTTCATGCATTCAAGACCATAATCTCTTTTAAAAAACCAATTTAAATACTTACCCTGGGTGGGACTTGGGACTGCTGCCCTATTAAATTGGCCATTTGTTCTTGGAGGAGTGCAACTTGTGCCTTTAAGGCAGTCATCTCCTCGTCGTGATTGCCACTTGAACTAGATGGACTCCGTCCAAATAGCCGCAAGGGGGTTGGTCCCAGGCCCATACCACGGACACGCCCATGCCTTTCCTTTCCCCTAACATCGGTCAAGGCAACTCTCTGCCGGGTACGCCAATCTGGGCGTGGCGCCGTAGGGTCCGAATCTGAAGCAGAGGAGATTTCATCATACCTTTTCCGAGCATTAGTCTGTAAAAGGACATAACAATCAGAGTTAAAAGCAGATGAGATTTTGACTCCTCATTAGATATTAGTTCACAAATTACCAGAATCCGTGCTGCCTCAGGGCTCGCATACGTCCCATCCTTTGATTTGTGGGTGGCATCAAAAAAGTCAATGTCCCCAAACTCCGTAGGCCCCCCCAAATCTTCTGCCTATATATTAGTAAGATGAAATGGTTATAAACAAATAACTGTAAGTAAAAAATTGTTCAATACTATTGCGCCTACCAATTCTTCCCGAACCAGAGCGAAGCTCTGTGTACCAGCGGTGTGCAGCACTAGCTGCTTTGACCGACTGGCAGCTCCCATCTCCGCCCTTTTCTGTACATGCCACAATGAAGTTAACAGAAAAATTCATTATAGCCGCCATACAACCACATACTCATTAGATTTTTGTGTGTTTAATGTAAATACCTGACCGATCGCCGAACTCCAGTAGTGCACAAGAAATTGCCAATCCGAAGGCTCCACATTTTCTGGCACATTCACTGCATTCTCCTCCTCTGAAAGCTCTTTGTTATAAAACTTCGACTTCAATTCACTCTTGTGGTCCCTCCACTTCTTGGAGAGTGACTTTTCAACCCAAGGAGTAAGGGCGTCGGCGAACGAGAAGTATTGCTGCAAAATTCATTACCCATCACTAATAATACATATTTCAATAATAATTTTTCACCGACCAATTATGTATTTTAGATGAGAAATACCTTGATTGTCGTAATAGCAGTGGCTTTTGTGGTGGTTGGCACCTTCGGCCAACTCTCGTATGACAAAGGAAGTATGCGGGGGTTCCTTGCTATAACCCCAATGAATGAAGAAAATTTGCTAGCGTTGTCGCCAACCGGTTGCCCAACATCGTTCGCCTCTACCTCGATCCTTTCATCATTCTGAAGCCTCCAAACATTCGTCATCTTAGTTCGCCCACGATGTTTTTTGACAGTGGGCGGCGTGCTACCCTCACCTTCTTCTGTTTGACTGCCACTATTATGTAGTGGCTGCTCATCCCCATGGCTCTCGTTGCCATCATTTATATTTGACCTCTTTCCACGCCTCGGCATGTTGTACCTGTCAAGGATTCAAATACACACATGCCAAGAAGACAATCAGATGCATGAAATCAGCTTCATTAACAGTGAAAGAAGATGAGGCCTATGCTACTTAGTTTGGAAGTGAACCCATTATTTGGTTAAAAAATCATGCCAAAGAGGGCAATCAGGTTACTTTAACAGTATCTTAAAATGAAAATTTCCATTATCCGATCTTATATGTTGCTCTACTAATTCTTGAGCCCAACTAAATCTAAAACCCAATTGTTGTGCATATATATCTGGAGGATTTTGGCATACAGCTATAGCATCCTCAGTTCACAGTGAACCCATTTAATACCAAAAAAACATGCCAAGAAGGCAATCAGATGCATGAAATAAGCTTCATTAACAGTAAAAGAAGATGAAAATTCTAGCAGCATACTTAGCTAGGAAGTGAACCCATTTTTTGTTAAAAAATCATGCCAAAGATGGCAAACAGGTTACTTTAACAGTATCTTGAAATGAACATTTTCATTATCTGAGCATATATGTTGCTCTACTAATTCTTTAGCCTAACTAAATCTAAAACCCAATTGTTCAGCATATCCGGAGGATTTTGGCATACGTAGCTATAACATCCTCAGTTCACAGTGAACCCATTTTGGTTAAAAAAACATGCCAAGATGACTATCAGATGCATGGAATAAGCTTCTTTAACAATAAAAGAAGATGAAATTTCTAGCAGCATACTTAGTTTGAAAGTGAACCCATTTTTGGTTAAAAAATCATGCCAAAGAGGGCAATCTGCAGGTAACTTTAACATTTTCTTGAAATGAAAATTTACACTATCTGAGCATATATGTTGCTCCACTAATGGTTGTGCCCAACCCAATCTAAAACCCAATTGTTGTGCATCGTCAGTTCACAGTGAACCCATTTTATATCAAAAAAACATGCCAAGAAGACAATCAGATGCATGAAATCAGCTTCATTAACAGTATAAGAACATGAAAATTTCAACATGCATCTATCAGAAAAAAATGCTAAGTTTCAAAAATTAGGGGAATCAACAGATGATACCGAAGAGAGAGAGAGAGCGGGGCGACGAGCGCGGGGGGGGGGGGGGGGGGGGGGAAGATAGAGAGAGAGCGGGGCGACACGGTCGTTTCCGTTCGCCGATTCACCTCCAAATCGGGATAGGGAGGAGGAAATCGAAAATGGCGAAGGGAAGAAGGGACAATGACGAATGTTCGAAGGCCGTCGAAGAGGACGAAGCGGCAGAGGCAAACGCGCGGGAAGGAGAGCGAGGAAGGAGGGAAAACGAAGCGCTTTTTGTTTTTTACTTTTTTGGGGTTTAGGAAAATGGCGAGCGAAAGGTTAGGGTAGATGGGATTTATCGCAGCTTTTCACCGGCGTTTTAATTAGACACGCTGGTGAATCATAAACTTCACCGGCATTTTTAAAAAAAAACGCCGGTGAATAATAGGATTCACTGGCGTTTTAATTCGGCCGCCGGTATATAACCATCGCATCTGGTGGCCCCATTCCTAATCGCTACCTACCCCGGCGCTACTAGTAAAACGCCGGGGAATATTCGCCGGTAAATCTGGTTTCTTTTGTAGTGGATTGGGAGGAATGGGGATTGGGAAAAATGTGGGGGGGTGGGGGGAGGATGGAAGAAGTGAGAGAAGCGGTGGTGATAGGAGAAGTTGAGGCGTTGATGATAATGGTGAGAGCGCTAGTCCCTTCCTCTATAATTGTAAGTTCTAGCATCTGACCTTCTTGGTGTTCTGTATCATTTGGTTGGAGTTAGTGACCATCGATGGTCTGATCTGTTGAATTCTAACTGCAGAATAAACTCAACAACGACGACGAGATGCAAGAACTATAGAATCAAAACAAGAGAAGAAAGAACAACCAAAAGCAACACACAAGAATACACAAGATTTTTTCGAGGTTCACCCAAAACAATGGTTACTTCCCTACGCAGAGGCACTCCTGCGATTTCCACTAGAAATATGAAGATTAGGTTTACAAATCTCTCAAGAACTCACTTCCTAAGTGTAGGGTTTCTCTCTATCTCCCTCTCTCTTAATGACGGTTGGTAGATCTCAATTTTCTTTTCACTTTTTACTTAACCCTAAAATTGTACACAATACAATATATATAGGATTTCACAACTTTAAATTCAGCCGCTCACCAATCAGCGTCGGGACGGTCGACTGCAACATCATGACGGTCGACCGGTTCTTTCCTTCGACTGCACGAAGTCCAACAGAGAGCAGGTCGGTCGATTGCGCGGTCAATCGGTCGCCTCTTCAAGTTACAGAATTGAATCAAAGAGCGGGACGGTCGACTGCACGGTCGACCTTACACTTGCCTGAAGTGTGGTCGAGGGGTGCGGTCAACCACAACTCTATCTGTAGCTTCAAACCACTTCTGACCTCTTGCTCCCACTTCGTCTCTCCTTCTTATCTGACTTCTCCAACCCCATTATCGTGTATTGCATCCACAAACCCCGACAATCTCTCACTTGGAGACATATACACGAAGTATCTAACCTATTCTTTATTCTTCCATTGGCCTAGTCTAGGCCTGTGCCTCTGCGAGTCTCCTCAACAATTAACATGGAGACAATCCGATAGCGGTATAGCAAAACTGATGTTTTCTGCTATCCACCACCTTTGTGAGCATGTCCGTCGGATTCTTAGTGCCAAGAATTTTAGTTAGCTTCAACCATTTCTTCTCAACTGCCATTCTGACAAAATGATACCTCATTTGAATGTGCCGAGTTCTAGAGTGATATATGTCGAGTTTTTCGCCAAGAAAACTGCACTTTGACTGTCACACCATAGTTCACCTATGGGTTGCTTCTAGCCCAACTGTTTCATAAGCTCCGATATCCACAACATGTCTTTCGTCGCTTTTGTAAGTGCCATATACTCTGACTCCGTGATTGACTGTGCTACAATATTTTGTAACTGCGAAGCCCAACTAACAGTTGTTCCTCCAACTGTAAATACAACCCTGTGGTACTTCTGCAACCATTACGATCGCCTAAAAAGTCTGCATCCACATAGCCATGTATATGCAAAGAATCACCCCCAAAACAAAAAGAGTGATCTAAAGTACCTGCTAGATATCTAAGAATCTACCTTACTACATCCCAATGATGTTTACCTACACACAATGATCCTGCTAGGTATCTACGAACATACACACAATGATCCGTTTCGCACCTATCGAAACTTTTTTCTCTCATGAAGCAATCAAACTTCAAGTACCATTGCCGCGGTGCTTGGTTGAGCCCATAAAGACTCTTCTTCAATCGACACACCATGCATTCCTTTCCCTTAGCTTCAAAACCTGTTGGTTATTTTATGTACAGCTCTTCTTCGACATCACCATGGAGAAATGTTGTCTTCACATCCAACTGCTTTAAGTGTAAGTCTTCAACTGCCACAATACTGAACAGAACCCTAATTGAAGCCATCTTCATAACCGGTGCAAAGATCTCACTATAATCAACACCTTCTCTTTGAGAGAATCCTTCCACAACAAGCCTTGCCTTGTACCTCTTACTGTCATCTGCCTCATCTTTGATTCCGAAAACCCATTTGTTCATAAAAGCGCGCTTCCCTGCATGTAACTTGGTTAACTCCCAAGTTTGGTTATGTTCCAAGGAGCTCATCTCATCCTTCATGGCTAACTCCCACTGAATTCGAGTATCATCCCTCAAAGCCTCCTCATGAGTCTCTGGCTTTCCTGAATCCATGTACAGAATATGCTCGTGAACAACACTAGCTGATGGATCAAATATCTTGATTGGCCCCATCTCTCGTGTCGATCACCTCAATGCGGTTATCATCTTTAGCTCAGTTGAGGCTTCAACCGATGCTGAACGAAAGGATTATTGCAATTCAGAAGGAAGATGCAGAGATTCAGAAGATGAAGGAGCAGGTTGGTGCTAGCAAGTTGCCCGGATTTCAAATCAGGGATGAAGTGCTGTGGTTTGGAGAGAGGCTGTGTGTTCCGGATCAGTCGGACTTGAAAGAAAGTATTCTTCAAAAGGCACATGCTACTCTTTTGTCAGTACATCCCGGGAGTACCAAGATGTACAAGGACATTAAATAGCATTTCTGGTGGTCAGGTTTGAAGCGGGATGTGGCTGAATTTGTGTCAAGGTGTG
The DNA here is from genome assembly GCA_017893485.1 of Hemerocallis citrina. Classification (NCBI taxonomy): domain Eukaryota; kingdom Viridiplantae; phylum Streptophyta; class Magnoliopsida; order Asparagales; family Asphodelaceae; genus Hemerocallis; species Hemerocallis citrina. The sequence goes on along the minus strand of CM030364.1, from coordinate 17,994,480 downwards.
AGATTTGTCAACAAGTCAAAGCCGAGAATTAGAAACCCGGAGGTCGGTCTATTGCAAACGTTACCTATTCCGGAATGGAAGTGAGATAATATCAGTATGGATTTCTTCACGGGTTTGCCTAAGAGTTCTAAAGGCAATGATGCGATTTGGGTCATATTCGATCGACTAACCAAGTCCGCTCACTTCTTGGTGATGAAACTCACTGCTTCGATGGACAAGTTGGCTGAGGTGTATGTTGGTGAGATCGTCAGGCTTCATGGCGTTCCGCAAACCATTGTGTCTGATCGAGATGTGCGGTTTACTTCGCATTTCTGGAGGAGTCTTCAGACAGCTTTGGGTACCAAGACAGATTTCAGCACTGCTTTTCATCCCCTGACCGATGGACAGACCGAGAAAGTCAACCGTATTTTTGAGGACATGCTTCGGTGTTATGTACTAGACTTTGGAGGCAGTTGGGAAAGGCATTTACCTTTGACGGAGTTCGCCTACAACAACAGTTTTCAGACTAGCATTAGGATGGCGTCGTACGAAGCTTTGTATGGCAGGAAGTGTAGGATGCCTGTCTATTGGTTCGAAGTTGGGGAACGTTAGATGTTTGGGTCTGAGATTGTGCAGCAGACCTATGAAAAGATTGATCTGATCAGGAAGAGGTTGATGGATGCTCAGAGTAGGCAGAAGAGCTATGCAGACAACCGGAGGAGGGACATTGAGTTTGATGTTGGTGACTTTGTCTTTTTGAAGGTATCGCCCAGCAAAGGCGTGATCCGATTCGGTAAGGGTGGGAAGTTAGCCCCGAGATTCATAGGACTGTATAAGATATTGAAAAGGATCGGGAAAACTGCTTACCGGCTTGAGTTACCGGAAGAGTTGTCTCAGGTGCCTTTCATGTGTCTATGCTGAGAGGTTACATTCCAGATCCAAGTCATCATTTGCCCGAAGTGCCAGAGGGTTTGCAGTTGGATCTGAGTTACATTGAGCTTCCAGTTGAGATTGTTGATCGTCGGGAGAAAGTCTTGAGGAATAAGACGATACCGATGGTCAAGATAGTCTGGAGAAACCAGTTGGTTGAAGAGGCTACTTGGGAACCTGAGGAGAGGATAATGAAGGATCATTCTGAGCTCTTTGTTTGATTGTATTTTCTTATTGTGTTTTATTTTCTCACTCTTTAATTGTAGTTCCGGGGACGGAACTATTCTAAGGAGGGAGTGTTGTAATACCCTGAGCTTTCATTTTAATAAAAATGCTGATTTTCACGTGTCGTGCACGTGCAAATTTCATATGTATATTTATTTATTTATTTATATATATATAATTTTATTTTTGTTGTATGAACAATTATTTTCTTTCTTTATTTTTCTAAAAGCCTATTTTTTAAAGCCTAAAATACTATTTTCTTAGTTTGAGCCCACTTTAATAATTTATTATTTTATTATTTTGGCCCACAAGCCTAAGTCCACTATTTGTGAAGGCCACAAATTTAATTAATCCTTTAAATTGTCACACTTGTCATGTAGACACAAATTGTGAACAATTGATTAATTAAAATTGTACAAACTTCAAATAGGGGGGGGGGGGGGGGGGGGTACTAAGGGGCACGTGCATGCACGTAGTGTGCAATGCACACCATGTGGAGGCCGGATTATGCATGGGAGTGATGGGGAGTGGGTGTGTATGTGCATAGGTAGTTTTTTGAGTGTGGATGGTTGCTACAACTTCCTCTCCTATCCTAGCCATCCATCTTTAACCATCTAGTGAAATCCTAGCCCTCCAATCCATCTTAGAACTAGTATAAATACCCCCTACCTACTTGTATTCTACACTAAGAAATTATTGAAAGAAAGAAAACTATATGGGAGAAATATATTAGAGTAAGTATGAGTTGTGTGTGTGTGTCCCACTATTGGAGGCCGACCCATCTTTCCCCACAAGGAGCTCTCGGTTTTGGCAAGGAAGCAAGAAGGAGGATCTTTTGCATCACAATCTAGGAGGAGAAGGCACTCTCTCGCATTCTAGGGGACTCTAGGAGCTTTTAATTGACTTTTCTCCAAAGAGGTGGTTGTTTCTCATGACTTCTAAAGTATAAATCATACTAGGAATGAATTGAATAGTTATTGAAAAGCAACTAATTGAAATGAAATCCATTGTTTGCCTAATTAGAGGAAAATTGATAAACTATTAGATGTGTGTTAATTTGGTTGCTAAATTTATTAATCATGGGTGAAAGTGAGTGTTCCTCATTGTTCCTAATATTAGAATGCATGCTAAGTATGTTTTAAATGCAATTATATGAATTAACTAGTAAGAGATTGGAACCATGTTTGTTAATTAAAGTATTAAAGTAGAATGGTATATTAGAGATGAATTGATGGAATGATTTACTAAGAGATAATTGTTAATTTTTGTAGTAGAATTCTCCATTTTTGTGTGTCATATGAATGTTAAAGAGAATGTATTTGCAAACAAATGATTGAATGCATCATGTGTAAATTAGTTGGTAAAATAGAACTTTTATTCATTAATAAAGATGATTTTGTGTTCTAAAAATATCATAGTTGTCAATAAGTAAGAGAACATTAATGTAGTGAATTTTTGTGGGAACCTATCTTTAATTATGAAGAAGTATGCTTTAGTTCTTGAATGTCGAAATTATGATCATGGAGTACAAACTAAAGCTAAAATATATGTTTTAAAGAGTTAAAAATACTCATGAAAATACTGGTTATTGTAGAATTGAATGTATTTTAATTCTGGAAAATTTTGTTTTCAAAAGAGGAGAAAAAGAGACAATTTTGTTTTGAGACTTCATGAATTATAACTATGAACAGAGAGCAAAATCAAAACCCAAATTAATTACTATCAAAACGAATTGGCCACTTAGACCAACTGGTCAGTAGAGCTTTGGCCGCTACAGTAAGGAGGAGGTCTCGGGTTCAATACTGTGGCTTTGTTTTTATTTTTCTGTTAAAAACCCAAATAGCCAAGAGTCGATACTTAGGGATTATAACCCCCAGTTATATCGTTCGGCGGCTTTGGTGCGTTGGTCTTGTGCGCTGTTTGTTTGACCGCTGGTTGTGGGTTCGAATCCGGTTGAAAAAAAAATGATTTTTTTCTTTGTGGATTTTCTTTAATTAAGTTTTTTAAAAATAGAATAAAAATTGGGAAAAATATGGATTAATTACTGAAAATTATTAGGATTTTATAAAAAAATTTATATAACTTTTGATAAAGTGTGAGTAAGAAATTGGGGTTTTTGCAAGAAAGGACTTCTTTTTGAAATCAAATTGTCTTTTTAAATAAAAGAAAAATAAATGAGATTTTTGAGTTATAAAGATGAAAAATTAGTAATGAGGAATTTTTGAAAGTGTGATTGGTATAATTAATTGGACTTCTATTTTGTGCTTGTAGTAAGATTTTGAAATGAGAATAATAGATTTGTGGAATACATGAATTATTGATTACTACTAGTTAAAATTTATTCTTACACATAAATTGCACGTGAAGTTGAATTATTGATGGTGATGAGTTATGAATGATGTGAATACATGAATGCTATGCTTATGAAACATGAACTGTGATTAATCATGAAAAGACCTTATGAGTATGAAAAGCTCGATATTGTAATTATGAGTTGAAATTGAGAATTAGGGTATAGCTAAGCCTTATACCGGCAATAAAAAAAATTGGAAATGATAATTGAAATGAAAAGACCAAGGTTTGGGTCATATGAATTAAATGAATAAGACCGGTATAGTGGGAGTGCTACACTCTAAGGGTTGATTTTATTCATGATTCAATTAAACTAAGGATTAGATACATAGTGAAGATGTGATGAAAGTTAGAGAAAAACATTGAGTATGGGGGCCATTGGATTGGCGGTGTGAGATTATTCACAGGATGTCCCATGATGCGTCATGATAGGGCGTGGATACTGCTCCAGAGTACCGTCCTGATAGCGACACTCGTGGGGTGTTTGACGACTGCAGGTGGTGTCATGTCTATGGTAGGAGCTGAATTACCACAGGATGCCTGCATGATGAGTCATGTGTTAGTGCGTTGGGATTCCCTCCAGGGCACCTATACATGAGTTCGTATGTTAAAAAATATCTAGGATACTTACCGTAGTTAAAGTAGTAGATTAATTCATGATGAGGAATCGAACCCCTCAAGATGAAGAGCAGTTAAGGGCTTGCCTTCGGACCTATGTAGTATGGGCTGCATAGACTCTGAACAAGTGCACATTAGTGTCATATAATACAATTAATTGTATTAAGGACTAAGTGCACATTCACAACACGACATCAATAGGATAGTCCCTTTTAGTTTTGTTTGTGACAAGTTGGTGGTTTGCTAAGTATTGAGAATCGTTATACTGTTTCCGGCATAGAGAGGATAGCCGTGTATAATATTTCGTCAGTTGAATAAACTGACGCGCCCACAGTTTTATATGCAGGGTAAAGATGCTTGACACAATTGAAGTATACATGCTGCTCAAGATTGATTTAAATGTTGTTTCATGTAATTTATTGTAAATTTGCTTCCGCTGTGATAATGTAAAGGTGTAATGTAACTCTGATGTAAGAAATGTTTTTATTTCCTTGTAAAATTGTACGAATGAAGTGTAAAGATCCTGTGGAACTTCGAATTCAGTTGTATTTTGGAATTCGGGGTGTTACAACCATAAACTTTCAAATGCGAATAATTAATAGTTTTACCTGACCATAGTTCTTCTGGAATGGCCCCATCAAGGGCACTAGACGGATAACGGTTAATAAAGTACTTTGCCGTATCAACTATAGCGGCCCAAAGATGGACCGGAAGACCCGCATGAAGTCTCATGCATCTCGCCCTTTCGAGTATCGTGCGGTTCATTCTTTCTGCTACACCATTCTCCTGTGGAGTCTTAGGAACTGTGTTGATTTCTTTGATACCTTCCTTTGCCAGATAATTAACAAACTCTTTACTTGTATACTCATCTCCGTTGTCTGACTTTATTGCTTTCACCTTGCAACTCGTATCATTCTCAATCGTGGCCTTCCAAGCTCTGAATGCCTCAAAAACTTCTGATTTCTCGCCAATTGCATAAACCCAAGCCTTTCTTGTAGCATCATCGATGAATGTGACGAAGTATCTTTTACCACCATAAGATAATTCCTGAGCTGGACCCCACACATCTGTATGTACCAACTCTAGCTTCCCAAGTTTCTTCTCACGCCCACCCAACTGAAAGCTAACTGTCTTCTGTTTGCCCATCACACAATTCTCACAAAATTCCATCTCAACCTTCTTCAGCCCCGACAAAAATCCCTAGAACAAAGCTGCTTGACACCATTTCACCAAGGTGTCCCAACCTGACATGCCATAGAATTGAAGAGGAACTACCTACTGATGCTATAGCAATGATATCACCTGAATCACCTTCTCTGAGTAAGTACAACGTGTCATCACACTTTTCTTTTGCCACCAACCTGGCACCTGTAGTCACCTTTCATTCTCCATGCCCAAAAATTGTTGTAAACCCTTCTTTGTCTAGTTTTCTAGTTGAGATCAAGTTTTTCTTCAAGCTCGAAATATGTCTTGTATCATACAAGACCAATTGCCCACAATTGCGAGCCTTCACTCTCATAGTGCCCTTACCTACAACTGGACATATTTGCCCATTACCAACTGAAACTGCACCAAAATCACTTGTCCTGTAATCCTCAAAAACATATCTCATAGGAGTACAATGATAAAAAGCACATGAGTCTATATACCAATCATCTTGTAAAATATTAAATCCAGCAGATAAACATACTTCATCTAAACGGGGTTCAATACTTACCACATTGGCTACCTGTGACCCTGCTTGTGCTTTCTTATACTCCTCGTGTTAGTCTCTCCTGTGTCCTGGCTTCTTGCAGTACTAACACTCACCTTTGCGATGTCTGGTTCTTGACTTGGACCTATGATTCCTACTTTGCGACCTCCCTCTGTTGTTACTTCTACCACGGTTATCAGCTGACAGTACGGTATTGCTAGGATATGACACTGAAGTCTCTCCATGTTTTTTCCTCCTTGCATCCTCATTCATAATGCTGCTTAAATCATCTTTTGGGGTTGTCGTATCAGTCATGGTGCTATTAATAGTCTGCTCTACTGTGTCGTAACTATCAGGAATACTGGATAGCAACAACAACGATTGTGACCTCTCCTCAAACTTTAAACTTGACGATTCCATGTGATTGTAAACCATACAGAAATTGCTGATGTGCTCAGCAACCGAACCCCTTTCTGACAACTTTAAGTTAACCAACTTCTTTTGATGTAAGATCTGGTCGCTGCATTCGGCTTCTCAAACATGTCTGTTAATATCTCCATTGCCTCCTTTACGGTTCTTGCCTTTTCAATGTGAAATAGCGCATTCATACTCAGCAATAACTGAGTCTGCCCAAGCGCTTTCTGAACCAATCTATTCCAGGCCTCAACGCAACCGGATCGACCTCCGCCCCTTCTGGCTTCACACCAAACATTGGATCATCTAAATCCTTCTGTCGGAGAACGCAATCATTTGGATCTTTCATATTATGAAATCCGTTCCATCGAACTCCTTGACTCTACTCTTATCCTGCATCTTAATCAATACTACCAACATGTAGCTCTGATACCACTTTATTGAATTCTAACTGCGGAATAAACTCAACAACGATGACGAGATGCAAGAACTATAAAATCAAAGCAAGAGAAGAAAGAACAACCAAAAGCAAAACACAAGAACACATAAGATTTTTTTGAGGTTCACCCAAAACAATGACTACTTCCCCGCGCAAAGGCACTCCTGTGATTTCTACTAGAAATATGAAGATTATGTTTACAAATCTCTCAAGAACTCACCACAAAGGTGTAGGGTTTCTCTCTATCTCCTTTTCTCTTAATGACGGCTGGTAGATCTCTATTTTCTTTTCACTTTTTTCTTAACCCTAAAAACGTACACAATACAATATATATAGAATTCTACAACTTTAATCTCAGCCGCTCATCAATCAGCGTCGGGACGGTCGACCGCAACATCATGACGGTCGACCGGTTCTTTTCTTTGACTGCACGAAGTCCAACAGAGAGCAGTTCGGTTGACTGCGCGGTCGACTGATCGCTTCTTCAAGTTACAGAATTGAATCAGAGAGCAGGACGGTCGACTGTGTGGTCGACTGTACACTTGCCTGGAGCGTGATCGGAGGGTGCGGTCGACAGCGCGGTTGACCGCAACTCTGCCTGTAGCTTCAAACCACTTCTGACCTCTTACTCCCACTTCGTCTCTCCTTCTCATCTGACTTTTCCAACCCCAACACGATCAGGGGGCTTTTTTTGGCCAGTTTTGGTCCGAAGGAGGACCCCCTCGTGGCCCGTCCTCGTCGATGAGGTGAAAGGGAGTGATGATGACGGCTGCTATAGCCGGTTCGCCGCCGATCATTATGGTGATCATGCGTAGGCGACAAGTTGAGCACTCTCTTGCCGTTCAACGGGGATGAGATGTTTTGTCCCAGACTCTCATTCAAGGTGGAGGGGACAAGGCGGTGCAGGGGGGAGCAGGGTGGCGGACCATCTGGTTGGGCCCACAGCCATGCATGTGAGTAGAAACTCTTTGATAGAGGGCACATGCAATCCTTACACCTTACCTGCATGGTTGCATTCCACCATGAGGAGCTGAGTTGAGTTCAGGTTTGGGCTACACCTGTCTCTCATAGTTCTTTACGTGGCAGCATCTTAATAGGTTAGCCCCCTCCTGTCTTTTACACTAGTTAACACATAAGCATAAAATACAGCAAAATATTATGAACTAATTGGTTTATACTTTTTTATCTGCCATTACAAAGAAACATGTTTCAGTACTTTAACTTACGGTAGCCAAGACAAAATCATAGTAATAAGTAAAAGATAGTTCATGATATGCGTATGTAATGAAATAAGTACAAAATAGCAAAATAAAATTGAATAAATATATAATTTAAGATGTGCTCCAATAGTTCTTGATTAAGGATTTAAATTTTAAATCAAATAGTGCTTACTATTTGTCAAATTAATTAAATTGTTTTTTCTCTCTATTCAATTTTTTTATATATGTAATGGATAAGACCCGAGAAGAGAGCCGATAGAATAAGTAAATATAGAAAAGTCCACAGTACAAGCAAATATATGCATCAGTAATGGTGAATGCAACACATGCGAAGCCTCACCAATGCAACAACAACATAAATATAATAACAAAAATGACAGAAAGGAAGAATTGGAACAAGAAATTACATCCAGTAAATGAGAGAGAATTAAATAGAGGACCATGAATATAAACAGAAATCCAAATGAGAGAGAATTAAATAGAGGACCATGAATATAAACAGAAAAGAAGCCTAGCATAAGCAAACTGTGGCCCAAATTAGCTAGCAGCTAGTCAAGCAAAACTTCCAGTAAATGAGAGGCCAAAGAGTGGAAATATACCAAGACATCAGCACAGACGAAACACACAACCAAAACAACAAAGGGTGTACAAACCCCAGCATTGTTTATAACGACGTATCTATCCCGGCGTTCGCATAGGAACGCCGGGATAGATAGCGGTCCTATTATTTTTTAAAATTTTGTATACCTATGCCGGCGTTTGAATACAACGCCGGTATATGTATAATATATCACAACGTTTATACGAGAAGCACCGTTATATGTATAATATACAACGGCGTTTGTAGTTTCAACGCCGGCATATAGTCTCCGCATATTTTGGCAATTAATAGAGATGTCTATCCCGGCGGTTTGAATCATAACCGTCGGGATAGGGGTAGAGTAATTTTTTAATTTTTATAATGTTATAATTTTTAAAATTTTAAATTTATTATTTTATTTTATACGCATACAACGCAAACATTTTTTATGATAATTATGATGAATAATGAAAATTATTCTGAATTTTGAATTTGATAAATTAGGATTATCAGTACTAAATATATCTCTCTATTACATTTTTATTAAATCTATATTCTCTTCTTTTGATTATATATTTATCATATGATTATTAATAACAGTGTTCTACATTTCTTGAACAATGATTGTACTCTTTTATAATCAGTTATAATCTTTCTCTTTACTTTTACTAGTTAGTATATATTGCCTATGAAATAGAAGATAAGTTGCATACTGCTTATATGTTTAACCATGTGCCAACAAGATGATTACAGCCAGATTCATTTATTTATGTATATAAAATGAAACCAGTTAGCAATTTGATATAAAGACAAACGGGGGGTTGTAACAACATGAAGAATATAGAGAATGAGCAAAGAAGTGATATCTTAGGGGTCGGGCTGAAAAATGAAGTTGTAGTTTATTAAGATTGTTATATTGCTGGGTGTATAACTAACAAGTACCAGAGTCTGTTTGTTGTTACTGGAATTAATAAATCTGATATAATTTGATTCACCAAGAGTAAGATGTAGATTGTTCTTATATAATATAAATAATATTGGTGAAAATTGTTTATTTGAATTTTAAAGAAGGTAGGAAAAATTTTGGTTTGTTCAATCGTGAAAATAGAGTTATTATTGACTAGAAGCAATGAATTTTTCCTTTTTCATAGTAGAGTATTTACATTCCAAGCTAAAGTGAAGAGTTTGAATTTTTCATAAGCGGCCGATAATTGAAAATGAGAGGGAATCGATTGAAAAGTGCACAAACAACATCCAAAAAATACAAAACTTTGTGACAAGTCAGAATTCACCATACACAATATAACGCAAACTTGTAGATATGAATTTCGATTCACGGTTGACAAGATACGACTAAAAATATAATAATAATAATAATACTAGTAGCAGTAGCAGTAGCAGTAGCAGTAGCAGTAGCAGTAGTAATAGTAGTAGTATACACGTGTTGTGCACATGGGAAAAATTTGGGGGGGGGGGAATGAAAAGGGCAAAAAATTCTACCAGCACGTGCGTTGCGCGGGTTGGGATATGGACAAATTACACTAAGGCCTTCTCCCATTATAGTAGTAGAGATTATTATTATTATTATTATTATTATTATTATTATTATTATATATTGAAATACATATCCCGACGTTTTTGCGACGTAAACACCAGGATATGGTATTTTTTTAATCACTCCCGCCATTCCTTTTCATTTCCCCCCAAATCGACCTTATCTAACCCCAAATCTCTATATATCTCTCTCTCCCTCAATCACCGGCGAGTATCTCTAATTTTCCACTCGCCGCTGTCGCTCCCTTACTGCCACCCCTCCTACCTTCGCTGTTGGGCAGTTGTACAAAACGCCACGAGAGGCCTCTGACTTGTCCGGACGCTCGCTACAACGGCATTTGGGGTGGCATTGTTAGAAACGCCGCTATCATCTTTAGCGGCATTTTTAAACGCCGTTATTGGTTTAAAAAAACACTGTTAGGGCCTTTACGGTTTGTAGTGCAAAGCCCACCGCATCACAACGAAGAATAAGATGAACATCAGCCATAAACAATTAAGCCAACCAGCCAGACAAAGGAAGCATTATACATAGGTACTAGCAGTCTGCTCGAAAAGAAGGAAAATAAACAACACAGTTGAGATAAGGGTTGCCGAACACCCTCAGACAGGGCAACAACCTGCAAAACAATCAACATCTAAAAAAACACACACACCCAAAATAACCTGTTGCCACAATACAAAACACACTAAAAAAAACATGTAGCCACAATGCAGACCGCAACAGGAACCCCCAAAAAGTCCTCCAGTAAACAGATAATAAAAAACCATATAGTAGACAAAAGGAAGGCCACCTAAAGGAGGAGGGCGAATATGCAACATCGAGCTACATCCGGATCACCCGTCACCACTGCACAGAGAAAAAAGCCGTCAAAGACAAAGCAAGGAAAAAATCTAAGGAATGAGATTCAAACTCATATGCACTGTCGACACAAGAACCTCATCCAAAAGATGAATTTTGAGAGATTCCCTATTTTTAGGGAAAATTAAGTAAGGCCAGAAATGAACAAAATGAATAAAATCTTCAATAAGTTGATCAATAGAGCGGGCTATCTTAGTGAAAATCCTATAGTTTCTTTCATTCCAAATAACCAAATCAAGGACATCATCGCAAGATCCCAAATAACTTGAAATGCTTTAGGGACCCTATTCTTTCTCCATGAACTCCATCCCAAAGACATGGAGCCCGGAGTCCTCGGGATATTCCAAGCTTTTTTTGCATAAAAACCAGATCGGACGAATGAAAGAACAATGAATAAAAAATAATTGTTTGTTCCAGGGAAACAATTACATAAAACACATTTTTCCCTAAAGCCAGACTCTTTTTGTTCAGGATTTCAACTGTGAGTAGATGTCTTGAAGACGATTAAATAAAAGACATTTCTGCCCTGAAGCTAGGCTCTCTATTTATTAAATGGTTGATGTCTTGACTTTGTACCGTCAAAGTTCACTAAAGCAAAATTTATTAAACGGTTTAGATGTCTTGATTACTGCCAGAGTTCACTGAAGCAAAACTCATATATATTTATCCTGAACTACAAATGAAAGTCCCTCCATGTCCTGAATTTCTACCAGTACTTTCCAACTTTTGAAATGATGATGGAAAAAGGGAATTATATCTATATGTTATGATAATAGGAGAGAGAATGTACCCCTCTTCTGTCTCCGTTTTTAAATAAAGAAAGGAGAGCAAAAGTAGGAATTCATACATACCTTAACACGTGCAGACACCCAGCTACCACCTCTGCACAATTTTTGATTGTCTGATCATCCAGATGAGCGAAGACATGCGTAATCGAGGCTCCCGATCGTGCCACGTCACCACCTAATCACGCATGTCCAATTTACTCAGCAGATGATGTAACATCCCGTATAAATTTTCTTTAAATAAAAGTACATTTTTCCATTTTTTACACATGCAACACACGTACAAATTTCATTCCCTTTCATTTTAAAAAAATTATTTTTTGTAGTATGCATGAGTTTTCTTTTTATTTTATTCTATTTTGTCTAATTCTTTTAATAAACCCATAGGCCTAGAGAAGACTCTACGCCCACTAGGTTAATTAATTAAATTAAAATCAAGCTCACAAGACAAGCCCACTAACTTAATCCTACAAATTAGTTGTACATGGTCTCACACATGACATGTAACAACTAGTTGACACACAAAATAAAAGCATAAATATGTATAAAAAATGAGAGAGGGTGTGCACTTGTGCATTACACGTGCACGTGTATGCACAAGGAGAGAGGGGGCCGGTTTTTGGAGGGAGTGGGAGAGTGGGAGAATGGAGAGAGTGGGTAGTTGCTTGATTGTGAGATCAAATCCTAGCCATCCAATTATCCTATAAATACCCCCCCCCCCCCCCCCCCCAGTGTTTGTCTCTTGCACCAAATTAAGAATCAAAGAGAGAAGAACAGAAAGAGAGTTAGAGAGTTATTGTCTTGCATCCTTGGAGGCTTGGAGTTGCTCTTACTAGGAGGAGAAGGGCTAGGTGATCATGTTGGAGCTAGGAGTTTTCTAGGAGCTGTGTTTCTACAGTTGCAAGTCTTCTTAGAGGTGGGTGGTCTTAAATGCTTTCTAAAATTGTAGGATGAGCATGCTAGTTTTTGATATATGAGTAATGTAGATTATTTTGATGTGATTAATGTAAATTACCCCATGTTATTATGATTGTGTCATGGCTTATAGAAATAATGTTGTGTTCAATTAAATGGATAGATTTCATGATAATTAGGAAGAGAAAAAGAAAATAATTCTAATAAATTGTTAGCATGAAATCTACTAGTTTATACATGTTAGAATGATTATGTTGAATAATGTAACTTGCATGAAAGAGCCTAAAAATTCTGTTGTAGTCAAGAAATATGGTGCGAGCCTCACTAGTAAATTTTTAATTAGTACAAAGAAGTTCATAAAGTTGTTTATAAGTGGTACAAACTTTTATTTTCAAATTTTGGGTAATGTGAGTTTATGTGTGCAACTAAGAGAGAAATTATTTGCATTGTCAAAAAACATATATGTATCTAATAAGAGTTTTTATAATTGTTGTATACTGATTTTTCTAAGAGACTCATTCTGGAAAACTATTTTATTAGAAGAATGAATCGATTGAATGATCGAGTTTATTGAAAGAAAACAAATAAGAGTGCGGTGTAAAAAAAAATCCTTAACCTTTTTCATATCAGTCAGTCCCTTTGGACTTATTGGTCATCGGGTGCGCTCTAGTACCGTTACTGTAGCTAGCGTCTGGCCTTGGGTTCTAGGTTTGAAACCTGCTAGTCCCTTTTTTTTTAATATATATATAAACCCAATGTACTGAGACACGGTACCTATGGCTTTCGGCCTACCTTCATGACAATGAGGCTGCTTGGACTTCTTGGTCTTCGGTGGCGCCCTAGTCTGGGGTAGCTTGGGCAGGGGTCTTGGGTTCGAAACCCGACTGGGACTTTTGATTTTTTTTTGATTTTTTGGGTTTTGAAGAGTTTAAAATGCAATATAAAAATTGTGAAATTTTTTAATATTCCCAAAAATTATTTAGGCTTTATAAAAATAATTCCACAACATTTTTATGTATTTTGTGAGAATTAAAGGTAGAATTTACAATGAATAATGAGTTGAAGAATCCAAAATTTTCATTTAAAAATATGACTTTTATTTGATTAGAAGAAGATTAAAATTTGCAATACCATTGACTTTTCTCTTACTGAGATTCTATAATTATCTTTCGTTGATTAAGAAACTTTGATGTTGCCTACAATAGTATATGTGATTAAATTGCCAATAAGAATTGAAGTGAGTTACTCTATGTTATGAGTTCATGAGAAATATTTTTTTTGAAAGAATTATAAATAAGGAAATGAATGAATTGAGTTTCATGAATGATACAAAAGTAAGATAAATTGACTAAGATATGAATAAAGTGGAAGATATGAATACAACGAAGTTTAATACATGACTATTGAAGGGCATGAGTACCCATGAATTCTAGAACACGAAAGGTTGTGATCTAGAGGTTTAGTGAGACCCCGAGTACTGACAAATATTGAATTAATTGATTGATTTTTTTGAGATATGGCTATGTAGGCTATCTCGGTGTTTGTGTTTAAGTTCGGTAGGAGGAGAAAGCTAACTCTTGGTGTTATAATTTATTCATGTCTTGAACTTAAGGATTAGGCACTAAGTGAAGATGTAGTAAATTTGGGCAAACGTGAGTGGAGGGCCTCTATATACTTGGGTAGTGGATCTCCGTGGCTATAAACCCAGTCGGGCGGTGGATTTCGGGACTATGGTTGCTTCCGATGGAGGCGAGGTTTAATTTAAATCCGGGACTATGATTAGTCGGGCGGATAGTATGCCGTACTCTAGTGTATATATGTATACTGGGGCTAGAGGGACACTGACGGGATATTTGCATGACGAAAATTCTGTATAGTCAGACGGTGGATTCCGGGACTCGGATCCGTTCTCGTGGAATGTCTGAACTTTGTTTTATTACCGGGTAGTTATCATGGCGAGAGATTAAACCTTTTATTGTGGAGTACGTAGGTGCTTGCCATCGGACCTATATAGTATGAGATGCATAGAATCCGAACAAGTATGTATTAGTATCATCTTAGTGTAAAATATCTGCATTAGGCATTAAGGCATTGCATACACTTACATGTTTAGAGTAGTCACTTTTAACACTTTATTTTACATTCAAGTTTGTGGTTGTTAAAGTATTAAAAGATCGTTATACTTTCGGCATAGAGAGGATGACCATGTATAATATTTCATCGGTTGTAAGCAACTGACGTGCCCACAGTGTTATATGCAGGACTTGGAATTTACAAGAAGATATAAAGATGAATTTGATGCTGATGATTATTTAAATGTTAAAGTTGTT